>OY754489.1:1205000-1805000 GCA_963575735.1 Amblyjoppa fuscipennis | reverse complement strand
TTATTATCTACATCATAATTTCATTATTATGTAGATAATAGGAGCCAATAAATCAAACTAACGAAAAAGGTAAATCAAAAAGAGCAAAAACACCCAATGACCTTGACCGGAAAGTTTGTACGAAATTCTCTTATTCGTCCGTCGACATCGAGCTTAATCGACTCACTTGAATTTAAGTGGCCCGGGAAATGAAACGGTCGATTAAACAGTATGAGTCGGCAGAAAAATTTTTCGAATCGTAGAGCGAAGAGGAGGCAAACGCGAGATGTGCGCGACGAGAGATGTATCCAACCGGTTGACGTTGTGAATTGTGTACCTTCGAGCGGCGGAGCGAGCAAACCCCCTTTCGTCTTCAAGGACGTCGTTTCGGCGGTCGGGCGAGAATGAGAGGATGCAGAGAGCGACGTTGCCCCGGGTTCGTAACACGGTAGCTCACGGCTTAAACCGTATTAAAGGCTTGTTCAAACCGGGCTCCCGTGTGCCCCGTCGCTCTGCCGTCAGGATAATAGTTAATTCTCACAGCCGAGTCTCATATTCGAGAGGCGGGATTCGATCTCGAGTTTGTTCGTACCTATAGATTGCACGAATATACCTCGGTGACTCGAATAATGGAGACCGAGTTGAGAGAGGAAGAAAAAAAAAAGTTTCTGTGAGGAAGCCAATTTCTCTCTCGTACTCGCGACGACGTCTTCTTATTTTTTTCGTCAGTAATAATTATCGTCTCAATGAGAAGGTGCGCTCCGCGGAGGGCGGGAAGCCCTCTTCGGTCGGTCGGTCGAGCGAGAGAGGGTAAAAAAAGCGTTCGGCTTGCCTATATGGCCCACGAGGATGACCGGCAGAGCGGCGAAGAGTGCGCGGGGTCACTGCACCCGAAAGATCTGTCCCGCCTCGCTTGGCTCCCCGGCAGTTTCGGTCCGATCTCGCAAACTGCGCGACTCGCGCCCAATCCGAACTCGTTCGTCATCCCTCGGCGAAAACTCTTCTCTCGTCTCTTAATCGTTTCAGAAATGAATAAATAAATAAAAATAATAGATTAAAAAAAACAATTACAAACAAATTTTTTAAATGGAATATAATAAATACGTACCGATCACTGCCCGATCGTCGATGCCTCTTGTAATTACTCTGTGGCAGCCGTCTAGAGTTGTCGTGTAAGTTATCGGCAGTCCGATTAGGATCCTGTCCGAACATCGAGAGATTTTGTTTGTCACGATCTGAAAAGTAGTTTTTTCGCATCGGTTTGCCGGACACTGTGCGATATCTCGCAGTCATCGAAATTTCGGATGCCCCGGTATCGCGTGTCCCGGGAATTGGGAGATGCTTCGCTGAGCTCCCCCCCTTCTGATCTCCCGCTTTCATTCCTCGCTGCATGGACTTTCTGAAAACAAAAGGAAGACCGAGAGCGCGATCCGTGAGCAGCGTCGACGAGTGTGACGGTCCGGCGAGGCGAGAGAGATCGAAGTATGACGAGCGCGAGGGAGGAGAGGTTCCCGAGGCTCCTGGATCAGAGCCGTCCTGCCTAAAAGAAAATAAGACGACTAGCGGGCCAAAACGAAAGAGAAACAGGAACGAAGGGACGAAGGGGACGCATACGTGACTCGAAGCGGGCAAAAAGAGAAAAGAAAAAAGACTATATGAAAATAAAACGATTGACGAAAGAGAAGGATGATGGAGAGTGGACGAAGAAGTGCAGGAGGGACGCGCGACGCCGTGGCAAAAAGACGAACGGAGATCGAGGAGCGAGTCGAGGAAAAAAAAAATTAAAATAAAAAAAATAATAAAAACTGAGAGGGTTGGCCCTCGACGGCGCAGCGTGGACGGACGAAAGCGCGTTGCGAGAGGAGAGCGAAAGTATACGAGACGAGGGAACCCGCGCGGATAAGCACCGGTGATACGGCGAGAGGAGTGTGGTGGACGCCGGTGGAGGGGAAGGGCGAGGAGAAATTGGGAGATTTCAGGGGTGTCTAACTGTGCGTTGTAAGGCCCTCCGAGATTTTTTGGGCCGTTGACTCGGCAATCGTTGGCATCGTATACTCTCGTGCTTACATGCTGTTTCGCTCGAGGCCCACCGCCGGTTCGGCCCGTCACGTCTCCACAATTATACCGTGTACTAAAAAGAGAAAAAAACAAAAAGAAGAAGTTAGCGAAAAATAAAACGAGCCGTACGCTTCGAGCCACTCGTATTACACACGAGTGTATATCGTATAACGTTATTGCGCAAAAAACGCGATCTTACCTATATTGAATACTTACTGCATTTTATGTTTCGGTCAACGGACACTGACGCATGACTCATCGTCGATACTTCGGCAAATGGATCCTTCGAAGTCAACGAGCCATTGATTTTTTTTTTTATTATTATTACACGGCAAACAGGATCTATAAGTCTGAAACAAAAAAGTAACATAGCGCGTGATATTCGCCGACACTGTCGCCGCCTGTTGACGAGTGCGAGATCTACGATAACTTAAGGAGGTTCGAGCGCTTCCCGATAGTCAAATGAGTGCGAGATCTTCGAAGTCGTTTATAAAAACTTTTACGCATCTATTGATTTTAGTGGATGATTATTCTTTGGAAAAAACTGAATGGATAACAAAAAAAAAAATAGCACATACCAGTTAATATTTTCGCTAATCCATTCCAATTAATGTTTCAATAGGTTAAGGACATCTAATGTAATACAAATAACCAATCAAATCCGAAATGTATTTTCTTCAGTAAAGAAAGAAAGATAATACAAGCAAGCGAATTGTATTTTTTTTAATCTGTCACTGACATTGAATTCACATTCGCGTTGCCGTAGCCTCATCGTTAACGCAACGTTCTCCTAACGTGAGCGTATCATTAGCCAACGATGCGATGGCGATCTGGGCCCTGTGACGTATTCCCTTAAAGGAGCGTAATCTTGTGCACGGCGGTGCGATATGCGTCGTTTTTGCCCAGTGTTGCGCGTCCGGCAGTTGGCATTGTATTCTTACCTCCGTGTGCGTCAACGTAGGGTCTCGGACTCTCTCCTACGGATGCTGTTACTGCTGCGTCAAAGATACATTACATTGTATCGATAATTGAATCGTAAATTGTTATTCATCGACATATAAAGAGGAAGAGGAGTACGTCGATTCGATTCGTCGATATATTCCTCGAAGAAGCTGCGCCATCGAGAGTGATTGTTTCGAAGTGCCACCCGTCCGCCTTTATCGCTGCCCAATTTCTCCGGTCCTCCCTCGTTCAGCCTTCCCCGCGTTTCTTTACGTGGCGTATTTATCTCGACGGCCGAAGAGTGTACCGGTAGCACGGGAGCCCCCGTGCTTGTTGCGCGGTAGCTGTTGCACGTAGGAACAGTCCGCCGAGAGTACTGGACGCGATCGAGGCGAACGGTGCGGCGCGGGGAGGTACGGGGGGGGGGAGAACGAGTGGCGCTGCGAGCCGCGACGAGGAGTAGCGAAAAAGAAAGAAGACGCGGACGAGTGGTTTACGAGTTGGGGAGGCCCTTAAACAGGATGAAAAAAAAAGGACAAAGAAGAAGCTGAGAGAAGAACAGAGCACGGCAGCGATATAGCGGGAGAGAATCGGGAGACTGTACGGAGTGAGTATCGAAAAGACGCGGAGCCCGATATAATGTATACAACAAAGATGCACCGTTCCTGGCTGCGCCATTTTTTTTTACGCCGTTGCCCTGCTCCCCCCTCGACCGTCCCGCTCCCATTCGTCGTCTCTCGATGAATTTATACTTTCGTGGAAGTCGAGCCCGTTCTCGCACCCTTCGTAATTATTGCCGATTCTCGACCGAGCAAGAGAGAGACGTCGTAATTACGATTGACTATATATATATATATATACACGTGTGTTCGCTGCAGCCAAGATCCCTCCCGATAGATTCGCTTTTTGGACTTAACACTTAGTGCGCACACCTCCGTAACGAATCATCAAGGCGAGGCTAAATGCCTACTTTAGTCATAAAAAATCGCGGGTCCGATCCAAGATGTGAAGAGTAAAACTCAGGTCGAAATAGTATCGAATGTCCCATACAGATTCGCCGCAGCCAAGATACGGGCCTGATGGATTCGTCTTTTTCGACTCAACGAATATGATTCGTTAAAATAAAAAAATAAAATGTCGAAAAAACTAAATAAACATCCGGGAAAGATTTGTCAGTGGAGAAAAAAAAAATGTGAGGAGGAGAGTAACGAGCGGTTTGATATATATACAAGTGGGAAGGATCAGCAGCGACGCACGAAATTTTTTGTTTCCTTAGGGTTGGCTTTCCTGAACAACCGAGCGTTAGAGTGCGCGGGTGAAAGTGCGCGGTGGAGCAAACGGTTTTTTCTCGATCGTTCGTCAGCTCGTAAACGGCGAAGCGAAGGAGAGGATTCAATCGCCCAGTCGTGTCGTGTATGAAGCCAGCCTGAGAGTTCGGAGGAATATAATGCTGTATCAGAAAAAAAAGATGAAGGAGCGAAACGAGGAGGGAGCTGCAGCACGAGGAAAATTTCGCTGGCCGAACGGTGAGTATGAGAGATTTATTATCCGTTAAAAATTTGCATTCTGAATATGCAATGGCAGCCGTCTCGTTGTCGCGGTGGTTCGAGTTACCCGCTGATTCGCCGTGAGAGACGTAAAGACGAAAAAAATACGCAGTAAAGCCACGATGCCATTTCTTTTTTCTTTTCACCGGCCATCAATAGTCAGGTAGTAAAATTTTTCAATGCGCATCGTAAATGCTTACGAGGGAAAATTGGCGGACCTTCCTCATCTGAGATTTTCTCGCACCCCTCGTAATTATTACGACTCTCCAGCGAGAGAAACAAAGAGAGAGCGGTCGTAATCGCGGTCGACCGCATATATTCGCCAAAGATGGGGAGCATGTTTTAAAAAGTGTTAAAAAGGTTTTTTTTCAGTGTTTTTAGTTTTTTTTTTCTTTTGTTAGTGTTAGCGTTGACTTTCTTTGTACACCGAGCGTTAGCGCGACATAGCAAACGGTTTTTTCTTGATAGTTCCCTCCTGGTAGATTCACCGTTTTTTTTTACCTAAAAATATGATCCGTTGAAAGAAAGAATAAAATGGGGAAAAAAAAATATCGTAACATCAGAACATAAAAAAGGTGGGAGATTTATCCGTGGAAAAATAATGCGAGGAAGAGAGGAACGTTCGGTTCGATATTATACACAAGCGGGTTCGATTAAAATGTCGGCCATGTTCTTTAAAAGTTTTTCTTTTTGTTTTAGGGTTGGCTCACCTGTACGCCGAGCTTTGGTGGGCGAGCAAAAGTGCGCGGCCGAGCGAACGTTTTTTTCTCGATTGTTCGTTCGTCAGTTCGTAAGTGGCGAAGCGACGGAGATGATTCAATCAGCGAGTCGCTTCGTGTGAGAAACCAGCGTAAAAGTTACGGAGGAATATACCGCCGCGTCAGAAAATGATGAAGGTACGAAACGAGGAAATCTTGCCAGCCGAACGGCGCGTACGAAAGATTTATCCCCGTTCAAATTTGCATTCTGAATATGCAACGGCCGTCGTGTCGTTGTCGTGAAGAAAACGAAAGGTGAAGAAAAAAAAAATGCTCAAACGATATCGAAACGCCGGAGTCTGTTTTCGTGAAGCCGCGGGAATCAAGGAAGATTTTTTTTTTATACCCGCTACTACTATTCACGCGTTACAAACTTGCAGTGCATTTTTGTGAATGTTTAGGAGATAAAATTAGGGGTTCTTCCGCATCGGTAAGGATTATAATTTCGTCTGTGCCGTTGTCTCACAAAGTTGAAGAGATAATTGAGTGACGCTCGTGTGATCCTTCCACGGGCTTCAGCGGTTAGTTCACCGTGGAGGCGCGAACGGCAGCAGCGTCGAAATAATATGGGACCCCCTTCACGGGCTTCACGAAAATGGATTTAAAGTCCGTTTTCGTGAAGCCGCGGGAATCGACGATCCCCCCCCCCAATGTCCCTCACCTCCTCGGAGTGCGTAGAGGTACTCTCTCCGTGACTGGACCGGACTGCGGCGAAGACCCGTCATTGTCGCCGTGACGGCTCCGCCGGCCTCCGTGCCATACAATTTTCCTCGGCATACTTACTCCCCGGCAATTACGGTTTCTTATCCACTGCTCTGCTTCCACCGAGCCCTTTTTACCCTTCAAGCCTCTTCCCTTCTTAGACCCCCCCCCCCCCCCCCCCCTTGCGCTCGCAGATTACAGCTCGGAGCCCTCATTCGCCGTGCTGTTTATCCATTAGCGAACTATCGCTCGCTCCCGGAGAACCGGAGAAATTCTCCTGAGCATCTCAAATTTTTATTTGCACACGGGTATAAAAAAAAAAGACCGGAACAAAAAATTGCAAATCTTGCGCGTACTCGAATTATTACTATAAATGCGCATGGGAATTTTATTCTTTATTTATTTTTTTATTTTTTTTTTTTTTAAGCCAATGTAACGTAAGAACTTGTAATAACCGTACGCAGCGACCAGGGAACAAATTGCTCTACTCTTCCTCTTCGCAGCACTACTTACATACGAAAGTATCATTGCTATTGCGGCTATACCTCGAAATTACCCATCACTTGCTATCTTATTTTCTTCCCCCGGACCGGATTCAGAAACATTGTATTCCTTTCTTTTCCTTTTTTTTTCGCTCTCATTGCAGCATCTTCTGCGTGCTTCCATCCCCTGAAAGTAAGCGAGTCCGTGCCTTGGAAATCTTTCGGTCCATGCCGTAATTATTTAATGCACCTTACTTAGAGTCTCGCGACCGTAAATACGCTTATGAGCCGAGGGGAGGGAGAAAAGAGTACGGGGCTTGCTAGCGCGATGCCTGTGTGTCCTGGCAGTCGTTCTATCCAGAGGCCGGCGCGAGAACAAACTCGATGGAGCCTGCACACACGGAGAGTCTCTCTCGTCTGCTATGAGAGTGTATGACCGGGCTTTGAACCCTGCGAGCTCGACCGCGTCGAGCAACGCCGCAGCGCCGAATACTACGCTCGCGTACGAACAACGCAGCTACACGCCTCTATATATATATATATATATATATTTATGTGTGTATACATATATGCAGAAAGTGGCTCGTAGAGGGCTTGTAGACCGGGATCTCGCCCGATTGGCTGACCGCTCGCAATCCCTTTTCTCCGTTCGGCAGAGACCGCGCACACCGTCGAACCTGACGCGCTCGATGATCCACGGAACCACCGAGCGATGCCGCTTTCTGGCGTCTCTTGCGCATGCGCACATCTTTCTCGCAATTTTTTTTTTTTCCACTAAAGTCCCATTTACAATGTAAACCGCTACCGGCGTTTAAGGGGAGGTTGAAAACATTTGAGTGCGAGAGAAACAGAGTTGAAATTTTGAATCCATTCATAAGGTCAAGATAACTTCAAAATATTTTGAATCCATTTTTCTCCGGGACGATTTTATAAAATGGAGAAAAAAAAACGAATGGGTGACGCAGTGCCTTAATCGGATACGCAGTGAGCCTCGCAAGTTCTTTGTTATTTTGTAAGACCGTTTCGGCGAAAAATGGTTTCAAAATATTTTGAGGTTATGTTGATCTTTAAGCCCACCTTAAGGAGGGTCTAAACCTTCTCTCCCTCGTTCTCATAGAAAGGCTATGAGAATGAGAGAAACAGTGCCATAGCAAGGTTGCGGCACTGTTTCCCTCTTGGCTTAAACTCTCTCGCTTTTTGGATGGAAGAGTGGGGGAAAAAGGGGCTGAAAATCGGGATATGTCAATGGGGCAAAATGGGGTATCCAAAAATTATTGGAAAATTGTGTTTTTCCTCGTTGTTCCATTTTGCCCCGATCTGCCCTGAATTGGCCGCCATGTTGAGTTCAATTTTGGCACGCTTCTGCCCGGCGAGTGACCAGACCTGTCTATAAGACCGTGGCAGTGACCGTGTTTCCACTTCCCCTCCAGCAAACCTCCCCTCCGCCATGCTGAAGTTTGTTTACGGAAGCGACAATCGAGTAGCAAGCAAACGGGTATGCGAGCTAGTCGTCCGATAACGAGTCAACGCTGCGCTGACACATTTCCGTTAGTACAGAAGTGTATTTTTTTTTAAAAGCGTCCTTACCATTCTCTTGTATTCGTAAAACAATAGGTTTGTTTGATGAAATGATGGCCAAATAATAAATAATGTACCCGTTTCCGGCACCTGCGCATGCGCACATCTTTCTCGTAAATTTTATCACTAATGTCCCATTTATAAAGTTACTTGCTACCGGCGTTTAATGACACGCTGAGCTGTGACCGTGTTTCCACCCCCCCCCCCCCCCCTGCAAACTTCCCCTCCCACCGCCAAGTTGAAGTTTGTTTGCGGAAGCGACTAACAAGTAGTAAACGTGGTATGCGACTTAGGCGTCCGATAACGATTCAACGCTACGCTGACAAATTTCCGTTAGCACAGGAGTGTATTTTATTTCGAGTATTCCTGCCATTCTTTCATTAATAAAAAAATAGGTTTGTAATGAAATAACGTTCAGCCATACCGCTTGATATTAGTCAAAAATTGATGTCGGTTTCGTAGTCGAGGCAGGGACTTCGAATCATGTGGTTCAGAAAGTTTTAGAATACCAACAAAAAATGATTATAATTTTTTTTTGTAATCTAAAAAACTGTCTAATGTACCTCGTTTAATTTGTATGTGCAGGTACGATGATTTTCGAGCGAGTTGCGGAAGTCCGAGATTCAAGGGGATACGGCAAGAGCGAAAGATACAGAGAGCGAACGGCGTCGCAGTGGAGTATGGAAGCGAGTAAGGGGAGAGAGAGAGAGTGGAGGGACCGTTGCACCGAGCGGACTTTGAACCCGGAGGATTGCAGGTAAACAACAGGTACGTTGCACCCCGTAAGCGCGTTTCCCGATGATTCGCAAGTACACCGGCAACCCGGTACGGACCACTGGCGGAGAGGACGAGAGAGACCACTCCGCGAACTCCGGAGCGTATACCCGGCCCGAACGATGATCGCGATAGGAAGAAGGATGCTCCGCAGTGGATAGAGAGGGCCCCGCGGTGCAGCAGCGGTCACGATGCACCGGCGCGACACGCCAAGTGCATCGCGAGTTAACGGCCCCCAGTGGGACACGCCTTCTCAGGAGTGCCTCTCAATTTTGTTTTGTATTTTTTTTTGTTTTTTTTTTTCTTTTTCTTTTCAACCTTTCCCTCATTGTCTTGCCCGTGGATGCGCATCTCGCCCACGCCGTCAAGGACCGTCGGCCACGTAATGAGTATAGTAAGCCACGGTGGATGCATTGAAAAGTAAGAGTTCGTATATTCGAATAAATAATCTTTCGAGATTTCCGCACGGCCGGTCGGCGAACTCTGTACGTGAGTCCGTTGTAAACAACAAGTTCGTTGTACCAGAGACTCCGATCACGATGATGGGACGATGATGCGCTGAATTGTTTACTGTCGTTTCCACGAAAGCGTCCTCTCCCCCCCCCCCCCGCCCCTCTCCGAGTGGACGTAACGGATATTGGCGGAGGGAAACTTCCGATTTGGCTAAAACATTACGTTTTTTTTTTACCTACAGTACACAGTAAAAAAAGTTTGTACTTTTTACAACAACTTATATTGTCCACGAAGGTCCACAATTTTTTATTTGTTAATTTTCTAGATTTACAAACAAAAGTACAAACTAAAATTGTCAATGAGACGGGAAATAAAAGGACAGGTTCTTATATTCAAATAAGTGACAAACTAGTTTGTCACTTATTTAATAAAATTATTTTTACGAAATTTAGCATTGCGATTTTGGGAAATTATTTTTTACTGTGTAATGTTCACACGAACTTTTACGCAGGATAAGAAATAATTAATTACCTTAACTAATTGTGTCGTTAAATACGCTCCGGGTGATTGAAATTTAGTTCGGGGAATAAATAAATAAAAATCCGTTGCTAGACAACAAATTCGTTGCACTCATCTTCGTCCACGATGATGCAACAATGATGAGCCGAATTGTTTTGGATCGTTACTGCGAAAGCGTTTCATCTATCGTTGCCCGAGTGGACATTACGGATATTGGCGGAGAGGAACTTCCAGTTTGGATTAAATATCGAGAGAGAAAAAAATTGTTTAATCTATCGCACTGTTCACACGAATTTGTGTGAGGGATTGAAAATAATGAGTTACGCCGACTAACCGCCTGGTTAAATACGCTCAGGATGAGGTTCATTTAGTTCTGCAAATTGAAAAAAAAAAAGTTTCTTGCCAACCAATTAATTATATTGGCCCAGGAAATTAATTTCCTTGCGCCAACAAATTAATCGTCCGGAGCGTATTTAACCCACTTGGCTGGTGCAACTAATTACTATTTTTTCTCCGTGTGCTATATTCAAGGTTATTCGCAGTCGAGTCCAACGTTCGCTCCGATCCTCGACAATTTTGTCAATATCAATTCGCACGGTCGAAACACTGTCTCAGCTCTACACTCTCGTCGAGTCGTGGCGGAACCGTGCGCCAGTAGAAAAAAAAAAACTTCCCCCACCCTCGCGCCCCAGCAGTCGTCGCGGCTACTCGTGTTACCGACTCGAATATACATCGAGTTCGCGGAGCCCTCGCGAGAGGCGCTCCCTCCAGGCGAGAGCGTGTCGCTCGCGGCGCAGTGTCTTCTCGCCGAGCGCTTCTGTCGATGCTCAAAACGAAATCGGGCTTTTCCTGTGCGAGACGGTCGATAATTGTCTCGGTTCGGTAGGCTCCATGTTTCCATTAATGATTCGAGAATTTGATTTGTTTTTTTTTTGTTCTTAGTTCTGTGTTCGAGATTCTTCGCACCCGTGGAACTTGGCTCGCACCCAAAGAGCATTTCGTACCATTGACTGGTACGAAAATGGACTCTGACGCTAGGCTTCGTTGATGTATCGCTGTGGGGCCTCTAATATTGTCAGATCATTACCGAAGATTCGCGACTGCGGCCTTCGAAACGGACTCGAAGCGTGAATGTGAACGTCTTTCGCACTCGCGTCTCTGTTCTCGTCGCTTACGGTTGTAATTGTCCTCACTCGTTCCGTTAATGATTCGAGAACTTCGTTTCTTTTTTTAGTTGTGTGGTCGAGATTTTTCGCGCGTGGAACTATGCTCGTATCCAAAGAGCATTGCGTACCATTGACTGGTACGAACATCGGGTCTGACGCCAGCTTCGTTGTTGTATCGCTGCCGGGTCCGTGATCATGATGACCGGCGGCGCTTCTGGATCTGTCCTTGAATTTTGTCTCTCCTAGAAAAAAAGTCCTGGAATTTTCTTGAATTTCACCCGATTGCCTTAAATTTT
Source organism: Amblyjoppa fuscipennis (assembly GCA_963575735.1). Lineage (NCBI taxonomy): Eukaryota > Metazoa > Arthropoda > Insecta > Hymenoptera > Ichneumonidae > Amblyjoppa > Amblyjoppa fuscipennis. The sequence goes on along the minus strand of OY754489.1, from coordinate 1,793,746 downwards.
TTATATTCGCGCAAATTTGAGCTCGCTTCAAAACATATATTACCAGCGACGATCCTAAGAAAATTTGTATCTCAGCTTCACTGAGATACAGACATTTGTGCATAGTGATTAGTTTTTTTTTTACTGAACCGATTCTAAGGTTCACTTTAGAAATGGTTATCGATCTAAAATTTATTACTGCATATGCATATTTTCATTTTTTAAAAGAAATATCCCAACACAATCTGGAAATGTCCTGGAAATCGTCCTTGAATTTTGTACGGTAATGTTGTCGAATCATCACCGAAGAACGTAAACGTGAAAATTTTTCGAACTCGCAGCTCTATTCCCATCGCTTCCGATTTTCATTGTCGTTGCTCGTCCCAAGTACGTGTGTGTCCTCGATTCATCGCAATTTACAACGAACCGTAGCGGCGCGTCAATCATTGCCCTGTATTTTTTTTTTTTTTTTTTAAACCTAACAACAGAGACTTGCTAACCGTGCGTGGAGCTTTGCTCGCACCCAGAGAGTATTTTGTACCACTGACTGGTACAAAAAAATGAAGTGTAACGGTAGCTTCGTCGTGGTGTCGCCGCGCGATGTTGTCGAATCATTACCGTTTTTTTTTTTTTTTTTTTTTTTTATAAAAATAAATAAATAAATTAATTACCGAAGATTCTCGACGACGACCTTCGAAAAAAAGAAGCGAAGCGTAAAGGCGAACATTTTTGCGAAGCCACGGTTTTATTTCCGTCGCTTCCGGTTTTTCATTGTCGTCGCTCGTCCCAAGTACGTTGTGTTTCCTCTATTTATCGCAATTTACAACGAACCGTAGCGACGCGTGAATTATTGCTCGGTAATTTTTTTTTTTTTTTTTTTTTTTTAACGTAACAGCGGCGACTCGGCTAACCGTGCGCCTGTAGGAACGGGCGTGCATGTACGGTCCGTACATTCTAAAAATAATGGGCTAGCCGAGGCGAGTTCCGCGGCCTTAGCAACAGAAGAATGCCTGCAAGGAGAATGTAGAAGCCGACCGATGCGTCCCGGGACTGAGTTGAATAATCGCCGATTGTACCCTCGTACTCCACACGGTATTCGACGATGCTCCCTCTATCCTGTCGCAGACCACACAAGAATGCTAAAAATCGGCCATACTTTTTTTTTAGGCTTCCGGTCTCACGCAGCGTCCGCGTGACCTTGAGAGAAAACCGAAAAATATACCTGCGTCTCTGGACGGTGAGAAAGAATTGTTTTTTTTTTTTTTTTTTTTTTTTTTTTTTTTTTTTTTTTTTTTTTTTTTTAAGATAATAACCTTCGTTCATTTCTTAGTCGTGCGACCGATGGTGACAACATCATTTTTTTTAACGAGCCAGTGAAAAAAATATCTGTTACACGACAGCGCGCGTAATGTTGATAGAAATATTGCCGAGAACAAGGGAATATAAAATGAGATCCGGGAATTTTTTAATCGGCTTGACTTTAGGACAATATCAGAGCGACAAAAATGCTTCGAAATACGTCACCACGTATAGAAAAAAAAAGTTGCCAAAAAAAACTTCTAAGGTTGTTAATTGTAAAGCTTTCGCAACTTTCCAATTTGGAAAAGGGGAAAAAAAATTTCGAGATATCCAATTTTTTTTCCATCGCCATTGGCTTTAGGTGGCACATTTCCGTACACGGAGATTTTATGTTTTAATAAATTAAAAAACAATGATTTTGCATGCAGGAAATCCTATGTAACCACCGGCATTGTTTTCAAGTTGCGCAAGTTGCCCAAGCGATTATCCAAAACGATTTTTTTTTTTTTAATTGAATATTTTTGCAATTTAGAGGTGTAGGTTTGCGGCGCCACCGCTCTCCGTTCCCACGCGACATCGCGCGAAATGTTCCCACTTTAGAAATTCTTAGAGCGATAACAAATGTCGTTCGGAGACGACGCGATTGAAGGGCAGGGATAGCGGAAATCGGGTATTTCGTACGACGTTATTCAAACGAAAAAAGCTCGAAAAATTATTCAAAAGGAAATAGCTCGAAAGTTATTGTTCCTACTCGGGTCGATAAATTTTTATCAACCTCGATCCAATAATCAAAGGTTCCAAAATTATTATTCACATCTTGGTTTTTTTTTTTTTTTTTTTATGTCGTGTGTTTTTCGTTTTGTAAAGAAATAGACGTTGCGTATTTAATTCCGTGATTGTTAGTTTATTTTTATTTTTTATTTTCATATTATACTCTCTTACAGCTACGATTTTCTGATAAAAAATAGTTATACATACACGTACGCGCCTTGCACGCACGTTCCGGCAAACGAAGGCAAGGTATGATTCACTGGGTCATCCGCACATCGAATCCCCCCTAATGTCCCCCTTTTCATGATTTTATTCGCTCGCGCGCATACATACACTTGCTATCCGCGCAGTCGCAGTCACACAAACACAGACAGTCTCAAACCCCCCTCCCCCCCCCCCCTCAACGAACGGTTTTCCCCTTTCGATTATTACTAGGTGTTTATATCGAAATTTAATCTAATTAGACATTAATACAGTACGAGCTAAGTTATGCTTACTGAGATCATACTAATACATCACAGGGTTACATAGACATTAGTTTTTTTTTTCTTTTTCTTTCCATTGTTGTTATTTTTGTTTCTCCGATTCTCTGCAAAAAAAAAAAATAAAAAAAATAAAATAAAAATAAAAGTTTATTGTCACAAACGGACGAAGGGATTCTCCGATGGTACAAGAGTAAAGAATTAAAAGTCTCGAGTCCGGCGCTATCTCTAGAGGTGGTCTTGTACAGTTCTTGTACCACGTTAACAAAAAAAAAAAAAAAGCCTGCAAAATTGATTTCACCCGCGGTCCACGCGCGGCAATCCCCGCGCAAGGCCCAATGTCAAGTCCCCGTCCGATTATCGGCTTCGACGGTCCGAATATCGACAATGGAAAGAGAAAAGAAAAAACTATCGCATTAATTAAACACTCGTTGAACAGGGACGAAAATAGCTTGTAACCACCAGTCGTATTTTTTGGTTATAATCTCAAAATATAAAAAAAAAGAACAAAAAATTATGTGAAAGTGAGAAAAAAAAATACACGCATCTGTTTGACCAGCCGGATGACGTGTTGTATTAATAATTACAGAGAGTTTCTCGTGGAATCGACGAAAGGGTTCGTGTCGGAGCACTCGAAAAAAAAAAAAAAAAAAAAAAAATTGGGAAAGCTTCATAAGCTGTATGTGCTCGGAAGGTACGGATATAGGTCGTTGCAGTAATATGTCTCTCCGTTATTTGTTTTCTTTTTTTTCTTTTTACTTTCGATAATGCCCCTTGAAATTTTAGCTTCGGTCGCGAGAAGACATTCGCCGATTCGCGTTGCAATGAGTAATCTACGAGTGTGCGAGCTGCATATAAAGTAATGGAGTTTATTTGGCAACGACAATTATTCACGTTTTGGTAGTATTTGGCTGTCGAGAGAGCCCCGTGTTCGTATCGTTTAAACCGCGAATACCAGGAAGGATGAACGGGGGGGGAAGAGGGACTGATGAACGGTAAACTGGACTTTAAGGTACGAAAGGAGAGGTGAAAAAAAAAAAGAAAAAAAAATGAAAAGACAAAATCGAGGATCAATAGATTTGGCATCGGCTGTACTTTCGTAAAGTCGTACAGGAGATCAATGCTTAAACTCTTGGGTAACGTAGGTACAGCTACTCGAAGTATCCGACAAGAGCGCTCGGGACTGATCGAGTCTCTCATTGTGCGCAGCGTCGTCGCGTGCAGGTTGGCCCCAAAAATGCGACACTCGCACGCGAAATTCGAGACCCATCAGAGGCCTGACGAAATTTATCGGCGAGTACGTGAGACGCGCGGTTCGGATAATAATTGTTCTTTAAAAAAAAAATAAAAAAAAAAAAATAAAAAAAAATATATATCCTCGAAATTGGAGGATCAACCTCGATTTTCGAGAAATGGTGTAACAACCGAAGAAAGGATCAATCCGCGGTTGACGACGTAGCGTGGTTGGGCTCGTCGCTCAACACTCCGGCCATCATTTTTCGAAAAGCGAACGAGCACGCTCGGTCAATCGAGATTTGAAAAATTCTCCTGAGGATATATTTTTTGTTTTGTTTTTTTTTTTATTTGTTTTTTTTTTCCGGCACGCATGGTCGACGATTCGTTTCGTTGGCCGAGAGGTGTGTTGGATCTCGAATTCTCGTTCCCCACTTCAGCAGATACAACCGCCCCGACCCCACGTCCTTGATTTGACTCCTCTCGATTTCGTGCCCTCCGCTACCGGACAGCTTTTTGATTAAAATGCCCAATACTCGGAAGTAATATAAAATTAAATTACATCGAATCACGCGAATTTCTCCGCTCGGCTGGTGCAATTTCAAATAAAAACATAATTTCACTCTGTCGTTCACGTTTCCAATGTGTGGTTGTTTTATTGCAAGAATCGCCTGTTCGGGGAAACGCGAAGAAGCCAACTGATTATTCGCGTTTCCCCGAGCTATCCTCGGATCGTTCGCTGCGTAGATTGGGGATGATTGCACAAAATGAACTTGGACGTAAAAAAAAAAAAAAAAAAAAAAAACATCCACGTTCGAAAATCCTTTAACGGCGACAGCAGTTAACGGAATTTTCCAAACGAGACGCGTATCAAATCAAAAACGTCCGCCGTCGGAGCGGTGAGACCAGTCCAAGAGCCGCTCAAGACGCGATAGAAAATACATATACTCTCTTTCTCTCTATCTCTCTTACGTTTAACAGTTAATTGATATCTTATACTAGGATTGTAGCATGCGCACGCGCTGTGCGCCCATCTGCGCGAGCTTTTTCCCTTCTCAATTTATATAAGCCTATAAGAGAAAGAGGGGGAAAAAAAAAACGTAGCGAAGAATATATATTACAATAAATTTTGACCATGTCTCTTGCCTAACCTACGACGAAGACTACTTCGCACTCATCCCCCCCCCCCTCCCCCGGAAAGTGTTTATCTTTGTGTCGACGCTCGCTGCAACGACAAACGCCGTGTACGCGGCGCTCCCGTCGATTATCATCGTTCGCTGGCCCCGCTATTTTATTATTTCTGTACAATATATATTGTCTTTCGGGCGTTCAAGTGCGTGTCAGGCGGATAAACTCTACGTGAATGGCACAGCCAAAAGACTCGGCGGTTCTCCCCGTCGCTCTATCCGGAACCGCGTTTTTTTTTTTTCACCTATCTCATTCGTTATTATAATATTATTATATCGTAATTTCATACGGCCCCGGTATTCACATAATTTAATAATCGGGAGAACTACCGCGCCATTGTTTTTGTTTTTTTTTTATACTCGTTTCGAGATTAAAAGAAAGTGCATCTTTATAAGATCGAAAGAAAAAAAAACAATGTCTTTTTTTTCTTGTGCTTTTTCTTCTTTTTTTTTTTTTTGTTTTACGCGATAGATGTACTGACACAGGTAATTGTCGTAATAGTTAAGAGTAGCTGAGAGGTGGGTACACGAGTACATATAAGTCAATGATGACACGATAATGAAGAGTAAAAAAAAAAAAAAAGAAACAGACGACGCATGATGGACGGGGGGTTCTTTAGCTGCGTATGTGACCGGCGTTGCGGGCGATCTTCTCCGGTAGCTCGACGATGCTCTTCGCGCTGCCGTTCAGGCTGCGCTTGCGACTCTTCATGAAATCTGTAACAGGCAGAAAGAATTCTTTTTTAATTTTTGGAGACTTTCTCGAGCTTCTTCTCGACGTTACGTTAAATCATACTAGGAGTGCGATATATCAATATCCACGTATGTATGGGGCATTATCTTTCGACCTAGATCTAAACTCTCACATCTTGGATTGGGCCCACGATCTTTTATATGACTGAACTAATTCTCAAAAGCATTCAGATTTTGTTATTAGCTTTTTAAACATTGTTTATAATTATTTATTATTAAGAAATTGAGCTTAAAGATCGCCACAATTAAAAAATTTGGAAAATTCTAAAAAATCTTCATATTAAAAAAAAAAAATTAAGTTTCGAGCCGGTGTGCGCCTGCCACCTTCTGTTTTTTCGAACTTTTCTCAAAAACAAAAATTGGATGAAAAATCTGTCGATTATGGCTTATCGCTTGACCATTTTTATATGTAACTGCATTTTTCGAAAAGTTCTCAGCTTTATCCAGATCTTTTATTTTTGTTTTAGTTATTTAAAAAAATATATATAGAGATATATATATATTCGGAAAATGTTACTTATCACACGCTCCGGGACACGATTTCCTTGAAGGGGTGAGGGAGAGGAGGGGTTGCAAAATTCCCGGTGTACGGACATTTGTCAATATATCATTATTGGTCGCCAAAGGCTGTCTTCTCGGTAGACACGAAGTCCGAATAATTCCCCTGAATTTTGGATGGCGCATAGGGGAGAGTGGGGCAAAACGGACCATTATTACCGATCTTTTACGCGGCATTAAAAAAATTGGTCCGTGTTGCCCCGCTTTCCCCTACTCACCCCCCCCCCCGGCCTTTCGCCCCCTCGGAAGGGAAAGCTGCGATCGAACATCTGTCCGATTTTCCGACCCCGCAAGAGCTTTCCAGCACGCGACACAAACATGACACATTAAAGTACCGCAGACTGAATCGGCTGCGCCCTTCCGATCAGATTGTATGGCTGCCCATTGTGCTCCGCGAGAGGGTTTACGGATTTACATTACGCAGGCCTAGTTCACCCTACCCAAGCCTGTCTGCGTCTCCGTCATGACTCATGCGGCATGACATTAGATAAAGAACGAAAAAAATATATATAAAAAAAAATCAATAAGTTGCCTAATATCAAAAAGGTTAATTTTCGGTACACCCGCTTTGGATATTCGAGACCAGGCGATAGATTTCTTGGCTCTAAGAGAGGGTTTACGGATTTACATTAGGTAGGCCGAGTTCACCGAACACTGTAAAAAAAAAAGCGTATAGAATTTAATGTACCGGCAATGGAAGTTTTCGTGCATAAACGTGTATATTGAATTTCATGTACAACTGTTATGAAAAATTAGTGTTCGGTACATTAAAACCATTGGAAATACTTATCATCGTTGACTTTAATTTTACTATAAAAGTACGTTAATACCAATAATTGACTTCAATTTCAGCGAAAAAGTATATTAATTTTTCATCACAATTGTACATTATATTTAGTGTAGGGTTTTTCATAAAAACTTCCAGTCCGTTAAATTAAATTTACATTTTTTTTTAGAGTCCCCAAGCCTCTCTACGTCCCAGTCATGACTCATGCGGCATGACCGTAGATAAAGAAAAAAAAAATTAATATAGCTGCCTAATCTCAAGAAGCCTAACTGCAAATTTTCGGTACACGCGCTCTCGATATTTGAGGCCGGACAGCTGTTTTCTTGGCTCTAAGCATTCACGATAATCTATCGACAGACGTCCCGTCGCCCTTGTCTCGCACTGCCGTGAATATCTATATATATATATATACATATATATGTATATACGTGATATACATATATTTATATATATTTGTATATATAAATATATATATATATATATATATACCTCGCGTTACGTGTCGCGTACGAGAAAGGAAGCAGCGCCGTCGTCAAGAAACGCAATCGCGTAGAAGTTGAGGCTGGTCAGGATTGATGTCTCTCTCGCGGATCGCGACAGCTTACGCCACTATTTTTATTTCCACCCCGCGAAAGCAGCGTGTATACACATAAACAGTCGTACTATACATATCAAACTTGGTCTGCTCTAGCTTTCGATCAAGTTTATGCACGATCTTACTATAAATTTGGGTCCGAATAACTATTCACCATTATATCATGCGGTTGACGAGAAAATTAAAAAGAAATTGTTTAACGAAAACAAAATTTTATTATATTTTAACGAAGACTAAGAGCGTTATAAATTAAAACTACCTTGCGCGCGGAGGAAGCAAGAGTCGACGAGAGATGCGATCCCATTAACGATTCGTTCTACTGAACTTAAATAACTATTCGTTATATTATATTATGTAGTTGACTAGCTATTTTTATGGCAAGGGCGCAAAGGGAGTTCTTTTCTAAAAAGAAATCCCTTTTCTACGCGCATGCCATTCACATAATTTCTCCTAACAAATTCACGAAAATCACGCTTCTCGTTTTTGAGAAGTGTGCGTGGAAACGCACTTTTCCGCATTAGCATGCGCAGCATTTTTCACGCACGCGACGCGCCTGCGCACACTTCACAGGAACGGAAAGTGGAATTTTACGTGGACGCGTTAGTAAAAAGAATTGTTTTATTATTTAAAACAAAGAGAATAAAAATAAAATTTTAAGCACGAAGAGAAAGAGCGGAATAAATTTAATTAACCCCGAGCGCCGAGGGCGCAAGAGTCGGCGAGAGATGCGATCCGAGCAACGATTCGTTTTACGGATTTTAATAGCCGGCTGGCCGTTCTACCGTCGCCCCCTCCGCTCCCCTTCGTGTAAATTCACCGACGGGGCATCGTCCATTATGCACACAGCTGATATCCTCCACGGCCGCATGGGCTCTCCTCTCTCTGTGGGGGTGAACGACTAGGGGAGCCGCAGAGTCATTGGGGTGTTCGCCCCGGGAATAACAGCCGGGGGGGGGGGGGGGGGGGGGCAACGCTGAGTTTCTGCACCCCGCATGTTCGACCGTAACAGCTGACCGGTTTCTCATTAACAAAGTACGTTACAAAATTCGTATCTCTCGGCTGCTGATGCCCCTATGTCGGGACCGATACGCTTTCAATCCTGGCGGATTGGATTTTCGGGGTATGCGTGCCGGTGGTGTACGAAAAATAATGAAAATTTAACGGGCACGAGGCGAGGAGACGCAAAGGAATTGGCGAACGGCCGGAGTACAACACGGTCGCTGCAAGCGAGGAGCGTAACGTCCGGTTGGTCCCGGCGCGTTCCGAAATAGTAGCAACGCGTGGGTGGCTTGCACTCGCCGAATAATAACAAAAATACACTTCGGTAGCCGGAGTTCCCTTTTCGAACTTGAGAATAAGCTCGCGAAGAAATTACACTGATGTAGCATCGGTAATTCGAGATGAATACGAATTCGGACGGAGTAGGATGGAACTTTTTTTTTTTTTTTTTTGCTAGTGCAAAAATATCGCGGTCGATAATAAAATTCCTCTTCATTAGTGTTGATGGGTGTTAAAACATACGTTTACGATCTGTTTAACGGTGATAGAGAATAACTTCTACACATCGTTCGTGTGTATAGTACATTTTGGCCGCTTTGGATGCAAATCGAATTTCGAAACTTTATTTTCATCGATTAATAATTTCTAGTGTGGCAAAGAAAAAAAATATTCTACCGATTCTGCTTCTACTCGCCGGATAACAAGAAAAATAAACTTTGGTACCTGGAGTCCCCTTTTTAAGTACTGTAAAAACGGTAATTCGAGCGCGATCGAAAATAATTTTTTTCCAAGAGTTCCAAGCTTGCCGGTGTCGATGATAAAATAGTTTTCTTCATTAGTGGCCGCTAAAAGGTGTGTAAAAAATTACCGGACTTTCCCCGACCTGATTAAAAAAAGTTCCCCTGATTAGAACTGATTAGAACTAATGATAATAATATAACTCGAAGTTAGTCGGTATTAAATATTGATCCGATGGTAATGGAAAATAACTTTTACACGTCGTTCGTGTATAGTACAAAATCCTTTGCCTTTCTCTGGACGCAATTCAAATTTCGAAACATTATTTTCATCGGCTAATGAAAGTCATTTCTTAATGTGAAAAAGAAGAAATAATTCTCCGAATTTTTATTCCACTTATTTTTTTTTTCCTCTCTTCCAGTATTGCCACTCACTTTTTCCTTACCAATCGCAGTAAATTCCCTGACTTTTGCCCGACCATTCTTTAATTAGCTCATTTTCCGTGACCGGTGGCCACCGTGTTTCTGCGCACCTCGCCGCAAGGGACTAAAGAAACTGCATCTAATATGCAATTAGCTCGTACCCGGAAAATAATTCCACCGAAGGGAAAGAGGAGGGCGTGAGTACGTGCTCGGTTGCCCGCGCGCCGACGTCACGCTGTTGCCTTATCGCGCGTTACGCGTCATTATTTCAATTGCGAGGCTCGTAAACGACAAATTTATAATTCACTCCGGTGGGGCTCAGGAGTCACAGACCGAGTGGACGAGAGTGTCGGAATTGACTTGACCCACTGCGTCTTTTCTTTTTTCTTTTCAGTTATTTTTTTTTCTTTCTCCCGCGCTCTCGCTTACCGAACTCTCAGTTCGTCACGTTTGTATTTACACAATACTATATCGATTTATTGTCTCTCGTAAAACCCAGCTCGGTTTCGCTCGTCAAGGTCCCCGCGACAAGTGCCCGAAAAAAAAAAAAAAAAAAAAACAAAAAAGAAACAGACGACGACGAAAAGGTCACTGTAAATTGCGTATCTAATTGTGCTAACATTATAGTCTTATCGAGAGTAACCGATGCGATTTGCCACTGGTGCTAAGCTCTTGATTAATCGGCGAATGCAAACAAAAAAAATTATATATGCATGCACGCGATAAACTTTCGAACTTTTGGCACGCTGCGACGAAAACATTCTCCGACACCGATTGTGAATATCAACGAGATATTAACACCCGGTTAATATCTCGTTATTATATTAAAGTAAAAGCTCGATTATCCATGGACAGTTTACGAATTCAACGTCCATCAAACCGTTGATTCACAATGAAGCTGGAGAATCGATTAAAAACATTCACGTCTTCCAGAAATGAAGTTAAAAAACAACAAACATTTTTTTTTCTGTTTTTTCTTTTTTGTAAAGAAACGACCTCTAAACTGTTGAAAACTGACGATAAATTTACCGTTTTTCGTGCGGCCTAAAACAAAAACGTATTACTAATTTAAAGACATTGTCATTTATCGTAAAATTGACTCGTTATCATCGCCGATTTTCGATGGTTAGTTCCATTCAAGTTGACCTGAATAGGCGAGGTTTTGCCCGAAGGTAGTAATCGTGACACTGAATAATCTTTTTTTTCTTCTTTTAACGTGATTAGAACGCACTACGACTTCAATCCTTAGAGTGCATACCTACGCAGCGAATCGTTAATTTTCGGTCTCGAATATCTCGATAACGGTGCACCACTTTCTGGAAAAAAAGGTTACGCCACTTTTTGCAGTGAATTGATGAAACTTTAAGCTCGCGCAGTCAGATTTCCAAAAAAACCTCTTTTACCCGTTCAAAAAGTGCTCAACCCTTTGAGCCATACATTTTGACACTACAAAAAACAAAACGTCGGTATTTCGTGGCAACGAATTGGTTAAGAAAATTTTTAACTTAGCGTTACAGTGGGACACCGTATGTCCCACCGTAAAGCAAAGGGTTCAATGCACGTTAGGCGAAAAAAACATTGAGGCCAAAACGACGGCCGATGCACACTGCAGCTTTAAAAGTCCAGGACTAATTTGACCAGTGCGGAGCGTCCCAATTGCGTAAATGTAATTTTAAATAATAACGTTTTCATACCGGTTATGGAGGGTTGTTTCCTTGCAGCATGAGGTAGAACCGGCGTGGTCTGTTCCCGCGGTACGATGCACTTTATTTTCCTCGCGCACGTCTCCTCGGTGAGATCGTCGTCGGAGACGTTGGTGGTGATGTCGCCGTTGGCCGGTACTCTGGGCTCTTGCGGAGGAGTCCTCTCGGCCTTCCGGGCGACGGCCGCAGCCATCGTGATCGGCGATATCGGCGCCGTAGCTCCGACGGTGCGTTTTCTCGTGGAAAACTTAGCGTTGCCGCTCTGCGCGACAGTCTCGTTCTTTACCGGCGTTCCGGGCGCGTGCCTGCGAAGATAGGGCATGCCGCGCAGGGCGTAAGGCTCGGGCACGACGTCCTGGGACTTTATCGGCGACCACTCGTAGCGCGAATTCATTCGCGGTATCTCGAGGTGAAAGTCGAAGCCCCAGCGCTCGGCGTCGAGCAACGACTGGGCTCTGAGTTCACGCTCGGCCAAGGCACGGGCCGCAGCGTGGTCCACGGGCCCGAATAGGTCCCGTCGGACCCGGGCCAGATCCGCCCGACTCGGGGCCACTCTCGGACTGGGGCCGCCACCGCCGACGATGCCTCGATGACCCATCTCGCTCATCGTCGCCGGATTCAACACTCTCGCGCTCATGTTTCTCCCAGTGAACACGTCCGCTTGTAATTCAATTATCTTCCTCTGGTATAATCACGGCCCAATGTTCTTTTCTCTAAAGTTTTATATATATTTTTTTCTTGTATTTTTTTTTTATCCTCCAACACAATATCACGAGACTGCAACCGCGATCAACCGGCTAAGCCGTTATTGGATCTGAACGACCGTCGTATAGATTCGAAGACTCGTTGTCCGTCGCTGTGAATAATTGTGTGCAAATGCGCCGATAAATTGAGCCAGCCTGACTTTCGTGATAGCATTGGTCGCTGTCGGTTTTATTGCGCGGATAATGTTAGGGGAACGAAAGAGGAATTGGCTCGGGCCGTCCTCTCGTTCGTTCGTTGCGGGGCTCGGAATTAGGCGCGATGCGAGAAGGCACGAGGATGGCTTTCCTGGAATCTAGCTGCGGCGTCGCGAGGCGGCAGCGAGACGCGCGTCCGTTGCGGAGTCACTCTCCCGACGCCGATCTCTCGCATACACGGGCGCCTCACCGCGTGTACACACGTATACTGTTCCGAGAGCGCGCCTATACGAAAGGACACACATACAGCCGCGCACGCGAGTGCGGGCCACTGGAACGTGTACAGTGTGGGAGCCTGGGGGCGCGATTAAAACCGGCAACGTCGCCGAGCCGCCCAGTTCGAAAGTTACGGGAGTGTAGCTTCGTCTCTCACGATTACGCTATAGTGCGCGCGCAGCGACGAATGACGATGGCTCTCGTCGATTCGGCGGGAGTTGCCGAGCACGTTTTCTTTACTCGCTGTGCGCGACGCGCGAGTCTTAAACTTTTGTCACAGATAACAAAAAAATCTCCCTCGACTACGAGACTCAACTCGCGAGTCAATATCACGATAATCTCGCCACTCTTGCGGAATATAGTTTTTCGTTGGAAAGAACAACAAAATAAAGTTTCTGTTTTTTTTAGGGATTTTTTTTTTTTTTCGTTCGATTTGTCACTGCGTGAATAAGTCAGAATATCAGCGATTCACAAGTGTCTCGACCTTGCTCGGGCTAGCTTTTCTCCTGGCAACGTCGATGCTCTCGCGCGCACGCACACATATGAACGCGCACACACGCAGACACCGGAGCGTCCAGCGACAGCGAACAATCCCTACGGGCCTCTCGTACCGGCGGCAACGTCGCACTTGCACTGCGCATGCGCGCGGGCGCGCTACACCCAGGGAACGGCGGAGATATAATGTATCCGTGCTGTCTACTAACCGAGAGCGTGAAATCTCGTGTTGATAAATCGAACTCCCTTCGTTGATTATATCACTCGAAAAAGTACGAATATATTTTGTTATTCAGTCGTAGAATCTCAGCGACGTGAAATCCAAATTGAACGTTAGTCCTCGCGTCGGCGCATAGCTAACAGCGTTCCGTAACACACACCGCGAGCACGACTTGTTTGTTGCCATGTAAAAGTTTTCCACTGAGCGAATTCTCGAACGCCAGGCTTTATTCGCGGTCGGGAGCTTCCCGCGCTCCTCTCCTTCTCTTCGATTTTCGCCGACTTGGTGACAGATAATTTGCACGCGGCTCGCACACGCGCCTTCGGCAATAACACACGGTGAAAGACGAGGCGGGATAGAATCGAGCGCGTGCGTCTTTCCCGGCCGATTGCGGAACGACGTTTGAAAACGATTGCGCAGTTGCGATTGCCCGAGAGAGCGTAGATCCGCGAGGAGGCGTGATCACGTGCGAAGCGCTCTCTGGCGACTGACTGCGAACGCCGTTCACTGCGGGCGTCTCTCCTCCGTTTCCCGACGACTCGACATCGGGCGGTTTCGTTCGCGTCCGGTCGCGTCCGCTCCCGTCAAACACCGCGCGGCTTCTCTCCTCGCCGCCGCCCGTCCCGCCGCAGAGAGAGAGAGAGAGAGACCCTTTCACGCTCTAGCTTCACGAAATATAACCGCCACTTGGAGAAGCGCTTCGCCGCATGCGAGTATAGTTGACTCCTCGTGAGTGCCGCACGAGGTCGACGCGCCCAGAAAGAGCGGAGAGACAGCGCCGGAGAGAGGGACATGAAAAATATAAACCATAGTTTAATGCCATATCCGATCCTCTCATGCCGTTGCTCTCTTTCGCGATGAAACAACAGAGAACCGCCATTTGTCGACCCGAACAACTACGGAAGATGCTCGATACCAACATAACATCCGTTGATCCACGAACGAGAAATCGAGATGTAATACTTTTTTTCCGTTTTTTTTTTCTCGCCATGTTTACAGTAACAGCGTGGAGGCCAAGGAGCGCGGGTACTTACGGTCGTGAGATGCAAACGACCACGCAACGGTAAGGTCGTGTCGTTGCGCCAGTGACTGATCCGACGCGAGGATAATGGAATCGTCCGGCAACGAATTATTATTTTTCACGCGAGTGACTGTGAGCGGTGTTACGAAAATCAAGGTCGCCGAGTACAAGAACGGAGGAATGAGGACGGACAATGTGGGAGACTGCCTTACCGGAACTACTTCGTCCTTTTCTCGTCGTGTATTTGGGTAAGTTTTTATTTATTTTTTTTTTTTAATTTTATTTTATTTGTTTTATTTGGCGCTCGCGCATACACATAGGTGGGGGAGTTACGAGTTAGATCCGAGTTTAACATAACGGTAGACGAGAGCCGCACACGATCGTACACGCTTCGCGCACGTGTCGAGCTTCTCAACTATGTTCCACTAGGGTTTTGTGCGCCACCCGAAGAGGCACGAACCGCGATCGAACAACGAGAAATTAAAACGGTAACGGAAAATATTTTCGTTGCTTATTTTACGATGAGAAAAAACAAACGGGAGACAATAACAGTCGGGCATGCCCGTTTCTCTCTCGAATGTTTACGTAAATTAAAAATTAATTGAACACTCGGCGACCGGGGGGGGGGGGGGGGAAGTGTGTTCTCTCGGATGCCCGTAGTATACGAGTAGTATATCTGGTATATATCTTATCGTGGCGAGTCGCGAGCGTTCACATATTTGCGTCGATGTTCGCTCGTATTATTTACTCACAGCGCAGCAGCCGCGCGCATTGCCTACTCTCATCCTCGTATTAAACAGTGTTTGCATGCAGCCGAGATTATCCGCTCGGGCGATACGTCGACGATTTTTCTCGTTCGTCCTCGGGATGAAAGTCGCGTATAGATGAGAACCCTATCTGTATACCGGTACACTGTTTCCGTGATAAAATATTGTTAAAGCAGCCAATCGAAGAGCGTTCACATATTTGCGCGGTTTACTTTATTGCTTTGTTTACGTTGCTTCCTCACAGCGCAGCAGCCGCGCGCATCGCCCACTCTCCTCGTCGCATTAACAGTATTTGCGGACAGCCGAGATTGCCCACTCTTTTTTCTCGTTCGTCCCGAGATGAAAGTCCCGGTAAAATACCCTTCCGCCATTGTTACAGTAGCGAATCGAACGTCGTATCTATGAATCCGGTACGACTCGGACGAGTACCGACAATTTTAGTAGCATTCTTCTTTTATATTCGCCGGACGAAAAAAGTACCAAACAGTGTTAAGGTAAAGTATACCAATGCTCGGACGGCTAAGGACATCTCCCGATTCCAGCAGTTATTAATTGGTCAAGAGCACATTTTTTTGGGAAAATAACTGAAAGCAATGCCGAGCTGATAGTTTCTAGTTTCAAAAACACATCGATCAATCACAAAGAGAAATCACTTTTTAATTACGGGATAAAATAACAAGAGAGTCCAAATTCACCAGTCTATGGAGGCGGTGCTTCGGCAGGTCCCTATATTCGGACATTGTATGTTCCAGTGTTTCGGACAATCATAGATTTCGAGAGTTCTGATGTGCGAACTCAACTAGCTCATATTAACCAAAAGAATTTCTATGTCATTCATTAATTACATTAATGAAGAAAATTATATTTACGCGAAACAATACTAAAGGCAAGCTACGTGGAAAGGTGGCTGGCCTAACTTCTTCGAACTGTCCCATTGTGCCGATATACGGACACTATATCGTCTGTCTTTTAACAAAATGCAATCGAAAATAATTTCGGTCTAACCGTCTATAACTTTTTTTCAGTGGATCAGATAATGTTTGCAAATACGATTACGAGTGTTAAATTGAATTTCAAATACTCACATTCGCAATAAATCAAATGTGCACAGGAGTGTCCGACGACTGGGACGTGTCCGGGCATTGCTGCTGTTACCTCAGTAATATTTTTGAAAAAGAATTCAGCGACGAAAAATTATCGCGCGATTATCCGCTCGGGCGATACGTCAACGTTTCCTCGTTCGTCTCGCGATGAATGTCCCGCATAGCTGAGAATCTATCTGTATACCCTACATTGTTTTCCTGATAAAATAGCCTTCCGCCGTTGTTACAGTAGCGAGTCCAACGTCGTGTCTACGAGGTCGATACAACCCGCACGATTACCCACACTCCTAGTAATGATTATGTTTTTGTATATTCGCCGACGAAAAATTCTCGCGGGTTTTTTTTTTTTTTTTCTCACCGAGAGTTTTTCATTGATAAATAGTAAATTTACATCGGGACGCGTCCCGAGGTTTATTGCCTACGGGCAGAGAGCGGGGCGCGTGGGCCTCTCGCCGAGTGTAAACAGCTCGGTTCGCGCTCGCTCGCTCTACTCGGTCGGCGAGGCAACTCTGGCTGAGCGAACCGTAGATAAACGATCGGCTCGACCAATGACGGTCGCGCTCTACTCTCGCACACCGCGCAGCCGCTCGTACGGCTTCATCGTACGCACACGTATCTCTCAACCATTATCTTCGCCTCGTACACTCGAGCCTCTTTTATTTCTGTGAACTCGCCACAAGAGTTCGCTAGCAGCGGCGGATATTTTTAGGTAGTTTGAAAAATTCATACGCGCAACACAATGAACGTTATCCCCATGCGAGAGGCTCGGACGATTCGTCGACGACTCTCATAACCTATAAGCGAAACACGTCCCAAAGTCGATTATCGAACTGTATCAAAAAAAAAAAAATACAAAAAATTCGTTTATTCTCGCTTTTCTCGCACGAGTTCGAGAGACAAAAATAGAGCAGCTAATCGAAAGAATAACAGACGCGACTTATTTATGAATCTCCGACTGAGGGTGCCGCGGAAAACGCCGATTGACAAACTTGTTTGCGCTCGTGCGCACCAGACGCTGCGCGGTAGAACAAAGAGAGTCGTTTACTTTTTTTTTTCTTTCTTTCTTTTCGTTTTTTTGTGTTTCTTTTTTTTTAAATCCGAAACTTTGCTCAGTGAAAATTTACTTTACCGTGCAAACGTAAACTTTGTGGAACCGGAAGAGGTGGCGTACGGACTCGGTTTTACGCTCTCGATGTTTGTCTCGAGTCAAGGAACCGGCACCTGTTTCATCCGGAGAGAGAATGGTGAGCGTTTGTTATGTACCCCTCCCCTCCCCTCCCCCGCCCTCTTCCCACACGCCCCGCGCACGCGCGCGCGCGCTTGCTTGCGATGCCGTATTATCGAATCGAGTTTGCACCCGCGCGGCCTTATCGTCTGGCAAGCACGAGCCTGCAAACTCGTGATAAATTTATCACTTTCCTTCCACCGAGCTGTCGCGCAAGTCAACGGGCTCAAGGTGGAGGGAAAACGAGATCGGGGTTAAGAGAACGTGACGATTGTCGTTCGTTGATTCCAGCTTTATTTGCCACTTCACCTGTCCATCGGGGAAGGACACTGAAGAGGTCTTAAACTTTTCGGATCGAACAATATTGGCGCCCAAAGTCCGCCATGATTGATGGACCTGTTTCGAAACTCTTGCTGATTCTCCCTCGTCAATAATTACCATGCGGTTTTATATCCGTTACGTTTCGATGCTTTATCGATCACTGTATCTGAATCATGGATGCAAATCGAATAACATTATCTCAATCGAATAACATTATGCAAATCGAATAACATTAACGAAATATTTAAAAATATTTCGTCACTGTATTGATAGACACTAAAAGTTGTTTTTACCGAACCCGATTCTGTCTCATCGATTCGACTGTGCTATGTATGTGACTCCGTGCAGTTATAAATAGGAACACTTTTTTTTTTTTTTTTTTTTTTTTTTTTTTTTTTTTTTTTTTTTTTTTTTTTTTTTTTTTTTTTTTAAATAATAACAGAAAAATGTCGACGCGAGAAACCGCGAAATAATCGTCGATTCTGATTGGTCGATCGATTGAAATTGATTCTCGCAAATTTTCGATATCGCCTCAGTGGGAGTTTGAGTTTGACGCTAACTTGGATCTTTCGTTTCCGGCTTTGCGCGCTCACGTACCGAAAGGGATTTACAAAGAAATCTCGTTGTTATCTCCGCGCATTTCCCGCGAACGTCTTTTACCGCGGACGTTATACCCGCAAAGCCCCGGCGAATCCAAGAGAGTCGCACTTCCGTCTCGCGCATTCCCACGGAAGTCGCACAATCGCCCACAAGCTCCGACAAAAGATCCGAGAATTCAATTCGTACGAGTCTCCGCGCGAATGAGATCGCATTGTAGCTGCGCGCGCGCATTCTCTCGGTTCCTTGGACCGATTCAACACCCAAAACGCATAACTACTCTAAAGTTTTTTTTTTTTTTTTTTTTTTTTTTTACAATTCTTTTCACTAACGTCCCGTAAATCCATCGAGATACTCGGCGTCTACAAAATATTTGTGGTCGATGCCAAAACATGGATTTGCAACAGTTTTTAATTCGTAACAAATTACATTTTTTTTTTATTTTTTTTTTTTTTTAATACTCTGCGGCGGTCGAACGTTAATCAAGCAATATCGACGTGCGCAATTGATGGTCCACAGACGCGATCGATCGTAAATCGCAGGCCATCGGTGTGTCGACGAGAGACGACGGAACGAATTCATAAAATAAATGACCGTGCTCTGTCGTCGAGCCGATGCGCCGTTGCGCAATGTTTGGGCGACATCCAGACTGCCAATTTTTTGTTGCTACGCTCAGAAAAAAAAAAAAAAATCTGCCACTGGTGGGCAGATGGGTTAAAATGATGGGTTAAAAAAAAAAAAAAAAACCCTCGACTATATTTTCCAAGTGTGTGATTACAGTGACACAATATAATAGTTGACATTACCGTATTTTCTGCATCCAGAAAAATTATTTATTTGACGCTCACCGTTTATTCGAATTAGGTATAATATTTATTTGACTTAAATAACTGTTTATTTAAATGAAATAAATAGTTTTACTTAGACCAAATAAACGATTGCCGTCAATTGAATTATTTTCCCGGGTTCAACCAGGTCGCTAGAAACGATTTCAATAGTGGTAAATATATGCTACTATACAGTCATAGGCAATTGAAGTGGAACACGATTTTTTTTGGCTTTTTTTTTGGGCAAAAGTTGGACCCTTTCATGCATACCGTCGCCAAAATAACCTTGTTCCACTTCAATTGCCTATTACTGTACATAGACTGCGTATGCTCTTTTACACACGCAGTATTTACAGTGTAGAATAGAATAACTATTTGCTTTTCACAGGGACACGATCTCTCATGGCGATGCAAGAGTTTCGACGGTGTTTAATTTAAAACGAATTTTTTATAATTCATTAATTTTTTTTTTTTTTTTTTTAAGCACCGCGGCTGTCGAACGACGATCAAAGAATGATCGACATGCGATAGATCGCAAATCGCCAGAGACCTCCGGATCGGCGATAGACGACGGAACGAATTTCAACGAACGACCGCGCTTCGTCGTCGAGCCGCCGCGCCGTTGCGCAATATTTAGACGAGTTCCAGACTGCGACTTTTTGGTATACACTCGATAGCGACGCGAGTGGAGTGACGAGGGCATCGAAAAGTGACGCAGATGTGCCGGTCGTGTCGCACGTGGTGTGCGCTAACTGGGTCGTGCGCATAACTTCAAGTCCAATAAACTTCTGCGCGTCTGGCTAGAGCGACGATTATATATCGAGGGAGACGAGCGCATCCTGCGATGCATCACGCGCGTCCTCGGCTTGCATCCTGATTCTCCTGCGGCTGTTGAGATTCGTCCACACATCCGAGAGAACTCGAGCCGGAACTTTACCGTACCGGAAACTCACTCTGAGAGAGGATGACTCGCCACGAAGAAAGCATAAAAAAATAAAATAAAATAAAATAAAATAAATCCGTACAAACAATCGTATATCGATAATCAAACGACAATTCGTTGATCTACAAAAAAAAAAAAAAAAAAAAAATGCACGATCAAGGGAATTAGAAATTGCTAAAATAATGTCTCCGTAATTTCGCACGATATTAGACTTGCAGTATCAAAATTTCCAAGAGACTCGAGTATTTTTTTTTTTTTTTTTAGGGTACGAAACATTTGATTGCAACTCGATCCGTAGACAAGAAAAATAATAATAGATCGAATGCGGTCACGTGAATTTGGTACGGTGGAGTTTCCGGGCAAAATATCCGTCGAAGCTTCCCAGCATGGAAACGGGTTCTGGAAGGGGATAACTCTGCGCGAGGAGAACAACATATATTTCGTACAAATATAGTTATATTAATTAATGATCGATAATTCATTGATCTACAAAAATTGGCATGATATAAAGTGTCCTCGAGGAGGTTAAAAATCGCGAAAACCAATAGCTCCGCAATTTCGCACAACATTGCAGTTGGATTATCAAAATATCTCGATTGGGTAGTAATTTTTTTTGTTAAATACATTAATTAATTATTAACAAATAAAAATTCATTGATCTACGGAAATTGCACGATGGAAACGAGTCCTCGAGGCGTTTGAAAATCGCGAAAACAATATCTCCACGATTTAGCACAACATTGTACTCGTAGTATCAAAATTTCTCAGTTAGGTAGTTAATTTTTGTTAAATATCCTAATTAACAATTAATAATTCATTGATCTACAGAAAATCGCACGATAAAAAGAGTCCTCGAGGGGCTTGAAAATCGAAAAAACAACATCCCCAGAATTTCGGACAATATTGCACACGTAGTATCAAAATTTCTGAAAATAGGTAGTTCATTTTTTATATGAGTACAAAACCTTCGCTCGTAAAACTCGACGGATGAACGATAAAAATAATGGATAAAATGTCATCGCGTAAATTTGGTAATATTGCGTCGTAAACTTTCAGCTGAGAGAACGAAAATTTTTGACAAGGTCATTTTAACGATTCAGCTCGTGGCGGTGATTAAATTTAAATTAAAAAAAACAAAATAATACTGAAACGAAACGCGAGACACGCACTCGCGTTTAATATCAAAATCTGCTTCGTCATAGCGTCCTGTATAGGCTCGAATCCTACAGTCTTCCAATGCGGTAAAAATACCAAAAAATTTATTTAAACTGACTAATCCCTTCGACTCGATTCTCGGGCTCTCTCGCAGTTCGGCTCGGTCACCCCGGATTCGTCTGTTTTCTTGCTCTCCTCGGTACCCCTCGCAGCTGCCTCGATTTCCGTTCCCGAAACCGGGTCGCGTACTTGATTGCCGTCCTTGTCGAGTTTGACCCACTGGTAGTTGCCCGGCAGAGGTGTCTCATTTTCGAAATCAAAGTTCCATCGTTCCTTCGCCTAGTTTCATCGGAGAAGACAATTCTTGTTATTATTGGGAAAGAAAAAAAAAACAAAAAAAAACAATTGGTCGTCGATTTGCAATTGGACGGACGAACTAACCTTTTCGAGATTGCCCCGTGCCTCCTCGAAGAATTCATTCGTCTGGTTGTCGTCCAGACCTCGCCTTTCCTCCTGGCGCTCGGTGTCCGTCTCGTCGGCGAAAAGTCTCCTTCGCACATTTTGTGTTCGCAAATTGCGTATCAGGGATGATACGTCCCGTGTGTCTTCGGTTCTGTCTTGCATAGCGAGGCGAGCCCTGAAATCACACAGAGATTATTAGCTTCGTTATACAATTTGGCATCGATCGAGGGTTCAGATCGAGGGTCACAGATTCATTGTTCGTCACAGGAAGGGCTCACGCGGACATCCAACTGTGCAGGAGTTACTACAGCGATACGGGCGTAAATAAGATTTGGTGTGATAAAAAAAAAACAAAAAAATCTTTAGGCACGGTTATAACGTGTCTTCTTTTTCTAGTACGTTATTTACCTTACTTAGTATATATACTTGGTATGTTATTTGCATATAAAAAAAAAAGATATATACATACACATAAAAAATAAATAAAATTCAGACTAATTTTTCGGATCACAAAGGGTTTGCTCGGATAAAACTGTACGGATAAAAAAAAAAAAAGGATTTGGTGTGCTAAAAAAAAGTCCTTGGCCACTGTTGAAACTTTTTTTTTTTGCACCTTATTTACCTTATTTATTAGATATTTGTTAAGTTATTTGCGTTATTCGCTCGTTGCGTTATTTTAGCGAGAGAAATTTAGGAGCACCTTTAACGAGTGCGATTATTCTTTTCCCAATCGTCGACCGAACCGTCAAACTGTCTCGCGAAACCGGCGACGAGTTTCGCATCGTCGAAGTCCATCGTCGTTTGCGAGCTTCCGCGCACGACGCGCGGCCACGAGTCACGGTCAACCTCCGCGAAACCAGCCCGTTGGATAATTCCGCAACGACAATGGATTATATATTCCGATAAAGGCGAGAACCGCCCGAGACAATAAACCCTACGCGCTCGGGCCGACCTTCGGGAGGATCGATAATTTCGTCCATCGTGCTCGTGGGAGTGTTGTTGCGCGTTGCCGTCGTGCAACGGAGAGACTCCGAGGGGGTGTTTCGGTGCTGCGCATGCGCTTAACGATCATCCCCTAGCGCGCCCCCTTCGTACTATACTCGAATTCCTATTATGCTACATGGAAAATAAAATAAAAAATAAAAAGAAGGTTGCTTGCCAAAAAAATCATTGTCATCTCAACTCTATTTTAAACTCTCCGGATAATATTCTGTTCCAGACATATTGTGGATTTCTAAATTTCAGATAACACTCTGTTTGTTTTATTATATTCTACTGGCTGTTATATTGGCTCGCGCTCTCGAAATATATGCCTGAGCACTTGTGAGTACCTGAGGATATCCGTGAGTTTCCGCTCGACTGTGAACTGTGGCTAACCGTGCAAGTTTTTGCGAGTACCCGTGCGAGAGTCTGCAAGTGGTCTGTGAGTATTCGTGCGAGTATCTGTGTCGAGGGCGCCTACATGATTTTTTTTTTTTTTTTTTTTTTTTTTTTTAAATAATTATGTAGATATTCCAGTAGTAGTATCGAGCTCCTTCACTGTATTCTATATTACAAAGAAGCAGATAATATTTTATCGTAGAATCGAAATGTAGTTAAAACGACGATAGATTTTCTGTTGTCAGCTCGTGCGCGAAGTCCCTGAGTCGAAATTTTCTTTTATTATGATTATGATTATGATTTTTTTTTCTTTTTTTTTCAGTGTATCTGCGCGTTCCGTAGGTGAAAGTTGCACAGTTGCGCTGTCGGCCGGCCCTCCACTTTCTAATGCTCTCGTTGGCTGTCCGTGCATCGGGGAATAGATTAAAACGGGTTGGCCGAGTGTGTCGTTGATATTTGTGACGGTAACAGGCCGTGGCGGAAAAGCGTCGAGGTCGACAGAAGAAAATTACCGTTATCTTATCCGTCATAAGCGCCGCGAGTCTCCGGCGCAGAATAGAATTTATCAGAGATAGCGTGTGAGGAGTGCTGGCGCGATGGGCGCGGGGCGAGGTCTGGAGGGGTCACTGAGTGGGAATGAAGGACGGGCACGCGCCCTACTAACCTCCGCTAGTCCCTCCGTGTTGTCTTATTGTATGGACCGCAAGGGCGAAGGGCGACACCGGCGACCCGTCGACTTATCGCTTTATGGTTTTTTTTTTTTTTTTTTTTTTTTTTTCCAATAGCAGCGAAACACCAAGGAGAATTGGGAAAAACTCGCTGTGCGAAACGTTCGCACATACGCGAACGCCTTTGGAGGCTGCACAGTTGCAACTGACGCGGTGCAAGGAACAAGCGAGCCTAGCCAGTTGCCATAGCCCACTTGCGACTGACTAGCCTAGATTCCGCGCAGTAGACGCATGCGCTATGAATCACTTGTAAAACAGTTAACCGCTTGTTTCTGCACTGTCCGGGTGCACTCTCGTACCACTCGCTGCAATTCAATGGCTCTTTGCATCGGTGCGATTTGTCACGACATCCGTCACAGATCAATGCTATTATATAAATAAATTTATATTACATAAGAGTGGCCGTATATTGCCGAACGACTAGGAGATTGTCGGGTCGCTGACTCCTTCACGGTTCGCGAATGATCTTTTACTTTCACGTTTTTTTTTTTATCGCTAAAAAAAATATAATCGTATAAAAAAAAAAAAAAAAATGCTGTGCAACAGATTGTTCGTAACGGTGTTGCGAACGAGCTCAATAATTCTCGAGTCAGGATATTAAGATTTTGGAGGATTAACATTTATTTTATTTTATTTTATTTTATTTATTTTTTTTGTAAATAGGGAAAAAATATAACAATGAAAATGAATATTATGTAATAAATGATCTAATATTATATCAATGCAGCGACATTGGACTGTTGCAAACAGTCAGTTGCATGACATTTTTTTGATACGATTTCTTTTTTTTTTTTTTTTTTCTCAACCGACAAAAGGAATAAAACAAAGCTTCCTCTATGAGGAAGCAAAATACGTTTTTTCGGCTTAAAGTCGTTCGTTGCATTCTCGTTCGTTTCATTCGTTCGTTTAATTAAACATCCCTGCGATCGAGTTTCTCGTCGACCGCGAGACACGCTCGGCGATGACGGGATTATCGGCATTGCAGAGTGGGAAGTCCGATGGGAGGAAACTCTCACAAATTAAATGCCGCAAAGTTGCGGTAAAAAGCGTCGGCGAGCGCGGTCGTTTTAGCTATATAAAAAATAAAAATATAGAATTACTTTTTTCACTAAAAAAAAAAAAAAAAATGTCGACGGAAAGGAACGCGCTGAAGCGACATACATATTCGTACGAACTCCGTACAGTCCGCACACGTGACGACGATTAAGAGCGAGTGGGGCCAAGTTAGCGCGACGTTAAATGTCTGTAGTCGTTGCAGCTTTGGTTGTCCGGAAAACACGCGCGTTACCAGGATAAATCGAGATTAAAGCGGCCAGAAGGGGACAAGTGCGCCAGCGTATCCGAGGGCCCGTTTCGGACCCGCTTGAATGAAAAAAAATACATATTCATTCATTGGAGCTCGAGCACCGGGCCGCCTGGGACATAGTCGGCGTTGCACACAACACGCACGTGTTTCTCGCCCGTTCCTTCCCGAATGTGAAACGAGGAAGAGAACGGAACGCGGAGCATATGCCGAATCTCGGTGGCCAACTGGCGCTTCCTGCTACTCCGCCAAGCTTAAAATGTATTCGGCAAACGAATGGAAATCTCAACATTGCATCGTGCAAATGTTGGGGGGGTGACGGGGACTGTAAAAATCGGTAGACTCGTTCGAATGCGACATTTAAACGAGGATCTATGGTGTCGTGAACACGGAAATACCCATATAATAAAAAAAGACGATATGCATATTTTAGTCGGTAGACACTTTTTTTTTTTTTTTTTTTTTTTTTTTTTTTTTTTTTTTTTTTTTTTTTTTTCAAACGATGCTTTGTTCCTACTTCATACGAGTGACTGTATGGGATAACGAAGACACGGATCTGTACTGTAAAAACTATTTTTCCTAACGCATGCACATAAAATCCTGCTTTCCGTTTCTGTGAAGTGTGCGCAAAGTCGCACTTTTTCGCATCGCGTGCGGAACAAATACTGCGCATGCGCACAAACGACATATACTCTTTTTTTCCCGTACTGGTGCGGAAAAGTGCATTTCTACGCACATTTCGCAGAAAAGGAAAAAAATGTGTTTCGTGAATGTGTTAGGAAAAATTATGTGATTGGCATGGTCGTAGAAAAGGGAGTTCTGACCGGCCAAGTCTCTGACAATCTTTGACAATCTTTGTCAATCTTTGACAATCTTTGACAATCTTTGACAATCTTTGACAATCTTTGACAATCTTTGACAATCTTTGACAATCTTTGACAATCTTTGACAATCTTTGACAATCTTTGACAATCTTTGACAATCTTTGACAATCTTTGACAATCTTTGACAATCTTTGACAATCTTTGACAATCTTTGACAATCTTTGACAATCTTTGACAATCTTTGACAATCTTTGACAATTTTTGACAATTTTCGTTACATCCGGCGACATCGTGATCTTTATCAACGATCCACCGACCAAAAATGAAAGGTCCCCGTAATCGAGGTAGCGAGAGCACGCTTTTTCAGAACCGTCGAGACGAGTCCCGCCTGATTGAGCTCGAGGACCAGCATCCTGTCACACGAGTCTTTTTTTTCCGAACACTTTTAGTCCCCTTTTCGTTTTTCGAAGAGACTTTCCCCTCGACGATTAGAACGAAAGAAAAAAAAACCGTACAGCCGCGACAGTACGAAATCTGGAGAGTCTCCGTACCCTTCCTCCGATCCTCGGGGACCGTGCCGTACTTCCTGTCGAACGTCGGAACGTTTCCGTCCGGCGGTAGGGATGCCTGCCATCGAGAATGTCCCGAGGGGCCGAGAGGGTGAGAAATCCTCCACGGCGGAGTCAACGAACGTTGCCACATGGAGTTTCTAATAATTTCCTCCGCGCATCCGCGAAGCCCCCTCGTCGGAGATGATAAAACAGTTTTTCTCATATTCGCGAAAGAGTTAATTGACTCGCGGGGCCGCGGCGTCTGGTCTGCGATGAATCGCGTACCCGACGGTTCGCGATGCGAGAGCGCTCGCCTCGCGCGACCTCGCTGCGCGTTTGAACGTTGCGCGAGGTCAGTGAACACGATGATGCCCAACCCACCGGTAACGGATTAACAATCGCGGGCGGTGGTATGTGTTTTTTTTTTTTTTTTTTCGTCGACTCGAACACGTCGATTTTTTTTTCGAGCACAGTGTCTTTCTCGCAGCACGGTCTCGTTGTGAAAATTTTACTTCTTCTTTACCGACCGAGCAGCCGTAATTAATAATCTGAGTAACAATAGTTCTTCTCTTGGGAAAAAAAAAAAAAAAAAACACAATTATTTTCGGGGCGCCTAGCACACAAATATTTATTAAAGTTAAGTCAGGGTAAATATTTATTTAAATTAAATCAGGCTAAATATTTATTTAAGCTAAGTCAGGGTAAATATTTATGTAAATTAAATCAAGTAAATGTGATCTCTTCCGTGCCCTCCTTATCCGCGATTTTTTCGAGCACTCTGTCTTTCTCGTAGCTCGGTATTGGGCCAAAATTTTGATTCTTCGTTATCGACCGAACGGCGCAACAAGTAATCTTTCTTCTCGCAAAAAAAAAAAATAAATAAATAAAATAAATAAATAAATAAAAGAATTTAATGGTTCCGAGCAAACAAATATCTGTTTCAATTAAATCGGATTTTATATTGACTTCGATTAAATTATGTTAATATTGTCTCCGCCGTGCCTCCTTATCGGCGTTTCACCGCGGAAACCACCGACTCGCAGTCCCGTGAAGTTTCCCACCGGAAGCCACCGGCACAAAACCAAGGAAGTCTCGCATATTCTCATGCTCGAGTATAAAAAAAAAATGAAGGAAGAAATAAAAACAAAAAATAAAATCGCTTCAATCTCCGTTGCGGTAGAATATAAGACGCGCGAGTAAAGAAAGAACAAAAAAAAAAAAAAGAGTTAACTGTACAGATAAGGACGAGAGTACTCGCGCTCTCGGTTCGCCAGGAACCGCAAGTGCCAGCGCCGATGTGGGCGTCCTGACAATGTTCCCGTCTCACCGGCGGTGTTGCTCGAGGGTCCCTGAATTTAAAACCCCCGCCAGTAGGAAATGCGCACAATAACCGTCGAGAGTTTCGTTGTGTGCCCCGAGAGAGGACGGCGAAATTCAAGACACCGCGATCCACTCCTGTCCTCCCGGCGCACCGGCGAATAAGTTTCCATCCCCGGTGGGGTTGCCCGGCTCTTTCTTTCTTTCTCTCGCGTGCGCAGAGAGAAATAACAAAAAAAAAAAAAGAACCGAGAGGTATAGGAGAGAAAGCCCGATAGACGGGACGCGCGTAACGCAACACGTTTAAATCCCGTATGTAACGTTAGTCGACTGTTGCGGAGAGGCACGAAGCGGAGGAGGCGAGAGGAAGGCTCACCGGATGGGATCCACCGCATGACGAAACGATACACTTTTGTCTACCGTGTCCACCCATATTATCGTTCCGTATAACGACAATACATTTTTTTTTTTATCCCCCTCGAGATGAGCCTCACCTGTGTCGCGCTGGCAACACAGTTGATGAACTTTTGAGCCCACATTTATTTAAAGGAATAATGTTTTTGCTAATAATTTTTTTTTGTAAATAATGTTTTTTGTAAAGAATTTTTTTTGAAAATAATTTTTTTTATAAATAATTTTTTTTGAAAATAATTTTTTTTTTTTAACTAATTTTGTTCGAAGTAATTTTTTTTTGAAAATAATTCTTTTTGAAAATAAATTTATTCGTAAATAATTTTTTTTTGCAAATAATTTTATTTGCTAATAATTTTATTTGCAAATAATTTTATTTGCAAATAATTTTATTTGCAAATAATTTTATTTGCAAATAATTTTATTTGCAAATAATTTTATTTGCAAATAATTTTATTTGCAAATAATTTTATTTGCAAATAATTTTCTTTGCAAATAATTTTCTTTGCAAATAATTTTATTTGCAAATAATTTTATTTGCAAATAATTTTATTTGCCAATAATTTTATTTGCAAATAATTTTATTTGCAAATAATTTTCTTTGCAAATAATTTTATTCGCAAATAATTTTATTCGCAAATAATTTTATTCGCAAATAATTTTATTTGTAACTCATTTTTTTTTTATAAATCAATAATTTTTTTTTTTTTAATAAATTATAAAAAACATAGACACCGTTTTTTGAATAAACATTTTTGCATCAAACTCTTTACGTCTCATTCGTGGCTGAGACTGCAGGAACTGACATGCGTATACACCGTCGCGGAAGCGCGGTTCCCTCCCAAGCCGCAGCTCGCGATCTGCGATCGCTTTTCGCCGGACGTAAAAACCGGCATCCTCCGTTCCGACTCTCACGCTCTCCCGTCCCTCCCCGATCCACGTTATCTTTCCGCATAACGCCGATACATTTTTAATCTCCCTCGAGAGATGAGCCTCACCTGTGTCTCGCCGCCAGCATAGTTGATGAACTTTCGATCCGACAGAGAATATAATATATATTATAATATATATTTTCGTTTGAATAAAATTATATATTATATATTTATATATTTTCGTATATAAAACTAGAATTATATATTTTCGTTTTGAATAAATTATATTATAATATATATTTTCCTTTATAATATATATTTTCGTTTGAATAAAAAAAATATATATATATATATATATTCTTACGTCGAAAACTCGCAGTGCGAAATTCACCAGTGACGACGATTAGAGGAGCACAGTTGCCGTCTTCCGGCGCAGCGCTACGTCGTCTCGTCTCCCAATCTTCACCGGGAGCCACTCACCGGGTCGTCACTAATTCGCGGCTTAGACTGCTGCAACTGCATCCGTTATGCTGCCGCGGAAGCGCGGTTTCTCTCCCCCGGCGGCCGCCCGCCTCGCGTTCGCCGGGCGCAAAACACATCCTCCCCCACCCGACAGTCGGGTCTCTCTTGTTTCGCCCCGGCTCGCCTTGCTTCGCGGCTCCGTTCATCGGCACGGGCGACACGCGCGGAATCTACGTCGCGCTTTTAAACCGCGGAGCAGAGAATTGAGCGAGAAAAAGGATGTGGGAAACGAGGAGGCGACGCGGCGTCGGATGCCGACTCGGAAGGAGGGCACGCAGAAGCTGCGTGCATGCGGCTGCATAGGACCCCGAGAAGTCTATTTCCGTCCAGAGAACTCTCCCCCGTCCGCCTTGACGTCGGTGGCTCTCGCCGTCGGGGAGCTACGAGAGTCAGGACACGCGTTTCGCGACTAACGAGACTTTTTTTTTTTCATTTTCTTCCGCCAGGTCAGTTTTAGAACTCCGGGAAGAGGCGGAAAGTAATCCTTGTTGGAGAAAGGGACCAGTGAGGGGAACGGGCTATTTTTGAGGCAGGCTTTGTACAGTAGAACTCGTGCGCGAAGCGAGAGCGGCGGTTTTTTTTTTTTTTTTTTTTTTTTTTTTTTTTTTTTTTTGCGTGGGTATATTTTTGCGGACTGTACTTTAAACGGAGGGGCTGAGTTCTCGCGGGGAGAGGACGGGGGATGCAAATTATCGTGTATGCGCATGCGCATCCTGTGCCGGTCTATTTTTGGAGGATAAATAAAGATGCGAAGTTTCGGGGGTCTAAAAACCATGCGGGAGAGATTTCGACGAAATCGCTGCGAAAATTGAGCCTCGGAGTAAAACAAGATGGCACCGTTGATATCAGTGTTTATTTCAATTTTTTATTATTCTATTTTAATATACTGTATTTTGAGCAGAAACACTGAGTACGCGCGAGGGGTTCGAGTACGAGGGATAAGCGCATGCGTCATGTGCACACCGTGCCGGTATATTTTCGGAGTACGAACAAAGAATTAAACTTGCGATGCTAAAATCCATCGGGGTGAGATTTCGGCGAAGTCGTTGCGAAAATTGATGCTTGGACTGAAAAAAAAAGAAAAAAAAACGTATCGTCGTTAATATCAGTATTTAAATTTCCGGAAATGATATGTATCCGGCGCGTGAGAGGGAGGGAGGGGGGAGGCGTGAGCCGA
Source organism: Amblyjoppa fuscipennis (assembly GCA_963575735.1). Classification (NCBI taxonomy): domain Eukaryota; kingdom Metazoa; phylum Arthropoda; class Insecta; order Hymenoptera; family Ichneumonidae; genus Amblyjoppa; species Amblyjoppa fuscipennis. The sequence continues at coordinate 1,762,844 of OY754489.1, read as the reverse complement.
ATGGAGGAAGTCGATCGTTCGACGACCCGGCCAAGTATGAAAAGATGAATATAAAAAAAAAAAATGAACGAAAAAAAAACGTCCATTTCGAGGAGTAACGGATTGAGCCGACACTCGTCAGTGTCTACGGCCGCGACATACACGCGAGGAGCCCGTTCGGCTTGTCGAGTGAACGGGGGCCCGTCGATGGAAAGACCGTCGCGGCGGAGCTGGATGAACTTGGCGGATTGAATGACGGAACGATAAAGATAAACGGACACCTCGGCTACGGTGAAACAATTTTGTCTCTCGTTCGTGACCGCCGCTGAAAGTGATTTCACGCTTCGCAGGAAACCTCCCTCTGCCCGAACAGACAGGATCTAGGCGAGGCTTCCTGCCTGCCGCCTGTTTCGGTGCGCCGGATTGCGCGCTTTGAGAAATTTATTTCGCACGTGTTGACTGTATTTCCTACCTGTGTCCACTTGTCGATTCTTCGGGACGAGCCATTCGGTCGCACTCTCGAGACAAGCGTGTTTTCTTTCGACACGCTTTGGGCGTGTAGGGGAGAGCGGAGCAAAATGGGACAGTGGGGGCGAAACGGGCCAATGAGGGCAAAATTCAATTTTCCAATCGTTTTTTTAATGACCCATTTTTTATTGACTCTTCGTCTGGGATTTCAAGCCTGTTTTGCCCCACTAACACCACCCAAAAGTTAGTGGAAAATTGCGTTTTTCGCCCCATTATTCCGTTTTGCCCCACTGTCACATTTGCCTCGCTCTCTCCGACGATCAAACTATTTATCGTGTCGTTGATACAGAGTTGGGCAACCAGAGCTGGGTAGTACTTCAAGTACATGAGTACTTATTTGGTACATATTTGGTACATATTTGGTACATATTTGGTACATATTTGGTACATATTTGGTACATATTTGGTGCATATTTGGTGCATATTTGGTACATATTTGGTACATGAGTACTTATTTGGTACTTAAAGTATCAAAGTACTTTTCGGTACTTAAAGTATCAAAGTACTTTTCGGTACTTTAAGTACCATTACTGAGTACTAAGATGAAAGTACTTGTACAATTTTGAGCATAGCTTCCTCCTTGAGGAAGCTATGCTCAAAATTGTAGTAAATGAGGAAACCAGCTGGAAATTACTTTGCATCATTTCCGTAACGTTAAAAAATGTCTGTCTCATAAAATTATTTTACTCCCAGCCCAATATTTTCAATTTAAATCCCAAAAATACGATTTTTCGTGCATAAAATCGTGATTTTCAATGTCTCACTGTACTTTAGTCCCAAAAAGGCCAGCGGATTCGTTTTCAGCGGGCCTTCCCACGTTTCTTCTCGCCGTCGCACAGTAACTACTTGTACCTCTGTTATTGTTCCTGGTACAGCGTAATGTCGTTTTTTTTTTTTTTTTTTTTATTAAAGTCCACTTGGCACCCTCTGAATGACCGGCAAAGATCGCGACGAGAGCTTCGAGTCGAGGCAGGGAACAGCGGGCTCGTTTTTTGCCACGCGAGAAAAAAAAAATATACTATATATATATTGAGGAAGCGACAAAGAATGCGCGCAGAAATGACGCTTCGTTTCTCCCGGACGAAGCCGCCGCGCAGATGGAGAAGAACCCGGGAACCGGAACCGTTAGGCAATTTCTGCGAGCGCATTGCCGGCGAGCCCGAGTCTCGAATAAATCGGCGTTCCATCCTCGCCGTTCCGCGTTCGCACATCGTCGACTTGTCATCGACTTAGCAAATCGTGACGAATCGATTCTTACCGCAGCATACACCGAGAGACATAATATTTTAATATTTTAATATTTTAATATTTTAATATTTTAATATTTTAATATTTATTTTAATATTTATAATTAAAAATCGTACTATCTTTATTCCTGAAAATTTTACAAATTCTTTTATTTTTATTTCCATTCCATTACCTCAAATAATTGCAAAACTATCAGAAAAAAAAAATCTTCATCGAACACACGAACATCTCTTCAACCGTGCAAACGAAGAATCAAAATCGCATTCGCTACGAAATCAAACATTTTTCATTTCTCATCCCTCAATCTCCGATCGAGTATCCTCATCGATCTTCGTCTTCGATTTACCATTCCCAAAAGACAAAAAAAAAAAAACCGCTACTGACATCGAACTCTCGTGGAACTCGAAATATTTTCGTTCGAAGAGTCGCTCCGAGGAGGACACCGTGACCGTGGGAGAGATTAAAGCAGGCATATCCTCTTCGTCCCCGTCGCGCCGTTCCTCCTTTTCTCCCGGCAAATTTCTCCCCCGTCCGTACTCCCATAGTGCGAGAAGCTTTTTGCGGTGGTCCTGGTCCAGCGACCGGGCACCCTCGCGAAATCCCCGAAACGTTGCGAAACATTCGTCGCCCGGCTCCTTCGCGGAACTTCGCGGTGTGGAAGAGGCACGGGAGGTCCGTCGAGGTGCGCTCCGGCCGCCGGTTTAAAAGTCCCACGGCTTGCTCTCGGCGTCGACGAGTCCGGATCGGTTGAAATTCAATCGGGCCGCGACGCAGCCGGCCACTCGGGGCGATGATACAGAGGCATCTCCACGAGGATCGATTCATATTCGTAATGCATATCCTCCGGGTTCTCCAAACGCCCCCCCCCCCCCCCCCCCCCCCCCACCTCTCCTTGTACACATTAACGCCGACCGCAGTTGCAGCCAACGGCTTCCGGTCCTCCGGCGTCGGGACACTAATTCGCCGGATATTGTCATTGTAATATATCACACGAGAGTAAACAAATTTTTTTTTTTTTTTGCAGACAGAACCAGTCTCCAAGAGTCGCTGGTCGAGTTGAGGTTGATTCTCCTTTTGCGATTGAAAGAAAAAAAAAAAAAAAAAAAACTACTGGCTTAAAGAGTCTCCTGTGAATGGCGTTAATTGTAAAGCGCCGTTTCGATGTCATCCGCGGCCCTTCTCTTCGGCCGAGGGCCGACGCGTGCTTCGCGCGAACATTAACGCCAATTTGCATAGCTAACGCCGCGACCCTTCGTGGCCCATGGCTCGCGTCTATCGAAACTCTTGCATTGAACACGTTGGTGCAAAGCGAAAAAACAAACAAAAAAAAAAGGAACAGAAGTGACATCAAAGGGTAAAGAGAGAGCCACGTGGAATACAAATGGCTCCGAGGGGAGTGAGACTCGATGTGCATTTCGTTCCGCTGGCCGCCGCGCGACGCCGTTACAGCGGAAAGACGAGATTGATGTCGCGGGACGAGTTCATTAGTCGCATGGAAATAATGGTATTGTGAAAACTTTTTCCCTCGCCGATTCTTAACGAAACTCGTTCGCTCCTTCCCGCAGCTAAAAAAATCGATGGTTCTGCCCGCTCGGAGAGCTCACCACGCCAGACCAAGCTCCACCCGTGTTACCCGTTGCTATTATTTATTGGCAACTGTCGACTCGCATCGGAGTGCGATGCCTCTCGCGATCACACTCCTCGGACGATCTGGCTTTTAGGCTTTCTTTCTTTTATTTTTTTTTTATTTTTTTTTTTACGCTTTCGACCGTTATAACACAAACTCCAGTCTACGATGAGAAAAAGGTAAACTTGAAACTTTAAGCAGAAAAATTGATCTTGAAGCTAGAACCATAAAAGTTGACCATGAAGTTAACCTTGAACCTTGGACTTTGAACTTTAATCTTAAACTTAAATCAAAAACTTAAATAAAAACTTAAATCAAAAACTTAAATCAAAAACTTAAATCAAAAACTTAAATGAAAATCTTAAAGAATGAAACAGGAATTTGCAACTTATCGCTTTCTGGTGTTCCACATTCGCCACATTAACCCTTTATCTAAAAGCCATGCGGTGATTGTCTCTGGTCGTCGAGCACGGTGGACCTCTGGACCTCGCGTCCTGTTTTCCCTCGTCGGGATCGACGCGTCGCGCTCTAATCGACGTTACGACAAAATCCCCGTCATCAACCGTCGTCCACCATTGTGTCTCGATGTGTTTTATTATTGGACACCGATAACCCCCCCGCCCCCCCCCCCCGACATTCGATACCGTAATCGATAATCTACATTCCACGATACCAGTACGATCGGCCACGGAACGGTAGACCGGTCGCTAACACCCATCCAGCGTGTCCGCCGTTCGTATATTCAATCGGCGATACTTTCAATTTCATACTCGGGCCCCCTCCCCCCGATTGAAGTAATGAATAATTCTAGCCGCGCACAATGCAACACACGCGCAGGATAAATGTCCTCATGCAAACGACACGGGGGGGCTTCGATAATAACGAAATTAGTTGGCATTATCGAAATAGCTGCCGACAATCGTTCCCCGCGAGTGCCAGCTGCGCATGCGCAGCCGCACAAGTAGCGGGGCTTCCCCGCAGCGCTCGCCGTTTCTCTCTGCTCGAGCCGCGTCCCCGCGACTGCGGCCCATCACCGCATTATAATTAACCGTGCCATACTCTGGAATGCATGCACCACCCCCATTTACGATTATTCTCGTCCCCTCGGCGTCGAGCTACCTGAAGAGTATCCACACGAACGCCTCCACGAGTGTGCGCGCACATGGTCGGATAGCGAGGGTGTACTTCGCGGCGATGGATGCGCCAGCGAGCGGGCGGGGGGTGGGGGGGGGGAGCTTCCGGATGGCGGAAATGTGCGTGGGTCTTCGCTCTCTTCCTGCTTCGCTCGGCTGATTATCCACCACCCTCCCCCGCATGCTGCCGGACTCGCAGGAGAGACCCCCATCCAGGCTCTCCAGGTGGATAGGTACGTTACAAAAGAGGCGAGGCCGATCCACCAAAGCTCGTTCCTCAGCTGCCTAATTTACAAGGATTCTGCCGTCGGTTATACGGCGTATTATGCGCGGGGCTCTAATTCGCCGATGGCTGGGAATAAAAAGGGCGTAAGGCGCGCTCTTCGACGCGGAACTTGAGACCCTTTGATACTCTCGGATGTGTCGTCGTGGGGGTGCGACGAGTGCGCGTGCGGAGGATTTTCGTGTAGGCGACCGCGCACGCGCAGAGGCGGACTGGCGGGCGCGCATGCGCAGAGGCTCATCGACGAGTGCGTGTTTTGTTGCTGGCAATGACGATGAGGATAATCGTTGACACGCGGCCAAAGAGACGCAGACTCGGCGTTCGATTTCACGTTTAGATAGGAGAAACCGGTCGCATAATTATAGGCTTTGTAATCCCCGTTGGGGCATGATGGATAGCGGGTAGTGCGACGGCATTGGAGTCGCGGAGGAAGGGCGCGTGCCGCTGTCGCGTGTAATGTCGGGAAATTTTATTTTTGGCGATTGTAGGCAGAGCTCGACGAATTCGTGAATCATGGACGGTTGGCAATTGTCGGATGGGTTCTGATGTTAGCGACGCGAAGGAGAGACGAATTTTATCGCTGCGGTTCGTATTGGAATAATTACATGGACGAGGTTCTAAATTGTGCGGTAAACAAAAAAATGTTAGGTATTACTGTTCCGAACATGTTTTTTTTTTTCTGTACCAAAAAACGTTCGATCCGTTGGAATTGAGATATATATATCACAGTCATTCCACACAGTTCATGATACGCAGAGACGCATAATTATAGCCTTTGCAATCCGCGGCATAGTGTAATGGGTAAGGGTTAATGCCGGGATTATGGACAGCTGGCAATTGTCAGATGGGTTTGGATGTAGGGAATCAGTGCCGAATTTTATGCCCACGGTTCGTATTGGAATAATGACGCAGATTAGTTTGTAAAGTAATTTTCCACTCTTAAAAAAAAAAAAAAAAAATTGTACGTATTACTGTTCTGAAGATTTTTTTTTCCTATACCAATATGTTCGATTCGTTGGGATTGAGATAGATATCACAGTCATTCCACACAGTTCATGATACGCAGAGACGCATAATCATAGCCTTTGCAATCCGCGGCAGAGTACAATGGATAATGGGTAATGTCTGGATTTTATTTTTATCGGGATGCACGTTGATATCGACGAATTTGTGAATCATGGACAACTGGTAATTGTCAGATGGGTTTAGATGCTGAATTTTATACCCGCGGTTCATATTGGAATAATGACGCAGACTAGTTTGTAAAATAATTCAATCTTAATAGTTCAATTAATTCAATCTTAAATAGTTCAATCTTAAAAAAAAAAAAAAAATGGTACGTGTTACTGATCCGTACATTTTTTTTTTTCAATACACAAATGTTCGATCCGTTGGGATTGACATAGATATCAAGGTAATCCCAGACAGGTAATGATACGCCAGGTCAGTGTCAGACGATCTGTCGATGCAGCGGATTCTGCGAACCAGTTGTGGTACTTCGCCTCAGCTATGCACGGATTGGTATCACTGCGTCGAATGAATATTCACAATCATTTTCGTGCCGATAACGCGCTGATGATTAATCGTGTGGAATTACTTCATTAATTTGATCGCCTTTATTTTACTTCTGGCTTTTCATATAAATTATTAAGATACTAATAAAATCACGGATTCGTGTTCAGCGGGGAAAAAGACGGATGTAGTTTTAACGAAACCAAACGGAAGCATGTTGACCGACGAAAATTGCAATATTTGTATGAAAATCGAAAGGGTTCCAATACAAAAATGTTCTGCCAGGCGTATTTCCATGTCCTTCGATCATTCGTTGTTTTTTTTTCACCAGCAGTATCGGAGGATAAAAAATCAGGCAAGGATCGAACGAGAGTCGATAATAAGTACACGATTGGGTTGAAAAAAAAAAATTGATCGTTGCCGTTTATTTCAATTCGATCTATAATAAACGAGTAATTGACTAGAATAATTGGCTAAACTTAAGTTGCGATATACACAGGATCTACGCCTCCGCCTGTCGGGGGAAGCCGGGACATTATTGTTAACAGTTGATTATTTTTTTCTTCTTTCAATTAAGTCATTAATTAGTCTTTGGAGGCGCTGCATCGTTGAGCGAGTCAACCGTTTCAGGCTTCCGGTGGACTGCGCGGCGATCCAAGTGTGCCGTTTTAATTTTTCCATTGGTCGTCGTTTTTTTTTTCCCATTGGACAGTTCGATTCTCGGGCGAAATATTATTTCTCGTACATGGTCGATAATAATTCTCAAATTAATTCGAGACTCGCCAAATACAAAGACTGTCGATAACATTTCCTTCACGAGCTTGCCCTCACGCATTTCGGATCGCCAGCGTCCACCCAAACCTCCGTTAAGCATTTGCGAATTATTTACAAACAAAAAAAAAAAGCTAAACAAAGCACGCGTACAATAATAGCACGGAGTGTTAATACCACAGAGGACCGGATCCGGCAGAGGGATCACAGTTGCAATAATACTAAATACCACTAATCACTTAAGGAGCACGGTAAGAAGCTACAGATAAAATGAAAATACGGTGAATTCGAGGAGAAAAAAAAAATATAAAATAAAAAATATACAAGTTTCGACTTTACGGCGGTGATAAATAATACAAAAATAGTTCATCACGTCGGATCGTCGTTCCAGCACGATAATTGCTGTTGTCGACGGGCTTTTTCGTTTCACTCGCGCTCCCATCTTGCTCTGGAAATATAGAATCTCTTCACTTGAACGAGGACGTTGATTTTTGCGAATCCTGCGACTGCTTCTTCGGGCTCTCCGTCAAGGATTTCTTGCTCACGTCGCAAATCTTGCGCGATCGCCAGTAATCTGTAACACGAGAGATAAAGAAAACAAATATTAGTATCGATTACATTGACATTGATAATATTAATATTTATTATAATTTTATAATTTTTCAAACAGTCTTATAAACCCTTAAGTGCCGAAAGTGCCGAATATTTCAATCTAGGTCTAACCCTTCTAGGACTAACTCTCAAAAGCACTCAGATTTTTTATTAGATTAAAAAAATTCTCCAAAATTTGGTGTCACATATACATTAAAAAATTATAAGTAGAATTCAGTTGCTCATGAATTATCGACACATTTACTTCTCTACCATATTACAACTGTACTAAAATCTTTGCCCGAAAGTAAAAAACTCTACCAGACTTGAAATAAAAATCTACCGGAATTGAAATAAATCTCTACCGGAGTGAAAATAAAATTGTACCGGAATACAAGGCTGGACGGTAGCCCGATATTCCGGTAGAGTTTTATTTCAAGGCCGGTAGAGTTTTATTTTGACTCTGGTAAAGTTTTCTTTACTCTCTGGTAGAGATTTTGGTAGAGTTTTGTTTTAAGCGGTCGAGATGTAAGTGTGACGGTTATCGCTTGACTATTTTCATACGCATTTCTGTATTGTTGGGCATTTTTTCAGATTTTTCCGACGTTGTCTTTTTTTTTGTTTTTAACTTGATACAGCGGCGGCGACTTGCATATTTAATAGAGAGATATACGTGCATACATGTTTAAAATATAAAGCCGGTAGGGTGCATGTACCTTGCGGAACCGCCGAGAAAAATACAGAATTTCCACAACAATGGGAGGAGACGTCGGACAAAATGTCTTCGAGGGTCTGCGACGACCAGCCACCCCAGCAGTGTGCGCGCGCTCTCTCAGGCAGGTAGCACACCTGAGTCATTGAGTCGCTGTGGTGCCAGGGGGTTCCTTCTTGTGCGCGCTAGGTCACGCGAGACGACGCGCTCACGACCCTCCCCTGTGCATTACTACTGCCTCTACCTTACTTTGTGCTACTCCTTCGTCTTTTTTCGCACAGCCACGCCACTGCGTGAACAGGTGCGAAACCACCGATCTACCTACGGAACCCTGATTCTTCTTTCCATCGCCCCCCCCTCCCCCGTTCCTTTCCTTTATTCGACCCCTCGACAAGATTGCCGGATCTTGAGAACTGCTATTATTTATTTCTACGCCAGCTTTTTTTTTTCTTTCTTTTTTCTTCGAATTTAAATTATCCTACGATGGGAATCGAATTTTCTTATTTGGCCATTAAAACTTTTTAGTCGTCCCGACCAACTGCCCAGCGCTGCGAAACTTAATTTGGCTGATCGAAATAATCGATCGGTTGCGTGATAAAAATATTATTGCTCTCGACGAACTAACAATTTTGTCAGAGTTCGTGAGAGAACTATCGTTATTTATTTCTACGCCGTTGTTAAAATTGCTTTAATCTCTATGGTTTTTTTCCCTTCCAATTCAAACAATCCTACGATGAGGATCGAATTTTCATATTTGGCCATTAAGACTTTTTAGTTACCTCGACCCAACTGCCAGAGTCGAAAAATTTAATTCAGCTAGGGGAAATAATTAATAGCTTCTTGGGAAAAAAAAATGTTCTCAACAAACTAATGATTTCGCAAGGACAACAAATAAACTGCTCGGCCAGAATATAAACCTTATCTTTTTCTTCGACGATGAAATCCGGAATACCCGCTATAATCGGCGCACGTCTGAGTTTCCCATTGTCTCGTTTTTCCCGTGAACTATTCACAGCATGTGACAAGACGTCGGAGGCTCCCTCCGCTTCTTTCTCAGTATTTTTTTTTTTTTTTTTTTTTTTTTCCAAACATCACAATACACCTCCTCGAGGGATTCTCGGTCCGGGGGCGTGCGCCGACGGTAAGCGCACACGGTGGCGGCCGCGTTGCGCGCACGATCTAGAGTAGTCCATTTTATAGAGGGAAAAAAAAAAAAAAATCGCACACAGGGAAAAACGAGATGCACCTTTCCGAGTTTTCGTTTCCCTTAAAGGAGCGAGCGATTATTTATTTTTTTTTTTTAACTACACGTGAACCATCTTCGGTCGCCAAGATAAAATTCTCACGGATCCCTCGAGGATCTTTGAGGATTTTACGAGGGCGAATGTGTTTTCTGAAAGGGTCACCATACAGAAAAGCCCATGGGTCTCTCCCCCCCCCCCCCCCGCTTTCTTCCGAGCGGGTGCACGCGGAGCGGACTCGAGGCGGTCGTCGAACCGTCCGATCGTCTCTCCGCACCGACCATCGCGCTCTTGTTCGTCTCGTGAGAACTCTCCGAGGCCCCCACAATGGTATCTCGGGCTCGGTAATATTATTACCGATCGTAAAACGCGAAGAAAAAAAAAATATATATATATATATATACGAAGGGGGAGATAAGTAGCGGGTCCACGGCCGGCTCGGAAACTTTTCGAGACGGCTATCGTGTCTCGACATTCGTCAAAAAAAATATATTACACGGGGCCGCCGATGCATATCGGAGAGGAGCCATTGGCCGAGAGAAAGTTATTCCTTCCGAGAAATTCATCGCCGCTGAGACAATAATAATTCATCGGGCGATCGTCACCGAGCACGGACGCGCGCTGTATGTACAGCAGGTGCCCTGCGTACAGTTGGAGAGTGCGCATGCGCACGTTTGAAGAAAAGTTCTTTTTACAGTCGACAACATTTGTTGTTCACGGACGTTCAACATTTCTTTATCATCTTAATTTTATTTTATTGCCCTGTTAATATTAACATTTTTTTCAGTTATAAATATGGCTCATTGACGAAAAGAAGTAGGAACTTACTATTCAATAGTAGCCTTAATAGTAGCTTGCGATTGGATAGTATGTTACTATTCAATAGTAGCTTGCGATTGAATAGTATGTTACTATTTAATAGTAGCTTACTAATGAATAGTAACCTACTATTTAATAGTAGCTTACTATCGAATAGTAACTTACTATTTAATAGTAGCTTACTATCGAATAGTAACTTACTGTTCAATGGTAACTTACTATTTAGTAAGTTAACGTGAAAGAATAATTAAAAAGTGTGCAAACATGTGGACAAGATTTTTTTGTTTAAACGCAGAATGCATTTTGACTGCGGCGCAGACCATCGAGACTACAATGAGATCTCGAGGAAAAGCTATTATCATCGATAGAGGCAACGGCAGTGGAAATTCCTTGAGAAAGTGGTGGTTCCACTACCGGGTGGATAATCTCGCGTCGATTAATCTGCCGACATAGAATGACGAGACTATTCGAAGAATGCGATCGCCGGTTCGGTTCCCGAAAAAAAAAAAAAAAAAAAAAAATTAAAAAATAGTTCGCCTCATTTAGCGAAGGAGGGTGAGTCACGAGGTCCTTTGAGATATTTCACAAGAGAAACGTCCGGCAAGGCGACGGGTCCGATGACTCACGAAGCGAGAAGGCCCGAGGAGTGATTCACCCTCGTCCTGTTCGGACTTGCATCGCTATCGGCCGCGTGTTCCGATTGTTTGCCGAGCTCTAGAAAAATCCTCCGTCGAGATCGCACTCCACTCCCCCCCCCCCCCCCCCCCCCCAATCGTAAATTCGTCGAGGTGTTAATCGAGCGTGAGTTAATGCACGAATTCTATTTTAGTGGCCTAACGAAAAGTCCGAGAGGCTCGTAAATCTTCGACCTTCGACGCGACGAACGAGGCTCGCCTGGCGCTAGGCAACCGGTCGCGCGCGCGCGGGACGGCAGTGTGAGCACGCTCGGCGCGGGACCGCTCGCTTCCCGCCAAAACCGTGGCTATCGACTCGTCTGCCGGGACGCCGAGTCGTCGCGGGATTTTTCCCACCTTTTTTTTCACCAACATCAAATCTTTGCTTCCTCGACGAGCCCAACATCGAAATATTCGTTTCAAAAGCAATTATTATTATTTTAATCCAAATTCTTTTGTTCGTCAATTGCACACTTAACAGAGAGAAAACCCTCGGGTTTTTCTTTTTGTTAAATCAACGATCGTTTATGATCGATGAGTGGAAAAATAGATTTTTTATTTATTTATTTTTTTTCAATTAAATTATCAATTTAAAAAATAACAAAGAGAGCGAAGAGCTTACCGTGAATGTTGGTTTGCCTCGAGTAAGGAGTGATCCGGTTTTTTCTCGGCGAACGAGTGTCGGCCCTCTCGAATTGCCTGTGACAATTTTCCTTGTCCTCGGAGCAAGGATCGACGCCCCATCGGCTCGCGAACTTGCTTCTCTCCATGTCGAGCGCGTCCTGGAGCATCTCCGAGGTCTCCTTCGGATTCGGCGAGCCGAAAAGGCAACGCGGCACCCTCGACTGCATCCTCGATGTGAGCACGTTGCCGAAATGCACCTCGCGACAGAGTGAAGCCGCTAGCATCTTCGTAGCACTGATATATATATGTATATATATATATGTAATATATATCTATATATATCTACATATACGTGAGTGTAATTTTCGTGAAAGATTTTTCTTCGTCGCTTCGCCGCCGCTTCTCCGACTGGTGCGTCACTGCTCGTCGCTTGTTATCTTGTGTTTTTTTTTTTTTTTTTTTTCTCGTGCCGAAAACAAGAACCGAGCGTGCGTCACTGGAGTCCGAATAACCTCAGCAATCACCGGTCGATCACTTTTCTCCGTGATGTATCGCGGGGCTTTTCGTAGATTCTCGTCGATTATTTTATTTTTATTTTTTTCACTGCACCAACTTTTATTTTTTCTTTCTTTCCTCCGATGGATAAATTTTGTATCCACGATTCGTCCTCCACGTCTTTCAAGTTTCCCAATATTTTTTATTTCCCTAAGTTATTCGGTCCCTCCGAGGTTTAAAAGTGTATCCAGCCGAGATGCGTCCGTCTTAAAGCGACTATTAATTATTCTCTTATCGTTTCAAGAGATTTTAATAAAAGATTTTAACTTAAAAAAAATCGGACTTTGTTCGACGACGCTTGGGCGAGAGATGTTCCTCACCTTTCGGCGGTCAGACACGATCTGGATGAGTGGCGAGCGCGGGGTCCGTTCGTTCGGCGAAACGTTTGCCGCCACGGTCTCGGCCACGAGGTCTCCCCCCCACCGATCCCCGTTCCAAATTCGAATGCCATTGGCGCGCGTGGAAGTTGCGCGTCGAAAATGGCGGGCATCCTCGGCGTGTGTAGCGCGTCTATGGTGGCGTAGTAGTGGCGGTGGAGACCCCGGGCGCTGGAGACCGAAGCGTCCAACGGATTATGTTAAGCGATTTTAAAAGCCCGCAGGTATATACCGGTCGGGCTGGCTTCGTGCTCCGGCTTTGTCGAGAGAAAACCTACGCGGTAGTCCGCGCGCGCGAGGGAGGAGGGAGTCGAGCGGGAACCGTCGGACGCGGAGTAAGGGGGGAGGGGGGAAGTGCGGAGGAGGAGGGGGGGGGGGCGGCGAAGGCGAACAGCGGAGAGTGCTCTCCGGTAAGGAACCGTAAAACTCAGTCAGTGGCTCCCTTTTTGGGTTCCTTTATCTTTTTTTTTAAGCAAGCCGCTGCATACAGCGATCACGAATCGGACTGTGCTCGCAGTCTCCGCGCCAGGATTTAATTTTTTTTAATGGCAATCGCGCTCTGTCGAGCGATTTATTGTCGGAACGGTGCGCTTTCTCGAATCGCGACGGTGAGAGAAAGAGGAATCCGACGGGCCGACGGCGGCATCGCGCATGGAAAAATCCTGGGAGTTCTCGACGATTCATTAACGGATGGAAACATCGTCCCGAGCTTCGGCGACGACCAATCCTCGATCGCGCGGAAGCGGCCACGTTTATTCGGCGGGTTTATTCCTCGGTCGGGCTACCGAAATACGCGCTGCCTCCTACCGCCTCGCTCGATTCAAGCCGACAAAGAACTGCCTATTCACACGGGAGGGAACGCTACTTCTCGCTCGCGCATACAGATACTTCGAGTTAATGGTCGTGCCGTGACTAACGTTTTTCTTCTTTTTTTCTCAATATTTTTTGACACGAAAAGATTGTATTTTTTTTTTATGATCTTTTTTGTAGCTTCGTTCAGCATTAAACAATATGGAGTGTGAAAAATGGAACAATGGACTGTACGGTTTATTGGCGTGTTTTTTTTTTTTTTTTTTTTTTTTTATCACTTCGAGTGCTGAAAGAGTGAAGAGTTAATTCACACTGTCATGCTCGACGTTATTTAAACAAAACTATTAAAAATTGGTAATCAAACCAACTTTTTATAAAATATGAATTTTGATTCGATTTTTTATTAGTATTATGATTAAAATATTATTTCTATAAATAATCATAAATACATAATTAAATAAATACGATTATTATTTTAAATGAAGAATGAAAGAAAAATAATCTAAAGTATGTAACTATGAAAATTGCCACGAACCAGTTAATATTATAGAGAATTAATTGCCATGAATGTTTCTCTAAAACAGATATTAACTGCGATACAGATAATCGTTCGCTGCAGTAAATTTTCAGTATGAAACTCTATAAACGATTTAACAAAAGTTCCAGCACTCAAGCCTCCTTGTAGCGTTTCGATCGTTCGTTGATTAGCTCCGGGTAAATTCTGTTCCCTCGACATTGCGACCGGATATTTTTACGTTTCTTTTTCCCCAGGTATCGTGCAGACTTTTAGGATGATTGTAAGAAAACCACATACAGTGTACTTTGCGTCCTCGAGGGGCGGAAGGGCTGAAGTGCGTGAATATAGGGAAACTGTCATAGGGGCCCTTGAAAAATGATTTAACAGTGGCCGTATCACGGTAGAGTCGCGCGTATGGGGGTAAATTTGACCGTTACAGAAAAGCACTATCGACGAGCCGTTCTGCGGATTATGCGGGCACAGCCCACGGGGTGTGCAAATCGCGTGGAGCCACTCGGCGGCTCGTGGACAGGTGGACCGAGACCGCGGTGCGTTACCAGCGTTGCTTTCATTATAATACGCGTGATTGTGCGCACTGCGCATGCGCAAAGGATTTTCTTCAATCCACGCCACACCCCTGCACGATAGACTGAGACAGTTTACGAGAAACCTTCGACAATTTCACGATTACATGCATATACATATACATTTTTTTTTTTTTTTTTTCGAAAATATACACTGAATAATCAGTATATCTTGTATTTTGGAAAATTGTGTATTTGTTTGTTGGTTCGGATGTCCCCCCCCCCCCCCCCCCCCCCCTTCGAATGAATTCCGAAATTCCGAAATTATAGCATCATCGTATATATATATATAGCATATATTACCACATATATCATTGCATATAATATAGCATATTTTATAGCATAAATTATGGCATATGAATAGAATGGAATGTCGAAATCAATACTATTATGCTATAATTTCGGAATGCTATTTTTTCAGAAATTCTTTTTTCATAGCATATATGGAATGGATTTCCACTTGCTATGAACCGTACGATCGATGCGAGCGCGCGAAGCGCGTGATCTATCGGCGAGGGCAAGAGTGGAGTTATTTTTGACTCGTGAGCATTAATTTTTTGTTGTCAGTGGAACAGTCCTTGGCTACGAAAGGTTATTGCGAGAGTAAACTTGACTGTGATAAATATGACGAGTAGGTAAAAGCGATACTGCAACTACAGCTCGAGATGACGGGGTTCGAGTAACTTTGGAATTTGGTCAACGCGGAGAAAAAAAAAAAAAAAAAAAAAAAAAAAAAAAAAAAAACGTGAACGAGATACCGCGACGTCCCACCCACCGTTTCTCTTCTGTCCCTGAGGAGTCCTGTTAGATAAACTCAAATTCCAAACTTAGTTCCAC
Organism: Amblyjoppa fuscipennis; assembly: GCA_963575735.1. Taxonomy (NCBI): domain Eukaryota; kingdom Metazoa; phylum Arthropoda; class Insecta; order Hymenoptera; family Ichneumonidae; genus Amblyjoppa; species Amblyjoppa fuscipennis. Next base: position 1,747,422 of record OY754489.1, on the reverse strand, counting down.
CCACACGCGTCCTGCCATGTAAGGCCGCACGTTCCTTTCTCGATTCGCGAGATCCATGCGTATTTCCGTTAAGAAAAACAAAAAGGAAAAAAAAAAATAGGAACCTGAGAAACAAAATTGACCAGTCTGTCCAACTCTGCCCCGTAACATTAGCAACGTCCTCCAAGGCTCTTATGAAAAATTGTATAAAAAGATAAAAACTATAAAATACGTACCTAACGCACACGGAAGTCCATTATGGATTGTCTCGATCATTTATTATGATTAAAATATTATTTTCATAAATAATCACAAATAAATATGATTGTGATTTGAAAAAAAAAAAGAAAACAAAAAATTGAAGAAGCATGTAGCTCTTTTGAAAATTGCCACGAATCAGTTGATATTTTAGCGAATCCAATTCCCAGTGACCTTTCCCTAAATCAGACATCAACTGCTGATAGACACAGTAACAAAAGTTTCCACTCTGGACAACAAACTTATTGTCCACATACGACCACAATTTTTTATTTGTTAATCTTCCGCGTTAACAACCAAAGCTACAGCCTGAAATAGTCAATGACACGGTTAATAAGAGGACACGCTCGTATAGTCGGCTAAGTGACAAACTCCTCTGTCGCTTGTTGGACAAAATTATTTCTTTTCGAAATTTCTCATTCCGATTTGACGAAATAATTTTTTTTACTTTGCAGATAACTGCACAGTGAAGACACAGAGATAACTGCAACGGTGCACCGTCGACACGTTTGCGGAGGGGCTGACGTCCGATCTATCGGTAATATGTGCCCACGTGAGTTTCCGCAGCCGCTCCGGCGAAGGGCTAGAAAGGGGTGGGCGCGGAGATGAGCCGCGGCCGGAGAGAAAGCGGCGGGACGGAGTGGACGGGCAGATACTTTTAAACCCTACGATTTCGGCCCTCGCCGATCGGTCCCTCGCACAAGCAAAGTCGGTATTCTCCTGTATACCTGGCAGCATCTGTCGAGTCGATTTAGCAGAAGCGGCAATCGAAGGAGTCACGAGTAAGTAATGCGCCACCCCCCGTAGTGCACCTTCGTATAATTGCACGTCGAATTGGCTCCATGAATTTTCGGAGCGTCCTCGCGGTCACGCGAATTTCGCGAAGCCTCCTCGTCACTGTCGTCGCTTTTCCCCGATTTGGCGCCGACACTGATCCAACCGATCACCGTTGAAAATATCGGGAGAATATCGGCACGCACGCTCGACGTCGCTGCAGCTGTACCGTTTAAGAGTATCGATAGGCAAAGGGGTAGATGTTCTCTATAAATGGCAACATTCCAGCTGCCCGACCGCCCCCGCCACTGGTATGCAGATGTTGTCACACAAAATACATGTGTGCCGCCGAAGCGATTCGGTCTCCGAGACGTCAACTTTTCTCAGATGTTAAAAAAAAAAAATGAAAAAAAATGCTTAGAAAAAGAGTTTGAAATCTTGAGCGGGAGAAATTTTGCTCTTCGAGCTCTTCACCTAGAAGCAGTAATGATAATAATAAAATTTATTTAACAACATTAAATAGATGGAAATTCATAAAATCGAAATCGAGATACATCAGATTCAATGTTTTTAGAATACCAATTTAGTACAATTTTGAGCATAGCTTTCTCAAAGGGGAAGCTATGCTCAAAATTGCACAAGTACTTTGGTCTTAGTACTCAGTTATAGTACTTAAAGTACCAAAAATCACTTTGATACTTTAAATACGTACTTTAGGTAACGACAAGTACTTTGATACATTAAGTACGTACTTTGAGTACCAAACAAGTACTCATACACTTTAAGTACTGCCCAGCTCTGATTTAAACCGACCTCTCGCATCGCCACTGCGAGCGAAAAAATCATCACTCATACAGCCTTGAAAGATCATGAAAAAAAATGATATATTTCGTCTATTTGACCAGTGCTATCGACCGGTAAAGGTAATTTATTTACATAATAAATTTATTATGCAATTGGTTAATATATTCGTTAATTTATTTGCACAATAAATTGAATATCATGCAAATAAATTAAATCGTCGAACAAAAATTAAGAGAGTTACTGGAATAATTGTAAAAAAAAACAAAAAGTTTCGTTTATTTTAGTAATTGCTCTTTCGCTCCTTTCCGAAAGAAACCGTCCATCGAGGCATTTAAACCGCCCTCGTAGCACTCTCGCACCGAGTGAAAAAAAGAAAAAGAAAACATCTCTCGTACAACCTGAAAAGACAGTTAAAAAAAAAAAAAAAAAAAAAAAACAGAACGTCCTCGACTATTCGAGCGCCGAGGCCTTTAAACGCTCGACAGCGCGTTTTACGATGAGGACCAGCGAAGGTATCGAAGGGCTTTCTCGTTCTCCGGTTGCCCTCGCGCCAGCTGTTCCTCGTTCCTCCCACTCGCGAAGCTTCCCTCGATGATCCTCCGGGCGATTTCTCTCGCTCGCCCTCCCGTCTCTTCCCGTCTCTATCGCCGGCTATCGGGAGCGAATTCACGCTCGGCAGCGGCAGGAATCCCGACGGAAGAGACCAGACCGAGACCGAGAGACGAGCTTACGCCTGCGGTCGCTCGAAGGCCCGAAAGAAAGGAGCCGGCGAACTTGTTGTAGGATAATAATTCGCCGGTGCTCTTTCCCGCACAAGAGCGCGCCGAAGAGAGACCGAGATAGAGAGAGAGAGAGAGAGAGAGAGAGAGAGAGAGAGAGAGAGGTCCCGGCAGCCTGGAAGAGGCAGCTGGCTCCTGCGGAGGATCCTCGAAATAGCCGGTCACGCCTCGAGAACGCTCTCCGCTCCTTCACGAAGAAGCAAACCCGTTTCGTCCGGCATTCATGTTTCTCTTCGTGGGGGTGTGTTCTCGATATCGCTTCCACTCCACGGCGGACTCATCCTCCGGCGTAATCGGGACACCCAGATGCAACCCGGGAGTAATTAACGTCTCGGCGCGAGAACACCTTTACGCGATTCCCATGACCGTACCTGCAAAACTGCATCCGCATACGCACTGAAATTTCTATTCCGATCTATTCCATTCTAATCCGATATATTCCATTCTATTCTGATCTATTTCATTCTCAATATCTTGTCGGATATGGCGATATGTACATTCATTTCTTATTGGACATTTTTTTTTTTTTTTTTTTTTGAGCCTGATAAAATTTCATCGACTCCAAAAAAATAACTGTCAAGGTAGCTATGTTGCTTCGAAATCACTTTGCATAAGTTCGGGAAAAATAAGAGAAAATTGCAAGTACTTCTCGATGGTATGCAAATCTACAAAAAAAAAAAAAAAAAATGCATGCATATTAAAAGTACTGAAAAGATTAATTTCGCATAGCAATTCCAAAATGTCGTTAATAAGGTAATAACAAAAATTAATTGTTTAACAAATTACCCGACAAAGCAACCTCCTTTTGACATGAAAATGATTCTTTCATTTTTCTCTATGAGGAAGAAAAAAAAATTTTGTTTGCTTCAACTAAAATTTGTCGACAGTAAAGTAATATTTACTTCGCAATGTCGAACACAAGATTCTTGAGCCAGTTTAATTTAATTGCCCAAAAAAAAAAAAAAAAAAAAAAACTTAAACCATTTTCATTGTGAAAAAAAAATGTGTCGACAGTAAATTAATATTTATTTCGCAATGTCGAGCAAAAGATTCGTCAGCGCTGAAGAAACATTTTTCGCACGGCGCGCCTTTGACTGACGTGATGATTCGTCGATGTACCGTCGAAGACTCCACGGGGCGGCGGTTTTTCGGGCAAAAAATAATTGAGGTGTGTAGGTGGACCGTTCGCAGACTCGGTGCGATGCCCGTCGACCCTGGCCGGCTCCTTGCTTCGAGTATCATGAACATCCGGCATCGAGGAACACATCGCCAGATGCACGCCGGAGTAATTAAAGCGGCTGGAAAAGGCCCGGACCGGCTCTCCCTCACCGGGTCCCTTCCGCTCAACCGTAATCGTGAGGAAGTCCTCACCCCACGGGACCGAACAACCCCAAAGGGATCTCGTGTTTCCACCGCCCACGCCCTTCCGACGGAGACTACACCGAGTACACCGTACCAGAGAAAATAAATAGAGGGTGGAGGTGGACTCGAGAGGACGGCACAGCGACCGGGCGTTATGGCCCACTGTTCACAGTGTCGATTTTCAGCCGAAATCGCTGTGCGATAGAAATAAAAACCTAACAAAAATATAACTGCGAATTTGCTATGCGATTGCAGTGGTCGATGATCAGAAATGTCCTTATTTAACGCCGGCTATTAGCGACCTGTTGACGCATTCGTCAGGCGGCGAACGATGTGAGTACGCTCATATCTTCATTCTGACGTTACGGCCAAATTGCTGGCCCTCTTCACAAATTTATTTGTTCCTATAATTACACATGTCTTAGACAGAACCTTAATCTAAACGGTTATACAGTAAAAAATAATTTCGTAAAATCAGAATACGAAGTTACGTAAAAATTATTTTGTTCAATAAGTGACAAACTCGTTTGTTGAGGTTTGAATACACAAACTTGTCCTTTTATTTCCCGTGGCATTAAGTATTTTAGTTTCTACTTTTTTGTTTTTCTTTGTTTTTTAGTGAAACTTGAAACCGCACGATGGGATCGAAAAATTAACGAATAAAATATTGTGGATGTTTGTGGACAGTAAGTTGTAAAAAGTACACATTCTTTTTTTTTTTTTTTTTTTTTTTTTTTTTTTTTTTTTTTTTTTTTTTTTTTTTCTGTGCACGCACACTGTTCTCCGCCTTACGAATGTGCCGACGGGTCGCTCGTAGCCGCATTTAAATGAGAACATAACTGCGAATACTCGTAATCAGGAACTTAAGAAGAAAAAAAAACGAAAACTTGAGGATGTTTCATCCCAGAATAGATATTTTCGTACCGATCTTGTGTTAGAAAATCCTGACTGAATAATAATGATATGTATGCCTTTTGTTGCCGACGGTGATTCTTAGCGAGGCTGCAAGTCCGTTGCGAAACATAGCGGTGCGGATATCAAAAAAAAAAAAAAAAAAAAAAAAAAAACATTCGCTATCGTACGAATCGTCTCGGCGTATGGACAATTTTCCCGCGCTTTTCCGTTGGCGGGAGCCCTTCGGGCTAGTGTAACGGCTACTCTCAGCACGTCGGCTTTAATAACTCGGTTGTTGGGTCGACTCTCTGGCGGGCTGGCCCTGAAAACGCGATGCTGTTTCTCGAAAGCGGCAGGTGCACGCCGGGCGCGTTCGCCAGACTTCATTAAACGTAATCCCATCTGCGCGTCCTCGTGTTTCCAAGGAGCCGAGCGAGCGAACGTCCGAGACATTCCTCCGGGAGGAAGAGCGATGCCAAAAACCGTTGGAGGGAACGCCGAGAGAGAGAGAGAGAGAGAGAGAGAGAGAGAGAGAGAGAGAGAGAGCCGGTACGCGGCGCGAGAGCGCGCGCGATCGCCTTCCTTCTTCCCTCTTTCGTGCACACTCCGGCTCTCGCGACGGTAATGCGTACGTAACAAGTTTATCTTTTTTATTGCGCACCGAGCGACCCGAGAGAGAACCCGAGGCGCGAGCGAAACGTAGTTCGCCCTTCGGGAGACCAGAGGCAGAAGCTTCGAGGACGAAAAATCTACGAAGTGAAACAACGGCCGGGACTAAACAAGCTCCGCCAGTTGTTCTCGGGTGGTCGAGCGCGAGGCGAACGCGTGCGCGCATGCGCGCTATCTCTTAGCCGGCGTCTCTCGTCGAATTCTCGGAACGAGGATCGTGTCGCGTGGCAATCTTTACGAAGCGCGTGCCGCACGGTTCCTCGGGACTCGCTCGGGCCTTTGTGTGCGTATACTACGACTCCCCACCCCGGGACGGGAGGAAATACACATTCGTATCTCGACTGTCAAGCGTCACGCTGAATTAATCATAATTCGGCAAATAATATTATCGACGGAAGCTCCGGTTCGGCGTGGAGGGGGGGGGGGGGGGGGGGGAGAGAGAGAGCTCCGCGATTAGCCGAGTAGATATGATTTATTGAATGTAAACAGAGCGAAGCAGACGCTCGGGAAAGTCAGTCGAGCGACGACAATTCGGGCCGATCGAACGACTAAGTGGGTCTCCAATTTCGAGTCGGCGGAGGCTTCGATGAATAAAGCGCTTGTCAGTACCACTGAGAAAAAAATAATAGTTCCCTTGTGGGAAGAAAGGTATTGGTATTTCGAGTCCAATCGCAACTAATGTAATTCGATACACGATGACGGTGTACGTGATGATTCCTCGAAGTTTCCGTGACCTTCAAGTGTCCTGGACTTAGTCGTTGGGACGATCCAACGACTAAGTGGGTCTCCAATTTCGAGTCGGCGGAGGCTTCGATGAATAAAGCGCTTGTCAGTACCACCGAGAAAAAAAATAATAGTTCCCTTGCGGGAAGAAATGTATCGGTATTTCGAGCCCAATTGCAACTCATGTAATTCGATACACGATGACGGTGTACGTGATGATTCCTCGAAGTTTCCGTGACCTTCAAGTGTCCTGGAAATGACCTTGGATTATTTTTATTTTTGTAGATCGTTGAAAGTTTCGTTTGCCGTTCGTTTAATGAAAACACTTGCCTTGTGTTCGAGCGTTCCAGTCAAGGTGCCTTTCGTATAGGACTAACTATCGAATCGTCGCGTTCTTCAAGATTCTCCGAAGTGTACTTGAACTTTATTTCGAGCGTGCATCGTGTGACCTGTGATTGAAACAATAACGAATAAACGTTCCTGTTATTTTATTGTTTCAATCTTGCAGAAAATCATATAAATGCAAGTTGAAGCAACAATTTTGTTTTGTTTTGTTTTTTTTTCGCTGCTTCGTTTCGAGATTGCAAACACGTTCTGCTACGCCGGGCGTCGACGCTTTCCATATAGTCGATGTCCAAAATTTCTTTTCTCGTATTCCTGTCGAAGATTCTTAAGAGGAGTCTAAACTAAGACGACTATAGTTTGGGTATAAAATGAAAAATGAATTGCGAGGCACATTGCGTTAATCAAACACACAGTGCGTCCCGCAATTGGTTTTTTATTGTATAAAACCGTTTTAGAGAAAAATGTATTAAAAATTTTAATTTTGTCTTCTTCGTCAGACGCTTCTTCGTTAAACGAGAGGACTTGGGCGCGTTACTGCAGATCCATCGCCATTTCAGATACGAGAATTGCCATTTGCAACATTGCTCATATTTAAATTTCAAACTCGATGAATCCTTTTCGTTGCTGCTATCGTCCATCGTTGAGCGTTTGATCGCTAACGATTTCATTCTGTTTTTTTTGCCTTTTGATTAATTTTATGACAGGATCCGAGAAATACGTCGAGATCATAAAATCCTCTTTTGCTTTCTTAAACGGTACCCTGTTTTCTTGGAAAAAAAAAAAAAAAAAAAAAAAAAAACAGTATTGGGCATATTGGGAATTCTTATTGGATAATTGTAAACGTATTTTTAAAATTCCTAATTGAAAATGTTATTTTAGTCTATTAAGAACATGTCTTGAATCCCTACATATCGCGTAACCAAAACCGGAAAAGCCTATTTTACACGCTTACACACAAATAATACTTTCGTCTTGTTTTATGTCACGCGATATTGAGTTCATCGTTCATACTTCGGATAACCGCAAAGTATGAGATGGCTGTCCTAAATGTCTGAAATATAAAAATGATCTATCAATTGCATTTCGTATGTCACAAAATGTTTATGCTGTGTTAATGAAAGAACGATCGTTCTTACCAGCCCAAAATTTCTTAGGGACATGATCAACATTTTGCCGGCTGTTACTTGGCAAGGTACGTGACAACGCATTATCATCAATTGTAGGAGTTTCTGATCCCTCGACACTAGTCTGTACCATTGGCTGTTGTATCTGCACGAAAGACGATTTTCTTTTTTAAGACAACGCCACCGGTAACTCGATTGATCACTCACATATAAAAGCCAACATTAATACTGTGATCCATCACAATTTGGCAAATGTAGCAATTCACGTAAAATATAAATGTAAGCGACGATACAACAAATACGAATCTTATTATTGATTCGGGATCGTTCGTTCCGATGAGAATCTGGATTGTAGGAAATTTAGCAGTTTATCCGTCAATTCCGAAGATTATTCATCATTCGTCGTAACTATTACCTGAAGTCCTAATACGTTAAACAGAATCATTCCAAGCCCAATGACAAAAAAGAAATCCCATGTGTAAGTTGCGTCGATGAGATTGACATATCTGGCCATAATGAACTTATTAATGATACTCATCAGCTTCACCAGATACATTCTCTAAGCTGTCTCACTCGATAGAATCATTGTGTCTCTCAATTAACGAACTCAGGTGTACGACGTTTTCCACAGACGTATCGTTATTACCAATTTTTTCCGATTTATGCCTGAAGTTTTCAATTGATGATTCATTATGCTTGGTTATTAGGATTAATTGATCATTGGACTCACCCCAACGCAGCAAAAAGGCCACACGCGTGCTGCACGTAAATTATTAACATACTGTCCCTGGCCACTAAGGGCATCACAGCCACACATGAGCATATGTAAAAATGCATCATAACGTAAAAATAATATTTCTGCGCATCGAAATAATAATAGTCGACGGGATATGGAAATTTTCCGGGCTCGGTACCGTTCTTCAGAATGACGTCGATGATTTTTGGTATTATCGGTTGAGTCGTAAACACGATGAGGTTCAAATAGATCGCCGCTGTAGGCAATATCGATAAATCTATAAAGCATCTGTTAACTTTTTAACTACCTTCCGCTATATTCAATTGACCTGTGTATACAATTATTATTTTTTCTCCCTGCTTAGCGTATTCGTGTAAAATGTTAACTTCTTGTTCCCGAGCCCACACTTGCCAGTTCATACAAATACGATTCAGTAACATTAATGTCTGTACATATCCAATAGATCTTCATGAATGATAAGTAAACGATTAATTGTCCCGTCCTCACCTTGATTATTACAAAAGTACAACTGACCTTATCCGAGTTCAACACGATACCAATGAACTCTATAGTGCTGATTGTCGCAAAGAGGCACAGTATAACGGACTCGAGAACTTTTCTCCGGTCATCGCGATATTTCATATAAGCCAATACCTGCGGTACGGACCCAGTGGTGGCGAGAAAAATTGAAACGGCAAGAAAGCCATATCTAGAACGGGTGCTCTGATACGGCCATTGTCCAAGGAGCGTCATTATTCGTTTGCTTAACCTATAGTAACGGTGCTCGAAAAGATCCATAGTGACTTGAATTGCAATCGACAACGGCGTTAGCTCGACTACTGCCGTTCCCTATCGAACACAACACACCACCAGTAGGTTTTTCTATGTGTTTTACTGTTCTCTTCTCAGTAAGAATTTTCATTGAATTACGTCAAAGTATCACACCTCGATGATGAACGTTTAAATTACCCCACGTCAAAGTCGAGCAACAGCGATACGCGGGTGTGAAGGCTCTACCTTCGGCAAGCGTCATTATCTCATTGCATATTCAATGTCCCTTTGCGAGCCTTACAAAGAACGGTAGTAACTGTAATAACGGGTTGAGACCATGCGTTGAAGTGTGTATTTGCTGGAATAATATACTTCTCTCGTAGTCGATGGAAATATCATTTATTTTCAACGCCAGCCTGAAACGAGAGGGAAATGGCTCTATTCAGTGTTTTGCGCAAGCGTACTTCAGTGTACGAGCGGTATCGACAGGGCGAGCGTGGCCGAGTTCATTGCAGCGCTTCTCGCAAGCGGCAGGCCTGGGTTCAACCCCCATGTAGGCTCCTATAGATTTCTCTATAGGCGGCTTGTTGTTTAAATGGTGATTCGGAGCCCACCTTAAGCTGCACGCCAAGGAAATGAGCTACGCAGTCATTTTCAACTGCGAAGGGCTTGGAAAATTCTTTGGTTCCCCGGACGTCCGCACCCTTAAGTGTCTTCGAACTGCAAGGACCGATGTAATTGAAATTCACACCGAAGCAATACTTTAAGCTGCGATGCACACCCAAGACCCATGGAGGTATTTCAAAACCTCTGCACATATGATTTTATTGTCTCAATTTTGTGGAAAATTATTAAAATTAAAATGACAGTAGAATTAACAATTTTCTTCTGTTTTTTTTTGCTGCAACTTGCAATCGAATCATTCTGGAGTCATAAAGATTAAGTTCCTACTGCAGAGACGCTCCGTTCTGCAACCTCCTCGGTCCGCCCTCTCTCCCCCGTGTACATTTATTTAAATCCGTACTGCAAATACCTGTGGAACGCACTTGCCACCTCGAAGCCACCCTGCCCACTTTGCCATCGAGTCCCCATGCGCGTTTCATAGCTGTCCTCAATTCTGCGATACCTCGTCGCTACGGTGCCTCTTTGTGGCTCCTTCGAGCCACGAGGCGACTAGGAGACCCCGGAAAGAATGAAATCCCTCGGCGGCGGGGCCTTTAAATTTTTAAAGGGCGATCACCAAGACCGTCGGTTAGACAGACCGAGGAGAGATGCGTCGATAGACGTTCAGCCCCGTCGTCTCTGCGGGGCGACCAACAGCTGACGTGCACCTTGAGGAGAGAACCGAGCAGGACAGGTAAAGAAAACTCCACGAGGCAAAAATCCCCCCCTCCCCCCCCCGGTAGATTTTCGGAGCGCTCTCCGTCAGCCTCGGTTCCTGCTCACAAAGACTGAAAATAAAAATCCTCGGGATTGTTAAAGAAATACGGTAAAATTTCGCACGAAATGTGCGCATCATTCAACGATTTTTACATTAAAAAATTAGAAGAGTAATTCCGATTACATTTTTACATTAAAAAATTACAAAGGTAATTCTGATTACACGAAGTGAAATAGAGAATTGCAAACGAGAATATGAAAAAGGTTCGTCGAATCTATATTTAAATAGAGAAGATTTTTCTGGGGTCAATAATTTTCAATGTTCTTTTTATAAATAAATGTATTTACAAGCATTCGGTTTTGCGGCTCGATAATGCCGGCCGGTCAGCGTCATTGTAGATTAAAGAACACCGTTCGCCATTGCAAGCCATGTGTTTAACCGGATAAGGAGAGCCCGAGAAAGTCGCTCGCATGCTTCGAGGATTTTTTTTTATTATTTTTTTATTTCACTTTTTTTTTGTATTTTTAATATTACAATGCAACTCTGTTCTCCGCATGATATTTTGTAACGAGAAGGCGATTATGCATTTTAACCGGCGTTCGAGCGATTTTCGCTCTTCCATGGTTTAAAGTGCTCTCGGAGCGCGGGACCAGCGGCGGAGAGGAAACAAAAAAAAGAAGATCCGCGTCTGCACCTGCACGCGACTGTTTAGAGTACAAATTTGCACAGTTCTTTTTATCCGAGCACCTGCGCCTCGGGTGTTCTACACTCCGAGTAAGAAAACAATTTTGTCGGCGAGTTTGCCCGTGGCTACGGTCCGCGTCGAGTGCCCGCTTCTCCTCGCCGATGCCACCTTTCGAAGCTTTCGCCTGTACTTCGAAAACGAAGCGGGACGTTCGACACGGTGCTGCTTTGAAAAAAAAAAAAAATGAAATACACGACGTACTGCTCCGGACCGAAATAGCTTCATTGGTCGTGCTCCTCCATTGCTCTAGGACCTTTTTTGACCTTCTGAGTCCGAAGCCTCTTTCAGATGGAAATATTATTTTCTGAATTGAAATTTGTTGAATAATGGAGATTTTCAATTGTTTATTTTTTCAAATATTATTTTTCATCTCAAAAATTTATTGAAAAATGAACAATTGCATTCCGTTAGAAAAGTGAGCGACTAAGTTGAGTGAGAACAGTGAACCATTCAATTGCGTTGGAGAAATTTAAGATAAAATTGCATTACAAAAATTAAGGATTAAACTGCATTACAAAAATTAAGGATAAAATTGCACTACAAAAATTAAGAATAAAATTGCATTACAAAAATTGAAGATTGATATTGCTTTCTACAAATTAACGATAGCATTGCGTTAGAAAAACTAACGACGAAGTTGTGTGTTTGAAAAAAAAAATGTTCATCGCAATTTATTTCGCGGCAGTTAAAGCGCATGAATATTTCCGATCGCAGTCTTGCACAGTGTGATGGGAGAGTGGAATGATGTTTCGTTATCGGGAAAAGGAAGCCCACCGGCCGGGGTTCCGAATCGATAGACCATAAAACTGCGGGAGCCATTGCCGCTTTCGATATTAAGTTTTCACGGCACGATGAGCTCCCGAGGGACTCCGCTGAAGCTTAAATCGAAGAAAAAAAAAATAATAATAAAAATGAAAAAAAAAAAAACAAAATTGAAATAAAAGCCCATGGCGGTCGGCTCGCCGGAAATTGGAAAACTAGCCTGGCCATTATTGAACGTTGCATTAAATATACGAGAACGTCTTGCACAGATGTTCGAAAAAGTCTGCCGATCGTGGGTAGAAACCACCCCGTAACGTTCCGGCAAGAAAAACTTTTGCCAACGGCAATTGTTACGAGCTCTATCGGCGGGGGAGGCCCATGTTGATTACTGTGAGAAACTGGGGCGATAGAACCGTTCTTCGGATTTCACCGTATTATAGCGAATTCCCACAATAAATTTAGCTAATGCGACAGGCGTTATCCTGGCGAGATAGCTGGACGGTTCCATTTCTGTCAGGGTGAGATTGTTTTATTTTAATTATCGTGGCCTACCCGACTATATATATATATATGCACGCGCGCGCACACACCCACACACACACACACACACACACACACACACACACACACACACACACACACACACACACACACACACACACATATATATATATCTATATATATATATATATATATATATATATATATATATATATATATATATATATATATATATATATATATATATATATATATATATATATATATATATATATATATATATATATATATATATATATCACGCACAACTGGCCTCACTGATGCTATACGATATACATTCGTTAAACGGAGGGAGGATCGTGACGGACTTCCTTCATTAATGTCATGTCCCGATGCCCCACCGATGGACTTCCGTGTCATGCTATCGTATATTAAACTAACAGCCCTTCAATTACTGAGCACCTTACCTGTTCAAAAAAAAATAAATAAAATTCTCGAGCGCTCGACGCTTTTTTGAAAATCAAGGCGTTGAAAAAAATGTCAATCGGGACATTTTTTTTTTTTTTTTTTTTCAATTCTTAGACCGTCTTTCGGGAACCATTAGTGCCTGTCGAATATTTTAAAAATGTTTGGATCAACATCGATGAATGGATGTATATTTTTAAGTAGCATCAAGTGATAGGAGTAAAAAAAATAAACGATATCAAAATAAACATTGTAACGTAATTTGTTACGTACAATGTCGATTGTTGTGTTTCCGTTTTCTATTAAGGTGCGGTTGGAGAGATAAATAGGGATGATTTACGATGAATGCAGAGAGTTTCGCACGGCGATCGGGGCAGATGTGACACGAGATAAACGGTCGAAGTTTACCGAACTAACGGGGCGATCGAGAGGGTGGGCGTACCCGTGACGATTACGCGCGGCACTATAGAATCACCCTAATTTCTTCTAAAAAAAAAAAATTAAAAAAAAAAAAAAAAAAAAAAAAAAAAAAAAAAAAAAAAAAAAAACTTGGTATTCGAAGCTTCGAGTTCCCAGCGCCATGTGCTCGGAGATGCGGCACGAATTCCACCCTTCTTTAGCGTCGGTTCTTTCCCGTCCATAAAACGAGTACACTGATGCACCCGTAGTTGCAGGTAGTTCGTCGATTGGTGCTTGGAGCGAGGTTTTTTTTTTTGTTTTTTCTTCAAACTATTAAACACACGTGTTAATAAATTCACCGGACACATCGAATCATTCACCCGATGAGTTGACGTACGTTTCATTGAATTTTTTTAAATTAACAAAAAAAAAATGAACGTTTTATTTATATACACAAGAAAAGATCACATTGTTATCGCATAATTATCATGCTCCGGTTCAGGGAAGCGTCGTGTCGTCGTAGGAACTTGATTTTCTTCTCCACAAGTAGATACTCGCTGCTGAGACTACGATTGTAGCCACCGCAATTCCACTGACGACCACGGTTTTGTCCACTCCGGCTTTGACGACACAATTTTTCTCTGTCGATATAAATCAATGATTTATCATAATATCATAGTTCAAAAATATATATGTCTATTACATAACATTCTTATTGTATTATATTTTTTTATATATATTTTGGAAAATTGTGAATTCGTTTGTTAGTTTGGATGTTTGTCCCATGAAATTCCGAAATTCCATTATATATGCAATAATTTCGAAATTTCGGTATTCATAGCGTATGATGTGAAGTTCGAAATTCCGAAATTCCATTCCTTATGGAATGGATTTGCACATGCTATGAACCAAGCAATCTATGCGACCGCCCGAGCCAACATAACAGCTGGTATTAATATAATATAAGAAAAATATGGAAATTATGAAATTCTTATTATATTACCTATTAACATAATTTCGGGAATTCTCGACCTTACCTCGCTTGGACGATATGTTGTTCTCTTCGTTGAAAGCAATCAGAGAGACCTTTGTGATGGTGGCTCTGATGTTACCGGTCATTATACTCGTCACGATATCACAGACATAATGTTCACCATTGGCAACGGCAGAGAAGAGTCCAAGAGGTTTGGTCGTGTTCGCGGTCAGTCTGTTATCTGCGACGGGAAATAGAATCGATTAATAAAACCTCCCCAACCGATTGAACTACAAAAATAAACTTTAGTAGTGTTTGAAGATAAGTGGGTCATTACTGGCTGCTTGAGGGAAATTTCGCTCGTCCAGGCACACTGTGAAGTGAACGCTATCGAGGGTGGAGGTCGAAGAATTCTTGACAAAATTCAAAAGCACTTTGTTGAGACAATCGCTCGTCACATCGCCATTTCGTTCTCCGGAAGTACTCCAGGCGAGGTCCATGTGTGAAGTTTCATTGTTGCATGTACCATTGGAACGTGCGCTCTTTGGAACCGTCAGATTTCCCTCTCCGAGCTGGACAAAAAAAAAAAATATCCAATTTTATAATCGCCAGAGGTACTTTTACAAAAAAAAAAAAAAGCGTTATATTGGAGACTTACCGTACTATCGGTTTTTTCGTAGGATATCTTCATGCTGATGGACATCGTCGAGAGGATGCACGGAACGCCTGTAGCTCGGTTGATAACGACGTAGTCAAAGTTTGATGATCGGAGAGTTGTGGATACTGAGTATGAGGACTCGTTTGTCGAACCTACGATGATCGTAGGTGTCGTGATTGTACTTTCCATTGAACTGTCATTCGGGATAGCATTCGTCGACGTGGTGCTGATCGGAGAGCTTTTGGTCGGAGGTGTGATTGGAAGGCTCGTATTTGTCGAATTGGGCATGATAGCGCTACTATTTGTTGAACTGGTCACGGTAACGCTCGCATTTGTAGGACTGGAAAAGGTAACGCTCATTTTTGTCGGACTGGACATAGTAACGTTGGTATTTGTTGGACTGGTCATGGTAACGCTTGTATTTGTTGGACTGGCCATGGTAACGGTCGTATTCATCGGACTGGCCGTAGTAACGCTCGTGCTTGTCGAACTGAGCGTAGTAACGCTCGTATTTGTCGGACTGGCCGTGGTAACGCTGGTAGTCGTCGGACTGGCTGTGGTAACGCTTGCATTTGTCGGACTGGCCATGGTAACATTCTTATTTCTCGGACTGGTCGTGGTAACGTTTCTATTTGTCGAACTGATCATGGTGACGGTCGTATTTATCGGACTGACCGTGGTAACACTTGTACTTGTCGAACTGAGCGTAGTAACGCTCGTATTTGTCGAACTGGCCATGGTAACGCTCGTATTTGTCGGACTGTCCGTGATAACGTTCGTTTTTGTTGGACTGGGCATGGTAACGCTGGTAGTCGTTGAACTGGCCGTGGTAACGCTGGCAGCCGTCGGACTGGTCATGGTAACATTCGTATTTGTCGGACTGGTCGTGGTAACGCTTGTATTTGTTGAACTGATCATGGTAACGCTCGTATTTGTCGGACTGGCCATGGTAACGCTGGTATTTGTCGGAGTGACCGTGATAACGCTGGTACCTGTCGGATTGACCATGGTAACGCTCGTATTTGTCGGACCGGCCATGATAACATTAGTATTTGTCGGACTGGTCGTGGTAACCTTTCTATTTGTCGAACTGAGCGTAGTAACGCTCGTATTTGTCGGATTGGCCGTGGTAACACCCGTAGTCGTCGGACTGGCTGTGGTAACGCTTGCATTTGTCGGACTGGCCATGGTAACATTCTTATTTCTCGGACTGGTCGTGGTAACGTTTCTATTTGTCGTACTGATCATGGTAACGGTCGTATTCCTCGGACTGGCCGTAGTAACGCTTGTGCTTGTCGATCTGAGCGTAGTAACGCTCGTATTTGTCGGACTGGCCGCGGTAACGCGGGTAGTCGTCGGACTGGCTGTGGTAACGCTCGCATTTGTCGAACTGGCCATGGTAACATTCTTATTTCCCGGACTGGTCGTGGTAACGTTTCTATTTGTCGAACTGATCACGGTAACGGTCGTATTCCTCGGACTGGCCGTAGTAACGCTTGTGCTTGTCGATCTGAGCGTAGTAACGCTCGTATTTGTCGGACTGGCCGCGGTAACGCTGGTAGTCGTCGGACTGGCTGTGGTAACGCTCGCATTTGTCGAACTGGCCATGGTAACATTCTTATTTGCCGGACTGGTCGTGGTAACGTTTCTATTTGTCGAACTGATCATGGTAACGGTCGCATTTATCGGACCGGCCGTGGTAACGCTGGTAGTCGTCGGACTCGATCCGGTAACGCTGGTAATTGTCGGACTGGCCGTGGTAACGCTCGTATTTGTCGGACTGGCCATGGTAACATTCTTAATTGTCGGACTGGTCGTGTTAACGTTCGTTTTTGTTGGACTGGACATGGTAACATTCGCGATAGATAGCGTATGATTTGCTGAAGCTATTGTACTCGAACTTAACTGGGCTGTTTCATTGGTAACCGTCGCGTTACTCTTCGACCTCCGTGCCAAAGTCGAACTCTGAGTAGTATGAATCAACGTAGGCGCGGTAGAGAATATCGCGGCCGTGGTTACATTACTCACGGACAGAATCGTAGATCTTTTGGATTCCGTTATAGCATCGATCTTCGCTTTCGCCGCTCCGGACGCAGAGTCTGTAGTCACTTTACTTCTCATTGACTCCGTAGAAGCGTTCGGATCCATTTCCCGCATGGCACGCGACGTTTGAATCGCAACGGTAACAGCGCCTGCTGGTTCCACCGTTTTCGCTGGTCTTACAGTCGTTACCGACACTCTATAGTTGTGCACTGTCTTAGTCGATCCAGCATCTGTCAAATTCCGCGCATTGAATCTCCCGAGATCATTAGCCCTCGTTACTTCATTCTCGCTCATTATTGACAATTCCGGGATAACATTGTAGAAAGTCATCGGCGTCGTGATGGACGCAGTTTTAGAAGCACCTTTCGTAGACGGAATAACGATGGTTCGTCGAGTAGTCGAAGTGACGATCGGTAAATCTGTGCCGTTATTCGATTTGTCGGAAGGAGATTCGCTTGTCTTAAGATTTGCGGCTGGAGACGAAGTTGCAGAACGGTGGGTAGATCTGAACATGGTACGATTACGGGAAGTATTGGCCACGGTAGTTATTGAAGCATTCTTCCCACTGCCCGAATCGTGACCGATCGTTTCGGTAGTTGCGACGAGAGGTGATTCGGCGGTTGAAGCTGGTGACGCAGTTGTGGAAACACCTTCCGTCGACGGTATAGCAATGGTTGGTCGAGTAGTCGAAGTGACGATCGGTAGAGCGGTCGCGTTAATCGATTTGTCGGAAGGAGAGTCGGTCGTCTTAAGATTTGCGGCTGGGGATGAAGGAGTTGAGGAACCGAGGAGAGACGTGGACATGGTGCGATTACGGAAAGTACTTTCCAAAGTAGTTATCGAGGCATTCTTCCCACCGCCTCGAGTAGTCGAAGTGACGATCGGTAAATCGGTCGCGTTATTCGATTTGTCGGAAGGAGACTCGGTAGTCTTAAGATTTGCGGCTGGGGATGAAGGAGTTGAGGAACCGAGGAGAGACGTGGACATGGTGCGATTACGGAAAGTACTTGCCAAAGTAGTTATCGAGGCATTCTTCCCACCGCCTCGAGTAGTCGAAGTGACGATCGGTAAAGCGGTCGCGTTATTCGATTCGTCGGAAGGAGACTCGGTCGTCTTAAGATTTGCGGCTGAGGATGAAGGAGTTGAGGAACGGGGGAGAGACGTGGACATGGTGCGATTACGGAAAGTACTTGCCAAAGTAGTTATCGAGGCATTCTTCCCACCGCCTCGAGTAGTCGAAGTGACAATCGGTAAATCGGTCGCGTTATTCGATTCGTCGGAAGGAGAGTCGGTCGTCTTAAGATTTGCGGCTGAGGATGAAGGAGTTGAGGAACGGGGGAGAGACGTGGACATGGTGCGATTACGAGAAGGCTTCACCAAGGTAATCATCGAGGCATTCTTCCCACTTCTCGAATCGTGATCTATCGTTTCTGTGGGCGCGACGGAAGGTGATTCAACAGTTGAATCTGGCGATAACGTGGTACTGGAATCGTTTCCAGATTTCGTTACGGATTCATTAGCGTTCGCCAACCGAGTCGTTGGAACAATGGAAGGTGCAGCCGTCTTTGATACGGCGGATGACGTTGTTCCTTCGTTTTTCATTGTCGAAGCGTTGTTCATCGTGGCTGGTGTCGCCAGTCTCGAGGTTGATACGATCGTCGACGATGAATGTCGTGTCATTGGCGAAACCCTCGTAGCCGATGTTTTATTTTTACTCGGCAATAACTCAGACGATTTACTGGCTGGAGTGTCGTTTGTTGGTTCAGTTGTCGTTGCCGTCCTGGCAATTATCGTGGAATTATTTCTTCCGATCGTCGAAGATTCCGTCGAATTTTTTTCCCGTGCGAGGGACGTCTGCTTCGCCGATCTTCCGACGGCGGAAGTTGATGCTGCTGGCGTGGATGTTGCAGTCGTCGTCGACGCAGTTAGTCCCGCTGGATGTGACAAACAAACATTTTGTTAACGCTTCAATGGCGACAATGCCATCGATTATAATAGCTTTACGTTGGGTTGCAATAAATCGTGCAGTTGGCGAATCGACGTTTAATAATTACTGGACGCATTCCGCCTGTTGAGACATTAGGGTAAGGCGGGGCAAAAGCGACCAGAGTGCTCCGTTTGAGATAAGATGTTGCTTTTTTATGTCCCGCGAAAAAAAAAAAAAAAAAATGCTAAGCAGTGCCTCAAGCCGATAGGAAACCATCTTGGTACCGGCTCGCTTTCAGTCGGTAATCAAAATTTTCATTCATTTCGCTTCCCCATAGAGAAAGCTTTTTATGATGTTTTTTTTAATTTATTTCAAAGACGATATTTTTTTATGAAGAAAAACAAATTATCGATCTCAGATAAATTGACAATTTCCGTTTAACAGAAAAAAAAAAAAATGTATTACCGACTGAGTCACTTTCGCCATCGCCACGATACGGATAAATTGCTATAATCAACTAATAATACTGTTACAAAAATCACACGTATCAAGTACACTGATTGCCTGATTAAAAAAAAAAAATCATGGCAACATGTATAAAAAAAAAAAAAAAGAAAAAAGTTTCCCAACACGCGACTTTGCCCTAGCGTCGATTCTTACCCTCGGCAAAGAGCAGAACTGCAAAAATCACGAGTTTCGATAACCGAATTTTTCGAACCATTTTCACCGATAGTTGCAGCACAAACTTTATTATTGTCAGACACTCGAAGTAGATCGAGTAACTATTAAAAAAAATAATAATAATAATAATAAAAAATAAAGTATTTCACGCACGGAACTTGCGTCTCGGACTGCTCGAAAATTTCGGAGATCCTCGCGTTTTGATGGTTGCGGAAAAACTGAAAATTTCCCTCCCAAATCGAGCCTCGTTATTGAAAAGCCCGCAGCTGTAATACTCGGATTCGGAGGCTTCCCCCACCGTCGCGGTCATCAATTGTCCCGCGCGCAAAATTCTCGAGGCTTATCCTCGGCCAGCCTTTCGCGATAGGCTATCTCGGCGCTTCACCGCCCGAGTGTACTCCAATATCGATGAGTTCATCTCGGGGCCCGCCTCGTTACGTACCTCGTCACATCGACCTCGCTATTTTATCCCCACTCCAAAAACGCTCGACGTCTTCCTCGGGAACGATAGAATCGCAGACGGCCATTGGCCTACCCTAAAAGGTTTCGCTAATTGCACGACTAAATACCATCAATTACATCCGAAGAGACACTCGGTGACGATATTGCTGTCTCACAATACACTAAACACAAATGCACGGCTTATAATAGTGCCGTACAAAAAGACGATGAAAAAAAAAAAAAAAAAAAAAAAAAAAAAAAAAAAAAAAAAAAAAAAAAAAAAAAAAAAAAAAAAAATGGTGCTTAAGGTAGACGGAGTCATAGACATCATGCGTCTATTGTGACATAAGCAATGCATTGTATGCGGTACTTTGACTGCGTCAATAATATTATTTAAAAAAAAAATAGAGTATCTATGAAAATGTTCGCAATTGTATTGAGCCGATTATTTGTTTAGTGTGGATTTTACTTGATTTTTACGACAATCAGGTTTGGAAAAGTAATTTAGCTCGAAACCGTGGCACTTTGATCGCCGTTCTATTGAACATTGATCCGGTGACTTGACTTTTTTTTTTGTTTTTGTTTCGTTGCGCATGAATTCCCAATTGATTCGCGAGTCGACAGTAATTCATATTTTTTTCGCTATCTCGAATCTAAGTATCCACCGAGAGAAGGATCCAATAAAAATTACCATATCACTCGAGAGATATTACCATAGCACATATGTAGTAGTGGAGCGTTAGAGCGCCACCTATGGTAGGAAGTATGGAATTTATAAGAATTTTTCATAGATATTATGGTAAAAATTCTTGGATAATCATAGACTTTTTAACATCGGTGGCGCGCTGGCGCCGTAATTTTTCTTAGATCATTGGTAATTTTTACTAGATCCTTCGCTCAGTGTCTCGATTCTCGATTTGAAGATCAATTTCGCCAGCTCTCCCATAAGCGCCATGTAAAAAAAAAAAAAACAAAAAAAAACCGATTTTCAAGATCCAATTATTAATTCAAATGGTCGGCAAAAGCCTTCGAGATTTTGTAAAAGTAACGTACGATAGTTAAATTGCAACATTTAAAAAGTTAATGCGCATGACTTTGAATTCGCCTTCGCGACGTGACTACCTCAATTCGAATGACTACAGCCAAAAAAAAAAAATGTACGCAGACGTAACAATCCCTTCGATTTGTTTTGCTGGAAGGGCGGTGCGCCTCGCGGTTTCGAGAACCATAATTCGAGAGGTTGATTAGTGCTTGCATTGTACACACATCGAGCACGCCCGCGTACACCCTCCCCCCCTTCCCCCCCCCCCTCTCCGCTCTACCGCATAAATCGGAAGTGCGGTTACGCATAGGATACGCAAACAACGGAACTGCAGGCTCTCCCGCTCTCTCCACCGTCACGGAAATTATCCTTTCGCAGGACGTAGGTGAATACTAATAAATGGCCTGCCGCCTAGCTGGAGCAACGACTCCCGGGGCCGGTCGATGTCATTGATATCCGCAGCTGCCCGACGCTCGACGGTCGTTATACTTCCGCGGAACGAGATTATTTTTTATTTTTTTTTTTATTTTTTTTTTTACGTAATAACGGTCATCAGTCTCGTAACGGAATCAATTGTTCTTTTAGGTTTCCTTGTCTTTGGTAAATTTTGTCGAAAATATTTTCTTGTCCTATAACGGATAAAGGAAAAAACACCGGTAACGTAAAAAAAAAAAAAAAAGAAAACTGAAAAAGCTTCCTGGCAACAGCGAGCACAATACAGGGATACACAGTAAAAAATAATTTCGTAAAATCGGAATGGGAAATTTTCGTTAAAATTATTTTGTTAAATAAGTGACAAACTTGTTTTGTTGCTTATTTGATTGTACGAAACTGTCCATTAATTTGCCGTACTATTGGCAATTTTAGTTTGTACACTTGCTTGTTAGACTAGAAAATTGTGAAATAACAAATTGTGAAAGTCCGTGGACAATAATTTTGTTGTAAAAAGTGCAAACTTTTTTTTTTTTTTTTTTTACTGTGTAGCGCTCCATTAATTTTCCGCTACTGCATAATCTGCTTGAAAGAAAAAATTTTATTTTTTGTAACAATGACGAACAAAATAAGTATCGTATAACTAACAATGACACAGCGCATATGAATACTTTTTTATTCCTCTATTGTGAAAAATACATCAGCCAATGAAAAAAAAAAAAAAAAGGATTCTTGTTTCTCATTGGCCAAGCGATATGTCACCGCGAACTATTAATTTGTTTATCGGAATACGATTTATTTATTCGTTTACATTTATTCGTTCGTTTACACTTTTTTTTTTTTTGTCACAAACATAGATATTATTTTATTACATTATACAAAGATATTATTTTACATTGTACAAAGAATCAATATGCAAAATTTGGTTAAGTAGCATTTTGTCGTTTCGATAAAAAAAAAAAAAAAAAACGAAAAAGTCTTGTAGATTCAACAAACGTTTATTGTCCACAGTATTCAATAATGTATTTGATTTTTTGTCGTTCTTAACGTGTTTTTTTTTTTTTTTTTTTTTTAATAGTACAATTGAAAACCGCCTCAGCAAGTACGAATTCACTTTACGAATGGGTTTTCGCGTGCCTAACGAGTGTAAATCTCTTTCGAACGGATGCTTATCGCCGATTAGCCTAACGACCCGAAGAATCAACGAATAATCGACGGTTCGATTAGTGAGCAAAGCGGGGCGTTGTGCGAGCGACGATTAGAGGAGAGCTCTTCAGTCGCGATTTTCAGCAAACTATCCTCCGTGAACAAAAATAATTAGAAATAATTCTGAAGCTTAATTTTTTTATCTTACGAAAGTTCCGCCTAACAATTGCCTAATTTCTTTGACAAAGTAAAATATTGATAAAAAAAAAAAAAAAAAAAAAAAAAAAAAAAAAAAATCCGAACGTTCTTATTCTTGCCGTCGAGTCGGCAACGTGTCGTATCGACCCGCTTTGTCAACATGCGATATGATTTAATGCGAACTCGAGGAATTACGATGCTGACGCACCGATCGACGAATATTACGATAATCGAAAGCGAATAATAATAATAATAATAATAATAATAATGATAATCCGAAAGTTTTTATTATTTCTACCGTTCGACGTGACGGCCGATACATCTCGATCGAAGATAAAATTCTGTGCAGCCTGAATGTTTAGAATGTAAAATCGAGTGTCCTCGAATGTCGGTCGATTGTGTCTCGTGCGACGTGACGTGCCCGAAAGGTGGGCGAGGGATTCGAGCGAGGTCGCGGAAAGCGTTCGACGGCGGAATTCACGAAAAAGCCGCACGGAGGAGGGAAATGATAAAGAGTGAAAATTTGAGAACAACCGTTCAGGAGTATATCGTTTTTTTTTTTTTTTTTTTTTTTTGCCACAGAGAAAACCCTGTGGCAAATTGTATGGACCGACTCTGCGACCGGCACAGAGCACGGACGACAC
Organism: Amblyjoppa fuscipennis; assembly: GCA_963575735.1. NCBI lineage: Eukaryota > Metazoa > Arthropoda > Insecta > Hymenoptera > Ichneumonidae > Amblyjoppa > Amblyjoppa fuscipennis. Next base: position 1,723,766 of record OY754489.1, on the reverse strand, counting down.
ATTATCGAATTTCGGACGATTATCGCATTTCTAGAAACGAGCCACAAAGATTTGTGCACGGTTCGCAAGCGTAAAAGCCCTTTGTCGCGCGACTCATCGTTGCGGGGGGTGCTCGTTAAGACCCGGGCGAGGCTTTCATGAAGATTTATCGGAGGCGAAGGCACGAGACCTCGGCTTTTTTCAGTGCCGGAATTATTTGCTGTGCTGTTTGACCGGTAATTTTCCAATCCCGAAAGATACCCGAGCGATGGCAATTTGTTCATCAAATAAATGATACATTTATCGAGAGTTGGAGTGAATATAATAAAAAATAAATAACTAAAAATAACAATAAATAAATTCTGTATCGTATAGAAATTGATATGTTATCCGTGGGCGTTATAAATTTATCGGCTTGGCTAGTTATATTATTTTCATACAAAATACAATAAGTCAATCGAATTTTGCCCAAAAATCTAATATCTTTAAATTTCTTATTTTCATTTATTTTTTCAACCCCTTATATATATATATATATATATATATATATATATATATATATATATATATATATATATATATATATATATATATATATACATATATATATATATATATATATATATATATATATATAACGGTATATCCTTTTTTTGCCGAGAAGTACGAGCGAGCCGCCAAAGACTTCTTGAATTGAAATTGAGTGAAAATAATGAAACCATTAAAATTTACCGGTAAATATTACTAAACAAAAAAAAATAACATATAAATAAATGCTGTATCGTATAGAAATTGAATTGTTATCCGTGGGCGTTATAAATTTATCGGCTTGGCTAGTTATATTATTTTCATACAAAATACAATAAGTCAATCGAATTTTGCCCAAAAATCTAATATCTTTAAATTTCTTATTTTCATTTATTTTTTCAACCCCTTATATATATATATGTATATATATATAACGGTATATCCTTTTTTTGCCGAGAATTACGAGCGAGCCGCCAAAGACTTCTTGAATTGAAATTGAGTGAAAATAATGAAACCATTATAATTTACCGATAAGTATTACTAAACAAAAAAAAATAACTAAAAATAACATATAAATAAATGCTGTATCGTATAGAAATTGAATTGTTATCCGTGGGCGTTATAAATTTATCGGCTTGCCTAGTTATATTATTTTTATACAAAATACAATAAGTCAATCGAATTTTGCCCAAAAATCTAATATCTTTAAATTTCTTATTTTCATTTATTTTTTCAACCCCTTTTATATATATACATATGTATATATATATATATCTATATAACGGTATATCCTTTTTTTGCCGAGAATTACGAGTGAGCCGCCAAAGACTTCTTGAATTGAAATTGAGTGAAAATAATGAAACCATTATAATTTACCGGTAGATTAAGCTTAAAAAAAAAAAAAGAACGCTGCTGCATCGCATAGGAATTGAATTGTTGTGCCCGGAGCCGCTTAACAAAAGTATCGGTTCGATAAAGCCTGCGGGAAGGTCCGATTGCGATCTCGAAGCGAATATCGTCGGATCGCTGGCCCGTTCAGTGATTTCGATCGTGGCGGCCCGATCGAAGATGAAGTTTCGTTCGAACGTTCTCGCTCGATCGGCCATCTGCCTCGGCGGCGTGCTGGCCCGCCGGGCTTATACTTCCTGTGCACGCGAGCAACCCTTCTAGTCCGTCGCTTTATTCCCAGTCGAGCTTCACGGACCAGCGGTTAGCCACAATACCAAATAAAACGGGCCAACCGGACGAAAGAAACACAATAACCGCGAGTTTGATTGCTTCTTCTAACTGAGCTGAGAAAACAAAAAATAATCGGTTACATCCAATCGTCATCGGCACCGAGTACGGCTTTACGTTTGGGCTCATCGTCGAAATCAAATCGATGATCGTTCAGTGAACGATTTTCAGCCGGTTTTTGTCCAACTAAATCGTTCTAGCTTGAAAATTCTCGCAGACCGGAAGTGGTCTTCTTCAGACGATTTTTACAGTGGAAAGAAAATGTATTTTATTTTATTTTATTTTATTGTTACAGATTAAAAATGAAGTTCGCCGAGAAGAGGAAAAAAAAGAAATCGTTTCCAGCGCGATCGAAGTTCCGCATGAAGATCACACGGCTTGATGGGGCGAGCGATGGATGAATGGCCGGGCGAACCTGACGAAGGAAACACAACAACCGTGAGTTTCATTGCTTCTTCTGGTTGAGTTGCGAACAAAAAAAAATCGGTAACATAAATCGGCATCGAGCATTTTGCATTTCGCTTATCCGCGAAATTGAATCGTTCGGAGAACGATTTTCATCCGGTTTTTGTGCAACTAAATCGGTCTAGCATGAAAGTGCTCAGAGACCGGAAGTGGACTCTTCGGACGATTCTTACAGTGGATACAAAATTAATTTTATTTTATTTTATTTTTATAGATTAAAAATGAAGTTCGCCGAAGAGAGGGGAAAAAAAAGAAATCGTTTCCGGCGCGTTCGAAGTTCCGCATGAAGATCTCACGGCTTGATGGGCCAAGCGATGGATGGAATGGACGGGCCAACCGGACGGAAGGATCACAATAACCGCGAGTTTGATTGCTCCTTCGAGTGGAGCTAAAAAGAAAAATCGGCAACATCAATCGGCATTGACTGTATTGCGTTTGGCTCATCCTCGAAATCGAATCGATGATCGTTCGCGGGAACGACTTTCATCCGGTTTTTGTGCACGTAAGTCAGTCTAGCTTTAAATTGCTCATAACCGAAAGTGGATTCGTTGAACGATTCTTACGGATTGAAACGCAATGAATTTTATTTAATCCTATTTTTTTAGAACAACAAAAAGGACGCAATTCGCCAAAAGACGGAAAAAAGGAATCGTTTTCGACGCCATTGGAAGTTTCGCACAAACAACTCACAGCTTGATGAGCCGAGCGGCCGGATGAATAACGCGATGACAGTATCGGTAATTTGTTTCGATCCATATTGTGGCATGCATTTTTTATTGTTTTTTTTTTTTTGTTTTTTGTTTTTTTTTTTCAACCAGGCGAACTTGTATGGTCCGCGTTACCGGTAAGGAAACGAGAGCAGTGACCAAGCACTACTGTCTCCTCGTGTCGAGTTTCCCGAGTGTCATCTGTGTCTCGTACATTCCTCGGTCATCCTCGCGACAGATTGGGGCATAAATTCGATACGTCTATATCGAGTTTCCGGTCCCGTAGAACAGAGGGTTGACGTCGTCGGCGGCAGAGGGAAGAAGAAACCAGTGGGGCATGAGAGGGGTAAAATGGAACACCGTCTAAAAACGGGACAATTCTTTAAAAAATTTCGCTAACCATCTTTTCGTATCATCATCGATACGAAAATGTTAATTTTACCCAAAAAGTCATCTTGCAACGTAAATTGTGTGCTCTCACCCCCAAACCGATTTTTTTTCCGCCCGATGGATTAGCGTGTGAGAACGGGCGGGCCAAATTACCTGCGCCAGTAGGAAACGGCGTTAAAATCGTTTGATTAATGCAGCCGAAGGGATTCCCGGATCGCCGCGGCACGGAACGAGGAAAAACGTTGAGCAAGTTTCCCATCGAGGCACGGAAGCGTGGAGACCGGAAGTGTTCCGATCAGCGAGTTACGCGAGCGTGAGGGTGAATTCTATATTTACAAGTCTAGGTACAGTTATAACCCTCCGCTAGTCCCCGAGACTAGGTTTCATTCAAATTTTTATAAATCTCACCGAGAAAAACGAAAGGTGCATGCGCGAACCGGACCGGATCCGAATAAGTTTCACACACGATACACACAGGCTGCTTGCCAACAGCGTGGAATACCGCACGATCGTCAAGCTGAAATAACGGAGGCTCGGGTGAATTTATAAATTATTTATGCGCTTCTCGGTATATGCAATGTTTTACGCATACGGCTCGCGTGAGCGTGAGTCAAACGGGGAGGCAGAGCGCGAGGCAAAACGGACCATTTTTACCAATTTTTTTTTTTTTTTTCTTTTTTTCAGGGACGTAAACAGGAAAAAGAAACTTGTCAAAAATCGAAGGACGACTGGTGTGTTTTGCCCCGCAAAAGCCGCATTTTTTTTTATCGCATAAATAGATTGGCCAAGAGAGACACCCACTGCAGTTCAGACTATATTGCCAGTTTATGTTTTTGCCGTGCGAAAATACTTCCGCCATCGGTGACGCTTGGCAAAAAATGTCGAGTCTGCGCAGCTAAAATGGAGCATTATTATACATTTTTTGAGGGACATGAAAAAGAAAAAAGAAACATGTCCAAAATCAGAAGACACTGGTCCGTTTTAGCCCGCGACACCCTCGTCTATGTTTTATCGCATGAATCGATGAATAGATTGATCGGGACAGGCGCATTGCAATTGCGAACTATATTGCCAGTCTATCGTGCGAAAGTACTTTGGCAATGAGTGACGGTTGGCAAAAAGTGTGAAGTTTGCGCAGGTGAGCCGCTCACTTGAAGGTACTTCCGGTTCTACGATCGTAAAATTAAGTGCAGGTGCGTCATCTTTTCGCCGAGCGGTTACGATGCGCGACGTTACACCGCGGAAGCAGTTTCCGCCAGACGTCCTTTCGTTCTTCCCATGGATCGAGAGACTCGATGGATCGAACTTCCCGACCAAAGTTAAGGTAGCAATGTCGCTTCGCGCTCATTTCGCATAAGTTCGAGAAAAAATAAGAGAAAATTGCATGTACTTCTCGATGGTATAAAATTCTGAAAAAATTCATGCATACTATAAGATGCTGAAAAGATTAATTGTGCATAATAATAATTCCAAAATGTTATTAACAAATGAATCAAAAAATTAATTGTTTAACAAATTATCCGGCAACATAACTTTTTTTTTTAATGAAAATGATTCGTTCATTTTGTTGAATACGTATGAATTTTTTCAGATTTTTCAGTCAACTTTGATTTTTTTTTTATATGGAAAAAATGTGTGAAAAAAAACAAAAAAATCAAAGTTGACCGAAAAATCTGCAAAAAATTCATACGTATTCAGAAAAATGAACGAATCATTTTCATTGAAGAAAAAAAAGTTGGTTTGCCCGATAATTTGTTAAACAATGAATTTTTTGATTAATTTGTTAATAACATTTCGAAATTATTATTATGCGAAATTAATCTTTTCAGTACCTTTGATATGCATGAATTTTTTCAGATTTTTATACCGTCGAGAAGTAATTGCAATTTTCTCTAATTTTTTCTCGAACTTATACGAAATGAGCACGAAGCGACATAGCTATCTTAAATGTCCATTCGAGTGTTTTGTTAAAAATCTCCTAAAGACACACAAATAGCCCATGCGACACGGCCACCGGTCGTATGTCGTGTTTCCAAAGCGAAGTCGACAAAGTGCCATCGTTTTATGGATACAGACGGAGATCGGTTTGAATTTCGTCAACGCTCTTTACAGCGGGTGGATCCGTTACGCGAGTAAACGAGATCGCCGAGAGGCCGAAAGCTGCGCGAGGGCCATATGGCTCGCGTGCCCCCAGCATGGAACTAATGGGTCACTGTTACCGTCGTTTTCGATCGGCAAAAGACCCTCAAGTACACTCGCGTCGAAGAAGATACCTCTCCGTTCGGCCCGGAACGGCAAGGACCCTCCCGTTTTTCTCGGGCTCATTCGCTCGGTCGTACCTTCGATACCAGAGTAGAGGCCGATGAGTAATCGCTATTTGTCGGTTAATATAACCGAGTGGATGGCTCGTACGTGAGATAGTCGTGAATGAGCGCGCAGCCTGGCCACCCCCAGCGTGGGAACTAATGGCTCGTGACGAGCCGTTACACTCCTTCGAGGAGAACAATATTGGCAAAAAAAAAAAAATCTAACGAATTTCTAGTGTCGAACATCCGAAACGCTTCATTTAAAAAACAAAAAAGATAATGATAAAAATAACAGACAGGTCGGAATGAATTTTCGGTTTGGAGAGAGCGGGGCAAAATGGAGTATTGTTGTTCTATTACATTATTCTTCATTGTATATGTATTTTTATATTATCTCAACCGCAAGCAATCATTAATTTTCGAGCTATACACTGTAAAAAAGAATATTGCATGAAAATTAATGTGCGAGTACTGGAAGTTATTGCGCATAAACTGGTGCATTAAATTCCAAAAGCATACCGCTTTTTTATTGGGGTTTAAGTTTAAGGTTGAGTTCAGTTTAATCTTTGAGTTTTTGAGTTTATTTTTGAGTTTATTCAGTTTTGTTACTGTTTGGCTATATTCTGCGGTATTAGTTTTGTTTCTTATTTATTTATTTTTTTTATCGTTTACACGTTACTTCTGGTATTTTTTGTATTCTTGTATGTGCCTAGAGGACCGCAGGTCCTATTGTACAATAAATATATCTATCCATCTATCTATACTTCATAATCTACGTTAGACAGTATCGAAGTTAATGTAATACGTTGAACAGTAAGTAAAGAATTCACGAGGAACATTTTACCTATTGAAAACTGCAGCTGGCGCGTCGATAAGAATTGCTATTGTCCATAACGTTATAAAGCTGTTACTAATAAGAGCATTTACCTTACAGTATATTGAAAACTTTAGAAATAGTTTACTTTTATTAATGTACCTTAATTCTACTATAAATTTATTTTGATATCACTGCAAAAGTACATTAACTTTTCATGACAATTATACATTAAATTGAATGTACAAGTTTTCGTGTAAAAACTTCCAGTCCGATACACTAAATTTCCAATATTTTTAACAGTTTTAACAGTGTATATAACCGTGAAAATGGATCAGGATTTAGTGACGAAATTCTAGTACGCTCGATATTCGCGCTCGAGTCGAGTAAGTACGCAAGTAAGCTTCGTGTGTCCTAGAATTTCGTCACTAGGTCTTGTCCCGTTTCAGAGCCACTTAATTCCCGGTGTAAACTTGGCGATTGAAGTGGAAAAGCAGTGCCACCTTGAAATTCAATGACTAAGCCACTAAGAAGCTATCCCACCATGGTAACTCGTCAACGTTCGGTCAATCACACATGGTAACCGCAGTTTCGCATCGACGGTAACCAATACGGCAAGACCAGATCACTACCTTGCCGACGCGTTTTCACATCAGCGAAAGATAGCGCTGTAAAACGACATTTGCGTGCCGAAGCAACGAAACTTTCTCAAAATCATTTTATCGGGCACATTGCCGAATTGCAAACGACTTTACACAAGATCAGTTTCAAAGGAGTTTTAATTTAAAACTCCTTTTAAAAACATTTATTTTTTAATTAAAAAAAAGATATATTTATAAATTAAAAAAAACGAACATATAGTTTTTGGAAAGGAATATATATATTTTGAAACCATTTCTTTTTATGATAAAAAAAAAAAAAAATTATAATTATAAATAAATGTTATCATTTTTTTGTAATTTGAGAAAAATGTAATATAGTTTTTTTTTAGCTTCTAACGATCCGTTCTTTTCTTTGGTTGCAGAGTGCATAGCCAAACGACAACCGGTGACCTGCGACGACCTTGCCGGCTGTGCCTCCGACAGTTCGCACAGTGTACAGCGTTAATCTACGCGAGCACGTGAAGAACATCGTTGGATCTCTCGCGACGCGTTGCAGGACTTTCGACACGATGTTTCACCTCGGCATGTCGAAAGTTTTGCCTCGCGATGTCCGCGTCAAGTCAGTGCAGTACGTACGTTGTACCGGTACGTACATCGCACCGAACCAGCAAACAACGGGTGAAAGTAAGCTCGATCCGGCCGAGTGAGAATTGAGCGGAAAACCCGCGGTGATTGTTGCAACCGCCTCGACCGATGGCCCCAAAACTCGATCGTGTAGCAGCGGACTGTCGGAACAAAACTCGTGGAAACAGCGACAGCGGCGGGCAGTTTCAGCGAGCCGTAAAACACACCGCTCTCGGCAAAGAGCGCCGCGACTCCTCGCCGCCTAAACATGCCGGGATTGCCCGACGGTGTGTTACGCATCGGAGAACACCGACGGAGACTCGCAGGTACACACTTCTGTCCTGCACGGACAGTGGCGTTTAAGAAATATCGACTCAACACCGAAAAACCCACGAGCGACTCGCCGATCCATCGTGCTTCGGTCTCCATTTTTAACTCGAATCGATAATCGATAGGACTATAGCACTGTTCCGCTCTCGAGGAAGCGGTGGAAACGTCGATGATTAATCCGCCGTCCCCCGAAAGCAACGCGAACAGCAGGGCGTCACAAGGAAACTTCCTCGACCCTAATTTCATCGCAACGTTTTTCTCTATCCCGATGCAGAAATAAAAAAAAAAACAAAACAAAACAAAATTACAATTAAAAATATTTTTACTGATGAGAGTACTGAGCAGTTAATTAAAAAATCTTTATCTTTTTAATCAGGAAAGATTAAAAAGATAAAGGAAGATAAAGGATTTAAAAGATAAAGGAGGAAAGGTTTTGGGTTTAAAGTGTCACTGTAGCTTTCATAGTCGTGTAAATATTACGAGACCTCCTCCCCCCCCCCCCCCCTCTTTGCGAATATCAAGACGTACGATATTCGGGTAAAATCGATAGAGTCGCCTCCGACGCGTAACGACATAAATGCGTATATATCGTAGTTTGCCTACAGCAGAGCGGAGAGGCTAATGCGGGGAAGTGTGCGGAGGCCCCCGGCTACGGTAATAACACTCCGAGTTATTACACGCGTATATATATATATATATGTGTGTATATATATATAACTGCGAACTATGGCCGGTTCATTATCCCTGCATGCACACTCTCGGAGAGAGAGAGAGGGCGAGCAAGAACCCCCGTTTACACGAGTGCGCAAGCGTAAACAGGGAGACAACAAAATTGTTATCAATTGCGACAACAATTGTCTCTCGCCGGCGACAACGCAAGAGCGATAGTCAGTCCACGCTCCTCGTGTTTCCCCGAGCTCGAGGCGCTGACGAATAGAAGAATCAACGCCATAAAGCCGTGTCTCAAAACATCGACTTCGCCAACCGATATACACGTTTAATTTTTCAATTAACCGTACACGTATCACAATAGAATCGAGCGAGGTCGTCGCACGGTCGTTTCTACGTTCGAAAAATAATTATCTCAAGGACCGGCAAAACCAGCGTAGTATATACGCGAATATATCGAATGGGTTTCGAGCGAGTCACTCGCGCATCGAGCGTGACACGCTTAGCCAAGGCTGCCCGATCGCGAGCCGGAGATTCGATAAATTTCTTTCCACAGACACACACACATATATATATATATATAATCTATACGCGCGCATTTCGATGCTTCATAGTCCCGAGTAAAAACAATTTTATCGTGGAGAACATCAAATTCATGGGGAAGCATATTTTATCCTAGGGAATTCGATACGCCTCTCATGTACGCGAATAATAACAATGATGTTTCGCCTGGGTGACCTCTGAACGACTACTGAACATGGAAGAACCGAACCGAAGGTTGTTTGCGGTCTGACGAAACTAAGCGATTTTGCCCTTCACGTTGAAACGGAAACGGCTCGGCGAAGTTGCTTTATTATTATTATTTTTTTTTTTATGATAAGCCAGTAGGATGGACCGCTCGTCGGTGCTGTGCTGGTCGATTAAGTAATACTACCAATGGCTCCGACACGTCGTCGTCCGAACGCCCTATCGTCGAACAATTCTATGCAGACTTGGTTTATTCTGAATTTATGTATTAGAAATTCAATTTGACACTTGTAATCGTATCTACAACATTATTCGATGCGCAGAAAAAAGTTGTACAAAAGTTCTTCCTGACCAATTTAATAACTGCTGGAATCTGGAGATGCACTTAACAGTCCGAGCATTGGTACTTTTACCTTAAGACACTTAACATAAGGATTTGGTTCAAAGAACCGGTTGATTTTCAACATTTTTTCAACGTGTTTTTACACACAGTCAGTACAACATATTTTCTTTGTACGATTAAGGTCGACTTTTGTCATCGAAACGAAACAAGCATCCTTAATCGTTTGTTATTAACAAATAATTTTTTATTTTTTATTATCCGGTCGTTAGATAGCAAATATTATACTCAAGGATGTGCCAAATTTCAACACAATAGGACGAGTAGATTTTGAGATACGCTGCCCTTTGTTAATTGTTAATCGTCGATAAGTCCGTTGTTAAATGATATTTATCAGTAAAAAAAAAAACTTAAACGTCGTAACAGCTTCCACCAACTGTGTTCTGTGTTCAACAAGGTCGGGTGAAAACCCGACCTTGTCCCTCTAATACCTGCCTTAAAAAAATGTTGAAAATCGACCTGTTTTTTTTTTAAATGAAATCTTTATGCTAGTACCTTAACGACTATCCCCGCGACGATACTCGAGTTCGAAGCTCAAGGCTCGATGTCGAAATTAATTCTAGAAACTTTATTGTGTACCCGTATTGCGACTGTACCCTCGTTCCACCCCTTACCGAAATGGCGTCGGTAGGTCCCATTCCGGCAATCCCAAAGCAGAGATTATAGTCGGCGCTGCGCGCAACCTATTGTGCTAGCCGGAGTCCATAATACGGGTCGAAAGGTGTACGGTCGAGGATCCACCGGCAATATCGTAAGTAACGTATCGTCGCTCGGGTTTCCTCATTTGAATCGTAAAAGTGACCGAGAACCGCTGCCCTTTAATGGCGAATGACGTCGCCTCGGTTTCCATGGAGACGACAGTGACGTATCGCCGTGCTAACCATGATGAACTAGGTTAGAAAAAAAAAAAATTTGTTCGCACGACGTTCGATTGCACTGCGAACCAACGAACTCTTGGCACATTTACATATCCACTGGCTACCGGCGAATGCCGGGTTAAACTTTATTATTCGTTCCGGAGTTTTGTTTTACTACGGTGGAAATATATTTTGTATTCCGGTGGAGATTTGTTTGTCATTCTGGCAGAGTTTTTTTTTGTTGTATTCTGCGGGAGACTTCCGGGAAGAGTTTCATTACAAATCGGATATCTACGCGTACCAGAAATCTGCATCACACGCCTTCAATAATTTCGGACCCTTCTCGGCGCACCGATGTCCATATCGCAGTATCCGTCGAACCGTCATGATCTTAACTGGACGCGTTGGAAAGCTTGTGCTCGAATTGTATCAGGAGAGTGTCTTTGAAATTCCGAGCCCATGCTTCATTTCCAAATATCGAGTGAAACATTTCACTTTCGGTATACTGGAGTATAACTACTTGGCAGCGTCTCGCTTAAACATTATTTTTAAGGTGACTAGAAATACCATCGCCGGTAACAAAAACTGTACGGGAATGCCGTTTCGAGACCGCAGTCCGCCGCGGATAAAGAAAATTGGCTTTCCCTGAGGAATTTCTCAGACGCAGAGAAAAACAATTTTCTTTTTCTGGGCGTTCTGCGTTCTCAAATTGGCGTTCAGTACTTGTTACCAACTGGGCGCGGGGCAGGTGGGCGGGGGGGGGGGGGGGGGGGGGTTATGCCACATCACCTTAAGTACTCGAAACTCTACCGCTTCTCTTGATAGGGCAAAGCTAGAATGCGATACAGGTGTTCGGGTAAAGTCGTTGATTGACTTGTCGATGTTTTAGTTGCTAACAGATAATAACGTAATTGAAAAACAAAAATTACAGTCGGTATACAGTGTGAACAGCTGATTCGTAGGGGAAACGCAGAATGCTCGGGAGATCGTGCGATTGGAGCCACTGTGAAATTAGCTGCGGTACACGGCGAAGAGGCAAATGACGGCGACATATCTCGCTGAAATTTCGATATGGACAAGCATATTCTATTCCTTTATCCGTACGAATTCGCATCGAATCGTAACGAAACCTGAAAAAAAAAATACACAGGTAACAGTTCAAATAAACTGCTTGACAAATTTTGTCTAAAGATTTTTTTTTTTCTAGGTTCGGAAAACACTGATACCAAGGAATCGCTTAAAGTCACGTGATCGCCGTGAAAACGCACAACTTCCGTCTTCGGGCAATCGGGAGTCAATGAAAATGTGCCTATCGATCAAGGCTCTCTGCCTTCTCGATTTTTCCCAATCATTCCGTCGATTAAATTACCATAAATGTAACATACGCAATCCTATAGGATAAACGTCTAAACAATACGACGGCTCTTCGACCCTCGTGATTAATCCTCGCACAACAGCGGGCCTTGAGGAAATACACAAGAGTCGCCTCGACAAGATAGCTTCGGAGTTTTTCCGTAACGCCGAGTCGGCGCTGCGCGTCGCGCCGGCGCGCAGCGCCGTGTGCACGTGTACGCGGCGAGTGTTACGGCCCTGGACGGAAAGTGAGCGTAAACAGACGATCGTCGCCGAGTTCGTCCGAACGACGGCGGAGTGGTCGCCAGGGCCAGTAGGTTCCGAGTGATTCCTCGTTCGTGGACGTGCGTGGTGCGAGGAGCCAGCAGCAGCCGAGACATGAGAGCTTGACCGAATCTGTTCGGGGGGTAAATAACGCGTTTACCCTGCGGGAAAGGGGGCTGTAAATAAGTCGTGTGAAACTCGGCGGGGAGTGACGGACAGAGGGAGGGAGGGGGGAGAGAGAGAGAGTGAGAGAGAGAGAGAGTGAGAGAGAGAGAGAGTGGAATCGTCGAAACACAGTGGGTGTCTAAAAAAAAAGTGTTATTTTTTTTCCTCAGTGTGACGCGACAGTGATTGAAAAGTGTCGTGCGGCAAAGTCGGGTGAGGTGGCAAACGAGGGAGAACGATAACGCGTTCGGAGCGACGGCTGTAAGCTCCAAACTCTCTCGATTCCGTTTCGTATATAATTTATCGCGCGCACTATCTGGTCCCGTCGTCGTTCTACGTGCCGTGTCTCGGGAGCTGGCGGAGAGCCTTTGAGGGGCCCTCGCTCGTTGGAAAATAAACGCCTCGATCGGATTGACACAGTGCGGTTGTGTCCCCGAGAGAAGAACCGATCGTCCGTTCTCTCAGCCGCCTCTGGGGCCCGACGAGAGAGCCAGCGAGGCACGCACAAGATGGCTGGGAGCCGCTGAAAGTACGGAATCCGACGGGGTAGAAAGAGCGCATGAGAGGCTCTCCGCCGTGAGACAGACCGACACACACACACACACAGGGCCACGACGGAGGAACTAAAATCGCGGCCAACCCGCTCTGCCTGCGTCCGGGTCGCGGTTTAAATAAGAACATGACGCTACGTGACCGGGCCTGTCCGTGAAAAAGAGAGAGACACTGGCCGAGGAGTGAAAGGTAAAGGAAAACACACGTATGCGAAACTAAACGTTAAAATCTTTGCATGAACGTCCCTGTCGATGTTACAAAAATAAAATATTAAAAAATACGAGGTAAATACATCTCGGATATGTAGCTGCGACACGTTGAAAGACTCTCGTGGCTAACTGCGGAGCTGCTGACCGTTGAAATACGCCGATGACTATCGTAGACCGAACGTTGCCTGTTATCGCCTGTGCTTGTCCGAGGGCACGTTTCTGAACCGCACGAACAACAACGTGTGCTCGTTGCCCGAAGCAGCCGACAGCGACACGACTTTTTTTTCTTTTTTTTTTTCTTCTTACGAGGCTATCGCACTCGTGCCAGATCGTTTCAAATTTACTCGGCGGTGAAGCTGGCAACCCCCCCCCCCCCCCCCCTCCCTCTCCTCCCTGTATTCGGTAACACCGACTGCGGCAAGCCGGCGGTGGCCTGCGTAGTTCCAACGTCCGTCTGCCAGGTGTGCGACGACGATTACGATGCCTTTCGCTCTCTTTCGTCAAACTTTACTTTGTCGCATTGTCGCGAATGCAAAGAGAACTTTTTTTTTTTTTTTGCACACACTTTTTGCGCCGCCTTGCTGCGAGCCTCATGAATGAAATATTACGAATTTACGTTTGACATTGTCATCCGATTCGGAAATGAGAATCGAATATTGCGAGCGAGCCTTACCGGGCGTCGAGGAAACTCTGCTTTGGCCCGGCTTCGTCTCTTTCTTTCTCTGTCTCTCTGGCGCACACGATTCGACGCTTGCGGGACGCTGTGTTGCGCGCTCTATCTCGGCTCGTTTTCCGTGTCGTGTCATTCGGGCGCTATCTATTTTTACACGACACGCCAGCAGAACTTTCTACAGGAATCGCTTGCGACTGCGTTAATACACGTACGCATACACACATCGCGACGTTCTGGCTACTTGTTCGTAAAGAATAAACAGCTACAAGGACTTTTCCAAACTTTGCGACGTTACTCGTGCAGTGTCTGTCGACGGGTCGGCCAATCGCTACCGAGCATCGCCGATTATTTTCGCACGAGCGTTATGCTTCTTTCTTATACGATATACAGAAAGAAATACGATATAAAGAAAGAAATTTCTTTATATCGTTCGTCGTGCACATTGCGACGTTTTGGCCACTTTTTCGTAGAGAACAAACGACAAGGACTTTACCAAACTTTGCGTCGTTACTCGCTGAGTGTGTCGACAGCTTCGACCAATCGCTGCCGAGCATCGCCGATTCTTTTCGCACGAGCGTTATTTTTGTTATTTATTTCAGAGCAATCAGTACGACAAGCTCTCGTACTTCTTCCCCTCTTGGTCACCTAACCGTCGACTGGAGCGTTCGTTATATATATATATATATATATATATATATATATATATATATATAAAGCACTTTTGTACTTCAGGTACGTACAAAAGTGCAAAAGCACTTTTGTACTTCAGGTACGTACTTGAAGGACCAAACAAGTAGACTGTGCTTCAAGAGTACGGCCCAGCTCACAGATATATATATATATATATATATATATATATATATATATATATATATATATATATATATATATATATATATATATATATATATATATATCTGTGAGCTGGGCCGTACTCTTGAAGCACAGTCTACTTGTTTGGTCCTTCAAGTACGTACCTGAAGTACAAAAGTGCTTTTTGAGTACACGTCCGCATTACGGACAACTCTATGAGTAACGTGGCATACCGTTTCTATAAATACATGACTATCTCTCAACCTTACTTTGCACCTTATTCTTCAAGCCTAAATAGCACTTGACTCTAAGAACCTAATTGCGAAAAGTACTTTGAAAAAGTGCTTGAGAAATACTTCGAGTACTTGTGATATTTGATACTTCGAGTATTTGCACTTTGCACTTGAAGTATATTTTGGTACTTTGCCCAACTCTGATCTCTTATTGCCGTTCTTCGTGCACACTGCGAACTTCTGGCTACTTGTTCGTAAAGAACAAACAACGATAAGGACTTTTCCAAATTTTGCATCAATACTCACGGAGTGTGTAGACGAGTCGGCCAATCGCTACCGAGTATCACGAATTCTTTTCGTACGAGCGGTATTTTTTGTTTTTTTTTTTGTTCTTTGTGCACACCTGCTCTTTCAGAGACGAACGGCCTGCCAGTCTAAATCCATTTTAAGCACGATTCATTGTCCTCTCGGGATTATGCGTTTGTCAGAGTGTTTTCGGAGGTGTAAAAAAATATTAATGTCTCGAAATAAACTGAGGGATATTGTTTCTTGCTTTACTCGTCCGGTGGAGCTAAGCGAGACTGAAGCTGGAAACTGTTCATGGCAAGCTTCGGTCATGCTAGAAACTTTTTTTTTTTGTGTTCACATATGCATCACACTTACGTGATCCAGAATGTTTTTGGAATCATTTTACAAGAAAAAATTGCATGGCTACTTCCACCTCGATAATGTTTCTTTTCGGAAGGAGAAAAATATTGCTTTTATTTATTTATTTATTTGCGGGAAAAATGCTCTTTGTACAAAGGAAATTAAATATAGTTGATTTGATTTAATATGAATAGTATAGTATAATGTAGTGAGGTAGAAAGTACTAATGACACTAAAATAGTATATTATGTCACAAGGGAGGAAAGTGCGTCTTTGCACCGAGTGCGAAGTTTAACGCCCGAGCGATGCGACGGCAGAAATTCACACGAGGTGATAACGCACTTCCTTCCGAGTGGCGTACGCTATTTTTTTTTCCCCGACCGTGCTAGAAAGTGGCCATATTTCTATGCCTGCAACGGGGATGGAAATTCCCGAGTCTTGACGAGCGGGAGGTAAACTAATTTTGCGGGACGAAAAGTGATTTAGCGGGAGGAAAAGTTTACTTTTCCTCTCGCTAAATCACTTTACCTCTCGCTCGTCAAGACTCGGCCAATTTCCATCCCCGTTGCACGCATGAAATAGTTCCTTTTTAGCGTGGTCGGGAAAAAAAAAATCTTATTTCGGTCGCTCTTGCACGATTTGTCCGGTCATTGGGACGTTTACGTTCGGAAGTTCCTTTTCGTGATAAAAATCGTGGCCTGCACGATGCGTATAGCATATCACTGATCATCCTTTCAATTTTATACAAATGACAGAGTTAGATAGATATATAGATAGTGTCGTTTATGCCCTAAGGCCACCGTGCCTCAAAAATACAACGACGAGCATAGAAAACAAATGCAACAAAGCGAACAAAGCAAAAATAACGTATAATTTAATAATATAATATAATAATAACTAAAAATAATACCCAAAAAAAGAAAAAAAGGAAGAATAAAGAAAGTTAGTGTACAAAATAATACCCAAAAAAAAAAAAAAAAACAGGAAAATAAAGAAAGTACAATGATATGAAGAATAAAGAAGTTAGTGCACATTCAACGATAGTTTAGCACTCTTTGACTTGCCCTTTTGAACTCGCCGAGAGAGCCTCAAAAGTTCAAACCTTCCACACTATTCGCGAGGCCCGTAAGCTAAAGATACCAATGCTCGGACAGTTAATATCATCTCCAATATTCCAGCAGGTATTCATTGATCAATAACAATTTTTTGTTGTTGTGAAAATGAGTGTGAGAAACTGGAGCTTTTACCTTACTTTAAGAGCATGTGAAACACCATTCCGAGTGTGTCTCACTGAACCTCACTGATCCTATTTCTCTCGCACTCCATAGTGTTTCACACGCTCTTAAGCCGATCTTACTTGCCGGGTAACAAAAAAGTTTTTGACGATTACCATCTCTAATAAACGATTAACAATCTGACACACGCTAAACGGTCCGTTGCTTCTAGTTTTTGGGCACTCGCTTCTTACACGTAAGAAGTCCCTATTAAAATCAATTTTCTCAATATCTCGTTGATTTTTATTTCGATTCTTTATAATCATCGTGCGTAATCCTTACGAAAGATTCTTTAACGTGCGGAATGTCAGGAGATTCGTCGTCGTAAGGAAACCTCGCAGGTGTTACGCGGCACATATTTCCGCGACGTTCTCGCTGAAGGAAGCGCTTGCCTCGCTCACGAGTCACGACAGTTCCCAGTACGAGCAACCATCCGAGCGAACGAAAATTCTAACGTCGATTTGAATCCAAGGCCAAAACAGTTCGTCGAACGCATTCACACTCAAACCTGAAACTCAGTTATTTCCGCAATTTCGTGTTTTTTATTTATGTATTTTTTTATACCCTTAGTGCGTAATCCTTACGAAAGAATCTGTAATGTGAGGGACTTCGAGAGGTTCGTCGTCGGAAGGAAAATTCTCGGTTGCTACTTGGTGAACTTTTCGGCCACGTCCTCGCTCGTTGACCTTCTCGACTCGTCCATGGCCCAGCAAGGGCACGCCGCTCGCTTACGAGCCGCGACCGCTTGCAATGCAAATTGAGATGAACCGATAGTCGAATATATATTTGAATTCAAATCCAAAACAGTTCGTCAAAAAAAATATTCACTTCCAAACTAAAAACTCAATTTGTAGTAGTAAATGTGTTTATTGACATTGTTGTTTACAATATTGATGATGAGATATTTACAAATGACAGCAATACACATAATGTCATATATAATGTCAAAGGGCAATAGACCGAGGTCCTTCAGCCCGAGGTAATCTTTGGTTTGAGTATGTGCGTAGGCAGTGTTGAATTAGATTTTAATTTTTTATTTTGGTTTTCGTTGTACATTCTTTGGAGAGTTTCGTATATTGTGTGTGTGTGTGTAGGGTATTTGTACTCAGTGGTGACGTGTTGTGGTCGTTGGATGCACAGTGGTTCAATGTATTCTAGGTTTTCGTTTGTAAATCGCTGAGTCTTTCAGTCTATTTAGTCTATTCGTTTGTAAATCGCTAGATCTTTCAGTCTATTTATAATTGATATTATTCTGGTTTTTTCGTACAGATGAGAATTACGTGGATTGAAGAGAGGGTTTGCCGGGTTACGAATACGTGTGATGAAAACTCAATTATTTTCTCGATTTTTAGTTTTTTATTTATTTATTTATTTTTTTCAATACCCTTCGAAGCGTTCGGAAAGTCAATCGTATATTCTCGCGCGATTGAGAACCACCGTGCAAAGTGAACGAGACTTTCCGTCGCCGGTAAAGGCCTCCGAGCGGTTTAATTTTCTCCTTGTGTTTCTTTTATAAACACCCCCCCCCCCCCTCCCCCGCCCCTCCCCGGAGAGTTTATCCAGCTCGAATGTGTCAGCTTCGAGAGTTTACGTATATATCGAGTCCTGAAAAGTCTCGAGCGCACGAACTTGTCTCGTCCCGTTTCGCGGTGTTCAACGGTCAATCCTCCTCTCCATGCTGTTCGGATCCAGAATTGCGAGGAGGGAGAAAGAGGGAGAGACAATAACAAAAGACAATAAAACTCGCTTTGCGTTTCGCCGCAGTCTCTTGTTTATCTCATTATTATCCAGATTACCCGCGTTACGTCACGCCGGATATATATATATTTTTTTTTTCCACTGTGAGCTTATTTTGCCGCGCAGCTCGTTGATTGGACGAAACGTCGTCGTTCGACAGGACTCCGGCAAAATTTCGTTACTAAAATCCAATGTTAAATTCTGGGTCGGGAGTTATTCGAAATAATTTAATAATCGTCGGGAAAAAATGGGAAAAGTGCGGCTATTTAATTTATTTTTTTATATGGGTCAGGAAAAATGATTGTTGAGACGGAAATTGAAAATAATGAAACCGGTACAATGTACAAGGATTATTCGGGGAATATATATATATATATATTTTTTTTTCACGTACCAAGAGTTTTTTATGGGAGACAGAGTATTTAATAATTAGCGATAAAAAATTGTTAATTAAAATGTAACTCCAAAAAGGATGAAATAATTCGTGTATGTAACAATAATTAATATTGTCCGTAAATAACTACAGTAATAATTAATACTAAAGAATAGTAGCAAAATTAATTAATCGTAATTATATCAATTCCTTCATAATCTTCGCTACGGTCGAGAGACGTCCTCCCTCGCAACAGATTTATATAATATGATAATATTCTGCTACCAAGTTTAGTTGTGTGGATATAGAAGAATTGTGTTCGGAAGCCGTTTCCCGATTGCAGTGAAGATTATAAGGGAATTGATATAATAGCGATTAATTTTTCTATTCTTTATTATTAATTATTACTATTGTTATTTACTGACGATATTAATTATTGTTACATACATGCATTTTTCGTCCTCTTTAAAGTACAGTAAATAATATAACCACAACGCAAAAACGCTAAGATTATAAATTAATAATAACGAATAATAATTTAAAAAAAAACCGGCTTAAATAAATTTGATATATACATAGAAACAAATTATCATACATGCAGCGCAACTCGTATTCGAGTTTATAGTACATGTTTAGTGAATTCAATCCACTATGATATGGCACACAGACCACAGAATTTTTTTAATGGCAGAAGACAAATAATCACAAAGGCAATAATAGATAATGGCGGTTGCCTTTTCGATATATCTGAATAGGCTTTTGACCCACTTTTTTTTTTGTTTGTTAGTTATCTCCGCCACTTCACATTTATTTTCCTAATCCATCGCTACGAACACACTTCCACATCCACGGAACTAGTGTGCCAAATTCTGTCAAGAAACATTCAGCCGTTCCGACAAACACTGGAGACAACGAAAACAACAAAATCGGGAGGCCTTAGTGAAACGCGCAACTACAGTCTTTTGGCCCAGCGGGCAGTTGGGAGATAAAAATGCAGTACATTTACGCCAACATTTTTTTTTTTTTTTTTTTTTTCCTATTTTATTATACGCATCCGATTTTTAAACATTTTCCATCAGTACTATAACATATTGCAAAAATAAGTTTGTCAATATTGATTACATTGGAGCTCTGTTAATTAGCTACTGGTATTGAGGCCATTAGCTTGAATTTCAGTCAACGGATAAATTATTATTATCATTATCATTGTTCGATCAGGTCAGTCGGAAAAAAATCAGGAATTTTTTTTTTTTTCATGGTTCAGGGATTAGGAAATTAAGCTGGCTCCATGTAAGAGGCATGATTCGATGAATAATTCATTTTTATTCACGTTACCAGGAATCTTCAATCGAAAACAGTGTTGAGAGATGAAATATATTTACGACGAATTTCCTCATATTTTTTACTGCCACGCAAACGACTTGTGAACATTATTTCTCATCAACATTTAATAGATTGCATTAACACATTATTTTCGGCACCGATTAAATTGGAGCTACGTCACAGCGGATTAATTATTATTATCATTAATATGATTTTATTATCATCGTTAATATAATTATTATTATCATTAATATGATTTTATTATCATCGTTAATATAATTATTATCATCATTAATATAATTATTATTATTATTTATATAATTATTATTATCATTATTATTGTTCGGTTCGGGTAAATTGATGAAAAATCGGAGAAAAGAAAGTGCCGCACTGTTTCTCGTGGTCATCCGTGCACCACAGTTAGGCCACTGCGCAATTCGTCGCTCGTCGTTTGCGAAAATCGAGCCACGAAGCAACATCAACAAGACACGATCGACGTTTGTATCCAATATGCTGACTCATTGCCTCGTGACAATGTGCACCGACACTTAAATGCACTTCCAAGAACGACTACGACATTGCCATTGTACTCGAAAAGTTTGTCATTTTTCGAGCGTTGTATTATGCCTGATTTTCACAATGACCCAAGAAAATAATTGGCCTGCCCTCGTATTCGTTTGTTATGTGTATTATAATTGATTATTAGCACACATGGATTACGAATATTTTTCACGCTTTTTCTCGCATGTGATTTTTTTTTTTTTTTTTTTTTCCCCCATTCATTCTCGTTCCGACGGTACGGCGAGGCAGCTCTCCTTTGCGAGTGCTTGCATACGTAGGTACTTTTTTGTTTTTTTGGACGACGAATCGGTGAGAGGCCTGACTCATCGGGAAATGGGTCGTGGCGCGGAGCACCCACGAGCTTGCACCAAGGATTATCCCCAGCTCGTCAAATACCAACAGACAAATACCTATGACCGTGGATTATTATTATTATTATTATTATTATTATTATTATTATTATTATTATTATTATTATTATTATTATTATTATTATTATTATTATTTCCGTGCATCCGCAACGATTTGAGCGATAAATAGCACACGTATGATCTTGCTGTCCCTATTTAAGCGTATTTAATATTTCTTTCTGTATTGGTCGGAATTTTATCGCAGTCCCTGGCTGCAGTATCCCCGATGCCCCGAATCGAGATACCGACGAAAAAAAAAAAAAAAAAACTTTCGGGAATTCGCATTACACAATTTAGCGTTGGGCGACCATGCGAGCTCATCGACATAATTTTTTTCCTTAACATTCTGATCCCGCTTATTGCAGTACAAAGTGTATCGAATTTATTAAATGATTGCATTTTTAAAAGCGTGATCCGAAAAACACGAATTCTTGAAAAGATGAATCGAGAATTGCGCCCTTTTGATTCTTGGACGACGATATGTGTACAAATATATACTTCGATTAGTGACCTTGATTACTAAACATTGGGCCACCGTGCGGACACTTGACGAGCCAGCGGTACAATCTGAGCATGGGCCGAATAGAAGATGTGTGTGTGTGTGTGTGGTTGTGTGTCGTGAGACTTCGTGTGTGTTCGTATGTGTTGTGTGAGTTCGTGTGAGATCGTATAAGTTTGTGTGTGTTTGCGTGCGTTCGTGACAGTTCGTATGTGTTTGTGTGCGTTCGTCTGTGTTTATGTGTGTTTGTGTGAGTTCGTATGTGTTTGTGTGTTTTTGTGAGTATTCGTATGTGTTTGTGTGCGTTTGTGTCTGGTCGTGTGAGTTCGTATGTGTTCGTTTGTGTTCGTATGTGTTCGTATGTGTTCGTGTGTGTTTGTGTGAGTTCATATTTGTTTGTGTGTGTTTCTGTGCGTATATGCGTGCGTGTATAGAGCTTAGTACAAAGTTGCGCGATACAGCCTTAGTACGACTCATTTAACATCCAGCATGCGACGGCGAGAAGCTTGTGTATTGTATTAGGGGGACGTTATATCGCTTGTTCCACCGCGCTGCGTACGTAACTCGATCTCTCTCGCTCTCTCTCTCTCTCTCTCTTTCCTAGAAAGAATTGTAAATGACATCCTGCTGTTGGCGAAGGTGTCGGGACGGTCAACTTGAGCGTAACTGTAATTCTCTCTCGGTACCGTATAGAAGATCGTTAATCGTATACCGGAGGGCCCCATAATTTCTGATGGCTCACTATAATTAGAGCACGACCGACGCATGTGCACGAGGATGAATGGCGAACGCAGAAATGCCGAGATAAATTATACGCGCCGCACGGAGAATGTGACCGGGAAAAGTACTGTGCAAATGTTTTATTCGTCACGTTCGGTAAACAGACACACGAATGAAGAAAATAAAAAACAAACAAAAAGTTACGAATTGACGTAATATCGAATGGTAGCGTGGTCTGTGAAATTTTTCGACAATAATCCCGTAGCATCGAATTTCACGAAATAATGAGTTAATAAAATAGAAATAACTTTGAACTATTATTAATTAACTACATTATGGAATGAAATTTATTCCATTCTATGGGATCAATTTTTTTCCATTCTTTTTTCGACCGGAAGTGACGTTATATCGGAAACATGTAACTTCCGGTTCGGAAATCTCATTTTCCAACCGGAAATACATCTTCCGGATAAGAAATTCTTTTTTTTTTTTTACCGGAAGTGACATTATACTGGAAATACATCACTTGTGGTCCGGAAATTTCGATTTCAACCCGAAGTGACTTCGTATGCATCTTCTGTTCCAAAAATGAGCCTTTCAAAGCGGAGGGGGATTTCGAGGGCAATTTTGCTTCCTCTATGAGGAAACCAAAAATATAGTAAATGCTTTCTCATAAAAGAAGCTTTGCGAATAAAGGGACATTATTATAAAGTGTTATAAAAATTTCAACTTTCAATTTTCAACTTAGAACTTACAACTTATAACTTACGACTATAAACTTTCAAATTTCAACTGTCAACTTTTTGTTGACAAGAGTTCAGCATTTTTTTACTATCACAACATTGATTGGCTCACAGTCGTTGTACAGGAAAGTATATTAATATTTTGTTTTGTCGTTACGATTTCAGGGAATGTGTGACATGTTCATCCAAACTCAGCAGACGAGCAGCGTCAACAGCAGCAGCAGCAGTAGCAGCGGAAGTTCCACCAACAATACCGCTCACCATCCCAGCAAAAAGCGCAAGTTGGATTACAATGTCAGTCAGCCGGTAATACAGCACGCATTGGTCCAATCGACCGGTGACTATCAATTGGACAACCCCGGTCTGCAACGGTACTCAGTGAGCGGTACGAACACCGCTTTCGGCGCGCTGCACAATAATGCGCTGCAAAAAAGTCCGAATCAACAAACATTGGTGCGAGCCTCCACTATCAAGCTTTTAGACACGTACCAGCGGTGCGGCCAAAAGGTTAAGATACGAATATTTAAGATTTGTGAAAGGTTCAACTTAACGGTTCAACTTTAGTTTTTTTCCCCAAGAAATAAGAAAACAAATTGAAACGGGTTTCTTTGCCCGAAATTAAGGAAGCCTCCCTAAACTCTCAGAATCCTAGATGATGTTTCCATGTAAAGCTGAGAAACCTTTATTTTTCTGATTTCCTGTTTATATTTGGCCTCCTTTTAATATTTAATATTTAATATTTAATATTTAATATTTAATATTTAATATTTAATATTTAATATTTAATATTTAATATTTAATATTTAATATTTAATATTTAATATTTAATATTTAATATTTAATATTTAATATTTAATATTTAATATTTAATATTTAATATTTAATATTTAATATTTAATATTCTTATGGTATTAATATTTGATGTTTGTCGCAGCGAAAGACTTGGTCCAGGGAGGGTAATGGTGAGGGCCTCGTGGTGCATTCGACGACAAACGCAACAGGGGGGAGTACAGTAGTTTCTCAGCACCACAGCCTGCAACAGCAGGTACAGCAGCAGCAGCATCAGCAACAGCAACAACAGCAGCAGCAGCATCAGCAGCAGCACCAACAGCAATTACAGCAGCAACAACAGCAGACGCAGCATAAACAGACCGCGATGACGTCGCACAGTAAACAGGTGGCGAACACGGGCAACGGCGGTGGTACCGGGAGCAATCCGCAGGGCGACGGTGATTATCAGTTGGTCCAGCACGAGGTCCTCTACTCGATGACAAATCAGTACGAGGTCCTCGAATTCCTTGGACGGGGCACTTTCGGTCAAGTGAGTATGCAGACAAAGAAGATTTTCGGTCACCAGTCGACGATCGTGCGAAAATAATTACGAGTTATTTATGGACGCATATTTCGTTTGTTTATTTTCCGCAGGTTGTGAAATGTTGGAAGAAGGGAACCAATGAAATCGTGGCTATAAAAATTCTTAAGAATCATCCGTCATACGCGCGCCAAGGTCAAATTGAGGTGAGCAATCGTCGCTATTCTGTACCCGCGTAACGAGTTTCTCAATATTTAATTAATTTTTTTTTTCATTGAGTTTTTAATTATTTTTAAAAAATGTAATTGTTTGTTCGATGCTGATTGGTGGGTACGTTTTATTTCCTTCTTCGGCCAGGTCTCCATCCTGTCGCGACTTAGTCAGGAAAATGCGGATGAGTTCAACTTTGTGCGCGCCTACGAGTGCTTCCAGCACAAATCTCATACCTGTCTGGTCTTCGAGATGTTGGAGCAGAACCTCTACGACTTTCTCAAGCAGAACAAATTCTCGCCCCTTCCGCTCAAGTATATAAGGCCGATTCTTCAGCAAGTTCTAACGGCGCTGCTAAAGCTCAAGGTAACAACCGTAGCATCGCGTTTCGCACGAGATCGTGGCTAAAATCGATAGACAGAGCGAGGGATACACTGACGAGGGGATATAAAAATTTCAGCAACTTGGATTGATTCACGCCGATCTCAAGCCCGAAAACATAATGCTGGTCGACCCGGTACGTCAGCCATATCGAGTCAAAGTGATCGATTTCGGCTCGGCCTCCCACGTGTCGAAGGCTGTATGCAACACATACCTGCAATCGCGATACTACAGGGCTCCCGAGATTATTCTCGGATTGCCGTTCTGCGAAGCTATCGACATGTGGTCGCTCGGATGCGTCGTCGCCGAGCTCTTTCTCGGATGGCCACTGTATCCGGGAAGTTCGGAGTACGACCAGATCCGGTACATAAGCCAGACGCAGGGCTTACCGACGGAACATATGCTCAACAACGCAAGCAAAACGACCAAGTTTTTCTACAGAGACATGGACAGTAAGTGTGCCATGCTTGATTAAAGTCGGAGCGCTTCACACTAGTCGAATGAGTGCAACATTTTTTAAGTTGTTGATACAAACTTTTTCTTAACGTATGCACGTAAAAACCCGCTTTTCTTTCCTGTAGAGTGGACGCAGAAAGGCACTTTTTCGCAACCCGTGCGAGAAAAATACTGCGCATAAGTACGAACGCAGTATATTTTTTTCCTCGGCTAGTGCAAGTGCCTTTCTGCGCACAATTCCCAAAAACGAAAACTATGATTTTCGTCAATTTTTATATGAAGTTTATATTATTTATATTTATGAAGCGCTCCAACCTCCGTAAAAGTAATTTAGCTGTGCCGTTCTCCCAGTCCATTATACACTATAGTCTTTACAGTCCAAGAAGCGTAACGCTCAATTCGATTGCACAGGTACATATCCGTTCTGGCGATTAAAAACGCCGGAAGAGCATGAAGCCGAGACCGGAATAAAGTCGAAGGAAGCCAGAAAGTATATATTCAACTGTCTCGACGACATCGGTCAGGTGAATGTTCCGACGGATCTCGAGGGTGGTCAGCTTCTCGCCGAGAAAGCCGATAGGAGAGAATTTATCGATCTTCTCAAAAGGATGCTCACAATGGACCAGGTAGTAATATCTAATTCAATTTCCGTGCGCACGTTCAACGATCTCTCGACACATTAAAAATTTGCTCGTTTATTTTTAATTAAAAAAAAAAATCAGGAGCGTCGCATAACACCCGGAGAGGCATTGAATCACGCCTTCGTCACTCTGGCGCATCTGGTGGACTACGCCCATTGCAACAACGTCAAGGCATCCGTTCAGATGATGGAGGTGTGCCGAAGGGCCGGCGACTTCACGGCGAGTCCGGCGCATCACCAGCCACCTCCGGCACCACAGCCACCCCCGCCCACTTCTCTCGTCGCCAACTTTGTGCCAACGACGAACGGCAGTGCGGTTACCCTGACTTTTAACAATCAACTGACAAATCAAGTCCAACGACTTGTCAGGGAACACCGTACCGCGCAAACGGGATATGACAATTTGGTTCGTGCTCACTTTTTTTTTGTTTTTGTAACACATGCCCAAACACTCCCATTTTTCGTTCCTGTAAGACGTGGCGAAAGTGGCGCTTTTTTAGTAAGGCGTGCGAGAAACATAGTGCCCATGCGCAGAGCGCACTAGTTACTTTTTTTCATACTAGCTATTTTTTCGCACGCTTTCGCCACGCTACAGGCATAAAAAGTGGAAGTTTTTGAGTATTTGTTACACAATAGTACTTTTTAACGAATGCAGGAGAAGTGCTAGTACGTGCCTGTTGATTGTGGCGCTGTACAGTAGGGCGCACGCTTAAGCATGCGAAGAGTAATAACTCTGGTGCGCAAAGTAAGATCGGACTGATTTGCGCATGCACCGGGTATTTTTAGTACACTCGGCTGTACAGCGTCACTTTCGCCACTCGCGGCAGGCACGAGAAGTAGCACTTCTCAAGCATCAGTTACAAATAGTACTATTTTTATTCTCCGTCAACGACGCAGAGTCTCATTCCCGATAATGCAATTTCAGTATCAGATATACAGCAACAGCAGTCGGCGAGCTACGCAGTACAGCGGATCCTCGAGTGGATCGAACAGCGGACGAAGCGCTGTGCACGACTTCCCGCATCAGCTGGTTCCCGGAATTCTCTGTCCACCCCCGGGCTACCAGACGATGCCGAGTCCGGCGAAGCACGTCGTCGTCGCTCAACCCCCGCAGGCTCAGCAGGCGCCTTTGCAGATCCAGCCGTCGATAATATCGCAACAGGCGGTCGCAGCCGCTGCCGCTGCGGCGCAGCAACAGTACGCCGCGGTTCCAGTCTCGATGGTCGAGACCGGTCGACAAATGTTGCTCACCGTAAGTTTCTAGAATTATTCTCCATTCGGCGATAGTCGTCGAAGTTTTGCAATCCTCGAATATAGTTCCCAACTCTAACGCAACGTCCTCCCGCGTGTACATAAAAGTGTCCCATGATCGGTTTCCAGAACGCGGTGCAGACTTCCTGGCCTGGTGGGAGCAGGCAAATGGCCGCTATAGTGCCGTCCTGGCAGCAGTTACCGCCCCAACACGCGGCCATCCAACAGCCTCTTCTCAGCGACGCCGGTGACTGGGGCCGACCGCTGATCGTGGACAGTTCCGCCATTCTACAGGTAGAACATGGTCCTTTTATCTTTAAAATCAACCGTCGAAACCTCCGTTCGCAAGCCGGAGATAGCGTTCGTGTGTTCTCAATACACTTTTTAACGATCCTTCGATTCAAGAAACACGTGCATGGATAACGAAGCTCCCCAAACCCAATCCTGCCGAGTTCAATGAAAACAAGTACAATGAAAATAATTGTCCCTGAAATTTCGTAGCCTCGACGATATCTGCGTGAGAATAAATTTCATCGAGCCGTATTTGACAAACGGTCAATCGTAGAAAAAAATCTACTCAGTGAATTCACAGAGCAACGTTTAAGAAACAAAATGAGCCATGATACATTAAAATCAGTATAAAAAATTTTTATTTCATTTTGAAAAAATTCAACGAAAACGTACTGTCATGAAAATTTGCATTTACCAGTCGTTGTTCTTGCAAGACCATCGGGATTAATAATCCTCTTGGTTGATGACACGTACAACAATGCAATTCGACCTCCTTTAGTATCACCAAATGTAGACAATTTTGGATAAGCAATTGCATAAATTTAGCACAAATTTGACTAGTGTCGCACCTTAAAGCCCCGCATCGACAGAGGCTTGCCAACGATGAAATTTGATGTCATGCACGTATCTTCAGGGTCATGAAATGTCACTTTTGTTCCGACTCGTTAATTGGTGAATTGCACGACTCCGACTAAATAACCCTTGTTTTGGGGAAGGATCAGCGGCCGGTATTCCCGGTGACTGAGGTGTACAATACCGGCGCTCTCGTCGAGCATCAGTCGCAGAGCTGGGGCAAGCGGAGCGTGACGAAGCATCAGCAGCATCACCTGGCGGTGCCGCAACAGTCGCAGCACAGGCACGAACACAAGAAGGAGACCCAACAACTGAGCCCAGTGAAGAAGCGCGTTAAGGAGAGCACACCGCCAAGCTCCATGAGACGTCACTCGCCGACGAACGGGCACTGGCAGCAGCAACCGATTATTTCGCATCATCACAGCGGCAAGCACAACGTGACAAGCCACAACGTCGAGCATCAACAGGTTGCCTCGGTTCGCCAGCAGACTATCACCATCCACGACACACCGTCGCCGGCGGTGTCCGTCATTACTATAAGCGACAGCGAGGACGAGACACCGGGCAAGTGGTGGGTTGAAGCTGTCTTTTTGTTGTCCCTTTTCTCGCCCCCTCGTCTACTTTCATCAGAAACAAAATTATCCTCCACGTTCATTCTGAGATCGAGTCAATATTTTTTTCCTGTCCCCACGCTAAAATCGAATCGGTCGTTAGCCTGTAGAATCATGCATGAATATCATTGACAGCTGCGGAGACCGTCAGTGCGGAGCTTGTCAAGGCTTGGCACCTCGCCTGTCTGGCGACGGACGCCCAGTCCGTCAAGAGGTCATCCGAAGGTACCTAATGAAATTAAGACGCCAACATTCATCAAACATTTGTACATCTGGTCTATTTCATTATCTCATTTCGTACCGAGCGTTCGCGAACTCTTCACTTGGTGTAACATTTTCATTCTTTTTCTTTCCTCGAATCATTCGATCGTCATCGCCGCACACACGGAGATTTAAGTCAACGATCGCACAAACTCTTTCCCTCTACTCCACATGCCCGGAATAATGGGTCTAACATCCGCGTTACTTCGCTTGACACCGCTCGAACTACTAAGCAAATACGAGACTGATGGTCATTTAGGCGTTTGCTTTTAGAGCACGGTATTGAGGACTTCGCTTCGAATCTATAGACTAACATTTATAGGAGGATAAAGAATGCTGGACAAAATATTCCCTGGAAAACCTCCCTGGAAAAAATACGGACTGAAAAAATATCCCCTGAAAAAATACGCTCATACACACACGGGGTATTCAAGGGGTGTTTTTTTCCGTCTACCGAGGATAAACAGCAATTTTTTTCTCTTCAGATATCGTTAATCGCGTGTGTGTGTTTCAATTGTTATAATCTTCTGAAATCCGTGCTTTAGTCGAGAAGTTGAAGTTTAAGTAAACGAACGCACAAACTCTTTCCCTCTACTCCACATGCCTGGTACAGAGTCCAGCACCCGCGTTACTCCACCTCACACCACTCGAACTGCTAAGCAAATAAGACACTGGTGGTTATTTGGGAGTTTGCTTTTAGAGCACGGCATTGAGAAGTTCACTGTGAATCTATCGACTAACACTTATAGGAGGATGATCAGCTATTTTTTTTCTCTCCAGATGCCGTTAATCACGTGTGTGTGTCTCTCGATTGGTCTCATCTGCTGGAATCTGTGCTTTTAGTCGAAAGGCTGATATTTGTTTTTCTAAGCCGTTTTGCCCCCCGCGTCTTTTCGCGACCACGGACAAAGCGTTTTAATCGTCGCTACCGTCTCGTGTTTTCAGCACGCAGTCGACGCCGCGCATCCTCCAGAGCTCTCAGACGACGCACTTGAGCAACCAGCAGCTACACAACAACGGGCACGGTAACACTCAGCACGGAACTTCGAGGCCCCAGCGGAAGAACGTCATCAGCTGTGTAACCGTAGCGGATAGCGACGGCGAGGCCAGTCCGGGCAGGGCTCACGCTCATCTCTACCAACATCTGCCGCAGCAGCATCCGGTGCAGCAGCAGACGACGCAGCATATAAAGCACGAGCCACAGCCGCAGCATCACATAAGGTTTGTCGCGGCTATTCAACGGTGAAAACGATAATGCTTTCACTGCCCTCGGTGTAAAAATGGCGGTTTTACGCGTGCGTGAAACCCCCATTTTCACACCGTGTGAAACAAAATTTTGTACAATAATCTTGCAAAAACCGTTTTCTTAACTCGTGTAAGTACAACACTCGCCTCCGGTTCGTGCTGCAAACTCACACTCGTCAGAAATTTTTTTTTTTTCCCGATTGCGCTAAAATAACCACATTCCTTGCGTGCAATACGGGCGGAAAATAGCCTGTCGGGGGAGTAATGGTCATTGGGGTATATGACGATTTTGCGACGCAAGAAATATGGTTACTTTAACAAAGTCGGGGAAAAAAAATATTGTATGCGACAAGGGAGGAAGTGCATTTTCATCACGTGTGAATTTATGCCCTCGCCTCGCTCAAGCATGAAACTTCACACTCGGTGAAAAAACGCACTTTCCTCCCTTGTGGCATTATATACTAATTTCGCACTGGCATCGTAATGTACTATTTTAATCTCTCTGAAAGATTTTATCATACTGTTAATTTATGTATTCGCAGCAGTTCAGGTTATTCATCGCAGTCGCAGAAGAAGAGGCTCCTGGCCAAAGTGCAGTCCGAATGTAACATGATAAACGTCGCGACGAAGCCCGAGCCCGGCGTTGAGTACCTCGCTCCTCATCCATGCCACGCGCCAGCCTGCAAGGAGCCACCGACCTATCAGGTTCAATGTCTTATATTCCTCACTTTGGCTTCTCAAAACTGCTCGAAGGTCTCGGTCTCGGTTCATCGTCGATGTCTTCTCGCGATCTAAAACTAAACGATCGCTCGGGTTTTTTTTTTTACAGTATGTGACAACGAATAGCGCGCATCCGCACCTTCAGGAGCAGCATATCGTGTATACGACCGGAGCGGAAAAGCGCGTATCGTGGCCGGGCAAACGAGCGGAATACAAACACGAGTACGTCCAGCCGCCGGCCGCTCATTCGAGGGATCATCAAAAGTGGACGGTGGCGAATCCCGTGCATCAGTACAGGTACGGTGGATCACATTGATTCTCGCATCTCCAAAGTCTGCATGTTTATTATTTTTATTTTTTGCATCGAAATTTTTACAAGCGGTTAAAAGTTAATTGGTCTTGGTGACAGTGTATCGATATTACCTGTGCGTGTTTGTTATCGGGCATGTAATTTGCATAACGCGGAAACGGTTTCGTTCGTTGGGTTTTGTAGGCAAAGCCAGGTAGTGGGTCCTGCAGGTCATCCGGCTCACAGCCACAGTCACCACGGTCATCCGACGCATCTCAGTCCCGGGAGCGGAGGCGGTAATGGACGAAGCCCCGCCGGCGGACCGGTAGTCGCGGGTGGCCAACACTTGGGCCAACCGCTTTATCAGGAGTACGCGCACGTTAGATCGCGCGCTCATCCGGTACCCCCACCCGTTTACGTTACCGCCGCTCCCTCGCAGGCTCCCGCCGCTATCCAGCAACAACAAGTGCCCACCTACCAGGGATTCACACCCGGGTGGGTACCTAGACATCTAGTTGATGCATGCACGTGTGTACCAATTTTTTTATTTTACATTTTTATTATAATAATTCATCTTCATTCATCTTTTACTGCAGTCGGCAATTCGCCAATACGACACAACATCAGTTTTTTTTTTGGGATAGAAAATTCGGAAGAGAACATTTGCATGACCGTATTTCGCTATGTGATACTCTAGATGAGATGTTTTTTTCTTTTAGTTCTACTGTGATACAGTAGAACCTCGATCATCCGAACCTTCGTTTTCCGAATTGCGACTCGCTTTATCCGAATTTCTATTATCCGAACAATGTCATTTTATGATCAAACGCTACTTTGTTGCAATGGCGATCAAGCATGTATCGCGCGTCTGTATGTTACACCGTTTGTACGTCGGTTTTTCACACAGTATTACGTTAGCTCTTGGCAACGCGCAGATATATTCATATCCGTGGAAGTAAACAATTATTTTTTCCCGACTTGGCTAAAATAACCACATTCCATGCGTGGAATACGGGTCCTTATAAACTCATTGTGGTCTTTTTTTCTTGCGGTAGTGCGTGAAAGTGCCTTTCTGCGCATATCAATATTCACGTCCAAAAACGAGAAGCATAATTTTCGTGAATTCGTTAGGAAAAATGATATGAATGGTAGGGGCGCAATAAGGGGGGTCCTGAATCGTGTGAATGCTGTACAAACCGAAGGCGATTTATACACTCGTCAAGAACTCCCTTTCTACCCTTTTGCCATACAAATTACTATCGTGATAAAGTTTTGTAGAGTGTGTTGTGGTTCCGACGAACAATAATTCCATCTCTAGAGCAGAAGTGTAATGTTTTTATGGTAAAAAAAAAATATTGCAAGTTTTTTCGACGCGAGACCGGCTCATCTCTGGCTCTCTTTTTTTTGTTACACTTAAGTATATTATTTTTCGTCTTAAAATTTCCATTATTCGAACATTCGGTAATACGAACTAGGCTCGACTCCCAATTGATTTGGATAATCGAGGTTCTACTGTAGTGTCTTGTCCGCGAACGCATTGCCGCATTTCATCAACGCATCCAAGTTGCACGTATCGACGATAGCCAAGCGTCGGCGGAACGGTTATTAAGTTGCACAGCGACTTACCGAGTGCTTCCGAGTCTGCCGATACTTGGCTATCGTACCTGATATCGGGCCTTCGTTATTGTACATGTTACTTAGAAAACAAAAAAAAAACCATTGTCTATTACAGATAACCAGAGCTTTCGGCGAGATTCTAATGATCGTTATCCCCTTTTTTCCAGCTCGTCACCACTAACGTTGTATGATTCTAGTCGCGCGTTGCCACCACCAGCACATCACAGCTCCGCGAGACCTTTGCTGGCGAGTCACGCGGCTCATCCACTGCCCGCGCACATGCAACCCACCGCCGTTTACGGACTGGCACCGTTATCGCCAGCTAAGCATCAGTATCAGCCCTCCGGCTTGTGGTTTACCGAATAAGCGCGAATAGAATCTCGAATAATGAGGATTAATGTTTCATCGCCACTTTGAAGGATTAGTAGTCGACTCTTAGTCCCCTCGCGAATCGGAGACAAGAAAACGAATCAAGTTGCCGATCGCGCTCGCTTCCGCATCCCGAGGATTCGTCCCGGGGGCGATTTCGTCGCGCTTTAGTATTTTGACAATAAGGGGTTCCCCGAAAAAAACAAAACAACAAAAAGCAAAAAAGAAAGAAAAACAAAATGTCATTTTTTACTCCGAGGTCCCGTTTTTGCCTTTCACGAACATTAAGAGATGTGACATTGAACGAAAGAGAAGGAGAAAAGTTAGAAGTTTAAAGTAACGAACGTTAAAACTTTAACAATCCGTCCTGCGCAGAGAGGGGCCCCCTTCGTACTGGCCATTTTCCTAATATAGAATCAATACACGAAAGGAAAACAAAACGTAATAAACTTGTCTCAGCTTTGCCAGAGGATCGCGCACTCTAAGAGTCGGCGCCTTGAATAACGATCAATTATAAGAGAAGCGGCGACGATCAAGAGGTTCGAAGCGGATTGATTATACTTCTAGTATATAAGTTCTGCATTTTTTTCGTGGCTTGATCGGTGTCTCAGATCCGTTGCGTCTTGATTTTTTTTGTTTTAATAATCATTCGTTCATGAATGAACATAATGGAGCAAAAAAACAGCCACTCAACACGCGTTCGTAGTTTAGGAAGAACGGCATACCTTAAGGATCGTGATGTCGACAGCTCGATCGAATAACCGGGAGGGGACATAAGTTTATCAGGCCAGATGTTGACGCTTTAATTTAGGATTTTTATAATGAACGCGTACCCTCCGACTTGGCTAGAGAAGGGACGGGGAAAAAACGCGGGCTTCGATCCAAATGGATTCGTAGGTACTTTTTTAATCGATATAAGAAATAATTTAACAACCGAGGCGTAACGAAATTAACTTTGATACGTAAAATCTACACGGTCAAGTCCGTTGTATTGATCATCGTTGAAAATTTGACGATCCACGAGAGAACGTTGACGGGAGGCTGTGCCGTTCAGAACAGCCCAGCTATTGAATTATTATTCACAACTATCCGTAATGAAAATATACATGATTTTTTTTTTTTTTTTTTTTTTCCACTGTATCATAACTCACCAACCTGGTATATCACGTAGATAGTTTCATCCTTACAATCATATAATTATTCTCGTTATCTTCCCTAATAATTGTACATATAAAAAAAGGAAGGCATCGTTTACTACTTCGCGTGCGTTTCCAAGAGTTCAATTGATTATACATTCAATCGACTGAATCGTGTCAGTTTATTTGTAATTTGTGCGCGTCATTTGACGCTTGACCGTAAAATTGTATATCGATATTTGCCGAATCGAACTCGGCCGCGAATTGTTCTCGAGTCTCCGTTGTTTGAGGCAAGAACTTTTTTTTTTTTTTTTAATGTACCCGGTAGTACATTGCGCAAGTCTTGTTTTTTTGCAAATTTGTACTTGGAAGAAAAAAAATAGCTGTTTGTCGGAGAAGCTTATCTCGTAGGGAGAATCGATGCTCGATCGTGAGCGTCAACCGTTAACTTTCTGGACCTGTACATAGCAATTTTTATCCAGAGAGATGTTATCGACGGTATTTCTCGTTCGTTTAGTATACAAACACACACATCGAGAAACTCTTGTTTCTCCTTATAAAAGCTTCCAGGAAGTTTATACACCCAAGATTTTTAGATTGCGACGACGAGTCCTGAATCGGGGGATAAAACGTAACTATTCTCCTTGGGCATATTTAATGTTGTGTCGAGTTTAACCGTGTCTGTAAATATTTATTATTTTTTCGTCTTATAGCTAGGTTTTCAAGTACCTCATTTCGTTACCTAATCATGTTCTTCCTCACACATCGCTAAACATCGTAGCAACCTCGAGCAAACAAATTATTACACACCGTTGTAGAAAAGTGGATGGCAACATCACAAAAGGTTCCTTAAAAAAAAAAACTAAAAAAAAAACTTAAAAAAAACCGTATTTGTTAAGTTATCTCGCGTAAACGTTTAACACCGATGTTATCATCACGATTATGTTTGTAATCTCGTTTTTGGCTAGCTAGTTACGCCCATCGTAGACACTTTATTTTATTTTTAAGTCGTCTATACATATTTCTTGCCTTGGTGTGTACTCTGAGATTTTATCTAAATGACACGTCGTCACATAAATAACGCAGGAAGTTAGTTGGTACGTAGGGTCTGCTACGCGATTTAGTTAACGGGACCTCTCGTTAGGTGAGAGGTCGGTACACGCGAAGGGCGAAAACAAACAACAACAAAAAAAAAAACACTTTTTGACGCTACAAAGAATTAACAAAACTTCGCCTCTTGTCGTTGAAAAGTTTCCAACTGAAACAGAACAAGAAAAAATATATATATTGTACAAATTTCTCATTTGCGTCCTACGGTTATTAACTCTCCAGGAGGCTTAAATCAAATTAGTGTCGATAATTGTAGGAGACGATCGCCACGATCGATCCTGGGACGTCCCGAGATTGTAGAGAGGGAATTAAAAGCAGCATAATAACGGGGCCCAACGGCGCGCGCATATAACACTCGCGGACCGAGCTCTCCTTATTGTTTTTCCAAAGACTTGCGAGGGAAACAAGTTGAAAAAAGCTCTTTTGTACGTCGTTTAAACGAGGACGTAATTACATAAGACACATACGACCTAATGACAAGTATACATTATACCGCGTTGTGAGGAGGGTTATTATTACTAATAAATATTAAACGCTGTAAAGTACGAAGGAGAATATATATATATATATATATATACAAATATATATATAACCAAGTCGATGTGCCTGTTTGACGACTAATCGTAACAAATACATATAGTAAATAAATAGCACATAAATACTGGGGTATTAAAGAACTAATGAAGCTAATTAAATGGACACGCGTGTTTGATGCGTTAATCAAGTGGAAACATTTTAATCGCCGTAAGTGTTTCGTGTTGTCGATCAATATTTCGTTGAATATAAATAATTAATAATGCATTAAAAATTAAACGGGGAAAGAGACTATAGACGTAACATCTCCCAAGCGTATACTCTGTATGCTTCCACAAGTATATATGTAGGGTTTCTACTATGGGAATTCGTGAGATCAGCCATACCCGCGCCGTAACTCATCAAGTCATCTAGTTAGATCGAACATTAGCGGATTTGTTAATCTAGCGAACGCTTTGAAGATATATCTCGCCTTTTTTTTTCTAATAGATATTTGTTTCCTAATTCGCGAGGGCTCTTTCGACTGAGTCATCCACACAGTGTCCGACTCATTTGGGATTGTTCGCCGAATTATTATCGGTGCATCTTTTTTATACGAACGTATCGCGAAGGTCTTCTCACTATTCCAAGTGTCAAAGATAGGGAATATTATAGCCCGTTAAAACGATTTATCATTTCGACGACACCGACGCCAAAAGGTTACACGCCGAAAAGACCTATCGTTATACATGTAGTTACAACGGATCCGTAGTCACTCGCAAGTCATTTATGCCCCAACCTCTGATCATTTCGCGAAGTGTTAACGATTGTTAAATACCGATTATAAAACAAACAAACAAAATATCTATCTAGGGTCGTAAAGCTTCGAAGTCAGTGAACACTAAATGAAAGAATATAATATTTAAAAAAAAAAATAATAATAATAACAAAACAAAACTGTATCGATGGTTCTAGTTGTGATATTTTAATAATGTAATTACGATAACATAAAAAAGAAAATCGTCAAATTTACAACAATTTTTCGTAAATAGAATATTGGGCCAAGTAGTGCGAGGATAGAAAAAAAAAACACAGATTTACTGAGCCTCCACGGTGCGCGATGAATGCGCACCGTGAGGGCTTTCGAGTTGTACATACATTTTTTTCTTGTAATAAAACGAAGGATATTCATTAGGTATATAGATTTAGTGCCTAAAATGTCGACGGGATTGTGTCCACAGACGAAACAGTAGTAGTTTGTACTTGACTCGAGGAGTAACGGAAGAGAAGTAGAGGATAAAAGATAAAAGTTAAAAAAAATTGAACGGCATCAACAAAAAGATTAAAAAAAAATAAAATATAAAAATAATCAATAAACGCGGGCTAACACGAGACTTTTGGTATGTGTCGTAGATCATTGGAGAAGCCAGTGGTTGCCGTTGAAAATCTGAAACACGTTTAGAGAATTAGGATTTAATATTCACCGCGTTTTACGAATAGTTGACGAGTTCGAAGATGTAGGAGAGAAGGTATTAGGAGAAGGAGGAGGGAGGAGGGGTGAGGGAATGATAGTTTTAGAGAATACACGAGAGATTAAATATTTTTGGAATCAATAGAGAGTAATATTTCCTCGGTGAATTATTAGGCTCCGTTTGTAAACTTTAGTTGCTTCAATTAAATCGGACCTATAAATTAGAACGACTAACGGAACAATATTCGGGCGAGCGCAGTCACCAACAGATAAATGTCAAGTGATCCTTCTAGACATTCGAATCGTTCTAATTACAAATAAAGATAAATTAATTTGCAAAACGACTGTAATTTACTTGTAACCGTCCGCGTTCTCCTCTGTAAATGGATAATAACTATTGTCAAGCTCGCGCCGCTGCAGGCGCGCGTGCGGCACGGATTTTTGGCGTCTGGCATTTGTTCTTTTCACACCGTTTCTACATACATAGTTAAACAGAGCGACTAGAGGCATTCGCGGAGCGTTCAATAATTACGGCTAATAAATAAATTAAAAAAAATAATAATAATGAACTTAGCTTTCAATAAACTATCTGACTGTTTCGATGTTCTGAATGTTCACTATTATGCTATAGAAGCGTGCCGCGGATAATATTAAAACGAAAAAAAAAACAAACTATAAAAAAAATCAATCTTTCGACTATACGATTATTCGGTTAACGCATAATATCGCAAGCATAATCTAACGAAATAAAAATATTATAAATACGATTGAATAATATATAAATATAATAGATTATTATTCTTGTACATTCGTAGGATTATCATCTGGATGTTTTAATCTTTATGGTTTATCCGTTATATTTAGATTATAGTGGAGTACCTGTAACTAACTCGTATATTCAAATATTTTTGCTGCATTAGGTCGAGGGAGGGGGGGGGGGGAGTGGGGACACGTTAACATTAAACAGGATACTGGATGGAGTTTGTCACAATGCAGCTATCACAATTTAAAAAAAAAAGTGAAATCAAAACGAAAGATTGTCAATACAATCGGGTCTTGATCAAAACAAATCAGCGCGCGTACTTTTAGTGGAACATCCTATTGTATTAATATATCGTCTTGGATGCGAGGAGCCAAATTTTCGGCACACGTTTTGTACGGTTGGAAAACGAAAAAAAAAAAAAAAAAAAAAAAAATTGAGCCCTGTTATAACGACTCAGAAAGTTTGCGATTATTGGCTATAATGTTTTTAACTAAACGTACAAGGGCAAGCAAGCGGATAATCTTCGCGAACCTCCTGGCCTTATAATTTCGTACCTTTGACAAGTGTGGGCGAAAAAAAATTGCCCTTATCGTTCGGTCGATTATCGCTCCAAGTTTTTTTTTTTTTTTTTTTTCGTAGCTTCCGAGAACCGCAAGTAATTGCTCATACTTTCTGTTACTAACTACGGAAACAAAAAAATATATGTATATGTTAAAAAAATGGTCCCGTATCTGTATAAGAGAGAGGGGTACGCTAATGCAGTGAAATACGTTAGAAATGCCTTATTATGAATTACACTATTCTCATACGTACGTTAGCATTAATCGAAAACTGTATGTGTGTAAAGAGCGCCGGCGTTGTACTGTCGATTTAATATCTGGCCGGTAATTTGCATCGATGAGAGCCCGTGGAGTTTACGGAAACGACTCGCCCACGGAGGTTTCTTGCTTTAGAGAATACACTTACGAGTAGCCGAGTATCGCCACATTCTTTGCAAACAGTCATTCTTTAAGATTTCTTTATATTTTATTTCATTTTTTTTGTCTCTTCAATTCCCACTATGTTTTCATCAAGTATTACGGCTGAAGCGCTCGGCTTGCGTGGATACGTGCAACGGATCAATCTTTTTTTTTCACGTTGCACGTAGACACGCGCCCTCCTATGTATATGTGCCCCAAGAGCATAGATTTATATAAGCAGATCGAGAACAATCGATTAACTATAAAAATTTAAACAAAAAATAATAATAATAATAAAACACGTATAACGGAATAACAACGTTGAACCGATGCGAGCGTCTTTCCTCCCGATAATCGCCTAGCATTCAATTATTTCCACCTCCGACGGAAGTACAAAGCGTAGGATATAGCTTGGAAATGGAAATAATTTGCGCGAAGGAGGTTGAAGGGAAAGCTTAGTAATAGTGTAAACGAGTTCTGATAATGAAGATAAGCGAAATGTAAACGCAATGATAACAAACACAAATGAGTAAAGGTCTAGGCTATCAAAATCAGCGCGACGCGTAATAATAATTATCAATTGGTGACAAATTTACTTAACATAGAGTTTACATTTCATTAACTGACACACAGGGGGTTTTGAAGTCTAATTGATATTTATATTTTAATATACATGGGCTGATTAAATTTAGTGTAACGTAATTGTAAAAAAAAAAAGGAGAAAAGAAAGAATAATATTAATAATATTAATAATAATCGTTAGCTTCGGTATGCCGGCCTAGTTCACACAAGATATCTCGACACCTCAAACTATATAATCTTGTATCCTCTATCGAGATTTCATTTCTTCTATTGTCTCGTGTGAACGATGGTTCGTGTAGGCGAAAAAAAAAAAATGAAAACACGGTTTGCTGTATATTACCTTTAGTATAATCAAACACTAAAGACTAATGCTTAAGGTGATCAATCAAGCTTCGGTATGCGTGATATTTTCGAAGCCGCTAGATTTTAGTATGTACTGATGAAATATATATATACATGTGTGCGTGTGTGTGTGTGGGTGTGTGTATATATATATATATTTATTTGAAAGATGATGCATAAACGCAAAACGAAAAAAAAAGAATATAGAGATTTAAAGGAACGCAACTTTGAGAAAGCCAACCAACGTTATAATGAACAACAATAAACTAAAAAGTCTGAAGAGCCCGATACCTATCGATCGGCCTCTCGAGCATTATCCAACACTTTAATAAAACGAAATTTCGTTTATTGACATATACATTTGTATGTATATATATTTTTATTTTATGCTTTGTTGCTTTTATCATTGACGAAATACCGCCACGGACTGCGATCCTATCCTGCAAACTATATATCCTCGATACTAGTACAATTCAACGAGATTATCAAGACCTAATAATGATCATTAGCTCCGACCTCACATTTTATATGCTACGACAAAAGTGACGAAAACCCGTTGGTCAGTTACGCGACAAAAAAAAATTAATAAATTGAATGGAAAAATTATTCCTTCCATCACTGCTTCTGAATTATATAGCCAAAAGTACGAGGATGTAAAAAAAAAAAACTTGTTCGTGGAGCTTTAGTGAGTTTCAAATAAAATGAAAAAAAAAAGAAAAATACAATTGCGCAAAATAATCAAAGGCACATTTCACATCACCGTGCTCAATGCGTGTGCATCATATGGAGAAAAAAAAATTGTGATAACTCGTATGATGTTGATTTAGCGACTAGAAATCTTTTTCCCGTTTTTTTTTTTTACTCGTGAATCCACTACGTTTTTGGACAGTTTGACATTTTCATTGTGTTTTTTGACGGCGCTTCTTTTAAAGTCAAAATAGCTACGTCCAATGAAGACGCAAGCACTCTTTTTTTTTAATTTGATTGAAAATCGTTTTATCATCTAACGATTAAAATTCCAAAAAAAAAATCGCTAATCTGAAATGATTATAAAAGTAGCGGTTCACTAACGGCAGATGAAATCATCCGCGATTTTGGGTTTTGATACACCGAGTAGGTAAATTAACTCTCAGTATCATCTTGCCGTCGCATACATATCAAAAGTATAATTTCATTTATCTTCGTCACGATTAAGCCTCTGTCGATCGATGCTTTACATTGCCACGGAGGATCAATGAAAATCATCTCCCAGTTCGTATGACGCATGTGCACCCGTAAAATTCGTTCATTATAATGTCTATGGAAAGTCGATAAAACGAATTTTCGTCGGACGTTGAACTAATGAAGATATATGCGACTGAATAATCAATCTAATGTTATTGTATAAAAAAAAAAAAAAAAAAAAAAAAAAAAAAAAACCGTGTAGGACGGTAGATCAAGTTGCGACACTGATGTATAAAAGAAAAAGAAATAATAACTAAAGAAATAACTGTGAACTACATTATAAAAAAAAAAAATAATAAATAAAGTAAAAAATAAATTAATGATATACACGTTGTATCGTGCGTAATGAATAAAAACCAGGGTAAACATAAAAGAAAAGTGTATAATAGGTACGCAGCATGCGAGCGAGTGAATGGATTTCTGCAGCATAGTAGCCGGTGTGCGTGCGCCCGAGTGTGCATTTATATATCGAGAACTCCAAAAGTTACAGAACAAAAAAAAAATTGTAAATAAATATACAAAACGCCGTATCGCGTATTTGTGATGTAACTTAAGATTTATGCAACAATTAGTTTTGCAGTTGGATATTGAAAAAAAAAGGGAAAGGGGGTAGGACGGTCTTGGGGGCTCTAAATCGTGTATAGTCTGTCTTAGACTGCAAAATATTAACAATGGTCGTTGTGCTCCTACGTATATTATATTATATTGACTGTATATCTCGTAAACACGTCGGACCAAGTCTTTTCAGGTACTTGCCAAAACTTGTGTGATTAGTTTTAGCGGCGAATCACGAAGATTATACGCTGAATTGCGAGAACTGCATTAAGGTATATCCGTTTAATCGTAGGTACCTCTTAAATTTGTCTTAATTATGATTTACGTTCACCTTTAAGGATCAGCCTAAAGACCGCGCATTAAGCGCGTTTACCAGCTCTCGATTTAAATGGATGGATTTATCTTCCTTTATATTTGTATCTACGAGAATTTGCCTTTATCAAGTTCCGGTATCGATGCGATCACGTGCCAGCCTCTGCTTATCTATAGAACATATGCCTCCCAGGAACTATCGAGAGATTAGGAATATTCCCTGTAGCAGAGAGACTACTGCCCGAGGGGCAGCTAAGAGCAGAGTCCAATGCGAGGCGCCCCCGATATTCATGAGGGAAGCTCGTCGACAAAAAAAAAAAAAAAAAAAACGACGGACTTTCCGTAGAGTCGATCAAATCCACCGCTGAAGTTACCTCGCGGCTCTGTATATCGATTAAAATACTGAAAGAAAAAGCAAACTATTACGTTAAACAAAAAAAGTCACAGCATCAGAACGAAAATACATCGTTGCGATTAAATGCGTAAATTATATATAGAATATATTAAAGATAATGAAGTTAAATGAAAAACAACAACAACAAACCGCGTAAACGATGCATACCCACACTACAAAATGAATGTTGCCTTTTTGTCACACTGATTTTAATGGAAAAAAAAATGAAACAAGAATAATCATTAAAAAAAATAAATTATGTACAATTTCGTGATTTAATCTGTTATATGGAGAAACAAAAAAAAATACTATTATGTACAACACTGGCGATTCATCTCGTTGAATATGCCTTGGGGCGTCGATGTAACTTAATTGCATCCATAATCGCAAATTGTAGAGTTGAATAAATCAACTTGAACACCTTGGTCTTTTAAAATTTATTATCAATCATTCCACCTCCGA
Organism: Amblyjoppa fuscipennis; assembly: GCA_963575735.1. Lineage (NCBI taxonomy): Eukaryota > Metazoa > Arthropoda > Insecta > Hymenoptera > Ichneumonidae > Amblyjoppa > Amblyjoppa fuscipennis. The sequence goes on along the minus strand of OY754489.1, from coordinate 1,680,513 downwards.
ACAGGATTATCTCTTGACGATATTATTGTAACTTTCTTTTTTTTTTCTTCTAATTCGCCGATAATCGGAGTTTCGTCGCGAGACGCGACGGAACTCACGGTTCGATTGTCACGGCGTGGATCTCCTCTGTGCGCAATATGCGTTCCGTTATCGCAAAGTATGCTTGACTAGGTAGCCGTGTTGTTCGACGGGGCCAGCGACGGTGCAATCTTCGGGGCTACCGTCGAAACTATCGTGTGAATCGTGACGGGCTCACCGTTGACCGTAGGCGTCGATGGCACATGGAAAAAGTACAGCATAAAGCCGGCCGCCAGCAAGAGATGCATACCCGAGATCACGGCAACGTAAATCGGCTTTTGTTTTCCTGCAATCAATGAAGTGACGGATTACCGTTATTATCCCCGTGAAAGTGACGATTAACGCAGGTACTTGCCGGTTATTATTGGAAGCAGGGATCGGAGTAAAACGCCGCCGGACAGAAACGCCGCTACAACTACCAAGCTCCACTGAAGCCAGCCAATCTGAATGGTCCACAGAAATGCTGTAGGTACGTAGATCGCGAGCGAGTATCCATAGAGACACAACAGTTCCAGGAGACCGGGAGCTGCGGGAGGCTAAAAACAATATAATTCAAAAAATGAATTCATAAATAAATAAGTAACGAATGAAACCTACAAACTTTTTAATCGTGATCTATGAAAAGGAAAAATAAACCTTACTAATACCAAAGAAAATCTCAGGCTGAAGGCCTCGGGTCGATGGCCCTTTCAATGTGTATAATTATCGTTAGGTACAAAACTAGTGTAGGATGATAACTATAAATTTATAAAATTGCCAATAAATTTCGTTTACTTCTACTAAATTAATAAATATATATTTTTTAAAAATAAAATCTAAAAAAGCATAAAAACTGTTAATGCAATAGAGCTGCATTCCGAGTCGCAGGGCTGGTGAGGCTGCGATAACTCTATGTACCTCGATCAACTCGTTGCTGTTATCGTCAGAACTGGTGGTCCACTTGAGCGATCCCCACAGTACGAGGGGCAGCAGCCAGGCGTAGAGAAATATGCAAGTGGCGGCGTAGGACACCAGATGAAAATCGTATCTCCAGTGAAAATTGCCGGCGTTCGCTTTCTGCAGGTAATTGGCGAGGTTTCCGCTGATGGCTATAGAGAAAACCAGTGTCACGCATACCCAGAAGGGCCCGTACAAATCGGGATTAGGTCGAATGTGCGAGAGCAGATAATTGTCGGGTCTATGCGGAATCATCGACAGTTTTATTCGCTCAACGACGTCGTTCGTTTTGACGTTGAAGAACTTTTGATAATACTCTATGGTCCAGAAGCTCCTCGGCGCGTCCGCTGCAAAAACGAGTCGACGAAATAAAGTCAAGGAAAAAGTGAATTGTCATAGCGACGTCCGGACTAAATGAAAAATTACCGTCGTCCTTGATGGCAGGCAAGCCCTGAAGTTCTTGGATCATATCGACTCCTGTCGAATCATTGCCGAGGTTACCGAAGTTTTGTTGATGATCCGGCGAACTGACGTCGAGCTGGGCCTGGCCCGCTCCTCCCGAACGATTTATCGGCGAAAAGTCTTGAAACGATATGAATTGCGGCTCGTTTGATTCTCCCAGTAGATCGCCCTCCATCGTGGATAAACGTGGATTTTCGAAAATTTCGGCTTGTCACTGAACCGCTGATCCTGTGTTTTTGACAAGCGCCAGCTTGGCCAGCTGTGCGATGCAACGTGACATCGGACAAGCCGGCCGATAAGCGAGAGCACCTGTAATTAGCGGCAGTCGATACACATTGTCGCACCGCTGTATCGGCAGCGTCGTCCTCTGCCTCGAGAGACTATTTCATACGAAGGGATCCGTACGATCGATCTTAACATTTACGCTAAACTCATTTCAGCGAAAACGCATTTCTGTCAAAAACGAACTAGGTTGCAGAAACACCATGCATCCGATTCACCTACTCTGCAGATGGCGCTGTGTGGCTGCTTTGGACCAAATTTAGCTTTTATCGAATAGTTTTGGCAAGCGTGTGAACGAACATAAGCCGCAAGCACTTGCTTTTTATGTGAGCGTTTTATGGTTAAACGCAGTAAAGCCTCTTACATACGGATATAATCTCAGGATCGCGAACGCCCGCTTGACTTTATGCCATTATTTTTACTGCTTTGTTTTTTTACAGTAGAACCTCGATTAGCCGAATCTTGATCATCCGAACCCTCAATTATCCGAACCATGACTCCGTTTGTCCGAACACTCGGTTATCTGAACTTTAGTCCGAAACACTATACAATGTTTATCGAGGTGAACCTCCCTCGAGCGTGTTGCTTCTGGTTTGACAACTGAGATTTCCAAAGGGAAAAGTAGGGATAAAAATAATATGCTCAACAAAATAACATAAAAGAAACTGACGACGACAATTTAGGAGAACAGTGTGCAATATACATGTACGGTTTTATTTCTTCGAAGTTACAAAGTATGCCCCAAAGTCGACACACTCGAATCGAACGGAAATTTTTATCAGACGAGCATTCATTACCAACTATTTGATGATTATGTTTCAGTAATATGTCAGATGTGTTGAAAGATTAAGTATGTTTCTGAAATACTTAAGAAACATTTCGTTGGAATATTTTGGCAGAATATTTCAAAATATTTTTAAAATATATTTCAGAAATATTTCGTGATATATGAGGGGGCGCTTCACTGATGCTCTTGCTCACAGAATTACTTGGAGCACATTCAACGTCGGATAAAACACGGTACCAATCTCGATGATTGAATATTCCTCGGGCCGGATTGTACTGCCGATGGGAGTGCTGGGTTCACCCTCAACGAGTCTACTGCATCCGCTTTGTCTTGATCGTCTTTTACTACGTCGATATTAATGATTGCAGCTACCTCGTCAGAAATTTAAGAGCTCGAGAGACTCGAGTGCATGACTCGATCCGCCACAAGTCTCATTTTAAACAATCTTAGGATATCTTTGCCAATGATGACCGCAGGAATCATTGTTGAATCCGGCACTACCAGCAACCGAACGTTTTTACACACCTGACCATCAAGTTCAACGTCGGTATAAACTGCACCGAGTACAACGAGACTGCTGCTGTTAATACCTCGAAATTTCAAAAGCGGATTACTTTCGAGTTCGATCAAATCTCCCGGAACATATTGTATTTTGACGAAACTAACAGCGCTGCCTGTATCTAACAGAGATTCGAGAAATGTTTCGTGCACGTCAGCGCCGATGTGTATAGTGTAATGAATCTTCCGTAAGAAGTTCTCTGCTGCTGCTGCGCCGGAGCTTTTCTCTACGTTGGTGATTTGCGGTTTGGCATTCTTCGTGGAGTACTTCGTCAAGAAAGCTTCATCTTGACAGCGAAAACATTTCCTTGGCTGTTCTTCCTGTTTGTCAAAATCTTTCGTAGCGCTGCTGCTCTTTTGATTTCCATATATATCTTGTTTCCCACGGGATTTACAGTCAGTGCTAAGAGCGACATTTTTGAAGCGCTGAATCATTTCCGTTGTCCAGTAAAAACTTCGGAGTCGAGCAATATTTTGCAGATGGACATCGGTTATCCCCGCAATAACGTAGTCAACAATTTCCTCGTCTGCGATCCGAAGGCGATTCGCCAATGTGACTTTTTCATGACAGTACTCGCTGAAGGTTTCGTTACTGCGCCAATGCCTGTTTTCAAACTGTGTCCGCAAAGCCAATTTATTCGGCCAGCGATCGAACATCCAACGTATTGCTGTCAAAAGTTGCTCCAGCGTCCACTCAACACCCTCCGATTTTGTGTGAATGCCATTCAGCGCCTTTTCCTTCACTTTTAAGCCTGTGAGAATTATCGACAAGTTTTCATCCAAATCGTATGTGCGGCGAAGGGGATTCAAGTGCTCCTCTTCCCACTTGCGGAACGTATCTTCGACGCTCGTGAAATCATTGAGCAGCTCTCCGAGAACTTTGACGTTCGTTATCGGACCCTCTGCAACCATTGGTGTTTCAGCATTTCGGAGTAATTCGTTCTCACGACGAGCCAGTTCGAGATGCATTACGTCGGCATTTCTGCGAAGTTCGCGGTGCGTCTTGTGGGAACCGTTCGGATTTACCAATTCGTGTGACGTTCGGATTTTGTGCGACAGGTGGATTGACCACATCATCCGGATCATGTTCCCAATCGTCGGTTGAATCGGCTGCTTGTAACTAAACAATAAGCTCGGCGTTCGTTTCATTCGATGGTGAATACCGTCCCCTAAGTTTCGCCCTCAACTCGACGACGGTAAAATTATGTGGCTCTCTCATTTTGATGTCTCACACGAATCAAAGAAACCATAAAGATCCTACGGTCATAAAAATCACTTGACGTCACTGGAGTGTTTGAGACTTTCGTATACGTTACTTATTCGCAAGTCCCATCAGCGCTAATACTCGTCGAGTTCGAACGAAAATCTGACAGTGCGCTGTCTGTTATCTGTCCCCCGACACTTCAGCTTATTCGGTACGATCGATTATCGGTATTCGAGTAACGACAATCTTTACGTCGATAACTATCTCGATATGTTAGATATCCAACAATTATTTTCTGCACTGTTTGGCTTGTCCGAGCCAAACGATTCTCAGAACTCGTCTTTGCCCTACAGTTAGAATCGACTTCGGGCTAGTAACTTCTAATACTGTTCACCTTAATTTCCTCATCGATTCCACACCGTGAATCAATATTTCCAGGACTTTTCTATTAATTGTTCACGTCACTCCAATGGATCGGCGATACTGTCGCAAGAACAGGCAAGCCAGAAACACTTGTATTTTTCGAACTGCACGTTCATTTACTTGTTAACCCGACAATTTTCCGATCCGGTGAAATACGTGTCGCTAAGCCCGTCGGTGTTCACTTTCTTCCGCCCTTATTATAATCGCGATCACGGCAAAACTTTGCTTAAGCTTCGACGATCACCAAGCGTAATGTACGTTATGCTCGATCGTTACGAAACTTCCCGACGGCACGCGCCTCGGTTCGATTTGTCGCTACCAGGATTGATCGAGCGAACCAGTTCACTTCAACTTCGATCCCACTTGTGAATTTGTAAGGACATAAATATTATGCGGAGCAAAATCAAGTAAACGAAACGGAAGCCAATAATTTGGGGGAGTAGTGTGCGATATATGTACGGTTTTATTTTATCGAAGTTAAACAAGTTACAAGGTGTGACTCGAGTCCACAAACTCTCGCAACGAACTGAAATTCTTATCTGACTAGGGTCAACGTGCGTGTAAGGGCGTGCGCCCTTACTTCCCTCTCTGCGCCTATCCGCAAACAACAAGTAGTTCTTACGCAAATGAATCTCGACGGTAACCCTTTATTCGTCCGCGTATAATGCTCGCGCGTCACAGAATTGATGTTCCCCCCAGATGACGTCGCTTTCGGTTGAAAACTGAGATTTTCAAACCAGAAGTGACATCGTCTCTAGGGGAAAGTGTACTTTCGGCCGCAGAGCTGAGATTTTTAAAGCGGAAGTGACGTTTTCTCTAGATGACGTCACTTCCTATCGATACACTAAATCGGAACGACATAAAAAGCCCCTCACTTGCGTGACGGCAGAGTGTCGGCTACTATTGGCGGGATAGCTAATAACAGAAGGCTGTACAGAAAGGATTCTTTATGACGATGCATCTCCGGTAGTGCACACAAAAAGTTTCAAGCCGTCTCCGATTTAGCTATCGAGTTTTAAGGATATAAACTTTTAATTGTCTTCTCAGCCAACGAAATTAATAAAGTTTCGAAGGGCTCTTACACTGTACTCGGAATTCAGGCTGCCATGGTCCCTAACTCAACGCCCCCGTGCGTTATAGCATTAACCACTGGAGCAAACGATGTTATGCCAAGTTGATGATTTCGGGCTCGGGCACAATTAAAAATTAATCAACGGCCTATTCTTGCGGAGTGTTGGGTTCTCTTCTGACGTCGTTCGTGGTCGTTATAATCGCGTAATTCACCGGGAGACTTGACGGAGAGTGCAGGAGTTCTACGAGTTGGCTAACGTGGCTCAGAATTCAATTGTCTCCCAACCAGCGTATAGTGGGATCCCATTGTGTGGCATACCGATAATCAATTGACGATCTAACATTGTTCCGTGAAGTTCGCTAAGTCAACGTATTCTATCAGTCTAGAAATTCTCGATGCGTTTTTTAACTTTCCTTCGTTATTTTCTTCATTATTGACGTGTTTACTTTTTGAGAGGCACTCTTTAATATTGGCGGTGATTCTGCTCTTCGGTTGCCATCACACAATCACATCGCGTCTCCGGCTGCAATCTTGCGTTATTTACGGAAACGGATTCGGATTACTTTTGCGACGAGACTGTAACAATACGCGGGATATCTCGGGTTGCCTGAAATACTCTTTCCACCGATGATATCTTCCCAGCGATTCGAGTATAGCCTTTGTCCTCTTTTGTTGCTTCGTCGCACCAACAAGTCCCATTCATTATGCACAACAGTAACGAGATTGACCGAAGATTTGTTTTCGTGGATGGTGGTACTTGTAGTCTTGTGCGTCGAGACTGTGACCGACTTGAGATTGAGATAGAAAGACTCGCATTCGCCTGGAGGCATAAAGAAGCCACAGAAAACCTATGTCGAGTGTAATCAGCCAGCGCTGACGTTTATCTTTTCTTTTGCGTGCTTGTACAGGAAGCTTTTCGTTGGTACAAAAAGCTGTGTATGTGTGTGTGTGTGTGGAAATCAGAAGCCAAAAATTCAAACCGCTATAACTCGAGAAAGCCCGATCGATCAAGCTGAAATTTCACACACAGCATGTGTGGTTAATAGTCAATGTTTCTGGCAAATTTCATCCAAAAATATTAAGAGGCTTCGCGAATAAAGGAACATTATGAGATAGCGATATGAAAAATTCAATTCCCAACTTTTATGAGAAAACGATATGAAAATTTCAATTGTCAATTTTTATGCAAAAGCGATATGAAAATTTCAATTTTCAACTTTTTATTGCACTTACCGTGCCAACTCACTGAATATAATAAATCAATGATTCATCGCGCATTATAAATTAATTATCGGATATTTACCGGAATTTCTGGCCAGTTGAGTCGGTGATCGTCTTTGAAAATAAACAGGACGTAACACATTCAGTGAAAAATGCGCGTATCACCACACTCTCGGGTTTTCCAGAAACCATTATAACTTGAAGACACTTCCGATTGTTCGCTCGTCCACCGCCTCTTCGGGAAAATCGAGGGGATCATTTCATTAGCGAGCGATTCTTATTCAATGGTGTCTCTCGTCGACGAGACTGAGAGAATGAGTGTCATCTCGTTTCTCGATGGCCCTTAAAAAATTCGTTCGATCATCTCATCGCGTCTCAGTCAAGTACACAAGTCCAGTACACTTCTCTCCACGATGAATCAGGCTCATTAAACGGCAATTCTTCTCTCGAGCACTTCGTTCCAAGCGGAGTCGTACCAAAATTCTGATAACACACAAGTACATACGATATATATGCAAGTTGAATATAGCAAAGGGAATTTATGAGGGACAGAATAGATTTCAGGAAACGAAGGGAAAAGACGTGCGTTCGTCCTCTCCGTACGTAACATGGCCAAGCGAGTGCCGAGAGGGTAGGAGACCGTCACGTGGCAGAGACAACGGTCACGCAGCGTCTGTCCCACGTGACCGGCACACCATCCATTCCCCTACAGCAAGAGTTTACGTAATCTCCGGAGCGATATTGCCACTCCGATGTACCATGCGGATTTAACGCTATCCACTCTTTGCTCGGGGCACTTTTTTGCGCAAAGCTGTCAACTGGATCTGACGGGATTTCAGTTATCGCTCGAATAATTAACGATCAACGATTGCGCAACGAAATATACGAAACATATATATATATATATATATATATATATATATATATATATATATATATATATATATATATATATATATATATATATATATATATATATATATATATATATATATATATATATATATATATATATATATATATATATATATATATATATACATATATATTTCTCGGCTCGAACATCTGGGTGGGTAGCTTTTGTACGAAAGACAAAGCAACGTAAATACATCGGGAGGCTACGTAAGCTTCCAAACGCTTCAGTTTACAGTAATTCCGCGAATCGATGACAGAACTATTATTACCCGACTGTGCTTCACACAACGTCCCAATACAGGCCTTCGTTCCTCTACCGTTATGGGTCCTCGCTTATTGTAGTAACTTCATCTTCAATGCTCCCACGTCGAAACAACAAATACTATTAATTACAATAGGCTGCTATACGCAAGCGATTCGCGCCGATGTGGTGTCTTATAGGCCACAATACCGCAAGGCAAAGTAATGCGCAGCTTCGAGTTTTAGCCTCGTTTCTCGGCAATTAAAACTTTTCTTTTTTAATCCGACCGTACGAACCAGACTCCTCAACCGTTAAGCCTCTTTCACGTTGAAAATAAAGATATTATTATTATTATTATTATTTTTTCTACTTCTCGACAGACCTTTCACGTAACTTCTATATCGATATACGTGATGAAAATGTCCATATTGAAAACGTAAGTTTTTCAATTTTTACGTCCCAATAGATAAAAGAGAGTGTGGAATATTGATCGAAAAACTTTAGGATTCATCGCCGTTTCGTCGAAGTATTGTTCGTTCGAAAGTTTTATACTAGAAGACAGAACTCCCATCGACGGAGAACGTACGACGACTGGAACGCTCGCCTTATATCCAATTGTATCCAAACACTGTCCGCGCGTTACTACTCTGCAAAGGTCGACTTTGAGGCAACAGTACCAACAATAATAACAGTTTGGCTCGGATACGTCCCGGTCGTCGGACACTCCTATGCAGATTTGATTTATGTATAAGTCGAGTGAGGTTTGTAGCTCGAGAGGAGGCGAGAGAAAAAAAAATTGTTCCTGACCAATTAAATATCTGGTCGAATCTGTCGATGCTCTTAAAAGTTATTCAAATGGGCTACATATATGTCCGTCCGGATGGCAACTGTGAGCTATCCTACGTCTTAAAGTTAACTTTTTGGATGAGTGGTAACTTTCGGGTACCGTCCAGACGTACATATGAAATCCCATTGAGATCACTTTTTGATGACTAATTTGTAATACGTGACCGATTCCTTTACCCTAGTTCGAATTTCGCCTTGCAACGTCGATTTACTTTATCATCGGACACAGTGTAACGTTCCTACTGAGATTTCTCATACTCCAACGAACCAACAAGACAAGCACTAAACAAGAAACCGAAACGAACAAAGCCAATCAGCTGCAGCATGAATACATTACCACGACCTTACAGATCACGTGTTCGATCACGTGACTATCCCCGTCACGCCACTCCGCCCTCCGGCGCTGTGCCATCTGGAACTACGGTTTCAGTGTTGTAAACTTTGCAACAAGTTTCGAAGAACGAAGGGGAGCTCATGCGATATACATGGCCCGCGTGTTGTATACGTACCTGTAGCACACCAGTAGACGACGACACGAGGCTGCCGGTGCTAAGTGCTCGTAGGAGGACGAGTCCCGAGCATAGCCAAGTTTCGTGTGTTCGCCGCGGTGAAATGGATCTCATTTTCATTCCTCAAGAAGAACTGTCTATCGCACGGGAGCCACGACAACGGTGACGACGCTACGTTCGCTTGAATTACAGTTTCGCAAGTTGGCAGGCAAGATTCTGCCGAGCCGGTCGAACACGGCCGAGCGGCGTTGAGTGAGAAGCACGTCGCCATATTGTTCGGTAAACATCGACTGAATCTCATTCGAGCTCGAGAGGCTTCTTCGCGATACGATGAAAAATGTAAAGGGCTCGCGAACGGATGCACCGATGAGACGCCGGGAAAAAGGTATGCGGTGCGGAAAAACAAAAAGTGTAGCATATCGCGCGATTGGCGAGGTGGACGGGGCGCCCGACGAATAAAGCGATGGCGGGAGAGAAGAAGCGTCATCGGCGTCGGCGTCGGCAGCACCTCCGCTCCTCGCACACATTCGTACAGCGTAGCACCGAACGCTCACTGGAGATTCGACACGGGGATGAGGGAAGCTCTGCCGCAGTAGCCGCGCGTACTTTGCCGCGCTCGGAACTCCCGAATTCGCCGTCGTTGTCGCTTGATTTAATTATAAACTTTCAGCTCGTGATTCGCTCGTAAAAAGAACAGAACGACGAACGGACGTCGGACACAGCGCGACAGAGAAACATTTAACCGACAACAAATCGCTTGACACGCCCGAACACCGTCCATCCAATCCAATGGTTTGGAAACGGAAACACGTGGATCTCAATAATACGATTGGTGAGTTGTTTTTTTTTTTTTGTTTTTGTTTCACTCTCGTTTCTCTTCCCAAAGTTATCGCGAATACCTAAAAGTTAACTTTTGGACGTAGGAATAGCTTATAATTACCATCTGGACGGACATCTGTAACCGATTTAGATAACTTCTTCATAGCAGATGACTTTTTGCTGCGTAGGGTTTTACATATAGTCGTGTATTCGGCCCTACACTCTGAGGAGCTTAGCGATCGTCAGTGTCGATGGCGAGAGATCTTACTGGAACTAGGTTAACATGGTTGCCACGAAATTCTCCAACTGGAATTCCCGGACATTTACCGGTTTTTCAGAGCAACAATTTCATTTTTCCAATTCATCGATCAGCCTAGGAAGGGATAATTTAAAACAACGTAGAGTACAATGTATAATGATTATTAATATATTAAGCTCAGTTCACAATATTAAAAGTTCTCAACGAAAATAATATCATGGACATAGTCGTATATATGCTGTTTATAGTCGACAAGTTTGCTGAAACTAAAAATGTAGTCGTCGTCGTCGCAGCACGGAATTAAACGAAAACCACCAGATTCAAAAAACTTTCAGCGTTTAAAAAAAAAAAAAAAAAATTCATGACTTTTCCCTGACTTTTTCGAGTCCCAACAAATTCATTGACTTTTTTTCGGTTTTTTTTTCAGGTTTTCCGGATTCTTGGGGACCACGGTTAGAATTACCGTGTAGGTTGCCCAATTAACAATTTTGCAGAAGTTACGAAAAAGTTGTCCGTTGGTTTACTTACGGCCGTCAAAATTTTATCCGTAATCGGTCCCGTGTCTCAAAGTCAACTTTCGGATTTCAATAATCTGAAATATTGCTACTTGGATAGCCTTCCAAAAAAAAATGATTTTCCTTTCGTCAATTTCAAGCAGGAAACCTTTTATTGCGATATTCGCAGCTGCGTACAGTATTGATTGCCTGCATGAAGAGTTACGCGCTAGTGTCTTGACGCCAAGTACTTAAGAAAACGCTTTTTTTTCATATCTGTTTCTCTTATCAAGCTGCTCGCACATAAAACTACGTACGGAACACAGACGGGCCGTGCCGTATCCACAGCCGTGATTGGCTGATGCTCGCGTATTGGTGTCCGATCTGGTCCGATCGACTCGTCTGCGTGACTGAAAACGTTAAAACACGTTGTTTTGTGTGCGAGCACCTTTGGTCGTGTATTCGTCCTTACGCTTTGAGGAGCTCGCCGATCGTAGGTGTCGACGGCGACAGATCTTACTCGAGCAAGATTGGAATTACTATATGTACAGACACTGCAACGTCTCAAGCGTCTCGATGCCTTAAAAAAAAATACTTTTATCAGTGTATAACCGGCAACGGCGTTTATCTGCATATAGTCAAAAAAATTCATTTTTTTTTAAAGTTTTCCTCCCATCTTCTTAAACTACAGACTTCAATCTCAAATTGAACCTTGCGAAAGGCGGTGCCTAGAAAAAAATCCTAAGAGGTGCCGCATTCGAGGTTTGTACCCAAAATGCGACACCTCTCAAACTTAATTGTCAGTGAATGCCTTTTGCTGGATTTTTTCATCGATGAAAAAAATGTAATTCTACGGGATGGGAGGTTAACTTTTTGTCTCTTTTTTTAAAAATAAACACAAACGATTTCGATTTTTTAATTCGTATACAGAAAACTATAAACGTCCAGTAGGGTGAATTTGTTGAAAAAAATTCCTCCCACCCTCCAAAAGTATATATTTTCATTTAAAAAAAAAAAAAACACCTCCCGAAAGGTGGTCGTTGATAATTACGTTTAAAAGGTGCCGCATTTTTTTTGGGTACAAACGTCGAGTTTGGCACCACTTAGGATTTTTTGCTAGGAACCGCTTTTCGCTAGGTTCAATTTTTAATCGAATTCTATACTTTAAAGCGGTGGGACCAACATTAAAAAAAAAATGTCCTTTTTGAGAAACACCCTAGTATAGTGTCTCAACAATTTTATTGCGATCTGTGCAGCGCCTTAAAACAGTGTTGTCTGCATCAACAAACGCGGGTAGTGTCTCGACGCCAAGTACTTAAAAGACAAAAAAACCACTTTTCTTAAGCTACTCAATGATAAACGAGACTCTCGCCGACTTTAGTCGCGCCGAAAGAGGGGGAAATTAAAAGTGAACATGAAAATCCGGACTCTTCGACTTGACGGAAAGAAACTTCAAGGTCCGCCACCTTTGCCGAGCGTTATCCGCGTTATATTGACATCGGCAGCGGTGGCGCGAGTGAATTATTGATGCGGGGACGAAAGGTCACTTGTCGTCGAGTGTATCACTTTCGGCGCTTCCCGAATCACGTGGCCATTGCCAGGTTTGTTGCTTAACTCAAACATAGAGATGCAGCATCGAAGCGATCGTTAGGCTTTCCATTTGTCCGCTTGCTCGGCGAGTCGAACGGTAACAATGAGCCATTGTTGCATTCTTCCATATCGCCCACTTTTATACCGGAACTTTTCATTTTTGTATTATTTTTCATCACCTTTTATCCCCCCCCTTCAGCCCACTCTTCGCGCATTCTTTCACCCTAGATGATTGGCCTTTATTCGTCGATAGGTAAATAATGGTTACGTTGGTGATGCAAGTGATCGAGATTGCTATAACAGGCGCAGAGTACCATCTGCATTGGAGCTCGCGGGGCAAAGATGAAACACCCTTCCATTAACACTTCGCTTACCGCTGGCTAGCTCAGCGAGACGCCGTAATTTGCCAAGAAGCAACTTTCGACCGATTCGAGTAACAAGTTAACTTGCTTAAAAAAAATCTTAAAAAATTCACAGACGTATCTTGAAGAGTTCTTTTTCTTATAACGCTGAAAAAAATTGATTAAGAACATCCGTATCGCTTTTGTGCTCTAGAGAAGGCATGGTCTTTTGTGATTGGCAAAAAGTCCCCGGCACCTGAAGGGTCAGAGATGAGCCTTTTTTTTCCTATGTTCGCCTCGGGGTCACGTTTCAATTGCACTCTTCCGTACTTGCAGTCTGATAGTCTGTACACCCGGTAGTCTGATCCTCTTGGGATTTGGACTTTCCGAGGCAATAAAGCTTCTCATCCTTCTCGAAGACGTTAGACCTGGCACCCGATAACTCGCGGGCTTGCGCCAACGGTATAATATGTCTTTGGAAGCCGTGCTAGGAGAATTCCCGCAAGTACCGTGAAGCTCACTGGCGTCGGGAAATCTTGATCGACTTACGTGTTGAGTACCGGTTGATAATGCGGAGACCTACAGGGGGGTCCGGGCAAAATGGGGAAGCTAAGAAATAAAACTTACTACAACGATATTGTGATATCGGTATCGTTGTAGTAGATTCTATCTAGTACCGATATTGTGATATCGGTATCGTTGTAGTAGGTTCTGTTTCTTAGCCCTCCCCCCAATGGGTAGTAGGTTTTATTTCTTAGGTTCCTTAGCTTCCCTTTTTAGCTTAGCTTAGCTTTCTTGAATCCATTGTTTCTCACACAAAGATTGTATCGGCACCCGTTTTAGGAGGATATTTAAGAAAAATTAATCTGGGGCAAAATGGGGTACCCTTCGATTTGACTCGCGGCAACTTTCGTCAGTTAGATACAAGAAGTCCTGTTAGCGAGACAGTCCTGAGCTCGATAATAATGGGGTACCCCATTTTCCCCCGTATCGGTACCGCGTTTGACTTCCCCTTTTCGCCTCGGTCTCCTCTATCCGTTCGATCATCCTATTCCATCTTGCCCCAAAATGCTTTTTCTCTTTAATCTCGAAATAATTATTACGAAAAAAATATTTTCTCGATTAGTAGTCAATTCGTAGCTCAGGACTTCTCAGCCACCCCATTTTGCCCCGGTTTGATCGATCATCGTATTTCATTTTTAAAATATATTTTCCCCCCATTTGTTCGATCATCGTATTCCATTTTGCACCAAAATGCTTTTTCTCTTTAATCTCGGAATAATTATCACGAAATTTTGTTTTTTCTTGAATAGCAGTCAATTCGCAGCTCAGGAATTCTCAGCTACCCCATTTTGCCCCACATTCAATGCGGCGATCGATACCTATTCGTTCACCCTATACCATTTTGCCCCGAAATGCTTTTTCTCTCTAAGCTCGGAATAATAATTACTAATTTAATATATTTTTTTAATTGGCAGTCAATTCATCGCTCCAGAACTCTCGGCTACCCGCATTTTGCCTCGGTTTTCACTATTGAATACCGACGTTTCGTGTCGCGTCCGCGAGCAAATAAAGTGAATTGTTTATTCGTTAGAAACTTTATCTTTATATTGTCGCCGCGCGAAGACGAGCGAAACTTTCGTCGAGGCGAAAATATTGATCGCGACGCATGGAGCATCACGAAATTAGCGCCCGACACAAGTCTCGCGTTAATATGCGGCCAACATACTTGTACTGCTCCCTCTTCGTTTCTCCATCTATCTCTCGGCGTACTCCTCCCCGGTACTCCGCGGAGTTAACGGGCTGTCCCCAGCTTCTGCAACTGAATGAGGCGTCTCTCGTCACTCCGGTCGACCTAAATACTCTTATACTACTTGTTAAAACGTGAAAAATCCACAATTCGGCACCCACCGACTCGATAAACAAGATAACATTTATCTCAACTTAATCATACATGTACCCACGATTTATGCACATTTTGAGCGAAGGAGGTTCAACTTATAGCGATCGTGCGTGTATGTTTTTCAATATTTTCCAATATCTTCCAACGTAGTCCAACATTTTCAAAAATGTTGGATTTGTGTGTTGGTTTCAATGTCCCGCCCTCCGGTTTTCACAGTATATATGGAATGGAATTCGGAAATGTGAATTCCATTCCTAATGCTATATCTTCGAAAGATCGCTTTTGATAGCATACAGGATGGAATTTCGGAACTTCCAAATTGATTCTATACGCTATAAAAATCGATAGTCACAGATATAAAACGATAATTTCGAAATGTCGGTTTCTATAGCGTATAGAATGGATTTGAAAACTTCAAAATTTCATTCCATATGGAATGGCTATCCACATTCTATGAACGACGCGATCCATGCAAGCACGCGAGCTAACGTAACCGCTAATAGTTTTCCCGTATAGTTTCCATTAATTTTTCGCGCTGTCGAAGGAATCCGACGTGAGTTTTGGTCTAAATTCAAGCGAAACATTCGTATTTGAGATGTGTGCGCCAGTACAATTGCGGGTTATCAACAATGCATCCATGCTGGGCGAGTGAACTTCCCTTCGGTATGGTTCAGTGTCAAGGATGAAAGTCAGGCACGAATGGTCTCCGAGAGACCCGTGCATTGGGAATTCTGCAAGTGCATTAATTAAATAGTATATGTAAAACCCACACGAGCGAGCGTCACACACGTCTATGGCGCGGAGCAGCTCATCAGCTTATCCGCGTCCGTGGTCGCCTGTATTATGGTCTCACCTTTACCAGAATTTCTCGAAGGGTGACGCCAATTAAAGCTTCCAACCGTTTGACCAACAACGTACCCTCCTTCAGTGGTTGGGTATCTCTAAAGCCTTCTTCCCACTGTCTCCTACACTGATAAGCCGTTAATCTTCTCCCCACTCAAATTAACCCTTTGAATCTGAACTGCTCTACACATTTCTGAATGGACGTATTAGCGAAACGCTCGAAAAAGTCACATTTTCAATCTCAATACCTAAAGAGAAAAAAAAATGTTTTAAATATACAACGAATTTATATTCGAAGAAAGTTTCTTTAAGAGTTATTACGACTCGTCAAATTTTATCCACAATCTTTATAATTAAATTTTTTTAAATATATTTTTCACCAACGTGTCGAGTATGATACAAATTGGGTTTTAAACGATTAACTCAGGTGCAAGAGAACTCGCAAGATTTAAGATTGTAACGTTAGCGTTGTCCCGATAGCGGCTAGAGAATGTTTTTCATTATATTGTGAATTTCTTAATTACTGTTAATTATGTTATTATCATATACTATCTTTGCAGCGGCAGCTTTCCGGTGAATTTGCTGGGGCAGTGCTGCAAGAGGACGCTCTACGTGTGTTCGGCTCGTGTAACCTGGATTCAAAGCCACTGACACAGTGAGAGAAAAATATACGAGCCCGAAGATTATTCGTCGTACTGTACTTTTAAGAACTCTGCCGAAGACGAAAGACCGAGCGGAGAGATCCGCTGTCGCACAATAATATAGTGCCAACTGGTGATATCGTATATGCGACTTATAGTCTGAGTATACATACATAGGCACCGTATTGCATTAATGATGACGGCACAACTGCAAGTCAGTTTGTACCTTTACTCTCCGGTGTTTCCGACTCTCACTTAACAATGTTCCACGGTATAAAGACGTAGCCGTCAGAACATCACCATCGAATAGCGTCTTTTCTCTGGTGGCGTAGAACTGGGCGAAATGGGGACAGCCGACAAAACGCCGAGGGTGAGCAGTAGAGATGCCGGGCAAAATGGTATACCGAAAAGGTTTCAGAAAAATGCATCGGAACCCTTGGAGAGAATGGTCGGTTTTGTGTTATGAGGCGAAGCCCTCCAAGAGCACCGTGCAAAAAACTGAAATGAAAACACATAAACCGACAGAAACGATATAACTTCGATAGTTAAACTGAACTAACAGTACAAAACGAAATAACAATCGAAGTCAGTTTGTACCCTTAATCTCCGGTGCTTCCGACTCGGTTGACGATGTTCAACTCGGCTCTTCCGACTCGGTTGACAATGTTCAATATAAAAGATGTGTTTGTCAGAAAGTCACGAAATGGAATACCAAAAGGGTTTTAGAAAACTTTATCGGAACACCTGGAGAGAATCGTCCACATTGTGCCATGAGCTAAAGGTGTTCCAAGTCCTCTAAAAGTACCCTGCAGAGAACAGAAACGAAAACACACAAGCGATACAAGGAGCATAACTCGAATACCTAAGGTGAACCAATCGTACGAAAAGAAATAACCACCAGCTTTTGGCAAAGATCGGCATTCACATAAGAACAAACAGAACAAATGACCGCCAACATACAAAAGAAAAGAAACCGAATGTAAAATTTAATGAAAATAGCGACATGATATAAGCTGTGCAACAAGCCATAAACAATTAAAGGAAACGACAAAAGAACAAAATAAATAAGCGAGACAAACCCAAACACCTGGCCTAATCAAGCTCGTGAAATCATAGCCACGAAGCTCGGCGGGAGAGACTGGATTAAAACGGACGCTGGACATAATGCACATCCGGACCGAACGGGGTACGGGATACGAGGACATAATTCCCATCTTTTTGCCCTGACGGGCAGTGGGGAGTCAAAATGGAGATGTTACAAACTGCAGACATAGGACAAAACGGAATACCAAAAAAATGTCGAAGGAAACTTAGCGAATTGAAGGATTTCGTTAGATTCGTTGCTGTGTCTATGTAAATGTCCTGCCATCGGATGATTGCAAATTTGTATGGTGACTCTATGCCATTGGGAATGGAGTGTGATCTCTGGCATAAATAGATGAGCATCATCATTAGCAGGTTAGTACGTGAATAGCACGTATTGGTTGCGGCACAAATAGGCTGCAATACCGATTGATCCGACTGTATATAGATTACATTGTATACTGCATATATAGTACACTATATACTAATTCCTGCACGGTAGTGAGCTAATTGGTCGGAAATTTCGGTAGTTGACCGACTCTACTACGCTACTCTAATACTGCATAATCCATAATTTATACAATTGCCTGTGTCATGAATATCACGAATCTTTCGAGTGTAAAATATTGCCCGCTTTCAAATCTCTCATCACAAGAATGTAATAACAGTCTCGCAATTTATGAGTCGTCAACATTATCATTCCTACCGAGAGGGAATAAAAAGCAAAGTTGCTGAAAAAAAATAACAATAAAAATTCATATTTCCTTCCGGCTTTTTTTTCTCTTTCTTACTTCGTGGCTAATAACTCTTGAGTCTCGAGGAGAGGCAGAGACGAGAGGAGAGTCCACTCTGTTATTTTTGCCGTTGGTTTTTCGTGCTGCAGGCTTTGTTTCCATACTTCGTACCGCGTCGCGCCTTTAGATAGTTCTCTCTTCTCTTACCTAATCACCTGAACTGAAAAAGAATATCGCTCGGAAAGAAATACACTATGGTTTTAATTTTGCTTTATTAATTTAGTCTACTTGTAATTTTCACGACTCCATGTACGATTTTGCGATCAGGGCAATCGGTCGAATCTTCGATACAAACGTACACTAGAAAGCTGAAAGTTGATAGTTGAAGGTGAAAGCTGAAAGTTGATAGTTGAAAGTTGAAAGTTGATAGTTGAAAGTTGAATTCTATACAAATATATATATATATATTTTAAAAAATTTCTCATTATTTGACGTCGCATCGACTGCTATGGTTATTAGCGAAGGGACCTACTATTTTTTCCTTCAGTGAGAACCGTACCACTTTGGGAGTTACTCAATATGAGCGAACGTGAACAGTACTATTTGGATGTCGGTAACAGTCGGCTCTAGGTTTGCTTCACGGTGCCGGAGCTACGTCACATCGATTGCTGGCTGTAAACACTGGACGTCTACTGACACATATCGGCAATTGCACGATAGTTACCAGGAAGGAGCTGCGTCGCGTTACAATATTTTTCTTTCAGCAAGAAAACGATACGACATGGGAATTCGAACCCGAGACCGCCCGATACTGTGTTCTCAAGGCTAGTACTCTAATCACGAGACCAAAGTGATCGATTTAATTCTCTACATAGTGTACGCAATATAACTGCCGACATTTTTGTGAGAATTTTCATACAGACACTTTCAGCAGTGCTGATTAGAATATATGGGTCGCCACTGAATAATAAAGTACATCTAGAAAATGGCTGGAAGAGCGGCCTATCAGGATTGTGCCATGGAATTTGAAAAAGAATTTTAAATCTCGCGTCGGGATGGCTGGCGCTTGAGTCTCGAGCGTTGCGATTCTGCGACCTACAAAAAAAAAAAAGTTGTCCCTGCACCTCTGGACCTAGACGATCCCTCACCGCCTCGTGCTATCGATTGTCCCATTTCGCCAATGCCGTTGTCATCGTGAAACCTCCGGCTCGTGTGCTTCAAAATAAAACTATATATCACGGTAGTTTTCAACGTCGGCATTCGTCAAATGTACTTACTTCCGGAAATTGAATCCTCCCGTTAAAAACCTGCACGCATCGTTTGTCGAGCTTATTGCTTTTCGGACTGATACATGCGCAGCCGGTTCGCTCTAGCCGTTTATTTACGACTGAATATATCGGCCCAATTTACGAATAAATGAAATTTCGAACGGTACGATCAACGGATAATTTAGCGTCTATACATGGTTCTCCGGTGTCGACTGAGTATATGTAATGAGGATTCCAATGATCCGCTGAAGACCGAAAGATTCAGCTGAGGGTCGTTAGGCGAACCGAAACCTTGCTCTAAGTGGGTTTCCCTGGGAAAGGTTGGAACGCGTTAAAGGCAACCTTTAACGCTCAGCCAAACGACTCGTTTGGCCCGTCATTGAAGTTTGCGTTTTTAATATTCACTTGCTCTCACATGCAATATATTCTTGGGCTTAAAGCTCCACGGCATCCGAGCAGCCAGTTTGATTACCAATTTAAAGAAGTGTTTGCATTTTTTTATCAAATCTATATAGGCAAGCAAATATAATATCAAATTAAACCTTAAGATACTTAGGGTGTATTTGCAAAGTTTAGAGTCCTTCCACCGTATGGTTTTTCAGATATAGGCCTGTAAAAGTTGCCAATTTTACATGTTAATAACAGCACCAAAGTGGAAAAACGGTTTCGGAGCGAACGCTTATGAAATATGTTCATACCTCTCGACCAGATTCGGAAATAAAAAATCGTTTATACGATGCAATAAACGTTTCTGAATGTGGTAACGGATTGTGGACTGATTGACTGATTGAAATGTCACTTCCGGTCGAAAAGTGAGATTTTGTAACCGAAAGTGACGTTACAATAACATTTTTTCAATGATTCTTCAAATTAAAAAAAAATACCCGAGGAGGAGACGAAATTTTCACATCGTTTTAACATCTCTGAACTATAAATGGACGTTTATGCTTACAGAGAACCCAACAAGACGTCTTTGCGACCCGTGCCCGGTAGCGCCATTGCTAAAAATGTAGGATACGAGGTGATATGCCGAGGGGAAAGGGACAACGAATTCGGCGAGCCGACGACCACGTACCAGACGACATCAGTAAAAAATGGTTGATCTCGCGAGTGGCAGCAACGGCGGGGGCGCCAACAATTCTCAGATGCTCTGCAGTATTCGTTATCAACAATTCACCGTACCTGACGAGGGTGAGAGCAATTTTTGTAAATATAACTTTATTGCATCGATATTTTTATTCACATTCCCATGTATGTTTCATTGGACGATTTGGCACTTAACTAGCGCAGTGGATGCTGCAGTCTAACTAGTTTCAATATGATAACCCGTTACGACGTGATGGAATTGTGCAGAGATCTGGTGCAGCTGGGCATGGGACTCGATACTTTGCTGGCCGCCGGTGAGAGCCTCGACGACGGCCAGACAGCGATGTCCTCTTGAGAGCGGCGTCGATACCACGAGTGAGTTGAATCTACAATTTGATACGTCGGGCACATCCTCAATAAATATCAAAAGCTGCCGATACCCAAGAAGACGAAGAAGAAGTGGACGTAGAGGAAGAATAATTTGATACGTACGTTATAAAACTTTTAGAGGGCGAAGTGTACAAACGAGGAGGAGCCGTTTCACTCCGGTCTAATTGCTTTGCCTTTTGCGATCGATGGAACGCTATGCGTCGCAAAAGCTAAACAAAATTCATCGTTCGCCGGCCTAATGCAATCAGCGGGTCGCATTAGGATGCGTCTCACTGTTCCAAATTTCACGTATTATCACGCTGTTTAGTCAACTGCTGCGAGCTTAATAGCGGGCTCGTATGTTAAACACTGTGCGTATTGTATACACCTGCGTTAAATTCTTTGTCGCTCGCGGCTCCTGTGCGTAGGATTTTTTTATATCGAGAACACCGATGAGAGTGGCGATCCGTTTTTGGCATGAATACGGAATTCCTGATAATTGTGCGGCTGTGCGTTCAGTCCAGGAATGTTTACTCTGCAAATAGACGAATTTCCATTCTCTCGTCTCATTTCCATTTGGCACCGTCACAACATCAGTATCGCCTGTCGCTTAATATTAACCGCGCTATCGACGCTCACGCATTTGCAGCTCGATACGGGAAATGCTTGAAGCATTCACAACATTTTCAGTATTTTATTTGTCTCGAGCATATTTATTCTTCGATCGAGCATACGCGCTTGTGTCAAGGATTATTTTTCGCTACGGTTTCAACCGCGACCTATACGAAATGATCCTCCAGTCAAGCGAAATGTTCCAATAGCAATTTTTGACCAATGTCCACGGGACGTGAAAAGCGGTCATCGTCAAATGAAAGACACGGCTCCGTTTTGCCCCGCTCTTCTGGCACTGTGCTCGCTTCGAGTATATTTATTCTCGCGACGATCCACGTCAGTTTCTCGATCAAGCTTCGTTCTTGGTTTCTCAAGCATTATTTCCCTTGGATTCTGCAAAGTTCATCTCACCACTTCGCGCAGAGTCGATTTTATTTGTACAATACAAGCACTTCTAAGTTTTTCCTCGGGCACGAACCGAGATCCTGGATTCTATCGATATCCATTATCGTGTTTTTCGCGCCGACGACTCCTTTTCACGTACTTTTATTTCGATTCCATGCAAGATAGTGCGGATACCATTCGTACAAGTTATCCGTGCGAAGTCGTTCACGATTCAGGGAAGCAATCTCATTTCAATCGGACGTACTCTCTGGCCCTTTGGCAGCGTCAGAGGCAGCGGCAGCTGCTTTTCGATTTAGCGAAAAATATACTCATACATTGTCTTCAAGCGCAAGGTGACCTCGTTCTTTGTTACAAATTCGTAACACTGACTGATGCGGGAGCTTTTTTTTTTTTTTTGGCCGCTCTCCAACGAATTTCATTTCTACCTTGATCGAGGGACAAGTTGGTCCTTTAAATAGGAGAAAAAAACTTTGTCCCGTTGTGGCCGACCGCGAAAAAGTTTTCTCGACATTAGCGGCAAGCGTACGCTCGCAAAAAAGCAACTTTAAGGTCTCGGGCAGTGATCCAAAAGTGCACATCTCCGGCTGGCCATTCGCCGGAGGTGCATGCACATCGGAAATATAAACGTCCTATCCCGAAGAGGAAACTATCGCTTCGTTCATCCGTTATCGATTCTCTTGCGATCCTCTACCACGAATGACCGATCGCTCTTGAATACGTGCATTTTCCATACGCAGTGTCAGGCTTCGATTCACAAATTTTCCAAACATCAATTCCACGTTTAATTTATTATTATTATTATTATTATTATTATTATTATTATTATTATTATTATTATTATTATTATTATTCAGTATAAGGTTGTAGAACAACGGTCCCCTCAGGGCGCAGTGTTAATAGAAATGAAGAAAAATAAATGAACAGTAAATTACGTTTAATACGCATTGAAGCACATGCAAATTTTTGCGGTAACCACTTACGTGTTTCTCGCCCACCGCGAAATGAGATCAAAGTGACTGTACACGCACGGAATATTTATACGTAGAGATCCGTATATTTCCGTGTCAGGTGCGTCACGTCGGAGTACCAATGTCATTAGTTTAATTTTCTCGTCGCGTCTGACCTAAGGAGATTCTACCGAAAAAAACATGACACTGTTTTCAAAGGCACTGCGCGCCGCCGAGCTGCGCTAGAGACAGACGGCAAGAAAAATAAAAACTATTTAACGTCAAAGACATACTGGGACAAAGGAGATAAGAGATTATAAAAAATATGACAGAGGTCTCTGGAATCCAATTAGCGCTGAATCCTCCGGGATGCTTTTGTATTTGTAGTAGTAAATAATTAAGACTCGCCATTTAATGCGGGTTAATTAAAGGATACCAGGAATTCCATTGTAACGGGGCCTTAAGGTGGTTCGTTCTCAGGTCGTTGTCGACGATGTAAAACTGTCCTATCACCCGCTGTTTTGCACGGATATTAAAGATCCCACGACGGTTGAATACGCCGCTTCATTGATCCTCGGAAATTGTCAAGCCTTCGTGTTTGGATGACTTTAAGGTGCTGCTAAGGATCAACCAACCTCGAAATATTTTGAATCCATTTTTCTCCAAAAGCTTTTTCGTTTTATAGAACCTATTTGGAAACAAAATTTATTCAAGATGTTTAACACTGTTTCTCTCGCACTTATGCGTGTTTATCATCACCCCAAGACTCGCGCCGAGCGAATACTTTGGGTACTTGATAAACGTATTCACGTACCGAAGTACTTGATGAGATTGTGCCTGGTACTCATAACTTTAAGACTCAAATATTTGTTGTATGCAACAGCCAGGACTCGAGTACTACTCACCGATCAGTACTTCTAGCACTCGAGTACTATTCATTGCTGAGTAATTGCAATACTCAAGTACTACTCATCGCTGAGCAATTCCAATACTCGATTACTACTCATTGCTGAGCAATTCCAATACTCGAGTACTACTCATTGCTGAGTAATTCCAATACTCAAATACTACTCATCGCTGAGCAATTCCAATACTCGAGTATTACTAATCGCTGAGTACTTCCAGTACTAGAGTACTACTAATCGCTGAGTACTTCCAGTACTAGAGTACTATCCATCACCCAGTACTCGAGTACTACTCATTGCTGAGTAATTGCAATACTCAAGTACTACTCATCGCTGAGCAATTCCAATACTCGAGTACTACTCATTGCTGAGCAATTCCAATACTCAAATACTACTCATCGCTGAGCAATTCCAATACTCGAGTACTACTCATCGCTGAGCAATTCCAATACTCGAGTATTACTAATCGCTGAGTACTTCCAGTACTGGAGTACTACTAATCGCTGAGTTCTTCCAGTACTAGAGTACTATCCATCACCCAGTACTCGAGTACTACTCATCGCGGAGTCATTCCAACACTCGAGTACTTCTAATGACTGAGTACTTCCTGTCCTTGAATACTACTCATCGCTCAGTAATTCTATTACTCGGTACGTAAAGTCGTGCTTGCAGTGCTCGACGAACTGGCCTCCAGTCCCAATTGAGATTTATAGAAGTTTAAACCTTGGTTAGAATGATTTAATTATACTGTACGTATTATGTTGGAACCAAGAGAAAAGAACAGAATAGAGAGCGACTAGCAAGATTAAGTGAATAACGTATCTCAAGAGATGGAACTGCCAATTAGGACGTACGATCATAATTGGCCATGGCCCAGATCGAGTTCTCTCGTATCCTTTGCTACCAAAGCTATCGCCCGTGTTGTTGATAGCTCATCAATGCCGTTTACCGGAAAGCGGCCGCGCGTGTCCTGCCAGAGGGGCAACAATATGGAACACCGGGGCAAAACGAACAACCGTACTCGCCGTTTGAGACGAGAAGTTGCTCTGTCTTTTCTTTAAAAGTATCTGCGCAGAATGTACAATCCGGCCTTCGCGAGTATCCGCAAAGGGTTTACGTTTTTTTTTTTGCACGGATCGTTCCCCTTTAATGATATCCCTGACTTAACGTGACGCGGGCCAAAAATTCGGAGCTCCCGTCGGATCGCCCGGCAACACATGCGGAATAGCCGTATCGAATTCAGATCCACGCGAATATATGTAGTACCAGTGTGCGCCGATCGAAGCATACACGAAAATCTTAATGCAAACCGATGCTATTTCAATCCCGTAATAGTAGCTAAAGCCCTTCCAAACATCTTTCAATATTAAAGCGGTACTTTCGTATAGCTCTCTGTACGAACGTTAAAGACGCCGGAACGCCGCCGTAGAATATTCATAACTTCCATAATTCCTACGAGAGAAGGGGTGGAGGAAACGGAACAATTTTTTGCTTGGTTTCGTTCCGTGCCTTTATATATATATATATATATATATATATATATTGGGCATTGGGCATACTGGGCAGGAATTGGGCAAAGCGAACCCACTAGCTATTGTGGTCCACTTTGCCCCGCGCCTCGTTTTTTTTTTTTTTTTTTTTTTTTCTTCATCAGAGACACTTTCGATTCCCTTTTTTTACTCATTCATCACGTTTGGTTTATTTACCGAAACAAACGAATCTATCTATATCTACCTCGACGCGGAAATGCCGGAGAGCAATTTTTATTTTTTTTTTTTTTTTTTTTGGTGTTCTATTTTGCCCCGCCTTTCCTACAAATTGAAAATTAAAAAATGAAACAATAAAACGCGTAACGGTTAGTCTTCAAGAGACAGTCGTTGCGGATATTTTGAACGTTTCCATTTTATTAGCGACCGTGGACGGAAGACGTGCGGTTGCCTTCGGATTCATCTGAACCGCCCAACATTCGCAGAAGCATCCCTACGTGTTGCCATACCT
Organism: Amblyjoppa fuscipennis; assembly: GCA_963575735.1. Classification (NCBI taxonomy): domain Eukaryota; kingdom Metazoa; phylum Arthropoda; class Insecta; order Hymenoptera; family Ichneumonidae; genus Amblyjoppa; species Amblyjoppa fuscipennis. The sequence continues at coordinate 1,654,682 of OY754489.1, read as the reverse complement.
GTGCCGGTTGGCGCTGATGGACTACGATGTGGCGGACGGCATGCGGAGCGGTACCAAACGGCCACCTACTCGACCCCACTTGGGACCGCCTGCGATTGTTCCGATAGTGCACGACCGGCGAGCGGAATCGGGGAGAAGCGGCAAAGGCACAACCGGAAGCAACCATCGGCAAATATGAATGCAGAACACCCAGTTGAAATGCCAAGAAATTCCTCGTCGCCGTTGACCCGGAAAGTCTCCACACCACCCCCCCCCCCCCCCCCGCCCCCCGATCACATTTATTCCTTCCTGCAGCCCGTTTCTCTCCTCTCAATCTGTTCGCTCGTTTAAGGGTCGTTGAGGCGAGAGACCTTGAGTTTCGATGGGCCTCCTCCTCCACTCGTTCACTTTTCATTAGGTATGCAATCGACGAACGCCCCCCCCCCCCCCCCCCCCCTCCCGGCTTTGCCCGGAGAACAGGAAGGAAAGCCTCGCCGCGTTCCACCGGAAAGAGATACACATTTTTCATCTGTTGAAATTCATAGATCAAATTTGCTGGATTCTACCATAATTTGCGCGGAGAATTCTTATTGGAGTGCTGGGTATGGTAGCTGCGCAATGCCGGATGTACTGGGAGCGAGGCAAAAGGGACCAATTTTACAAGGGTTTTCGAAGGACGGAAACTAAAGACAAGTACCGTCTCGGATTGGTAATACCGGTCCATTCTTGCCCGCCCTACTCCATTTCTCTTTCAGTGTCGACGACATTCTACTGACTGCAATTCTCTAGTGTAAAGCAAAACTCTACTGTAGAGCAATTGTTCGAGAAGTCATCAGATACGCAATCGGCGAACGCCCCGGCTTTGCTCCGAAAACCCTCGGCACTTTCCGACGAAAACTGATCCACATTTATCGTGCGTTGAGACGGAGCAGCAACAAACAAAAAAAATGCTATATTTTACAATAATTCGTGCACAGTAGTTTCGCGATGAATTATTGTTGCAGCACTGTATGGTAACCACTGTGCATTGCCAGATGCGCTGGAAGCGGTAAAGGGTAAAAGGGATAACAAAAAAAAGGGGCCATTTTTACAAAGGTTTTTTTTCGAAGGATATAAGCAAAAAACAAATATCGTTTCAGATTGAGAACGCCGGTTCATTTTGCCCCGCTCTACCCTATGTCTATTTCTGTCTCGACAAAATACTCCTGTAAAACAATTGTTCGCAAGTACGTTGGAGATTTATTATTTTTTTCTTCATTTTTCTTTTTTCATTTCTTGTCGACAGAATTTGCCGAGAGACGTTGTAGCGACGATGGAAGATGGGAGGGACGTGGTGGTACAATCGGCGACAGAGACTCACCGAACGGATGGACGAACTACACGCCGTGCTTCACCCCGGAAATGCTTTTGCTCTTCCGGAAGCTCTACACCGGAAACGAGGACGAGGCTGAGGCAAGGGTGTTTGCAAATTTAACGCTTCGGCGTTAGAAATTCATGCGATAGGATAAAAATATGTCACACAGACCGGAAAGCGACGATAGTCTCTGCAAAGTTTCCACGTGAAATGTTTCAACAATAAATCCAAAAAAAAAAAAAACGCAACGAACAATTAGCGGCATTAATGATTGCTTTCAAATTTATTACATTGAACCTGTGCCAACATAGCACTATTTTTCAAACTGAAAGTGCAGGAGACTTTTGGCATGGACCATAATTTATTTATAGTAAGATTTATTTTATAGTCGTATTTTTAATTTGCTTATATGTAATTATATTGAAATTTTGTGTCGAAGCGCGAACTGCTCCGTAATTTGATCTCTTCCTACTGCCAATATGTTTGGCGGATACAGGGGAGAACGGGGCAAAAATGGGTTAGTGGAATTAAAAACACAATCTAACAATAATTTTTGGACGTCCAATTTTGTCCCGCTCTCCCCTGTCAATATCGTCCTGTAAACGGCTTATGCCCATGAATATGCAAACAGGAAATACATAAATAGATAAATCCAATTGATATGCGTTCAAATTTCAGGTGAAGCTTGAAATCGCTGCGAAAACTCGAACGCTCGAATTCGTTGGATTGAGCATTTCACTGGCTGCTCTCGTCATATCGTTGGCAATATTCTGCCAATACAGGTGAGAGCACAGTAGAAAACCGCGTAAGTTTCATTCGGATAAGTTTTACCAACTGAATTAGTACGAACAAAAAGCACGAACGGATAAGTTGGATCCACATTTTCTGTGAGTCCGTCTACCTGCAAGACCTCTTTCAGGAAGACAGAGTGCGTAGGTTCTAAAAAAAAAAACAGGTCGTGCGGGAAATCCAGCTTATCCGGTCGTGCCTAAAATTGGCTTGATCCCCGAGCATGTGACTTACGCGGTCGTCTACTGTATGTCGCACACACGCAACAACCTCTGCAGATTGGATAGTTTGGTGCAAAATAAGATAACTTAAGATTTTAGGGAAATTTAGGGAAAATGGCACATCAGTGAGATAACTTCTCGATCGTAAATTATTTTTCATTCTATACACCGGATACACAAAAAAAAAACCTCCCCTACGTTTGTAGCAATTTCCGTAAATTCCGTAAAGATGTTTTCTACAGAGTGCGAGCTTCGCCGATTCTCTTTGTGAGAATGTTACGACGATAGCGCTACGAAACTTTGTCATCCGCTTTACTGCGTCACCCTTTCGTATCCTGTGAGAGTGTGACTTTGGATGAATTTCGGGAACGGGATGTACCTCGGGCAATTTCGAGTTAGCCTTGCCAAGGTTGGGGGGACGCGGGGGCTTCTTCCTCTCTTTGGACAATTGCTCGAAACGTTCTCGGAGAGCCTCGAGGCATTCGTTGCGTCACATTATCCCTTTGAGAATGGTGGTAGCGATACAATTATTTCGATCGAGTAACTTCCCAGGGTCGAACGCGATAAACTGGTCCCGCAATGATTTAGGCACGAGTGGTTACTGCATTGTTGCAGTTTTTTTTTTTTTTTTTTTTAATGTCACCGATAAATTCCACGTCGATGACGCGCCGTCACATGTGACCAATCATTGACTAATACCCTCGAATATTTTCAGGTCACTGAGAAACACGAGGACTCGGATTCACAAGAATCTCTTCGTCGCCATGGTCATACAAGTTGTGATAAGGCTTACTCTCTACATAGACCAAGCACTGCTGAGGTCCGGCTCGTACGGTTTGCATCACGGTATCAAGAATACCGTGAGTTGGTACACCAATTTTTACTGCAAAAAATAACTTGCGTAAACGTGCCTAACGAATTTCATAAAATTTTCAGCCGATTCTCTGCGAGGCGAGTTACGTTCTTCTGGAGTACGCGAGAACGGCAATGTTTATGTGGATGTTCATCGAGGGCTTCTTTCTTCACAACATGGTGACCGGTGAGTTTTAGTATTCGTTCGGTTTACTTCACGTTTATTTTTAATGATGCACTAGTATCGCAAAATTACTATTACACACAGTACGACATAATTCTACGATTGTAACATTAAAAATCCGTAAAACGAATATTCGTCAGATAAACGTAAGTCAATTAATTTTTTTCGCCTCACCACTTTCGCTGGTCGGACAACGATGCAGTAACAATTTTTCAAGAGACCTCGTACTATCGAATGTATCGATTGGTCGGTTGGGGATTTCCCGCTCTCATGACTTTGGCCTGGGCTATCGTTACGGCTCACTACTATCATCCATCAAAGTAAGCGCTTCTTCGAATACAACGGTAACAATATATACGTATTTTGTGCCGACGATTTTTGTCGAGTGCATTAAAACTTCAATTGTCCGGTGGGCGGTTTAACCGGACGGTGGATTAGTCGTGCCCAGGTTCAGTTACTCGTGGGAAGTCCATTGTCCTTTGTCCGGATCATCGAGATTGTATCGTGTTTCGTATACTGTAACGAACGGGTGAAATAAAAAGGGAGACTGATTATGAAAATAAAGAGAGAAATGTTTATTAACCGAATAGAGAAATCGTAATCGTTCTGCCAATACGTCTGGGAGTGTTAAAGTCCCGAAAAAGACTGTCGATGAAATCTACGAATGCTGTGAAATAGATCGATCGTTCGTCGGTCCAATGTCATGCCGTTCGAGTGGCTCGTCAGAACCGCTCACCGATCAATAAATTGTCCAATTTATCCGGTATACGATGCTCGTTAGAATATAATAAATATAACCACAGACACTTTTTTTTTTCATTATCGATACTTCGTTAATAATAAAACATGATGCAACGGCATTTATTTATTACAGATGTTGGTGGGGCTACAACTTAACATTATACTTCTGGATCCTCGAAGGACCGCGGCTAGCCGTTATTTTGGTAACAAACTTTCATTTAATTTTTTTAATCCGCATTATGTAACAAAAAATAATAACTATAAAATTTGCTTGTTGTGTCTGATATATGGAATCGAATGTATTTCCGAGTAGCTCAATTTCCTGTTCCTGATGAACATAGTGCGGGTATTGGTGATGAAACTGAGACAGAGTCACTCCAGTGAAATCGAGCAAGTCCGGTGAGTAAAGTCGTCGAGTTAATACAATCGGTAACGCAAAAAAAAAAAAAATTAAAAAATCTTATCCGTTCGTTACAGAAAAGCCGTGAGAGCCGCGGTGGTGTTGCTGCCGCTGTTGGGAATTACAAATATCATCTCGATGGGCGGCGCCCCATTGGAGAAGACCGTGTGGTTCGCCCTTTGGTCCTACACGACGCACTTCCTCACCTCGTTTCAAGGACTGTTCATCGCCACCCTCTACTGTTTCCTCAACGGCGAGGTGAATACGAGTCGAGGAGTATCTACTCATTGCCGAATAATTTTTACCTCCTTGACAATTCTGAAATCATCCTTGAATATTGATTTCGAAACGACCCCCTGGCAACTTTAGCAACCATTGTTTTTTTTAAGGATAATCGTAGCGTAACCGAAAAAATTACTGTTGGTGCAGGTCACTTTTTACTCCGTAGAGGTAAGCGAAAAAATAACCGTATTTCAACTTATCGGCATTCGCAGTTGTTTTTTTCGGTTACTCGAACAAACAAAACGACCTTTGGTAAGCACAGGCAGTGTGAGCTCTCGCACGCGCGTGCACAGAAGTTGGAATATGGTTGTTTTTGCGTTTATTTTAACGGCATAAAAATTGTTCCGAAATTGACGTTAATTTTTCGGCGATTTTTACCGTTGCCGAAACTACTTTCGGACACGCGATAGCTTACGGATTTTGGTAGTCACAAGTCAACTAGCGGACAATTTTTTCCTAGTATCGAAAAAAATTGCTACTTGGGTATCACGCGATCGCCTTCAAACTCTCTCGATTATCGGAATCTCACGCACGCGTATCTCACGCCGGTTTTTTGGCCATCGTGCCCGTGCTACTTCCACGCTCGAGTAATTTGCCGCTAACGCTGTCTGACCCAACTATTTTTATATGTAATTCGAGTACCCTTCAACAGGTGAGAATCGTGCTGGCCAAAACTATTTCGGTCTACCTGACTCGGAGAGGCACCGATCTTCAGACGAGAAGGCAGTCGATCTTCAGCAGTTGTCAGCAGGGTCGAATAACGTCGGGTAAGATGATTAACAAACATAGCCGAGCGAATGCCTCGAGTGGTTGAAACGCGGATTCGTGTAATTCAAGTGCTTTCAAGTACCCAAAGTGTTTGCCCGATCCCGTTAATAAGCCACTGAAATTTCCACCTCCGCTATTCCTATCTCGTAAAATTGCTTTTTATCTCTCTTCCTTTCTTTTTTTCCTTCTTGTTCTAATTATTATGAAATTTGTTGATGCCTATGCGACGGACGTGGATGCTGCTCGGTCGGTAAGCAGCGATAGAAATTGATGAAGGGGAACTCGGAGCTAACCGATGGGTCGGCTTTTGTTGCCCGGTCCGAAGCCAACCACCACCGGATCAACCTGCCGAGTGAGTAAAGTCCGAGGATACCATTCGCACGGACACCAACTCTCGTGCCACGATGTAGTCGATGCCGCATTTAGATCAAACCCCGCCGAAGATCCTCACCGAATGCCGTACGTAGTTATACCTGACGCCCAGGCACAAACCCGCACGTACTTCCGAGATGATTGATTAAACCGCCCGCATGTCACACGACCCACCCATCACCGACCCCGACACGCTGATTAACGCGGATTTTGACCGTGTTGAAACTCGCATCGTCGGACGCTTCGCGGAACGTCGGACTGAATCCACCCAAATGATTATCTCACATTAACATTCGTCCCTCCAGCTGCTTTCATCGAGCGTGCAGAGATATATATCCTTAAACGAATCGAATTTAATAACTGTAGGCAGTCAAAGCGCATTGACTCTGCTGGTAACTAAACCAGACACAGTCGGTAACGAAAACTGTAATTAATTATTTATTTTGCAAGAATTCAAACGTTCTTGGACAAAACGTTAATTTTAACGCCTTCGTTTATCAGTTGCGCGGACGCTAGGAATTTTCATTTCCTCGGAAAGTTACGTTTCGTTAAAAAGCTAGCCGCTTAAAAAAAAAATAATAATTACAGTTTTTGCAGGTATAATGAGAAACAAAAATTGTATAATTAATAACAGCTGACAAAATAGACGCCCGAATCGCGCCTGTTTTCTCATATCAACTTTAGGACCTCTAACTGTTTTGATCGACCATGCGGAAGTATACTTTTACACCAATAGAATTTATCAACAGAATGTATTTAAGACTATGTAAAAATGACTCAGACGATAACAAAAACTGCAATCAAGTTTTTTGTCAAGGCTTTTTAGACAAACGTTAATTTTTAGCGTTTTGCTTTCTTTATCAGTTGCGTGAACGCCAAGAATATAATTCGAGTTTTACAGTTATAGTTAGAATCAAAGATAAACGGCTGACAAATTGAATGTCCGAAGCGCACCGGATGCGGGTCGCATATCACTCGTCCCTCATGCTCATATTTCGTCATTAAAACTCGATACGCGTACGATTCTCAGAAATAGTACAAGTCGTTTTTGTTTTTCGTTCTTTTTTTTTTTTTCATCTATCCACAGAACAACTGTCTGACCACGGTGGTTACTGGCGAGTTACGAGCGCCAAATGAGAAGCCACACGTCCAAGCTGTTTCGGCTGCATCGACTGACGAGGGTCAGTCGCGAGGAACAGGACGACGAGTGCCGCTGAAAGACTGACTCGAGAATACTGAAATACAGGAATTTAATGTATTTATCACCGTTGATTTTTGTACGCCGGTCCGATCGAACAGAGCAGCGGCAGCTCTGCCTTCGAACACTCGACCAGCCGGACTCGTGGTTGGCTTTTTTCACCACGCTGTTTTTATTAGATTATATATATTTTTTTTCTTTGAAAAATGATCTCACGCGAAAAACGACGGATAGGGTACAACACATATTATCCGTCCCAGTGAATAAATCATCGAAAGTAGATGTTTTAGTAAGCCGCGAGAATTATCCTCGCGGTCATTGTCGTGTTAGGAAAAAGCGTTTTCCGATTGCGAAACGAACGCTTTTGTCCTCCCCGTTCCTCCCAAAATCGATTGTATCAAATGTCGTTACCGAGAGGACTTTTTTGTAAATGCATATTCATGGCTTGGAATGTTGACTGTATAGATATTATAAAAGTATTTGAATTTATATTTCTAAAGGAATTGCGTCTCTCGGGCGATAGCATTGTAAAGTGTCAATGCTATAATTTCCGTGTGTGCCGTTTGCCAGCGCGGTTGCATCAATTATTTCACAAGCCGACGATGCATCGGTCAGTTCGTCTTCCGCATCGAGCATACATCAGTGGAGCCTTTTTTGTTCGTTACTTCAAATGAATCAAGAGGAAATCCCTAGCCTTTTTTTTTTTACTCGAACGCACAATTCCGGTGCGAGCACGCTCGCGAGTAGTAAAGTAAGACGTCAGCGATTTATAAAAATATAGTCGTTCGTTCGTTCATTTAAAAAAACAAAAATCTTCATAGTTTCCTTCATTTATTTTTATTGTAAAAACATATCTGTGGGAAATCAATACACGTTATTTGGGTAACAGAGTATAGATATTTACAATGACACATGTTTTTAATCACGTTACCTTGTATGTACATACATGAATGCGAAGAAATATTTTATTATACCCATATAAAGAAAAATATTAGAAAACAAAGAAAAAAGCTCGGAGGTTTGTTTGTTATGTTTGTGTACAAGTGTTGTCGAACGACGGGTCCGCGCGGATGTGCTCCGATAATTGATAGATCGACAAAATGCTGATTCATTCGAGAATCAATGTTTTGCCGATCTTCCAATTATCGCGCGTATGTGAATAATTCTTTATTCGCGTCCGCGCGCGCACGTTCGTTCGACGAATGCAAGAGGCGGCTCGTTACCTATATCGTTACTTCAATTATTAATACTGTCCTAATCAACGATAAGATATACTATCACAGATATCTTGTGAGAGATCGGGCGGACGGGGCTATTTTTTTTTGTGCACGGATCAGAAGAGCGTCCCGGATCGAGCTGCGTCAACTATTCCCAAGTCAAAGCTCGTCGGTTCGAAAAATTGATCACTAATCGTCTATCCCGTCGGACAGGTCACAACTTTCGTATTTCATCGAAACTCGTCGTGAAAGCTCTTCTCCGTATCCACCATCTTGCTTCCCAGAAACAAATCGGTCTTGCTCAGTACTTCTTGCAAACTCAATTTTCTGTCCTTGTTGGCGTCCGACAGATCGATCAAGTGTTGAGCCTCCTGTATAGCGTGTCTCGGGTTCCTCGGGTCGATGTACATCTGTACGGGAAAAATCGATGAGGGTCACTCGAAGCGCCGTTTCACTTTGAACCTTGGTGAAAGTCGACGATAGGCGAAAAAAACGGAATAACGTTGGGGTCAAAATGACCTCCAGATGCACACCAAGGATCAAATCGTCTATCCACGTACGACATTATCATACTCACCAATAGCTCGGAGCGATCGGCTTTGCCATTTTTATTCTTGTCAATAAGAAATCTAAATTCCTTTCTGCGATCGTCGCTCCCACCGACCGGCTTCGTCTGATCTTCCCGAAGCTCGAGACCGACTCCATCGGCAGGAAGATCGGAAAATTCATCCTCCGTAAGTTGCTCGTCACCGTCGCGATCTACGAACAAAAGTGTTGCCACAAAAGCGCCGAATACATGGTACAAAGAAGAAAGATTTGTAGATTTAACTAATATCTCTTGTCCCCAAAAGTGCGCAACTTTTTTTTTCGTTAATGTTACTAATTTTTTTTTTTTTTTTAATAAAGAAAAATACTCGACTGTCCATCGAGACAGAAAATTGTACAATTTTGTAGACAATAAATGGTTTTGAAATGTACAAAGCTTTCGTTTCTTTTTTTTGCCGAATATCTCGGTTACATCGAATCAACGTTGCAACAACGACGTTACCGAATTTGTCGAACAGATCCTCGACCATTTGCAGCAACGCCCTGTGGCTGCTCTCAGGATGTGTGAACGCGAGAAATTCGTCGAGCGCGAGTCTGTCGGGATCCGTTCTCGCGGCCTCTGCCCATCTCGCCCGATCTCTCTGAATGCTCTCCTTCATAGACCTCGATAGCTCGGCGTGCCTCTTCTTGTGGGATCCGATGTAACTCTCTGAGAGGCCGTGGGACCTGAGAAAATGTCCGTGATACTCCTCCCAAGATATCTCACCTGCCAAACAAAAATATCATCACAAAACTCGTCAAGATTTGATTCTTATTTTTTTATCATAACCGAAGCTTCAATAATAATAATAATAATAATAATAATTCGTATTATGTTTTCGGTTAACAATAATAATAATAATTTTTTCGGTTAATTAAACAAACAAAAACGACCATTTTCACATACAGGTAGCGTTAGCTCTCGCATGAGCGTGCGCAGCTGTTGAAATATTAATGTTTTTGTAGTTCCTTTAAAGTTACGTGGTATAACCCTCCGCCCACCTGCCCCGCGACTATTGGCAACACAAAGATTGTACCGAATGCCGCAGAACGCCGAGAAAAAGAAAATTGTCTCAAGCCTAAGTCTGCCGACTCCGCGGGGAAAAGACAAATTGCTTTTTTCATCAGCGGAGTGCGGTCTCAAAACGGCATGCAAAACAGTTACTGTTACCGGCGGCGATATTTCACATCACTTCAACGGTATAAATAAGTCACCTGAAATGACCGTAATTTTTGTTGGTAATAACCAACAAAATAAAAACCAGGTTTTTTTTTGTTACGGTTTTGTTTACCGTTATAATAATAACACGGTTGTTGAAGCTGCTGGGACCCCTATGAACAAGTAGCACATGTGAAATACAGTCAGAGTTATACGAAGCTGAATACAGAATTCGTGCAGGCAGAATGTTACAAGCAGAGTATAAGATAGGTTGATTAGTTACAGTCAGAGTTGCAATCTTGACACACGCGCAATGTCCCAAAACATTAGGGTGGCAATAATTATGATAGAATGGCAGTTTATAAACCGTTTCGGGGGTTGTTGTCGATAGCGGTGAAGAGTCCGATGTTTTGCTGCATGGCGCGCTCTATGTGCTCGGTTATCTTGGCGTGTATCCATCTGGCCAGTTCCTGAATGTCAAGCTCGTTGTTCTCGTCGGTATCGGCGCGACGAAAGACGTCGGTAAGCAGAGAGTCGTCCTGATGCTCGATTTGCTCGGCCTCCCAAATCGTTTCGCCGTCCCTGTTGTCCGAGATGCCTCCGAGACTCTTCGTTTTCGCCGGGTCGATCTCGGACAGTTTTTTTCTCGTTTCCGTGGCGGTCTCGAGCTCGGCGAACAGCGCCTGAATGCCCGAGTCAGAATCCAGCTCGTTCGTCACCGCGGGACTCTTGAGCTGCACGTTTTTGTTGTACTTCACGAACAGCAGGGATATGTAGATGAACAGCGGTACGAGTATCGTCCAGCGTGCGAAACGCAGAAAGGTCGGATCCAACTTGCAGGCGATTCTCCGCATCGTCGCGTTGCGTTCTCTACGATTAAAGTATAATAGCGAAACGAGCGAACGATCGCTTCTATCGCCGAGTCGAGAGAGCCTCGCTTCGTCCGTTCAATTACCAAAACACCGGTGCGGCCTCTCACCAGCCCCGGCGACTTTCTACTTCGAACGGTTCGTTGCAGACCTCGGTTCTCGTCCACCGTCGCGGAGCCGACGACTTTCAACGCCGCAATGTCGACCCCCCATTCGATCACCTCGAGATCTTCGTAAATAATCGTCGCGAGATTCACAGTTATCGGAAACGAAATAACAACGTCCGGCGACGCCGCGACGCTGCCGACTGATTATTACACAATTTTTTTTTTTTTACCGTGCCGACACTACTCGGGATGCCGACGGTTCCGTTCCCGTCGCAGCGTACCGACTAACGCTCTCGGCGTTGCGCCTTCGTATTGATCCACTTTCACCTCTCGACGCGCGATCGCCCTCTCTCTCTCTCTCTCTCTCTTGCACTTGCCCGACGATCCACGCAGTAAACGCGAACGCTCTCTGTTATTTATAATAATCTGTTATCTTACGCGTGTATATTATATTAATCGTTCTTTTTTTTATTATGCTTATCGTCTTAATCGAAACGAAAATCGGATAATACAGTGGCAATATTAAAGTGGGAAGCTCATATTTTTTACATCGACGCTTACGATCGCGGACCGGCCATAAAATTCACAAATGTACAACACGCACGATTCCGTGCTCTCTGCAGTTGGACTGCACAGTTATTAACAATAATAATAATAGTAACAGTAACATTATGGGATACAGGTATGTAGAGTACAAAGAGTTATTGTTAACAGTAAGTACACACGGCGCTCCTGTGGTCCGTTTGTACTGGTTATTTTTACGCGCAGTCTCGTACAAAGTAGTTTGAAATTAAAAGAACAAAAAAAAATGAAACATCGAATATCTGTACATTTTTATCTAAAAAAAAAAGGGGGAGACCAATCGTTAATAAAAAATAATGAAATGTACAGTCTCGTGGACGACTGGACAAGCCCGGATCATCGACGATTATTTATAATCATCGATATTGTACTCGTTCTCTCGTACCCAAGGCGTATTATTGCACACCTATATAATCGCCATCCCGCAAATCGAACTACTTGGGACTCTTATTGTTCGTTTCACTCGTGATTTTTTCGTCCTCGAGCTCGAGAGCGAGATTCGCGATACCCTGAATGTTCCGATTGCGAGGCTTGTTCGCCGTGCCCAGAAGAGCCCGGATCGGTGGGCTCAGCAGATCGTGGTCCAGCTCTGCTGCATCCTGCAGTCCCGTGCACAGACTCACGAGAAAACCGACGATCACCGTCACCAGGCAACCTATTACGCTGTACCACAGGTAGCTAATCTGTTAGAAAAAAAGGAGCAAACCATTAATAAATTAAAATAAAATACGAAAAAAACAACAAAAATATTCTGTATGGTAATACCGAAGTATTGAAAAAACAAAATATTAATACATTTAGAAAGTATTATTCCAAGTGGAAGGCATAGAGTTCGGTACTGGATCGGCTGGATAAGGCGTGGAGAAAAGGATTTCACGTGTCACGAGCGCAAGGATGCGCTGGATCGAAGGGATTAGCTGGATTGCTAACCCCTCTATAACGCACTGGTGCATTAGTTGGACGCCGGCGCATATGCCGGAAGGGAGCCAGGAAAATCAAAGGAGTTCGGTCTCGCATTTCGGGGACCGATACGTCGACCCGGTGTTCCTGACCGAACACTCGCCCTCGAGTTCTGACCAATCTGAAGATCAACCGGTCGATTGGTGCACCAAACCAACTTTCGTTCGGGTGACATAAAGTAGTTTTACAATGCGACCCCATTTTGGGATTACCTCGGGGAAGATGTGGTCAAGTTGTTGTGAAGATAGGAAAGGAGCCTGAACATAGGATAGGTCCGTGGTTCTTAACCTTGGAGGTCCACAAGGGGTTCCGCTAGTATTTTAAGGGTCCATGGACCCCAAGTTAAGTACCTCTGGAACGACCAAACGCGAGAGTCTACCTGGGCTAAGGGCGTCCCGTTACATTATATAACAAAAAATTACAAAAAAAAGAAGAAGAAATTAGTCTGTACAGTAATACAGAATCATATGCCAATTTTTAATACTGTATCTACCCTGTATATGGACCACGCCTCAATGAAATCCTCGTTTCCCGTGCTCGCGAAGGCGGCCACTGTCTCGTTGGTGCACGGACATCCGTCGACGGATGTCGGCCTGCTGTCGAGATGTATTTGCCCGTTGAAATGGGCCACTTGAGCGCTGAGCCCGATCCAGAGTACGAGCCCCAGGCCAGTTATTGCTCCGCACATCGCGCCTTTCGCGTTCGCCCACGGAACGAACATCCCAAGAGAGAAGAGCCCCAGGTTCACGCCACCCACCATACCGTTGAACGACAAGGCGACCTGAAGAACTCCGCCGAGACGCTCGACAACGAAGACGAGGGCGAAGCTCAGCGCTCCGAAGAAAATACTTATCCATCTCGCGTAGACGGCTCCTTTACTGGGCGGTACTTGAATTTTGAAAAGACCTTGGAGTATGTCCTCGCAGGTGATGGCGGCCAGGGAATTCAAGGCACTCGCTACCGTTCTGGAATTGACGAATGCAATATCGATTACACGTTTCCACCGTTAGGGGAGAGCGGGGTGAACGACGGGACACAGTGAGCCACACGATATGTCTTGGTGGTTCGAGGTGGATACAAATTATGCAATTTTTCTTCTGTCGAGCAATAAGACAAATTAGATTCTATTAATATTCTAAAAATATTTAAAATTATGATAGTTTTCGGTGGTTCTGTACACCAAGAGTGGAGACCCGTACACGATTTGTCCAAGTCGTGTGAAAAAAATAAAGTCTGCGTGATATAGCTGTACCTACCCCAAAGATGCAGCGAAAATACCGGCTACGAAGAAGCCCGGAATGCCCTTAAGTTCGCCCATAACATTCATTACGTAAAGTGGCAACAATTCATCCTGTCCCGAAATGTGTCCGGCACGCAATGGATCGCAGTGTTTATAAACGCTGTAAAGCACCATCCCGGTGAGGAAATTTACCGAATAAATAACAATCAAGCCGACCGAAGAGACCCACAGTGCGCTGAAAGTAATACAAACGATCGTCCATTATCGTTGACACAAATTCGGACTTCTTCCATTAACTCCGCGGAAATACGATACACGAAGAAAAAGAAAAATAAGAGTAACGTACGTTCTGACTTGACCGATGCTCTCTACGCTAAGATACTTCTGGACGGAAGCCTGATTGCTGCAGAACATCGTTGCCCAGTAGAATGTACCGCCCACAACGACGCTCCAGAAACTGTGACGAACGGTCGGTGTCGGATCCATGTTGAAGAACTCGAACCTGCCGGTGTCACGGCTATCCTGCCACACCTGCGAGATCCCACCGGCCCAACTCATTCCCATACCGACGATCGTGAAAAGCGACGCCAGCAGCACGACAGCTTGAAATGTGTCTGTCATTATGACGGCTTTCATGCCACCCTAAAATTTCAATAGACCGATTGACCTTTTATAAGTGATACTATGTAGCTACTAAGTGGTCGGGATAAAGCTTAACCCCTTCACTGTCAGAGAAATGTATTTTCCTATACGTTGAGGCCCCTATAGGGGCTCCTAACAGCGAAGGTGTTACAGCACTAGCACAAGGATTCTGTCGAAAAAAACTGGTTAACTTTCAACAATTTTTTAAACGCGTTTTTCCACACAGTTAGTACAAGGTGTTATGAAGTTTGAGTTTTTTTTAATTGAAAAATATCAACTAACAACGGACTTACTAACAATTAACAAGGGATTCAGTTGAAATTTGGGTAGGGCCTTGTTTATAACATTTTCTATCTAATGACCGGATTATTTTTTTTTTAATGTTAATTCATTTGGTAATAACAAACATTTAGATCGTCTTTTTCATTGAAACGAAAAAACGACCTTAATCCTTTGTTATGAACAAATAAATTAACATAAAAAAAATAATCCGGTCATTAGATATAAAATATTATAATCAGGGACCTATTCAAATTTCAAGTCAATCGGACCAATAGATTTTGAGATGCGACGCCGTTATTAATTGTTAATAAGTCCGTTGTTAATTGAGTTTTCAATAAAAAAAAAAATCAATCTTCATAACACCGTATAGTAACTGTGTATAAAAACCCAACCTTGTCCGTCTAATACCAGCGTTAAAAAATGTTAAAAATTGACCTGTTTTTTGGACCAAATGCTTATGCTAGTGGGTTAAATTTTGTCGTATATATCGTCGGAACAAGAAAGCCTGTACAAACCTGAGACGCATAAAATATGCAGACTACGTAGACTAGAGTTACAGCCAGGTAAGTATTGAGGCCCGTAACTGATAACAAAAAACAAACACCGCTGTTAACGTTGTTACGATTTTTCAAAACAAACAGATTATTCTTTGACCGCCAATGAGCAACGTACCGTGGCTTAATGCTAGGGCCGGAGCGTAAACAGCCACCGATGTGTACAAAATCATCTGCAGCATGTAAAGACCGCTCGCGAGCAATCTGCAGTGTGTGTTGAAGCGTAGATTCAAGTACTCGTAGCTCGAGGTCAGCCGTAGCTTCATGTATACCGGCAAGTACAGTCTGGAGGTTATCGGTACGACGAGTAAAAATGCCAGGCAGGTCATCCAGAATTGGGTACCCTGTGTAAATGACAAAAAATATCGATCCGCATATTATAACATCATGAAGAGGGACATCAACCCCTAAAAAGTTGACGTGTCATGCTATTATCTCGAAATCGTATGACGAAATTCACAATAGATAAGGTGTGTGATCGAAAGTGTCGTGGCGTTGCTTCCGATTTGAAAACCACAATTTTCGACCGGAAGTGACGTCATACAGCAAACCTCGCTTCAGATTTCGAAATCTCGATTTGCAACCGGACGTGAACTCATACGGGAAAGCGACACTTCCGGTTTGAAAATCTAATTTTTCGACAGGAAGTGACGTATTTCCGATATAACATCACTTCCGATTTCGAAATCTCGATTTGCAAACGGACCTGAAGTCATATGGGAAAACGACACTTCCGGTTTGAAAATCTAATTTTATCGACCGGAAGTGAATTATTTCCGATATGACATTACTTCCGGTTTCGAAATGTTGATTTGCAACCGGACGTGAAGTCATGCGGGAAAACGACACTTCCGGTTTAAAAATCTAATTTTTCGACCGGAAGTGAGTTATTTCCGATATGACATCACTTCCGGTTTCGAAATATTGATTTGCAATGGGACGTGAAGTCATACGGGAAAACGACACTTCCGGTTTGAAAATCTAATTTTTCGACCGGAAGTGAGGTATTTCCGATATGACATCACTTCCGGTTTCGAAATGTTGATTTGCAACCGGACGTGAATTCAGACGGGGAAACGACACTTCCGATTTGAAAACCTCATGTTTCGACCGGAAGCGAGATGAATCGAAAAATGAGTTTTAGAAATCGGAAGTAACGTTTTCCAGTATTATTTTATTAAAATAATTTTTCTCTAAAACAGAGGGATTGAGGAACGCAGGAACGCACATATATATTTATTTTTATATACATGTATATATATTTTGTTTTACCTGTCCATACATCTCCGCGGGATTTCCAAGGAGTTCGATAGCAGTAACGAAACTGGCGGCTAGGGACATGGCCATTGGAAATGTGCCCATGTTCGATCCGCCGAGAAGAAAGTCCTCGCTGGTCTCTTGCTTCTTCGCGAAGAAACCGTAGAACGTGCCGATCAGACACGAAACGAGGAGCATTATCGCGAGGACCGTGTAATCCAGCCATGAAAAATAATTCAGCAGCGCCGGATGTTGATCGTGGCATCGCTCCTCGAGGCTTTTCGGCGAGGCCCTCCGTTGCTCGGCCGAGGACGCCGAGAGGGCGAGGAAGAGTATAAGCAGTTGTACTCGCATTTTCTGTTTTTTTCTTCTAATAACTGCGAAGCCAGAAACAAAACAAAAACAAATATGTTAATCAACTTGCAACATTATTATTCCTGAAAACTTTTTTCATATGCTAATTTACTGACACGATGTCCGGTATATATTTGAAATAAAGATTCAAAGAGTTTTCGAGGGACAAGCAAACTTCAAGGACGTTTCAAGGACACCAAGAATTTCGACTGTTGCCATCAGACACCATGATTAATCCATAAAGTCCAAAGCCTACAAAGAAGAAAATCTCAATCGCCCGAGCATTTTCTGAATCGACGAAGCCACTTTAAAAAAAAAAAGTCTCTTCCACATCGTTGTAGAGTATGGTGCATCGGGCATCAAAGGGTTGAAAAAAAAAAAAAAAAGACGCGTGGCGATGCGCGGAGCGTCCACAAAAGAGCCGCTAGTGCCGAGCGCGGATCCATCGTCGTTCATGAAACTCAATCGTTTCTGGTTATAAGCGGCTTTGGTAGCGTAGCTGCCTCAAGTGGTTCGAACTGACACGTGCGAACTTTTGTGAGAAAAAAAAAGATATACATATATATATATATATATATATATCTCGAATGGGCGAAACGACGATAGATGGAACACGCTTGAGGGCGCTTTTGTCTTCGACCATGGCGGTTCGTATCGCTTTACGGAAATAACCACCGACGACGAACGCGTACTTTATCCTTATAAAAATCAATACCCCGGCCTGTCATTTGATACTTGCATCGATCCTCGTCGCCGTGACACTGCAATGGATTTGCACTTGACTCGTTAAACGAAGGAGTGACGTACGGTTAACTCGGCGCGAAACTGAGAGGTTATATTTTCTCGATCAGCGTGCAAAAAAAAAAAAAAAGAACCCGCTTTTCCCCCCGTTTGTTATTTCGTTCGTTCGTTTTGGCAAAACAAACCGAGAGATTCGCGCAGATTGTCGACGAGCCAAGCGTCGTTACATTAATGAGACCGCAATGGCCAGTTTCCAAGCGCGGCTGCCGAGTCCTTTTTACGTAACGGCGAATGGAGATTAATCGATTCGTCAAAACATCCGGGCGAGCAATGTTAACGCCGGTTCGTCCTTACCACGGCACGCGAGTCTTTGCTCATCGTTGACGAACAAAAAGAAAACAAATGAAAAAAAAAAAAAAAAAAACAACAACACATTGGCAAATGTAGCGTAAACTCACGAGCGTCATGGACCCTTTCGAAAACAATAACAACCTTTTGAAACGATAATGATCGTGATGATCGAGCGTATCTTACCTCACTGAAGCTCGTAAGTTCCAGGCACACGGACACGCCGAAGTTTCGCACCGTACAAGATATTTACAACAACAACAAAAACTCAAGAACCCTGCAGCGCTCAACTAGTCTTCGAATATCGTCGATAAGAACGTGCGGAACTGCAGCTGTATTATTTTGCTGGTTTTCCTGACGTAACGCATATATATACGGGTGCTGGAACTAGATAGTCTAAAAATTATATCGATAAACCTTATGTATTGCGCTACCGGATATATCCACTGTGCATCTGTACACGCGTATAGTCACTGACTCGTTATTCTTTACTTTTGCTCTAATTTTTTTTTTTAATTAAAAAAAAATAAATAAAAATATTTTAAACTCCCATACGAATTGGTTAAGAATCGAGTCGTTTTTTTTTCTCTCCCGTTCCGTTGGATTTTGTGACGAATGGATTAAACGGCGTACGGTTTTGAGACTGATCGTTTTAATTGTCATATGCTCCTTTATACGAGTCGGACCCCTTCCACCGAAGAAAAACGACGATGAGGCGAGACTGCGGCGGGCCTCGTGGAAGCCGGTACGTGCAAGAGTTGCACGCACCGTGACACTAGCCAGTTGTCAGCCCCTCCGAGAGGGGAGGCGGAACGCCGGAACGAAGAGCGCCGCTTGTCTGGATTGCCGGAAAAATCGATTCCGTTAAAAGAGAGTGACGCGTTCAACGATTGCGAACCGAGAAATCGGGAGTAGACCTGCTCGAGAGTCGTTCGACGTAAATCAATTGACGGGAGTAGTTTCGAACGAGTCGCACGCCGAGACGGGATGAGCACATCTCCGTGTGACGAGTCAACCCTCCGCTCGAGACTCATCGCTGAGAGTCTCGTAATTCAACGAGCTGTCCGCAGCGACTGCGTTAATCTCACCGAACGTAAAATCGCTCCCTCGTCGAATGACTCAATGAACTTTCGTCAAACTTTTTGTAACGGCTTTCGAAAGAAACTGTGCACATATGCTCTGCTCGCGCATTATTTATGGTTGTTTGGCTAATACGTGTGATCCACGCGTATAGATAAGTGTCGCGCTTCTCCTGTATCGTCGCGTTTGGGCGAACGTCAATTAACCTTGAGAGATCAGTATCGCGGGTACATTAAGTGATACTCGCGCGGCAATAGAGCAGTGTGTTACATGTGTAACGAGACAGAGCGACGTGTCAGCGTTCATGAAATGTAACAAACTCGATTTATAACGGAATAAAGCGACGCAGCCACGTGGTGTGCGCTGATGAACGGCGCACGATGAGATTATCATCGGTATTTCCTTCTCTTCCTATGTTCCTCTCTCGATAATGATTTTTTTTTTCTTTTATTCCGACCGCAACCACCGGCCGGAAACGCTGATTTCACGGCCGCTGATGCCTCGCACGCTTATTAAATTTTCTTTTCATTGTTCTGCTTAAAGATCTCTGGGCCAAAACGAGTTTCCGTTCGATAGCTATGAAACATCGCTACTTTGCAGGCAAATACATACTGAATCGTACTGATGAATCGGCCATTTTTTTCAGATTTTTTTACCATGTAGTTTTTTTTTTCAGTAACATAAGGTACCGTGTTAACGTTTCATACAACGTTTCATAAGAGTCAAATAAAAAAAAAAAAAAACTCCCAAGCAAAAAGCATACCATCAGAAATATCGTGTTTAAATTTCAAGAAAATTTGCGGTTTTGTTTTTCCAAGATAAATTCAATAAACGAAAGACTCTGTCTCTGTCTAGCCGAGTGCTTTGCCTGCGTTTCCCACTCGTCCACTCACTAACGCAGTCAGCGGAGCCCCTCTCCCGTTTCCCTCTCGCAATTATGGCCCAAACGTCCTTAAGGTGAAGTGTGAAAGCCATGTTTCCTTGGAATATTCTGATACAATATTTCGAAATATTATTTCCATGTATTACAGAAATATTCCGGAATGTTTGAAAGATCAAAAAGATGTCTGCAATTTTTTCAAAACATTTCGTTTTATACGGAAAGGAGATGTGATACAATCCGGGTTTTTTCTTTTTTTTACCGGTGGCGATATTTCACATTCACTCATCGCCATGTGAAACACTCTCTTGTCGTGTCTTTCTCACTCCACCGCGAGCTTCAATAACGTGATCTCTCTCGGTCTCGTGGCGCGGTCACGTGACTAAGATCACCGTAAGGCTGACTCCGGATATCGTTCAGCGACACTTCGATGGGGTTACACCTTTACGCGAAATATACAGTGGTTCGCGACGCGCCACAGTTGAGAAGAGCCTTCAAGCGTGTTTCAGTGCGAGCTATCGATCGACGGAGCATCGATGCGATTACAATAGAAAGCAATCCGAACTCTGCATGAATAATCTTATGACTCTTAGACAGCTTCTTCCGGTGAATAAGTACGCTCGAATCAATGTAAAGAAACGGGCGTGTGTGCAGCATGCGTAAATAAAGCTTCCGAGGATTCTTTAATTGATGCCTCGCAGTGTAAACCGGGAAATGCCATCGCCGGTCCGCGCTGATGATTCCTACGAGTTCCACGGCATGTGTCGGGCCTATGCGCGATGTTTGTGAAAAGTCGGGTTCTAACCGGTTTTTTTTTTTTTTTTTCATACGCGAGAGCGCGTACAGAATATTCCATCTCGCAACGATATAGCCCGCTCGCGAGCGTACCGTCGATAAATCACCAGGAAAATCACGTATTCGACGCGTGTCTGACTTTTTTTTTTGTTCGTCAATCATCACTACTTGGCCGTCTTCGAACAAATTAGTCGTCAGCCAAGTCACGTTTAACCGATAATTTGCTGTTATCCGGGTCATCTGTTTTCGCATTCTGCGAGTCGCAAAATCGTCCAGCTCGTTCGCCCACTGACAGGTGATTTCAACGAGTGTAACAGAGAATTTTAACAACGCTCGTCGATAGCAACGAAATCATATGATAAAAGATCGTGCGATAGTCATCGATCGAGGGTCACCTCGATAAAAGTACTCATGCGCTTGGCTCCGGACGTCACAATGGCGACTTTTACCAATCGACCACGTACTAATTTTGACCTTTTTAAAAAAAGATTTAGTTGTAATTACGAAGATTGCGAAAGCCTGAAACTACCGTTTTTAACCCTTCACTGTCACACGTATTTGACCGATCTCGATAATCACACTGGGTCGATTTTACTTGGTCCATTTTTGGTCCAGTATTGTGATCAAACTGTCGTTGGAAAAATCTCAAACAATTACAGAACACCCTTCAAACATTCTCGTTGATGTACGATACATTTTTTTTATGAGATTGCACAGGACAACATATTTTTTTTAATAGATAAGAAAAAACAAAGAAATACATTTTTCACTAAAAAATTAGGACCCCGTGAATTTTTAATATTTTTCTCTAAAATTTCAACCTGATACTCCTTAGACATGGTTCTATGGTCGTCGGGTGAATTCTACCGAGGATAACCACGAAGGTGGATTTTCCAAGCGAACAGGGAATCGCAGAAAACACAGAGAACATTTTTCCGTTGGTGTCGGGTGGGAATCGAACCCGGGCCTATCGGTTACCTCGATAGATTCATGGGGTACGTAAGCTGCGGCAATAGAGAGCCTCGTCAAGGCGAGAGAAAAGAAAAGTGCGTCGCCACTGTCCGGATGCCACGGGAAAGGTCATGGATATTTGACACCCGACGCACAGACGCGATACACTCTGACGAACCGTTCGTCTCTCCCGTCCCTCAACCCTGGAATCTCCTTAATTAATTAATTGACGTCGGCACAGTGAGATGGAGAAGTGCGTCGAGCGCGAGGAAAATAGACAGTCGTCGCAATGGAAAATAAAAGGGCCTCGGTGATTGGTGAGCGTTGGTCGACTTACCAAGAGACGAATTGAAACTGGTTAGATCCGGAGGAGTGCGCTTCGATCCGGATTCGAGACGTTCTCGTCTCCGCTTTGTTAATTGCCTAATGCGCAGTAATTGAAGACGATTAATTTTAGGGACAACCCTTCGATCGCGCTTTCTTGTCCCTCTGTTTAAACACGTGCCGACCGCCTGGATTAGCTCAAGTATTGTCGCATCGTTCGTCCGGTTCGAGTCTTTCGATAATTCGCATCCGTCCGCTTTTACGATCCAGCGTCCTTTCTTTCACACCAGCCCATCGGACCGCTACAGCACGGAGGGTTTCCAAGTATCTCGATCGTAAACTCTGTTCGTCGATTGTAAATATCGTGATTTCCACTCGCGGATCACTCACGACCCGCCGCTTTCGTCACTGCTGTCTATCGTCGTCACTTGGCCGTAACACATCGTGCGTAGCCCAATATAAAAACAAACAAACGTTCCGAGTCAAACTGAAACGCTCCTCGACTGTGCGGAAGCTCTCCACCATCGTCCGAGTATGAGAAATCGATCGGTGTATCGACTGGTTTTGCTCCTCGAGTCGTTGCACACACTGCGATACAATTCAGGCTGAACAACCCCCGAGGAGGGAATGAGACGGTTCCGCGTAGACGAACGGCGGCAGATCAATACTCACCGATAATCGACCTTGCGTCTCGATCCTAGGTAGTAAAAAGGCATCTGGTATGAAGAAGTATCGTAGTGCGGAATAGTACTTTTTGGTTGGGTTGTAACTTTCCAGACTACCGTCCAGACGGACATATGAGACCGATTACGATCACTTTTTGATAACTAATTTTTCGTGCTACGTGGGATATTCTAAAAAAAAAATATCATATATGTCCACTTCACTGCGAACCTCTTCGTAATGTGGACATGGCGACGGGAAAAATTAATAAAATTTTATGTATACAAGAAAATTTGCTCACAGTAAAATCAGCACCGTTTATTATTTGTTACCTAAAAATACTGTGTATATCGATCGACCAATCGTATCGTCCGATATCGGCCACGTAACCCTGAGACTCAAGCATTGGACCATTCACGAGCAAAAAGCCCACTGCTAATCCACTATACGTGCAAATGTAATGTAATGTATGTATTAACAAATGTAATGTATTAACAATTCTGTGGCAGTTGATGAGCTAACATTTTTTTTTTTGTACAATATTTTCTTTTTGTTTTATTGTCCTGTGTCGTATATCGGCAGCACGCGGTTTCCAACCTGCGGAGATCGTGTGCGAACCGTATGTACATATATACAGCATAATTAAGCTGTGTCTGTTACGCGGCAAAATATTTTTTCTAACACATGCACGCAAAATCCCGCTTTCCGTTCCTGTGGAGTGTGCGACAAGTCTGCGAAAAAGTGGGCAGAATCGCACTTATTCGCATCGTGTGCAGGAAAAATACTGCGCATGCGTACAAACGCAAATGATATTTTTTTCCCGCACCAGTATGGGAAAGTGTTTTTCTGCGCACACTTTCCAAAAATGAAAAGCGTGATTTTTGTGAATTTGTCAGGACAAGTCATGTGAATGGTATGGACATAGAAAATGGAATCCTGACCCGTATGAATGCCGCACTGGCATTCGGCTCGTGCGACATTTTCACACTCGTCAACTACCTTTCCACGCCCTTGCCATACAAATAACTATTGCACTTTGGGCGATTATAGTAATTTACGATACTGTTACGATAAAACTTTTTCGGAAGATTGTGAGTTTGCAGCACGGGCCGAAGGCGAGTGTTGCAATTAGACGAGATGAGAAAAAGTTTTTCGAACGAGTATTGTACCAAGTTTTACTTAACAAGTTGTGAAAATGGGGTTTTTACGCACGCCAAGCGTGCGCTGCACTGCCATTTTCACACCCCCTGAACTAAATGTATTAACATATGTGGCCCAGCCGGTTTCGATAAAACATTTTCAGACATGCCTCATTACACACGACGAATCATCGATAATTCACCGTCGACGTAAGCGTTGTACGATCAATCATTCGAGACATAGTGTTCCGCGAAATCAACGAACGGACGTTAGACATTACCTTACAAAAATATAAAATACTTCAAATGATATGTGAAGTTACATCTGAAATTCAATTGTCGCAGGTAACCGTTGCTCGTACGTCAATTCGAAACAGCTGCCCATCGTAAATAATGGTCAATGCATAACTATATACTGAAATAAGTTGCTTCAACTTTGCTCGTCCGAGTAACACGAATTTTGCCGGACGTGCGTTATGCATTAAGGGGAAGTGAAAGTCACGTGACGGAGCCCTGAGTGTGAGAGAGATAGTTGCAATTTTCGAATTAACTTTATTCAATGGTGCTAATTTTTTTTAGAAAAAACATGAATTCGGGCCGTATGCGGAATTACCGTGTGCATCCGGCTCGAATTTGCTTTTTCCTAAAAAAAAAAAAAAAAAAAAAAAAATGAGCACCCTTGAAAAAAGTTCATTTCAATTTTCGTTACCGACCGCGATATTTCACTTCACGTTTTTCTCCGAAACTGTTTTATTGAAATAAAAAACGAATTGTGAAGCTTACTGCGTATTTGATTAACGCAGCGCGCCCCGCAATTCGTTTTTTATGTTATAGAATCGTTTCAAAGAAAAACCCATTCAAACTTATAACTCTGTCTTTCTCGCACTCATATGTGTTTAGCCTTCCCTTAAGTACATCGAATAAAAAAAAACCAAAGATAACAAACAACGGCGCATCAAACTGCACACAACGCAGTCGGTAAGTTATCGGTAACGGGACTGTGAATGCTGACTGTTTTTTTGTTGCTGTCGCTGCTTCGCTTCCATGCACGTACGGAATGTCGTTGATCGACGATTCCGGATACGCTGGACATTAAATGTGTGTAGTGGCCACTTGGACCTTCTCGGCTTCTCCGCCGTTCTCTTCGAATTGATACTTCGTCTTGAAGGCCAAGTCCGAGCAACTGTTTCTGTTCGTATCGTTCGCCAATTGACGTCGTTTTCGAATATACCGGCCGACGCAAGGGAAGAATAGATCCGGATCGAGGTATTGGGGCTTCTCGCGGAATATCAACCGACCCAGGTTGCTGACGACGAGGCCGCCGATCGTTGTCATCAAGAAACCGATCGGCGCGTACCACATGTAAGACACTCGATAGAGATAGAAGAAGCTCGAAGCGCCGAGTCGCCTGGAAAAAAAATTAAATTAGCAAGGTTTCGGAAAGCCGTCACGATAGATCGATAATGCAGGGATCTGCATTACTCACGGCGCGGTATCCTTGACGATGTTCATGGTAGAATTTAAAGCTCCTTGCTCGACGATTTTCGAAGTAGAATTTACAGCTGTCTCGTAGACGATTTTCACAGTAGAATTTATAGCTCTCTCGAGAGCGCAGCCATCAGTCGACACCGGCAAAAACTGCGGCTTCGGTCTCGGTGTTGCGAAAGCAATCCACAAGAGAAACGCCAGCGAGGTGACGACACCGGTGATGGCTCCGCGCTGAGTCGCCGACTCGAAGAGCATTCCGAGCGTGAACATACCCAAGAGCGGTCCACCGACCACCCCGAAGATCGTCAGGCTACCTTGAAGAACACCGCCGAGTAGCTGCGCCAGAAATGCAACGGCGATGCATAGAATACCGAATGCGAATGCCAGCAGTTTTCCGATAACGATTGACTTCGAATGCGGAAAGTCTCTACCGGTGCATTGTATGTACACAGGTTTTATGTAATCCTCGAGGGTCACCGCTGCCAGAGAGTTCAGAGCGGCCGATATCGTGCTCAATCCCGCGCTAAAGATACCTGCGAACGTTTAATAAAAAATCTCGATCAATCAATAACGCCCGGCTACGAGAACTGGATAATTGACGCCAAAACTCATATATGAGGTGAAAAACTACCCAAAACAATATTTTAAAAAATGGGAACTTTTTACCAATTTTCATTAAGTTCCACGCTTTAATTGTGATTTTCACTCCCTAAACTTTAATAACATTAAATTTGCCGCGAGCCCTTTTCTTCCTTATTAAAAATCGAATAGAATATTGTGCGGAAAACCCCATTTACGGCTAATTGAACCCTTGTTATATAGAAAAAAAAACGCGTGGGCGGATATCTACCCCAGTTCTGACTTAGAAGGTAGAAAAAAATGATACACAAAAAGAAAAAAAATTACGGATAAAACGAGCAACCTGCGATGAATAAACCAGGCAATCCAGGCAGGTGAGACATCGTGTCCATTACGTAGAGAGGCAGCAGCATATCCGTCGACGAAATTCTCCCTTCCACCCTTGGATCGCAATGACTGTATCTGCTGTAAATAGCCAGCCCCGAGAAACACGTCGCCATCGAGAGAAGCGTGAGAATGGGCCAGTTCAGAAAGATCGCCAGTCGCGCGGCTTTTAAACTCTTGACCGTGAGCATTCGCTGAACCTGGACCTGATTGACGCCGTACAACGAGAGAAACGTGCACAGGCCACCGATCGTCAAGCTCCACCAAGTGTGCCGTACAGTTGGATCAATCGAGATGCTGGAAAGCGTGCGCCAGCGTTAATGAATTCCGATATATCGATTGTCGGGCAGCCCATCGCGTACTTATCAAATTCCAGACGGTGTCCCTCGTCAGCGATGCGCCAGATCTCGCCGAGTCCACCGACGTTATGAGCGGCGGTTCCAATTACGACGAACAACGAGACGAACATTAAGAACGCTTGAAACACGTCCGTTATCAGGACAGCCTTGATGCCTCCTATGCTCGAGTAAAACGCGCAGACCAGACCGATAACCAAGATGCTGCCGGTTTTCGACATTCCCGTTGTCGCTTCCAGGGCCAATGCGGGAGCGTAAAGAACTACACCCGAGTACAAGAGTAACTGAATCCAATATACGACACTTGCAATCAGTCTGGCCTTCATTCCGAAACGTCTCTCCAGATACTGCAAACAAGATATGAAAAAAAAAAACAATTTAATTTTTTTTTCAAGTTCCGCCATCGTCAGAAATATTGCGTTTCATTAATTTCCACAATGTGTTTATTATTAATATTATTATTTTTCCTCTTCTCTACAATTTATAATTTAATTTGATAAATAAATAAATAAACAAATAAACGAAGACTAATTGTTTATACAGTAAAAGGCTCCAAATACAATTTGAGGTACTCCCAGCTTACCTCGTATGCGCTCGTAGCCTGCAGCTTGTAAAACACTGGCAAAAATCCATAGCACACAATAGGGGTGCCCAGAAGATAAGACAAATTTATCGTTACAAACTGTGTGCCAAATGTATAATTTTCAGCTGAGACACCGAGCAGCGTTATCGCCGACATGAACGATACCATCAGCGCTATACCCACGGGTATGATGCTCATAGATCTGTTTGCCGAGAAGTATTCCTGATAACAGAGAAAAATATGGTAAAATTGTGCCGATGGCGGCTAACTGACTATAATACTTGTTTTTCCTAAATCCATTTATCTACCGATTCTTATCTCAGTGTGATTGTAAAAATATGCAGGCACGAGGACAAACTTGCATATCATTTTCCATTCATTGTACACGAACATTACACATTATATTATGTTAAATGACAATATAATGCGTATATAATCAATCAGGCTACATTATATTTCTTTGTAAATGAGTTTGCTCCTGTTGATAAATGAATGAATAAATAAATAAATAAATAAATAATGTATCGTATTATTCTACTGGCATCGCCAACGAGATACAAACTCATAGTTAAATCTATCCCTGGCTCCATGCTGACTCCAATTGACGAAAGGATCAATATGTCAATTACTTCTGTTGTCTTCTGGCGCCCCCCGGTCAATCTGTAGTAGATTCCAATGCCGACGCTTACACCCAGCATGCACGCTATCACAATATAATCCGTCCATCCCAGAGTGGCAGTTTCAGCCATCGAAGACACTCTGCAAAAAAAAAAATCGTTCGAAAAACTATTTAAAGAAAGGCGGAGTGCCGAATTGCTATCATCCCGCTATCAGGAGATTAACTCTTATCGCTGTACAATTAAGTGTTACGATAGTCGAGGAGTTATTTATGCATCGGATCGACGGAATATCAATTAACGAGAAAGATTCGCAGTATCCAACGATGAGACTTTGAACGGTTGCAAATTTAAATAGTTGGGTTTAAGTTCAACGGAATACAGGGCGATCGACCAAGCAGCGAAAGCGCGAAATTTATTTACACATTAACAGTCCCGTGGAGTTAATTTATAAATCTGTATGAAACTTGCGTAAGAGTGCCTGCACGAATGCCTTGGGTAGTTCGAATCGAATGAATTTTTTCGAGCCGTCCCGCGAACTGTCGTCGATGATTTTTTACTAAACTTGGCGTGAACTATCGTTGACTTACTCGGAACGACGATGGATCGGTGACGATGTTACAGGTTGCGATGTATAAAAAAAACTTCGTCGCACGTCGATCCAAGTCGAAGAATCTTGCGCTACTACTTGTGGGTGCGCGGAAAATTGTACGCTCAACTACTGTGCGCGTTAAACGCGCGTCTGCGCATGCGCACGTCACGGATCCTTGCTGCTCGCTGATTGGCTAAATTTTCGGGACGCCGGCTACGGCACCGGCGCGCCACCTGAACGCCCCATTGTCAAACACAATGAAGAATAATGGCCGACGTTGTCTCAAGCGCGAGGTGACGTGTCCGAGGATTTATTGAAAAAGGCATCAATATCGGAAGAAAATGAACGCTTTCAAACGTGACAAGAAGGAGGAGGAAGACGGTATAGACACGATTATTAAATTACTCTAGAACGACATTTAATGTTTATCCACTATCGACGTCCGCGTCACGTTTTTTTGTTAATCGCTTATCTGCTTTTTTTTTGACAGCTAAAAACGCACTTGAGGGTGGTTCGAAAGAACGCCTTGTTTCATCAGCTAATCGAAATTCTTATGCCTGATTGGTACAAATTGAAGTAGAATATTCGGCAATGCCGTGTATACATTTTTCGAAAAGAATTTTCACTTCCATTCGAGAGTAGTGAACATCGCTGTGCATTCCTCGTACAACACATGTGCGCTGTTGATCAGTTGGAAGACACAAAATAATAGATTCTATGTTTTAAAAAAAATGCACGGGGCAGAGTTCACATAAAATTAAGATTGCAATAATTTTGAATGCAGTAATTTGGTAAAAAAACATTACGTAAGGTTTAGGATTGAGAAAAAGTTTCCTTCCATTGCCGGCAACTTACGTAGCGAAGATTTAATCAAAAATTTGAATCCTGAATTGTGCAAATAAAAATGGCCTTGAAATTCCACGGAATGTGTACAAAAAAATTGTGACGAACGAGGAAAGATTTTTTTCCAACCACCCTGGCACACGTGCAAGCCCGAATACTGAAACCCAAATTTGATGTAAGAGGTGGAAATCGGAGAAAAAATTATTGCAACTTAATTGTTCACAAACAATTAAGATTGCAATAATTTCAAAAACAGTAACTTAGTAGAACAAAATTATTATACAAGGTTTAAGTTTGAGAAACATTTTTGTTCCATGCGAGCACTACACATACCAAAGATTTACTTAAAAAATTTGAATTTAGAAATTTCCAAAAAATGGTCTTAAAATTCTACCGAACAGGTACAAAAAAAATCTTGACAAGTGATGTTGAATCCAAGGAAAGTTTTATGTTCAGCCATCCCGGCACTCGCCTAAGCCCTAAACACCAAAATCCAAATCTTTTTTGTAGGCGGTGGAAATCCATTCCAAAATTTGGAGAAGACAACAGTCCTCCAGGAGGCCCGTACTTTCAACGACACTCCGGTGAATCCGAGAAAATGCGCCCACATACTGACAAAGATACTGTACCTGCTGAATCAGGGAGAGCAACTCGGTACAACGGAAGCGACGGAGGCGTTTTTCGCTATGACGAAGCTGTTTCAATCGCGGGACGTCGTGCTCCGGCGGCTCGTTTACCTGGGCATAAAAGAATTGAGCACGGTTGCCGAGGACGTTATAATCGTCACGTCGAGCCTGACGAAGGACATGACGGGAAAGGAGGATCTCTACAGAGCGGCGGCGATAAGAGCCCTGTGCACGATCACGGACGCCGGCATGCTGGCCGCTATAGAGAGATACATGAAGCAGGCGATAGTCGATCGTTCGCCGGCGGTATCGAGCGCGGCTCTGGTATCGTCGTTGCATCTGACGAGCGTGTCGAGCGACGTTTCCCGAAGATGGGCGAACGAGGCACAGGAAGCTCTGAACTCCGACAACGTCATGGTTCAGTATCACGCTCTGGGTGTGCTGTACCAGGCGCGTAAATCGGACAAGCACGCCGTAATAAAGCTCGTGGCGAAGCTCATGAGAACGAGCCCGAAGAGTCCTTACGCGGCTTGCATGCTCATAAGAATGGCTTGCAAGCTGCTGGACGACACGAACGAGGGCGGCGAACTCCTCGAGTTCATCGAGTCGTGTCTCCGTCACAAATCCGAGATGGTCGTTTACGAGGCAGCTCACGCTCTCGTGAATCTCGGACGAAGCGGTATTCGCGAGATCGCCCCGGCAATAAGTATCCTCCAGCTCTACTGCGGATCGCCGAAGCCGGCTGTGAGATTCGCCGCGGTCAGGACTCTGAACAAAGTCGCGATGACTCATCCGACCGCCGTCACGGCCTGCAATCTCGATCTCGAGAATCTCATCACCGATCCGAACAGATCGATCGCGACACTGGCTATAACGACACTCCTGAAGACCGGCGCCGAGAGTTCGGTCGATCGGCTCATGAAGCAGATCGCAACTTTCGTCTCGGAGATATCGGACGAATTCAAGGTCGTCGTCGTGCAGGCGATAAGAGCCCTCTGCCAAAAGTTTCCTCGCAAGCACGCGGTACTGATGAATTTTTTGTCGGCGATGCTGAGGGACGAGGGTGGCCTCGAGTACAAAGCCGCTATCGCCGACACTATAATTGCCGTTATGGAGGGCAACGCCGAGGCGAAGGAAGCCGGTCTCGCCCATCTTTGCGAGTTCATCGAGGACTGTGAGCACACTTCTCTAGCCGTTCGGATACTTCACCTTCTCGGTCAGGAGGGACCGACCTCCAAACAACCCTCGAGATACATACGATTCATCTACAATCGCGTTATACTCGAGAGCGCGAGCGTGAGAGCCGCCGCGGTGACCGCCCTGGCGCGCTTCGCCGCTGCCTGCCCGGACTTGCTGCCTAACGTCCTCGTTCTCCTGTCCCGTTGCCAGCTCGACTCCGACGACGAAGTCAGAGATCGAGCGGCCTACTACTGCACGATATTGCAACAACAGGGAGATCCTACCATGCTGCCGCTCGTTCATCCGCCGCTCTTGTCGATACCGAGCTTGGAGCGGGCGCTTCGTAGCTACGTCAAAACATCGATGGACGAACCCTTCGATATCTCACAGGTGAGTCGGATCACCCTTGTCGGAGCGGTTCGATTGCATT
The DNA here is from genome assembly GCA_963575735.1 of Amblyjoppa fuscipennis. NCBI lineage: Eukaryota > Metazoa > Arthropoda > Insecta > Hymenoptera > Ichneumonidae > Amblyjoppa > Amblyjoppa fuscipennis. The sequence goes on along the minus strand of OY754489.1, from coordinate 1,623,136 downwards.
GTGGAGCTGCGCAGTACTTCAAGTACCGGGTACTTTTTGGTACTCCAAGTACTATTTTAATATTTCGAGTACTTACAAGTAACTTTTTGAGTACACGCTCGCATTAACGATCCATGACGACTACGATGACATCCTGTTTCTATCAATATATGATTATGTGTCTAAACTTTTTAATAAGTATCGTTTTGAGAAGAACTTTTTTTTAATTATTTTTTTTTACAAATTGCATTAAAAACGAGGATTACCGCTTTTCTTTTTTTTATTTTAAGAAGTCGCCTACTTTTTTATGAAACATTGTTACGGATTTTGCACAAGGCTTCCTCATTTATTACAATTTTACGCATAGCTTCCTCTATGAGGAGGCCAAAATTGATCAACGAAGTTTCCCACCGAGAAAGGTATGCGCAAAATTGTAATAAACGAGAAGGCGAAGTGCAAATTACTTTACATCTTTTCATTTTTTAAAGCCTACATAACGCTCAGCGATACGAACCTAATTGCGAAAAGTACTTGGAAAAAGTACTTGCGAAATGCTTTAAGTACTTGCGATACTTTGTACGTTATACTTGAAGGATGTTTGGTATTTTGTCCAGGTTTGTTGTATACTCGCGCGAGCTTGAAACTACTGATTTATCCCGCAGGTACCACCAGCACAAACCGTCGAGGAACCAATGCAGACGGAGATTCACCTCTCGGCGAAGCCTCAACAGCCGAGATTAACACGGGAGGAGAGTTACGCGGAGAAATTGGCGCAGGTACCGCAGTTGGTCTCCGCAATACCGGAATTCTCGCTCTTCAAATCATCGCCGATATTCGAGCTCACGGAATCGGAAACCGAGTACAACGTCAAGTGTGTGAAGCACTCGTTCGCCGAGTACCTCGTGCTGCAATTCGACTGCCTGAATACCCTCTCCGACCAGCTTCTCGAGGACGTCAGAGTCGCTGTTGAAGCCCCCGAAGGGTAAGTGACCTCTAACGTCCAGCTCACGCTATCATCCGAGCTCCTGCTACTCTTTTCATTATTTCGATTTCAAATCAGTGAAACATCATAAATATAATTTTTTATCCAGTTACACGGTGGTCTGCGAGGTTCCGTGTCCGCGCCTGGCTTACAACGAGCCCGGAACAACGTACACGGTACTGTTATATCCTGAAGACATACACTCGAGCGTTGCCACCATTCCAACGACACTGCGCTTCATGGCGCGCGACTGCGATTCCACTACCGGTGTACCGGAAACCGAACAAGGATATCACGACGAGTACATGGTCCGTACGAAGGAGAAAAACTTTTATAACTTTTATAACTTTTATAACTTTTATAACTTTTATAACTTTTATAACTTTTATAACTTTTATAACTTTTATAACATTGACTGTCGATTAACCCGTGAAATTCTTTTCGGCAGCTTGAGGATCTCGAAGTGACCTTGGCCGACCAGATGCGCGGTTCGGGCGGAAGGGGGTTGGACTTCGGCACGGCCTGGGAAGTCGCCCAGACCCGCGATTTCACGTGCATGGAAGAGACTTTCGCACTGGGGGCGACGGTAACGACGCTCGAGGCCGCCGTTCAGAGTCTCGTAGGATTTCTCGGACTCGAGGCGGCGGAACGAAGCGATCGTGTGCAGCCCGGTGCCGGAGGGCACGTTCTTCTGCTTCACGGAGTATTCAGGGGCGGCAAAGAAGTATTCGCACGAGCCAGGCTAGCCCTGTCTAACGGACAGGTGACGATGCAACTGTCGATTCGCTCGCAGGATCTCGAAGTGGCAGAGCTCGTTCTGTCTTCCGTAGGATGATAATACTCGATCAGAATCGAGCTCGACGACCCGACAAAGTTTATCCACGAGTTGTACGCAACAACGGACGTGACTGGTCCAGTCTCGATCCAGATCGCGATAAATATAAAAAAAGAACACTATTATTATCACTGTATATGTTATATCGGTACGATCGATTGTATCGTTAATGTGTAATTATCAATAAATTACCGATTAATAAATAACGGTCGAGTAAATTTTCCAATCCGCAATGTAAACTTTTATCTCGAGGTTCTGAAATAATGACGTCAGCGATCGAGGAGCGCAACACGTGGCAAAAACCGACTACTTTACCGACAGCTCGATCACAGTAAATATTTTTTCAAAACACTGTATTATTATTATCACCGTAGATGTTATATCGGTACGATCGATTGCACCCTTAATTTGTAATTATCAATAAATTACCTTTTAAATAAAAAATAACGATCATGTAAATTTTCGCATTTGTGATGATCAGTTACCTCGGCGTTTTCTGTGATAATGCTATCAGCGATCGGCGAGCGCAGCAGGTAGCAAAAACCGACTATTTTATCGACCGCTCTCGCCGTTTCCGTAGTGGCGTGTCGCGCGCGCGCGCGCGCTTGTCTGTGTGTGTTTTTTTCCTCGCCCACCCCGCTATTCCGTCGTTGTTTGTTCTCTTCTCACGAAAAATGGCCGCTGTACTGGACGAGGTCGGCAGGTCCGCGGAGAAGCTCGTTGACGAGGAAAAGGAGGACATCGTCGACGAGGACGACGACACCGGTGTCACCGACGCAACGAAGAAGAAGAAAAAAAAGAAAAAGAAGAAGAAGACCGGTGAGCGTTTGTTCGCAAATATTTTTTTTATTTTTCTTCCGGGTGTTTCCCCGGTAACCCCTCGTGTTTCCCACTTGCTCGCTCCTTTCGTTGGGCCAACTATATCGTGACAAGGCGCGTTTCATCGCGTATCCATGCATTCCCAAAGCTCAACGTTCTCCGGTGTCAAATTCGACGAAAAATTTCGCCGACTTGTAGTCATTTCGTCTTTTGGAGTGGTAAAAAGGTACTTTCGTCGTCATCGTCACGAGTTTCAGGTTATGCTCGACGCCGCTTTGGAACTCGCCCGTTCCGCCGGCGATGTGTGTATATATATATATACATTTTGTCGAAGCAAAGAGTCTCGTCGAGCTTAAGGTAAACGGCCCAGTTTCCGTCACTGTCGCAGTTACCGTCAGCAAAGACAATTTATGGTAATAAATAAACAGAGCTTTCATTTGATACAAAAACGAAATTGTCGGCATGTTGACGAGCATCTTTTATTATTGTTCATTGTCACATACGTATATTTGTAGACAATTTTTCACTTAACAATTTAACCGAAGCACAGCGCGACTTCTCCGACTGCATTAATTTGAAAGTATCAAAAAACATAAAAGTTATACCATCGGAGGCGGTCCAAGTAAAATTATCAATTAGATTGATAATAATTTGCTTTCTGATTACACGCTTTATTAAACTTGTCATGAAGGAAAGTGCGTCAGTCACATTAGTTTATGCTGTACTTTTCGTTGCTTGTTGCATTGAAGTTATTGTAAATTAAAGTTTATGTTTTGATATCATATCTACCCGTAAAATTATTGAGAAGTAATAAAAAAAATTTGTAAAAAAAATTACTAATTATAAATGTAATAAATAAACAATAATAATAATAGTAATATTCATAATAATAGAATCTGTATTATAATGCCATAAAGTCCAACATAAGGATAGAAACTTGGTACAAGGTGAATCATCGTACTGCAGCACGAACTATGAAAACTGGGTACCGGATGATGACGAAAACTGCGACATAAGAAACCCGCCCAGTGGAAAGGCATTGTTAGAACGATAATTTAATAGGTTGATCCTACTGAATTAACTTCAATAATGGCTGTATCTCATTCAGAAGGTTTCGTTGCATATATTAAAACAGTTTTTTTTATTTTGAACCGTATCAATAACGGAAAACCGTGTGAAGTGTCCTGAAGATGATGGAAACTGGGCCGTTTACTTTATTCTAAGATTGTATGTTCATGTCGCAGGTGCCGGCGAGGCGGTCACACCGGAAGGCGGGGACGATCCTAAGATAGATGAGAATGGAGCGACCGACGGGCCCTCGGCGGCGCTCGAGAACGGAGCCGAGAACGAGGAGGCCAAGAAGAAGAAGAAGAAGCGCAAGCCGCGCGGCAAGGGCGCCAAACAACAGACCGATCCGCCGACGATTCCCGTGTCCGAGCTGTTCACTGACGGGAATTTCCCCGAAGGTCAGATAATGGAGCATCCCTCCGCGGCTGGAATCGACGACAGGACGGCCAAGGAGCGTTTCTCGAGCGAGGAGGCCAGGGCATTGGACAGGATGCAGAACGATATTTACAACGAGGCGCGGCACGCCGCCGAGGCTCACAGGCAGACGAGGAAACATATTATGAACTGGGTTTGTATTTAATTTAATTTATTTATTGCGAAAAACTTTTTGTCAACTCGTGCGATTGCAGCACTTGCCCTTGGCTCGTGCTACAAACTCACACTCGTCAGAAGAAGGTATTTCGCACTAGTATCGTAATGTACTATTCTTCGACAGATTTTTCCTTTACCCTCGGTATAAAATTATACTTTTAGAGCTCCGAATAATGAATTATAAATGTTGTAAACACCTAAAATCACAACTTTTGAATTTATTTAATGAATAACATATTGACATTTTTTCTTTTTTAAAATAAAAATCTACCTGACCGCTCGGCGATGCTGTAACGTGAACGATTTATCGCGCAGGTAAAACCGGGAATGACGATGATCGAGATCTGCAACGAGCTCGAAAACACCGCGAGGAAACTGATCGGCGAGGATGGTCTCAAGGCTGGCTTGGCTTTCCCGACGGGCTGCTCGCGCAATCATTGCGCCGCTCACTACACGCCGAACGCCGGCGACACTACCGTGCTCCTCTACGACGATGTGACGAAGATCGACTTCGGTACTCACATAAACGGGCGCATAATCGACTGCGCTTTTACCCTGACTTTCAATCCGAAGTACGACAAGCTCATCGAGGCCGTTCGCGACGCGACGAACACCGGCATCAAGGCGGCCGGCATAGACGTTCAACTGTGCGACGTGGGCGCCGCGATCCAGGAGGTGATGGAATCTTACGAGGTGGAGATCGACGGCAAGACTTATCAGGTGAAACCGATAAGGAATCTTAACGGTCACTCGATCTCTCCGTATCGTATCCACGCCGGCAAAACAGTGCCGATAGTGCGCGGCGGCGAGGCGATGAGAATGGAGGAGAACGAGTTTTACGCAATCGAGACATTCGGCTCAACGGGAAAGGGCACCGTTCACGATGACTCCGATTGCTCTCACTACATGAAGAGCTTCGACGCCGGTTACGTGCCGCTCAGGCTGCAGAGCAGCAAGTCCCTCCTGAACACGATCAATAAGAATTTCAGTGAGTACACGAAATACCGACGATCCAATAACTATCAGAAATCGATAGGAATTTATAGATCGATCGATATTTTTTTTATTTTATTTTATTTTGCTTCATCATGGAGAAAGCTTTGTTTTCGCGGAAAAACAATCGATATTTTAATGAAAACGTTTTCACTATATTCCAAAACATCTGTAATTATGTATCAAAATGCTTTCAGCCATTAAAATTTTACGCGTTTGCGCGAACATTGCTACAAAAATTCTTTGGGCACCGAGCTCTTACAATTTATGAACTATTGGATAAATGTGTGACGGATGAGCCCTATTTAAGTTGGCGAGAATCCATCGAACCGTTTAAATTTTATGACATTTTTTAATTTTTTTATTTCACGAAAAAGTAGTATTTCTTTGCGACGCGAGTTTCCATATCAAATATCGAGCTAAGTGTAAAATAAGTTGCAGATTTGTAATCTGTAGGAAAAAATACATCGGAAATGGCCCAGAAACGACGAATAACTACGATTTTTATAGGAAATCTTTGTAGCGAATATTTCAAAAATTAGTTACTTGCATTTTCATTTTCGTCTTTTTTCATTTATTGATAAAGCTTCTTCCATGAGGAAGCCAAATAATCTAAGAAAATGATTTTTCATAGAAGCTTGTATCAAAAGTAGATTGCATGAGGAAGTCTTGTGAAAATCTCAATTTTTTTATACCTCAATTCGTCTGCGTATAAATACTCAACTTTTTTTTTCCCGAGGTACATTGGCTTTCTGCAAGCGCTGGTTGGACCGGGCCGGTTGCACGAAATACCAGATGGCTCTGAAGGATCTCTGCGACAAGGGCGCGGTCGAGGCTTATCCGCCGCTCGTCGACGTTAAAGGATGTTACACCGCCCAGTTCGAGCACACTCTCGTTCTGCGTCCAACCTGCAAGGAAGTTATCTCCCGCGGAGACGACTATTGAAGCAACCCCGTAGGTAGTCTACCTACGTGCTTCACCCAGCCGACGACTCCGTTGCCAAGGCAAATAATTCTCGCGATTTTGGCCCTCGTGCACGTACGAGAACCGGTGCGGACAAATTTCGCGTCGCTTGCTTACAGGAACGAACGACGAAACTTCGAGCGACGTTTGGTGGAAATTTTATTCGTACTTCCCGTCGCGCGAACAAGCGAAACAGGACCACCCCTCCTTATCTGAGCCTGTGGCATTCGAGCCGAAAGATTTCTTAAATCCTAACTTTCTCGATCGTCCAGGAAAATTTCATCGGTTTCCCCGAGCACATTTTTTTTACGCTTTTTAGGCCATCGCGGCCCGCCTCTGTGCGGGAGACAGTCACTGTCCATGCGTCTTTTTGTTAATCTTCTGCACAATGAATCTTACACACATCTTTATTTGTTTTGAAACTTGTTCATTTTTCTTTTTTTACTTCCTTTTCTTATCCACCATCGAGGAAGACCGGAAGGCTAATATTAATGTTAAATAAAATATATTTCCAATTTTTATTTTTCTTACATCGACATCCAATTATCCCATAGCGTACGAAGAAGAAACTAGTAAATAGCGTTTCAGCAGTTTTTCATCAGCATTTTTTTTTTTTTTTTTTTTTTTTTCGGAACAGATTTTATCATTTTAAGAATGCGGGCTGCGTCGAACTGAGAAGCCAATTACAGTTTGAAGTCCATCGATCAACATAACGTACTAAAGGTTAAATCTTAATCCTCAATTAATATAGTACAAATAATAGTGTAATCGTCGAAGGCGATTCGCGTCGCGAAATTAACGACCAAATTTTGTAGATCTCGATCGATCGTTTAATTTTTTCTCAACGTTAACGCGCATGCGCGTTATGATTAACGCGAGCGCACGGAGCTTAGCGTAATCTATCGTTCGTTTTCTGCTTTCTTTTTTTACTACTAACTTTCGTACCATCGGTTTAAATGTACATGGTCCCACATTGCAGCGATGCACTGAACGATTCTTGGTGAAAAAAAAAGTATCACGAACGAGACTCGTCGCGACGATAAATCTATCATTAAATTTAAATCGTAACGAGATGCAAATATAGATTCTATCAATGTCGGGTGCGTGGTCCGTCTAAATGCTAGTTGAAAGTAACACGACTCTCCGAGTTACTGACTGGCTCAACGAGAGATTGTTACAAACGTCATTAGTCTAATATATATATATATATGTATATATATATAATTATTATATACACAGTCGGGAACGCTTTGCATATAGAAAAAATGTGATAATTCTTTGCTACCTGAAATCTATCTCCTTATATGCGTCGATTTTCTTTTTTTGTTTGTTTTTGTTTTTGTTTTTGTTTTTTTTTTTAACAACGGGCTTGAATACACAATTAATGGGGTTACTCTTTACGAATATATACTTAACGACTACTGGGAATCCATGCGGGTCCGTAATTTCGCTCTCGCAGTCACCAGAGGATTCGGTGGCTCGACGATCTGTGACTCCTCCTGTTTTACAATAACATGGAAAACATTTATTTTTCTAATTTTCGATTTCGTAAACATATGCGGAGTAGAAATTCATTAATATCTGTAATTTTTATATTTTCAATTTAGTTACCATTAACTGAATTTGCTTCGCTCTCTGCTCGAGGGCTCTCTGCAAGGTCGTCCTCGGATCGTCTTTGTACGTCTCCTCACGATTTCTCTCCGCTTCCTTTCTCATCGCGGTTTCACGCTGCTTCTCCAGAGCCCTCTGCAGCTCGCTCTTCTGATTCAAAACGTTTCTTCCTCTATTAAAAAAATATATATATATTTATATATGTGTGTAATTACAATCTCGTCGGCCACATTTTGTACAAAACTATGACTTATTTGCGACGCGCTGGTACTAACGCTTTTTGATTGAAGAGCAGCTCTCTACGCAGATCCTTGTGGTTGTTGGAGATGAGGCACGGGTTGTAAGGCTTTCGCGGTAGAATGAGGCCGTCCGGGCCCATGTGTGGAGCCGGTGGTGGAGGTGGGACGCCCATCACTGGGGCCATTTCCCTTCCTGTAACATTCACGTCGATTCATATACATAAAAGACTAGAAATTTATTTTTTTATATAAAAAAAAAAAAAAATCTTTCTCAAACAAACACTTTTCTGAAACGAAACGTTTGAAAAAAAAATAGTCCACTTTTGAGGAATTCACTCAAAGTCACATTTCCAATCTTTAGATAATTATTTAAAAAAAAAACAATAAACATTTTACGATGAAATTATCTTCACTTTCTACGGGATAAATTTAACTACGTGTGAAAATGTCTTTTTCCATAATATTTAAATGGAAGATGCTCCAAAAATGATTGGAGTTGGAAATCCTTTGAAAACTTATTTTTTTTTTTTCACCAAAATTGCGAATACGACAAATCGGACATTACAGGGTTGAAATTCGTGATCTGCAGAAAACGAATAATTACAGAACGAAAAATAAGAATCCTTCGCATGGTTAAACCGATGTTCTTTCGACTCTGCGATAAATTCACCTTCCAAGAAGGCTATCCTTGCTCTGACGGACTGTTCCTCGCACATTGCAGTTCATACTGATAGAAACTTGGGAATGCAAGCGAGCCGACAGCATACGGCAGGCAGCGGGGTATCAAACAGCAAAGTTCTATATACTTTTGCATAGGGCTTCACATACTAATCGGATAGAGGCAGGTCTACGTGGGTACCGTCAAGGTAAACTCGCGAGTGTGGGACGTTCAACAATGTACATCTATTCGATGCACACGAGTCATCTACGTCGGGTGTGTCCTAATAATTCTTCGGAATAAGCCCAGATCGACCGGGTGATTACTCCTGCAACGTCAACGTTAGCCCGTTATAATTATAATTAAAATTATCATTTTCTCGGTTAAGGTAACGACATTTTAATCGTTGCTCTTAGTGGATCAAATCACAGATCAAATTTATCCGTCTTTGCGACGGATTTTCTCCGAAGATTTCCTATCGCTGTACGATAGAAAATCTCAACATAACAATTCATCGAACGAGGCCAGATCGAACGGGTGTACTTTGCAAAGTGAACGGCAACCCATTATAATTATAATCATAATTATAATAATGATTATAATTATAATCGGTAGAAAATCTCCGTACCGCACCGACCGTAAACATCGATTTTCCACGATTACGAGTCGACCATGAGAGCAGCATGATTTTTTCGCTCGATCGGTAAGAGTAGTTGATGCATAGACGATTTCTTCTGATCGATTATTCAGAATTTCGTGGCTCCTTAAATATAAGGCATTCTTTATAAACTGGACCACGTTTTTCGATCGGCCTCTCAGATGTTTTTTTAAATTTGCCAGTTCGTAGCACTACTCGAGTGGGTCAACTGGAATATTTTAGAGATTTTTAAAGTTCACCGTTCAGGATTTATGTTTTTCTTTAAATATCAGTATATCTCAGAAAATATTGATCTGGTATATATCTCTGATATTAAATTTCAATTTTGTATTTCCTTTTCTATTTGCTCTGATACATAGTACTTAAGGTAGTCCCTGCGACTTAGTGTTCACTTCGCATGAGTTTCAGAGAGATGAGAGAGAATTGCAAACACTTATCGATGGTATAAAAATCTGAAGAAAATTAAGTGTATTAAAGGTGCTTAAACGATCAATTTTGCATAACAATAATTCCATAATCTTATTAACAAATTGATGAATGATAAATTTGTTCAACGAATCTCCCGGAAATCTGATTTTTTTTTTTAATGAAAATGATTCCTTCATTTTTCTGAATACGTATGAATTTTTGCAAATTCTTAAATTCACTGTGAATTTCTTTTAATTTCTACATAATTTTCCCATATAAAAAAAAATCGAGTAAAAAACGGTGTCTCGAGTTAAGCGTTTTACCGTCGACGGTTTATCGGGTTTGACGCTCCCTCCGTCGATGCGTCATTATTGCCCAATTTCACGCCAATATTCGCCAATCTAATTTCGACATCGGTCCACGATACGATCGATAATAATCTAATGACGCGTCAATCTTCCTTGGAGAGTGAACGGACGAGGATGCGAGAAGCAGTGAGAGTTTAAACGAATGAAAGATCGATAAACCGTCTCAGTCGAGCTACCGAGACAGTGAGAGTGTTCACGGCCAATAAAAACGAGCCCCGAAGGCAATAACGACAAGAGCTAATTCACTTGCTCGGATAATTACCGGCTTGATTTTCGAAAATATTATTAAACCAGCAAAATGTCAAACGGTGAATTGAATTACATTGATACGTCGAGGAAAATCGTGCGGTGCAAAGTAGAGTTTCCAACACTTGTTTATTGAAGCGTCGTACCGAACCGCGAAAACGAGTGAAAGCGTGCTGCATCTGGTCGAGAGCCGGATCGAACGGAGCCGCGAGTTCCCCTTCGAATAATCGAACAGTAGAAATCGCCGGCGCACCGACTACTCTTACCGATCGAGCGAAAAAAATCGTTGCTCCCGTGATTGACTCGTTAATCGTGGAAAATCGACGGTTACGGTTCTGATTTTCCATGCGCAGCGCTAAGTCTTCGGAGAAACGAACGTCGCAAAAATTAACGTAAAATTTTATCTCTCGTCACTGAGAAACAATTAAAATTTTCTCACTTAACCCGAGATAATTTCAATTTTCATTTCTTTTTCTATTTCTCTTTTTCTACTTCTCTGATATTGATGGACAGTAATGGAAGTACCTGGTACTTATTTGATACTTGAAGTACAAAAGTACATTTTAATACTTGAAGTACAAAAGTACTTTTTAATACTTCAAGTATCGGGTCCAAGTACTTTTCGCATACACGCTTGGATTACTAATACTCGATGATTAATATAACATCTTGTGTCTATTAATGTCTGAGATTATCTGTATAAACTTTTCAACAAGAATTGTTGTAACGAGGATTTTTTTTTATTTCATAAATGACGATCCCCGCTTTTCGTTCTTTTATTTCGAAAAAAAAAATATCTTTAAAAAACGGGAAGAGACGAGAAAAGATCCTTTTCTTTTTTTTACCGAATTTTTTTTGAAATTATATTTCTTGAAATTTATGGTTTCTTTTTGATAAAAAGAAAGTGAAGGATATATTAAAATAGCCTCATAAACAGCGAATCACAAAAATTTCAGTTGACGATTTTTTACAACCACGAAGCCACGTGCTTCGTGGTTGCACCTTTTTACTCTGCACCTTTTTATTTCAAAGCCTATGATAACGCTCAACTCTACGAAACTAATTGCGAAAAGTACTTGTGATACTTGATACTTGAAGTATATTTCGGTACTTCGCCGTGCTCCGCAATCTTTTATCAAAGCACTATATATTGTTATAATTAAAAATAAATGAAATAAAGATCGTACAGAAAATCTCGGAGTGAAAACGCATTCCGTCGTCTCGTATGATTCGTTTTTACGAGCCAAAAGTGAAATTCTTATGGCTTAATTGAACGTGTTGATCCATCGCGAGCTCGCGTATATTATTCGCTGGTTAACATATTATTTCGTTTTGCTTCCTGCAGCGTTGTATCATCGGCCGAACACTTTCGCCACTTCGCCGGAACTCGCGCGGCGGCACCTTCGTCGATATATTTACGATGCCGAGTGCGAGGTGAATCCACTGAGAAGTCGATATCGCTCGCGTACGCCGTCTTCACGTTAGCGGCGAGACTTTGTACGTCTATATTTTTCTTCCTCCTTCCCGCAGTTGTATGGGCCAACGAACTTTCGTCAAGGAATTCACGAAAGTTGTGCAAACGTCGCAACTTTCGACGTAATATGTTCTTCGCGTAGAATTCTTTTAATTTTTACACGCAACTGCGTGAACACGTAACTCGATAATACATGTCCACCGATGATACCTCCTCTTCACAGCGACGGTCTCATCGATTATAAGTACGATTCCTACGTAACGTCGTATCCACTGTAAAAAAAAAAAAAAAATCATTTCAACACACGCCATCGTACAATTATATGCCGTGACTGAATTATGTCGACGTTTTTTCTATTCCCCCGTTTCGTTTTTACTCCAACGTTGCGTCAGTTCTCCCTGGATGCGTGCCCGATATCGGTGTGTTCCTTAAGGTCATGTGAAATATCGCCGTCGGTAACAAAAAAAAAAAAACTGTACTCAATGACGTTTTGAAACCGCAGTCCGTCGACGAAAAAGAAAATTCTCTTTCCCTGTGGAAACGACAAAAGCAACAAACAACTCTACCAAAAAAGACAGCTCTAACAAGTGTACTGTATTAAAAATCTACCAAAATCTCTACCAGAAAGTAAAAAAAGTCTACCAGAATAAAAATGAAACTCTAACGGCCTTGAAATAATACTCTACCGGAATGGAAATAAAACTCCATCGGAATACAAAGCTGTCGTTTAGCCTTGTATTCCAATAGAGTTAGGTAGAGTTGTATTTCGATAGAGTTGTATTTCAATCAGAGTTGTATTTCAATCAGAGTTGTATTTCAATCAAAGTTGTATTTCAATCAGAGTTGCATTTCAATCAGAGTTGTATTTCAATTAGAGTTGTACTTCAATTAGAGTTGTATTTCAATTAGAGTTGTATTTCAATTAGAGTTGTATGTCAATTAGAATTGTATTTCAATTAGAGTTGTATTTCAATTAGAGTTGTATTTCAATTAGAGTTATATGTCAATTAGAATTGTATTTCAATTAGAGTTGTATTTCAATTAGAGTTGTATTTCAATTAGAGTTGTATGTCAATTAGAATTGTATTTCAATTAGAGTTGTATTTCAATTAGAGTTGCATTTCAATTAGAGTTGTATTTCCATTAGAGTTGTATTTCCATTAGAGTTATATTTCAATTCCAGTAGAGTTTTATTTTGATTCTGGTAGAGTTTTTTTTTACTTCCTGGTAGAAATTTTGGTTGAGTTCTAATACGGTAGAGTTGTGAGTAGTTTGGATGTAAATGTGCATTATTTTCAAGATTTTCTCAGTAAAATCACTTCCGGTTCGAAAATCTCAATTTTCAACCGAAAGTCACATCATACGGAATATATCGTCACTTCCGGTGGAAAAAGGGATTGCAATTTTTCAATTTTTCGCTTTAAAAGCCAGATTTATAGACCGGAAGTGACGTTATAGAGAACTTTTGAAGGCACTCCGTAACAGTAAACCACCCTACGTGATAATTCTTTCCGAGTGTAGTGATGTGTCACTCTTGACCAGGCCGAGCTTCGATAATCGCTGTCAACGCAGCCTTAACGAATCGAAACCGGGGGGGGGGGGGGGGGGGGGACGGCAAGTCGTCTGATGTACGTTATCGCTGCTGCTGCTGGTGCGTTATGACGAGGGAGGTTACGGTCATTGAGACTAATTCACAGGACACTGACAGAGGCTGGCGAACAACGGAAAGAGACGAAGCCGCTGTGTTGTGTGTGAGCAGCGTGAGAAAATGTCACGAGGGTCAGGGCTCGAGGCAAAAGAAAGTTTTTACGACAGTCCCTCATTAATGCATTACCCTCACACGCCTCCCGAAATGGAATGTAATTGAGTAATAATAGTACACAGTGCAGTCAAAAGGCTACTTCAACACACAGTCGCTGTTCGAGCTCCGTCACGGTTGATTTTTCCATTTTAATCGATCCAGCCGGTGGATGACTCGTTGGATCTTTGACAATTGAAAGAATTACCGGTGGCCCAACGAGACGAGAAAATTGGGTCCGGGGATCGTCGACGTGCCGACTCACAGTGCACCACTGTGCGTTGTCCGACCTCTAATCGAGCGGTTTGACGAAAAGTGCTGTCGTTACGATGGCACGAACTTTTGACGAGGGACGAGCGATAATGTCGAAGAGCAAAGTTCATCCCGCGTCAAGTTGACTCACCGTATATCAAATCCTCGCTGTTGTCGACTTCCTTTTTTATCCCGTTGGCGATTACCTGGAACAAAGGGCGAAACGATAGATTAGAAATTTGTATGTCGCCGCCGACGCAGTTTACTTTCGACAATGTCAAATATGTATAGGATATAATAAATCTATAGCTGTGTATATATATGGATGTGAATATGTAGGTGTAACGTTTTTTTTTTTAAATAAAATACTTGCCAAAAATGCAGTGTTGCATCTAAAAATGGTCAAGGGATTCCTCTAAAATTGGGACTTCTTTGTTAGTTAGGTGCGGATGGAAGGCAAAAAATCTCCACGGTGGAGAAAAATAATAACAAAGTACCTGTCGATCCTAGCAACAAATAAAGAACTTTTCTCTTAAAAATTACCCAAATAACTCGAAAAAGTATATGCGATCTTTGAGTTATTCTATTGCTAATATTGTGACGTACGTATAGCGAGAACAGCCATGGTTCGCGTGTTAATCAAATGAAAAATCAAACAGTCGCTTGGGTATCTCACAAAATTTTTTGCGGTTCCTTAAAATTGAATGATATTAATTTGAGGCTCTCAACTTCAGTATGAGGGTGGTGCAGCAAAAAAAAAAAAAACATACATATATTGTTACGTTATCGTGAAGTAAATAACGCGCCTATCAGGTTTTAGGGCGGATATTATATTAAGTAGAATCGCAGCAAAAAAAAAAATCTCGAGAACGAACTGTCGAACGTCTTTTTTCTCTGTGAAAGTTCGATCAAGACTCTTGTCATTTGTTGTATCGAGCTATTCCGGTCATCTACGTATTATCGTGTGTATCGCTCGATTCTCATCTCTACATTCGTCACAATATATGCACACACATTTATGTATGTGTAAATTTATAAATATTAATATTTAAAGTTCGTCATTCCGTGTGGCTCTTTATATACAGAGAATATATGCATAATGAAAATTTCATCCTGGTCTTCTCTTATCGTTTATATTCCCACGGACATTTAATACCGATAGCTCGTAATCATTCTCTCATTTCAATAGAGGCTTTGTGATCGGGCATTCGTGTGCCTTTTCGAACTGTAAAAGTTTTATCGCTGCCATACGCTGGACAATTCACGAGATCCTATTAAAGTTGCTAATGAGCGATGATAAAGCGCGGTCGTACCGATGGTACGGTGGACGGCATCATCGACGAAGCAGCGACGATCGCCAAAGAGTCACTGTGACGAGTGTGGAAAGAGCGGTGCGATAAAGTCAACGCCAGCGTGGGGGGTTTCGACTTGTCGCTCGTTCGCACACACTAGGCACAAGCTCCCCGAGGCATTCGAGAGTGCGAGCGAGCCCGGAAGGAAGTGGAATGTGTTACTAATATTTCTTTTTTTTTCTTTTTATCAGGGGGGGGGGACTGTCGCCGGTCTCGCTGCTTGGCCGATTACGGTGCGTCGAATAAGTCTGAGCAGCTTCGCCGAAATCGCTCGTGGGCATTGCTGCGGAGTAGAATGTTCCGTAAAAAAAAAAAAAAATTACCGAATGTTCAGTGACATATAGCGTTGCTGTTTTATTGGGCGTGCTAACGGCTTCGTTAAAGCTGGAAAAGAAATAGAGAAAAAACGTATTTTTTTTTTTTTTTTTTTCATCAATTACCACAGTTTCGCTTAAATTTAGGTCAAAACTGCGGGTAAATCCTTTTTTGGCGATAGTTCTCTTGTGTCCGATTTTCTGGTGTAGTGCACGTCAATTTTAAGGACACACGCCGATAGTGCACAAACATTGTCGTGCACACAACTTTTTCTTACGAAATTCCGCTTGTTCACCACCAAAATGTGCACACAATGGATGTGTTCAAAATTACCGTGGACAATAAAAGTGTGGCCAAAAAACAACCTGTCCAAAACTGCACTTCGGATAAGTGTCCGGTGCGAAAAAATACATTCTAATATTTTATGTACTTTATGTACTTTATATACTTTATGTACTTTATGTACTTTATGTACTTTATGGACTTTATGTACTTTATGTTTTTTGGGAAGATCTTTAAACTTTTATTTATTTTACATTACAAGTTTGGGAACGTGAGAAGCGTTACGATACTGACAGTTTGACGATAATAATTCCATGGAATTGCTTGCGAGCCTCGTGTGTGAGAATGTTATGTGCCGTCGTCGTCATATTTCACCTCACCTTCACCTGGCACGCCGGGTGGGAGCAACCGTGTCGAACCGACTATTGTGCGGTGAGCGGTTCAAACAAGTGGCGGTATGCGCGCGCAGGTGATTCGGGGCACGCACGATATTTTTCAGGTTCCCCTGGGAGTAGGCAATGTGTGACCGCGAATAAAGCCAACGGATGAGCAAGAATGAAGCTTTTCGCGAATGCGTAGACCAAACATTGTACTTTGCAAAATTCACGAAAGTAAAGAAAACACACAATTAATCAAAATAACAAAAAAAAAAATAATACATAAAAGGTCAAATAGAAAAACAAAAAACAAAAATCCAAAGCTGGCATGAAGTCCGTTGAAAGACAACTGGTTGCACCTCGCTTCGGCTATGAAGAAACTAAAGGGTGTTGACTACTTTAAGATTCCCTCGAGAGAAAGAGTGCGTTATCCCGAATGAAGCGAACAAGCAAACGAGAATAAAACTTTTCATGGGAAGACACGAGTAGCGGCGTAACAATATTAAGAGAAAGTCAAAGGTATGATAAGGCAATGTTCATATATCTTGGTTGTTTCCTTTGGAAACACAGATTTTTATGTTAGGAGTAAATTTTTAGTTTGTAAGAAGTACATGTGAGGGGGATGGATAAAGGCAAAAGTCGTACAGTGGAAATAAATTCTATTCATTGTAACTTTTCATTGATACGTACACTGATTAAACAAAAAAAATGCGGTTGAATCAACTAAAGATTCGAGCAGGGACGTTCAAATACATATTCTGTTGCTCGAACAACTATTTTAAAGCCTCGAAAATTATTTGGTCGAAACACTCAGAGAATTGGCGAAGAAACCAATCTTTTGGCTGTACCAACAATATATTTATTCGAATGTCCTTGTCCGAATCTTTAGTCGATTCAACCGTATTTTTTTTTTATCAGCGTAGCCTACACAGTATGCTTTGGAAAATTCACGGAAGCCCAGAAACTCTCACAATATTAATAATAATAAAAGAATATACCAAAACAAATATCTAAAGCTGGCCGGTAGTCCGTTCAGAGATAAGCTGATTCGAGCTTTGCATCGACTGCCAAGAATCCGAAGGGCGTAACTCTCGTAGTTTCAGCCGTTGATCGGTTTAGGATACGCCCTTTT
Source organism: Amblyjoppa fuscipennis (assembly GCA_963575735.1). Lineage (NCBI taxonomy): Eukaryota > Metazoa > Arthropoda > Insecta > Hymenoptera > Ichneumonidae > Amblyjoppa > Amblyjoppa fuscipennis. The sequence continues at coordinate 1,605,736 of OY754489.1, read as the reverse complement.
GTTTCTCCAGCGGTCGATACATACAGTCGCTACTGTTAACGGAGAATTTCAATCGGTTATCCGTTGCCCTTTTAAGGCCATCGTATCTATAACGGTTACTGTATCTACAACGGGTTGCATTATCTATAATGATTTTACGTGATCTCCGCTTATATGCACGATACATTAATTCGCGGGTTGATGCACGATTCGAAGGAGAGCAAGATTCCTTTCAAAGCAGTCTTTTTTCTTCATTCTTACTTTTTTTTTGTTTTTTTTTCGGCGCTACAGCCGGTTTCAGCAATCACGCAATACCAATGGACCGGAATTTGTAGATGTTTTTTTTTTTAAAAAAAAAGCTCTTCACGACGTTAGGGTACATTTATCCGCTCGACGTGACTCACCCATGGTATAAACAAGAGAGTCGAGTAACGTGCAGGAACGGTGTATATATAGTTACAGTAGCGAGCGGGAAATCGGACCGAAGATGCGCCGATAACGGAGTGGCGAACGAAAGGAATTCATTGCGTACCGGTGTGCATTGATTATTCTTCGGCTCTACAACCGATTTCAGCAATCACGCAATTCAATCACGAAATAAATTATATGCATATAGTAAATTACGATACTACCGCGAAGAAACTGTCTCTGACGAGTGTTGCAATGACACAGTTTGAAAAATCTTTTTCGCACGAGTATACCAACCACAAACACAGAAACTATCGGAAACTTTGAAGATTATTGGCTGTGCAGTAAGCTCGATAATTAAGTCTCTGGATACAATCGTCAATATCTATTTTCATATCACTCCGAGCAGTTTCAGTTTAGGCTATGAGCAGCCGCAGATAAGGGGCTGTTCTGTCAAGGATCTACTCGCAATGAGACGATAGCGTTAGTTGCACGCTTGCACACATGGCGGAAGGGAACTAGGAAAGTCAAAGGATTTCTTCTCTCTTGCAATTCGGAGACTAAAAGTCAATCGGACTCTGACTGTGAGCCTACTATGCTCAGAGACACGTCGCCGAGACATACACGTGCCTTCGCACGTCTAGAAAATAATATGACGATGCTCCGTTGGGAGTTACCTCGAAGAGGTTGTGCTCGATTCGTGAGGATGGGAAAGGACCTAGAGGAGCGGATAGGGTAGAGCCTTTATAGCGACTCGGGGCACACTTTGCTTGCGCGAGAGCTCCGCCGACTCGCCATCTCGCGGAAAGCGGAAAGACCTACCGGGGGGTAGGGCGTCCCGTTACAATATATATATATATATACATATAGAAGGCTGAAAGACTTAAGTCGATGGCCTATTGCCAATGGCAATAGCATTATGAGGTGTAAATAATCTTTGAAATGTACCAGCATCCATACCGTGTAATATATTGTCAATGCATACATTTAATACCACTACTATATATATATAATATGTATCGTAGTATATATAATAAATACATCGAGTTATATAAAAGATGTACACGGGATATAGAACTTTTTTTACCGTTATATATGACGTATATAATTTTCTATATCTTTTTAAACATCTGACATATACTTCATATCCATGGGAGCCGCAGTAGCGATGGACCGAAATTTGTACTTAAAAAAAAAAGAAGATTCTCACGATTGAGTGCATTCATCCGTCAGACACGAGTCACCCGTCGTGTAAACAAGAGGCGAGTAACGTGCAGGAATGGCAAATATAGTTGCGGTCGCGCCATCGGGAAATCGGACCGAAGACGTGCGGACAACGGAGTGGCGAACGGCAGGAATTCTTTGCATACCGATGTCTATTGATGTGTTTCTTTTTTTTTTTTTTTTTTTTTCAAAACACTCAATTGATCGAGCAAACGAGTTCTCGAAGCTTGACGCAAGGGATTTCATAACAGCAGTATACAGTATATACCGCGTGGAATGAAAAACGTCATGCGAGTGAGTCGGCGATTGCGCGACAAGAGTTTTCTACTATGATGCGAGGCAAAGTCCTCGGGCATCGCATGCAGAGAAAGTCAGCCGTAATAGCCGCGCCGAAGCGCGCGCGCCTCGCTTCCTACTCGGTATAGAGCACGCCGCGTTCACGGTTGCAGAACCAACGGTGGGACATGTGACACGGCCGACGACGAACAAACACGCAGCGAGAACGGTAGGGTGACCAGCCGACTCATCGTTCACCGACAATGTGACCTTATGTTGCTATTAACGCCCCGTGGCCTCACTTCTTTGCGACTTTCCGCTAATGCGCGTGTGTGTCGCTTTTATCCCACGAGCCCTCCTCGCTCGAGTGTCACTCTTGTTTAGTGGAGACTGTTTTGCTGCTCTAAAGCGGGACTTGCTTGCCACCCAACGATAAAATCCGGGAAAAATTGAGACGAGGAAAGCCCCGAATTATATTGTCATCATTATTGCCGCGACAAATTATTATTCATTAATGAGAAAGGCTCTCTTCTGAGACTTTGGTGTTTATGCACTTTGCACAAGCGCTAAAATACCGGAGGATTTGGTAGAATATGACCGTCTGTACATGCACGGGTTTTGTCGTAGTTTAGCCGTGTTGGTACATTGTAATGCGGCAGAGTGTAACTAAGTCGGCTGCGGACGCACTGGTTGTTGGGTAGCTTAGCTGAGGGCAGTTAGGAAGCGCTAGCGAGGAATCGGATCGGAAAAACAGAAAAACGTAGCGATAACAAAAGCGAATTGTAGTCCAACATGTGACCTTGCGAGAACGTGACCTTATGTTAATATTAACGCCCCGTAGCCTTCGTTCTTTGCGACATTCCGCTCATCCGCGTGTACCGCATTTATCGCACGTACCCGCGCTGCTTAATCGCTCGAGTCACTCTTTTCTTTTTTTTTTTTAAATAGAACGGTCATGCCCGTTTACATGAAGGGTGGGAGAAAGTAATTGACGGAAATTAGTGAGATGCCGTAGGAGAATAACAAGAATATGAACCACGGTGGGAAAATAATAATAATAAGACTAAGTAAAACAAAATGACATCGTATATAAAAAAAAAACAACAACGAAATGAAGAGGTGCATGCGCAAACACAGCAAAGTAAAACACGCAGTTTCCGATAAAATTTTAATCTAGTCTGAATTGGGTTCTTTACTTCAATGTCGCGTCAATATCGAAGGTTACTAGCGATCCTTTTATATTTGCATACGTGACTAGTATGATGAATTGAGAAAATAAAAATTATAGTTTATGATATACATTGACTGCTTTGGTTTTGCTCCACTAAACGGGACTGGCTTGCCACTTGAGAATAAACTCGGAGAAAATTGGGCCGACGAAAGACCCGAACAATTATATCGTTGTTATTATTGTTACTGCGAGAAATTATTATTAACCCTTAGTGCGCATTAAGGGTCATTCTGATTCCAACGTTGTCCCGTCTTATTTTCGCCCAACCTCAACATTAAGCATATTTTTGTCCGGGTAGAAAAAGGTATTTTTGGGAATGTGACTGAGCGAGTTTAAAGTTTGATCGATTCATTGCCAAAAATGTCTTGACCTACTTTGCCGAAAAAGTGCATAATTACAGAAATATTCGAGGCCGGGAGTAAAATTGACCCCTTGTGCACTTACGATTCGCTACGGAGCTGAGCACACCAAGGGTTAATTAATGGGAAAGAGCGTAGAAAACGTATACGTTGCGACGCCTGCTATTAAAGAATAGCGGCATTCCACTTCTAAATTTGCGTCTTATTCACACAAGCTTCCTACTCAACTGTACTCTTGCTCTGTAAAACTGCGCGTCCTATTAATTCACAGAAAAAAAAAAAAAAAAAAAAAAAAAACATAAACACAACCATCTAATAAAAGAACCTACCAATGTCAAGGGCGAATCATAGTCCAGCAGTCGCACCTCACTGTATATCCCGTCGCCCGGTGTCGACGATCGTTCGTCTCGGCGTCCCTAACGAGCGCAACACCGTCCACCGCGATTATTAATATGGTAAAACGCACGACGAGCATGAAAGTTACCGACGACAATAACAAAGCGCGTCGGTACAGGCATATTTGCGAAGAGAGTGAAAGGTTGAAGAAGCGAAACAAGGAGCGTGTAAGTGGTAATAACTATAGATGGGTTTTTATCAGCGGACTGGCCGTAACGAACGCGCTAGAAGAGAGCTCTCCTCGAGAGCGTGTCAGCTACTGAATCTCCGCCGGGGTATAAACGTGGCTCACGGTCCTACACGCGTACTACGAGGGACTTTCACTCGAGGCCCCGTAATCCACCGATCTGATTCAATCGACGCAGCTCGGAGGCTTCGGAATCGTCTCGCTGACGTTCACCAAGCAAATTCCGTCCGAACCTTGTTTACCAGTGTCCTTACGGTATCCATACAATTTCGCAGTTGTCTACACCACGGTCTTATAAACTTGGCCCCGACACTCCTATGCCGTCCCCATGTGCTCAGTTGCGTCGAAAGTGAAGCCAATATGGCGGTCAATTCAGGCCGAATTATGACTGTCATTCCGTCCGCGCATGCGCAATACGTTGAAACTCGGAGTCTCGTGCAGTAATCGTATGCAATAAAAATATATTATTTACGAATGTGAATGCAACAATATTTACAGCAAATAAAACAAAAACGTGAAAAAGCAGAGTACTGTTAAATAGAAACAGGCACAGTTTTATATTTAACAGTAATATATTCATTTGGACATTGGATAGTGTTGCTACTTTTTCAAGGCTACCTTCGAGCTTCGATTTTGATAATTACTTTTATTTATTTTTTTATTTTATCGAATACTAAATCGATGGGTTAGTAGTAGATTCGGTTCTAATCATTGAGTGAAGAAAAACGAGGGCGCGTTGCGCGTGCGTGTAGATAAAAAAAAAAAAAAACAGGCCGGAACAGTCCGCCGCGTTGGCTTCAATGTTGGCACGCTTCTGCCCGGCGAGTGTCCAGACCTGTTTATAAGAGCGTGATCTACACCGAGTAACCGGTTGGGGTTCGCACGGCATCATGGCTGCCCGACAGCCCACGTGACCCTCGATCGCCGAAAGAATAAAAAGTATTCGCAGTCGGCTTGGTCCGCTCGGGCAATGTTCTCCCGTCCGTCGACGTTCCGAGATTGCCCGAAGGACTCCGCGCTGTGCACACGTATACACGCAACAGTTTGCTCGCAACTTGCTTGCTACTAACAACGTGCAACTACGAAATATAATAACACATATATTTTCGTCTCGTTCGGTTTGTCTCACGTTTATTATTGTTCCCGGTTTCGTGTAGCAGCTTCGTATAACGGTAGTCCGTGCAATTACGCGGTGGTCGATGTCCTTGTCTCGGTTCGCGACCGGGGCTTCGCGCATATGCGTGTGCATCGCCGACGAGAAAAGGAATATAACACAGCAGCGAGATCATCCACTGCCGAGAGAGAATACGAGCTTTCTCCGAACCACAGACAATTCAGAGTTATTGTTACCTACAACCGTGACGAATTACCGATAAACTAAATGTCATTCTTCGTGCCGCTTTGCGAGTGTCTGCTGCCACGGAACGCGACGTCGCGGTAGTCGAAACACGATTGCAGATGCAATTCAACGCTATGCTGCGGTTTTTTTTTTTTACTCTTTATCGGCTCTCGTCTCTGATCGATTGTTCGATGTGAAAAAAAAGAGTCAATATCTTACGCTTGGGCGCGTGCCCTAGATAAATCCACTTTTTTTTTTTTTTTTTTCCCCTCTCGAAAAATTTACTACAGCTGAGACTGAACGAGTTCGTCGAACATTCGACATGTGCTCGCGCACAGGTTCACAGGGACAGCCATCAGCGAAGTAGGAAGGAAAATACCGGCGTTGAACAATATATCGATTGGTCTCACGGAAGGACGAGTAAAATCAGCACAGTGAGAACACCGTTGCGCGCCCGTCGTAGAAAGCGAAACCGGCGTCGGTGTCTGATGAGATATGATGCGGCGAAAGATCTCGTCCCATTCGCACGGGCAGCCTACCATCGACAATCGCGAAACTGCGTTACGGGGGGAGAGTCGCGAAATAATTCTACTCTCACTTTTTTTTTTTTTCTCTGCAGATGTTAATTCCTATTTTTTTTTTTTTTTTTCAGTGATTACTCAAACCCTCGAAAAATATATTAAATACGTCGGAAAATATGTTACGCTGAGAAAAAACGGTTGGGTCAACTGAAGATTCGGGCAGGGACGTTCGAATGCATATTTCATTGGTCCACCTGAACCATTTGTTAGTTCAACTATTTTTAGAATGATTTTACTAAAATATTTTGTTCTAAAAACTTAATATTTTTAAAAATCTTTAGTTGATTCGACCGTTTTTTTTTTTTTTTTTACTTCCTGGAGAGGTATCTTTGTTTTCATGACATTTTTTTTCAAGATTTTCATGTAAACATGTTCAGAACATTCCAAAACGTCGAAAAATTAGGGTTTCCTTTGTGAAAATTTGCATTTTCACGCAGTTTTATCAGTGTCATCATATTTACAAAAAATCCCGAATTCAAAAAATATCTTCTTGTGATTGTCGGTAAGAACGACATCTCGTAGTAATTATCGTTGTATTCGCTGACGCGGCGCACGCGAGTTTCGACGTATTCGCCGTGTAACGCAAATAACTCTTCTTTTCAATTATACGCAGATAATCGTCCGTTTTGTCGTCGAGCTCGTTACGGGCTCGTTGTCGTGTAAACAGTGCAGTTGCCTGCTGAGAGAAGGCGACAGTTGAAAGGGATTTATTCGCTCGAATTGCTACCGATTGGACCGAGAAAAAAAAAAAGTACAAAAGAAACGTCTTTTTTTCCGTTCGGTGAACGCTTCGCCGCTCCGACTATTCTCTGTCACCCCGACATATATATATATATATATATATATATATATATATTCATAAACCCACATCACGTCCGGATTGGTAAGGCTACGGTCCGTCTAGCACCGAACTTGCGTACGATAATACACACTGCGAACACGTGTGTTTGTGTTCTTACGCCACGCCCGAGTGGATAGTTCTTTCGTATTTATACCGGTGATCGATCCACGCGATCTCGAGGCGCCTTCGATCGTGCAACGTTCAATCGCACATCCGTTCGTTATAACGGAAAAAAATCGCACGTCACGAAAGATTAACAAACGTTCGCAACTTCGTTAAATTGTACACCGCAAATATCTAATATTTGCTTTATTAACCGAGTCTCTAAACGTAAAAACTTTAAAACACAGTCGCAGACTCATTAGTTATAACGGAAGCAAATTGTAGACCGCAAAAGTATAACAAACGTTCATGACTTCATTCAGTCGTACGCCGCAAATATCTGACATTTGCTTCATTGAGAGACTCGCTAAACTTAACAACTTTAAAACATAATATCGCAGGCGCTTTCGTTATAACGGAAATATAAATCGTGCACTGCAAAAAATTTCGAAACGTTCACAATTAAGAGATCGAAACTGTACCAGATATTTCACTGCACCATACAACATTTACGAATTCACATGTGGTTCACTGCACCATACAACATTTACGAATTCACGAACACATTTGGAAGTCGATAATATTTTGTTGCAACCCTCGCTAAACGTGTAACCAACTTCAAAACATAACACGTCCAATATAAACCGATACGATATAACACGACAGTTAATCACATGGTAAACCGCCTTGTGGTTCGTCTTGCCTGCATAACAGTGGCGCTCATCGGACGTCCCTCTCGAAACCCGTCTTTCCTCTCCGCAGGTGTAATATTTCACGCGTGTAGTTTTACACATGTGGAGTACATTGGACGTGTTACCTTTTAAAATTGGTACGTTTGGCGAGTGTTACAAAAAAAATGTTTTTAAATTTCATATATGTTATATAAGTGAATACGTAAACTTTTTCTGGTGCACTGAAAATGCCGTTTTACAGTTTTTGATCCGTCAATTGAGCGAGCGCTAGATATTTGCAGCGTACGCCTGAACGATGTTGTGAACGTTTCTTACTTTTTTTTTTTTCGGGCGTTTCATGCAAAATTAATATTTTTCGGTAACTTTAGTGTGCATGCATTTTTTCAGATTTTTATATCATCGAGAAGTATTTGGAATCTTTCTCTTATTTTTCTCGAACTTATGCGAAATGTGACCGAAGCGACACAGCTACCTTAAACGGATGGAGACCAATTGTACATCTGCCAAGTCAACACGAAGACAGGTCTACAAAAAAAGTATACACCGAACGACTGTACACGAAATCAAATCTACACCAAATGTCCATGCACTGAAAACTTTACACTGATCAACTGCAATAACTGGCCACTCAGCAACTGTATACAAGTGGAAAAATGCGACACGACGAAAGTCATATAAATAAGTATATATATTGAATTTGTCACTTTTTATAGATAAAACATACGGTTTTATCTGTTGAGTTGCTCTATAAGACTTTTAACACTAACTGATACGAAAATCATATATTATATCTGTAAAAAGTGAAAAATTCAGTATATACGTATTTTTATATGGAGTTGTGTACAGTAGTCTGATGTGAGGTGTCAAGTTTTCGTCGTTGACCCTTTCGCAGTGTCGAATTTTTGGTGTCGAACTTTCGTCGTGTCGTATTTTTTTTTTTTCCCTTGTGTACAGTTGCTCGGTGTCTAGTTTTTGCAATTGGTCGGTGTAAAGTTTCCAGTGTACGGTTATTTGGTGTAGAATTGATTTCGCGTACAGCAATTCGGTGCATACTTTTGTAAAGATCCTTCGTTGTGTATAGTCGAGCTGTGTACGATTTTCAGTGCATAGTTTTTGGATGTACAACTGCCTATGCGTACAGTTGATTGGTGCATACTTTTTGTGTAGAGCTATCCTCGTGTAGACTTGGCAGGTGCACAGCTGGTCTCCATCCCCCCTTGAACGGACCTAAAATTTTAAACGTTTACGGCGTGAAATTTATGCGCTCGCGCTCATAGTTAGCAAAATAATAATTTATCAAATTCAAATTCAGCAAATTATCAAAGAGTCACACCATTCGATTCGCGTGCGTTATCGAGACGAGAGGCGTTCTGCGAACGAGCTCGCTCGATGTGCAAACAAAATCTCGACGTTTCGTTCCTCTCGACGTGCACTTGTGTAATTACCGGTGTATAATTACTGTGACGTGTGAGACTCGCGAGAGTTTGCTCGCTGCTCGGCACGAAGATGTATATTCCGCACGGGGCCTGTTATTATAAACATTAGCAGTTTCTCCCGTGCGTTTAAAAAAAAAAAAAAATCCCAGAAACTTCGAATACACTAGGGAATGATTTTTGCCGAGCGATACGAAACAATGTAGACAAAATGTGTTTTGTACGCACAAAGAGATACAGAATTGAAGTCTTATAAAAAAAGTATTTTGTCGACGAGAGTTGAAATTGTTTGCGTGGTTCTGCATAAATCACAGATAAATGTATAAATAAACCAAAGCAATTCACGGACTGACACACCAAGGTCGATGGCTCATTGGGAATTATTGTCACCACAATTACATGCCGTCTGATCACCAGGGCATCTGCGACATACCTGAGAGATCGACAACCAAATGTGACCAGTGGAATTATTCAACTGACAAAACAACAATAATGAGAACGATTGACGAAGCGATTTTAATCGAGCGGATTCAAATAAAATCTCATCACAATGTCACTGTGGTTTAAAAGGAAAAAAAAAATTAAGTGTTTGAAACGTCGTTTTCGCTGGTTGCGAAGTGTTTCGCCGTTTCTCTCTGAGATGCGTTTGATTTGGCGTTTATCTTTGTTGTGACGCGACTGCGCATGCGCACGGTTGTTTTTTTTTTTTTTTTGTAAGAATTCATACCATAAAACGACCGTGCGCATGCGCAGTCACGTTACAGCATAATTTATATAATATAATGAAGATACCTCATTTAGTAATAAATGAAGTTTTTTTTAAATTCTCTACTACTATAAAAGTATCGACAGCGATAGGTGCGCGGTTGGTGTGTGGCTCTGGCGGTCCCCAAAGTCAAGCAGTACCGCTCGCGGTCAGTACTTGGATGGGTGACCGCCTAGCTGCGCGCTGGCCGGCGCATCGAATCGTCTCGAGCGGGAGGTAATTTTCTCGGAGATTGGTGATTAACCTGTAGGAACACCAATTTCTGGGGAAAGAGCCGTCTGTGTATGGCCAGGTTTTCCGCAGTTTTCCTGTGTTCTTGTGCGAATGCGACACAATAAGGGGGTAAGTCGGCTGCGGACGCAATCCGGGGGGGGGGGGGGGGTGTAAAAGGGGAAGAACCCCGTACAAGTGGAACATACTGTAAGAGTATGAACTGCTCTGCACTGCGATCTCTTCCAACTGACAATATTGTGTTTGGCTGATATGTAGATATCGCCCTGTAAATGCGTTATGCGCAGGAATGTACAAATAAATAATTTAAAAAAAAAAAATTAAAATAACGATAAACGCCAAATCGAAAGCACTTATGATCCCAGCTGCGCGCCACGAATAACAAGATCAAAGATTCGAGAGAAAAATGCGAAACAAATGTAGACCGAGTGTGTCGTATACAAAAACAGATACAGAACTGACGTTGTACAAAGGTATTTTTTTGTTGACGATAGTTGGATAATGAGAGAAACGATTGTCGACGCGCGCTTAATCGAACGTGCCTCAAACGTCTCGTCGCAATGTTACCGTTGCGAATGAAAGAAAAAGACAAAAAAAAACAAAGAAGTGTTCGGAAACGTGGCTTTCGCCGGTTATGAAGTGTCTCACCGTTTCGCCGTGATCCTCCCAGCTGCGCGTCGCGGATAACACCAATAACTTTTTTTTTTAACTGCACGTTTTTTATCGCGAAAATTAACTATAGGAAAAAAGCACGTCGGTGGGGTTCGTGACGTCACGTGGTTACGTTCACGAGTGACTTTCGACGCATGGTTCGGACGTGTACGATGATTTCGATGTCTTTTTTTTCTTTAATTCTCCGAACGAAAATATCGGCGGGAAGAGCGGAGAAGCAAGCCGGCGCGTGTCACGACTTGCACTGCTGGTAGAGCGTATAGTCGCTGTCGCTCGGTCGGATTTCCCCCACCCGAGGGCGGGGTGCGCGCGGTGTGGTGCGTACGAAGCACGCCCGAGAGACACGGGCGGAGAGCACGGATGTAAACAACCGAGCAGAAAAGATTCACGCTCTACAAGTATAGTCCTGTTTAACCCGAGCGGTGTGCGCACACAAAAATTGAGACGAGATGCGGCTGTCCTTTTACGTTAGAAAATTACAAGGGAAAAATATCGAAAGCGGTGAGTGATCTGCGCATGCGCAGAAATCAACTTCGGCCCGCTCTCTTGATTTGCAAACGTTTCGTTTATTTTAAGTTTTTTTTTTTTCAATTTTGTAAAAAAAATAAAATAAAAGAAATGATAATATTAACAAAACAACAAATCTTTGGCGTCTCTGAACGGCAAAAGTTTATTCCTTCGAACAGTTCTTTTTACGGTGAAGTGTGAACGACGATGGATTCTAAATAGTCGGACGGATTGGGGAGTTTCTCGGAACTCTCGCCGAGCGGTAGGTCGTGTATACGCGAGAGTGAGAATCTACTGTGGAGGCGCAAGGAGACGTCGGAATCCCGGGAATTCGATGATGCATTGTCCCATCGTGCATCCGGAACCTTTTTAACGACTGCCTCGTAACCGCTCAACGTCGTACGGTCGCTTTGCCGGCGGAGCGACGCGACTCAGAGCTTAGGATAAAGGGAAACGATGAGCGTATTAGGGAGATAGCATTGTAGAGACCACCAGCGCGCGCGGTCCAGAACGTTTTGTAAATAGTCGAAACGAACAGTTTTTTTAGACAGGAATTTTACTACCAAGTATTGAGTTAGGTGTAAGAGAAATGTTTATAATAAGAAGAAAACAAAAAATGTTTTGACGACATTAAGTAATCGCTAGCAAGTTACCTCATGAAAACGTGTAAGCTTCCAGAAATCAGTAAATTAATAATTCCGCGATAATTTCGATTGTTAGAATAAATTTTGGATAATGAAATTAAAAAAAAAAAAAAAATTAATAATGACATTCTAACGTCGTAGTCTTACCGGCAACGACTATATCCTCCCATTCACCAAAAAAGGAGCTTGCACGGCTGTTTCATCGCCACTGCTCGTTTTCACTGTTGCTTTCTATTACGTATTAATTTCCGCCTCGATCGTCCGTAGTACGATCGACAAAAAAAAAGCATGCACTACGAAAATTATCACTATTTAACCGGAAGTGACGTCGTACGGAAAATACGTCACTTCAAAAAGTGAAATTTTCAAACCGGAAGTTACGTTCTTCCGGTCGGACGTCACTTCCGGTCGAAGAATGATGTTTCACAAACCGGAAATACGTCACTTACGGTAAATCGAGATTTTGAAATCGTAAGCGACGTTTTCCCTTATGACGTCACTTCCATTCGAAAACTAGGAATTCCAAAACCGGAAGCGACGTTTTCCCCCCCAAGACACATATAAGTATACATAGTCTTTCTCCGATCAAGTTACTTTTTAGCGGAAACGAGTTTTGTTCGAAATGTGTTTGGCGCAAATGATCGTCCCACCCCAATTACAACAGAAATAAAGGCTCAAAAATGAAGATATCGAATTTTCATCTGTATAAAGGTAATATCGTGAAAGGCCAACTTTTTTAGAGGCGTTGAGTTAGTCGTCGCAATATTACACAGCATCGATAATCAAGTTTTGACCGCGACTGTATAAAGCCACCGCGACGCGTCTCCCGCTCTCGGGGCGCGTGTAACAAAAACAAAACAAAACGGAGGTCTATGGCGATGCCTCGATGAGCGATACAGTTGCGAAGATGCATAGGCAGAGAGAGAGACGGGGAAGGGAGAGGCAGGTGCGGACCGCACGGGCGTTGAGGCCGGCACACGGCGGGTCCCGGGATTGTTCACTCTCGCTCTGTGCCAGGAGTGGATCTCTGCTTTGCGAGAGTGTACCCGAACACGCTCGCAGCGAATGTGCCAGCATTGCAGTATTAATATAAAACGGCTACAAACTCCACGAGAGGTGGACGCACAAACGAGACTTGCCGTTTCACGAGAACAACATCTTCGGCTGAGCCTGCCGTTTTTATTATTGTCCGAATTTTCATTTCATCGAGAGCGGATTATTTTTTTTTTTTTTGCACGCCAGACACTCCGCTTTGATCCAACTAGTATTGTTTGCCCTCTGCTGTTACTTAGTGCTCTTTGTGTATGTTCCGTGCGGTCGTCTTAAGGTGCTCACACCTCGGAGCCACAAAATAAAGCACCATTAAATAAATTGTCTCGATTCCAAACAGACAAACAGATGTAGGTTTTTTTTTTTTTTTTGCGCGCGAGTCCGGTTTACTCTGCCTAATATTTTCTGCTTTTCACTTTTACGTATCGCTCTTTATGTATATTCCGCACGGTCCTTCTTAGCGCTTTGAAGGACGGTGCTATCGAAGGTGAAACACCTCGTTGAGTTCAGAGAAAAATGCATTGATAACCAACCGACGAATTATGAAACTTCTTATACGTGAAAAAAAATGTTTAAATGTATGCTTCAAAGGGTTTAAGGTAGCTTATGTCGCTTCGCGCTCATTTCCCATAAGTTCCAGAAAAATTAGAGAAAATTGCAATTACTTCTCGACGGTATAAAAATCTGAAAAAATTCATGCATATCAAAGGTACTGAAAATATTAATTTCGCATAATAATAATTTCAAAATGTTACTAACAAATTGATCAAAAAAATTAATTGTTTAACAAATTATCGGGCAAACCAACTTTTTTCTTTAATGAAAATGATTCGTTCATTTTTTTCTGAATACCTATGAATTTTTTTCAGATTTTTCAGTCAACTTTGATTTTTTTTGTTTTTTCACACATTTTTTCCATATAAAAAAAAACAATCAAAGTTGACTGAAAAATCTGAAAAAATTCATGCGTATAGAGGAAAAATGAACGAATCATTTTCATAAAAACAAAAAGTTATGTTGCCGGACAAATTGTTTAACAATTAATTTTTTGATTCATTTGTTAATAACATTTTGGAATTGTTATTATGCACAATTAATCTTTTCGGTACCTTTCAGTATGCATGAATTTCTTCAGAATTTCATACAATCGAGAAGTACATGCAATTTTCTCTTGTTTTTCTCGAACTTATGGGAAATGAGCGCGAAGCGACATAGCTACCTCAAGGAGCTTAATGTAGTCCTTGCGAATGGTGTTTCATCAGTTTGTTAATAACATTTTGGAATTATTAATATGCAAAATTAATCTTTTCAGCACCTTTAATATGCTTGTTTTTTTCAGATTTTTATATTATCCCGAGGTGTTTGCAATTTGCTCTCATTTCTCTGAAGCTTAAGTGAAGTGAACACCATTCGCAAGGACAACCTTGAGCTTCAGAGCGACGAAACAAACTACAGTTAAAAAAAAAAAAAAAAAAAAAAAAAAAAAAAAAAAAAAATGGCCTCGACTTCGAACAGAGAAACAGGGGTGTAGTAAGATAATCCAATGATACCTGCTCTTTGGAATATTTTCCAGGCGCCAATGAGGTCGACGAAGGGGGAGGCACTTTGGCTGCAGCCGAAGCTTCGTGTGTACGATCGTCGTTGAGAATCTCGGCTCTCGTTTCAGGAAGAGCTCCGGCGTGAGTATCATACAGGCCGGGACTGCTTGCGCGGTCTCGCTGGATTGTTGCCTTGGCCCCGGTGATCGACGCCGGTTCTTCCCGCCGCGGCAGCTGTTGCCGATGCCGCCGCTGCTGCTGCTGCTGTGGCTGTTGCTGTTTCGTGAAGAAATCCGGATCCCCATTTCGCTTCGGGTCGCCGTTGCCCGAAGGTACGAACTCGCCGGTTCTGGCCGAACCTGCCGCCTCGAGGATTCGCGGTGGATCCTGATCGCGGTAAGATCTTCGCTGGCTCTTTGCGATCTCGCACATCCTCCGAAACAACGAAGATTTCGCACCGGCCTTTCACCGTCGACGGACAGCTTCTTCTTCTTTTTTTTTATCCACCCCGAACTTAAACTGCACAAAAGAACAATATTTTTCTGAGAATTAAATTAATTACATTCAAGACTTTGGGAATTTTTAAAATTATTATTATTATTATTTTTTTTTTTTTATAGTTCACCGATACGTAAACTATTAAAAAAAAAAAATTAAAAAAATTCCCAAAATTATCTCCGTATGCGATGAATATTTCAAGATCGTGTAGAACAAAAAAAAAAAAAAAATAATCGCGAGAGTAAAATGCCCAAACTAAAGTTTTACAAGTGACGCCCAAACTAAGAGACGAGGAATTAGGGACAAACGAAATATTTAATTCGAGAAGTGGGACAGTTAGAGAAGCGTTTTTTACTCCTCCGAACTTAAACTGCGCAACACAATAATATTTTTCTGAGAGAATTGAATTACTTTAAACACACTGGGTGTTCATTAAAGATAGTTTACGCGTCGGTTCGACCATCTCTTAATAGCATAGAAAATAGAATCTCTCGAGACTCATTTCAGCGTACGATGAATATTTCAAGGTCATTGCAGTCAGTCCCCGTGGATCGAATCACGCGAACAAAGATATAGTCGCGTGAGAAAGCGTCACGTGCGGTTTACAAGTAACGCCCAAGCTAGAGGACGAGGGATTTAGAGACGAACGAAAGAATTTTCTAAGTAACGGCTAAATAAAGCCTCGGTCTTAGGCATGCAAACAGTACGCGCGAACTGTTACATATACGCCCGACCGCATCAACGCTAAGCTGTGAGATCGTGTGTTATATTCTCGCTTAACAAATGGTTGTGCGTAAAAAAAAAAATAAAATAAAAAATGTGCCGCGTCCGTACGCATGCGTTAGCGCGTAGATTGCACAGTTGGGCCGCGCGACGTATGCGCGAACGCTTAGAGAAGCTGGCTGAATTTTTCTTTTAATATTTTACGTAGCGTCGAATGGCACAGAAAAAAAGCTAATCTTTCAAGCCCCCTCAGTATACACGATGGAATCGTATACTCTCGATATTCCGCAGCTAATCCCTGTACATAGAATCACGAGAACGAAAATATATAGTCGCCTGAGAACGTGCCACGTGCGTTTTACGAGTAAACGCCCAAAGTAAAAGACGAGGAATTAGAAAGAAACGAGTGAATTAATTCGAGAAACAGCGGCTAAATAAAGCCTCCAAGTTATGCATATACACACGGTAGGCACAGCTGCTACACACACACACACGCCCGACCATATCAACCGAAGCTGAGACGCCAGTATTTTTATATTCTCGCTAACAAATGGTTGTGCATAAAAAAAAAAAAAATATGTGCCACTTCTATGTGAATGCGTACGCGCGTAGATTGCACAGTTGGGCCGCGCGACGTATGCGCGAACGCCGGAGACGCTGTAATGAAAGCACCCGGGGGCGAAAAAAGTATCGTATACGAAAAAGAAAAAAAGAGAAAAAAAAACAACAACTAGGTATGAGAAAGTAGTACTTAATGCATTCGTACGTCCGAGGTTCTTCTTTTATCCGGTCGTTCTCTGTTTCACAGCATCCTCGATTCTCGAGATTGCGTCGAGATTATTATACGGGCGAAACGTTCTTAATCCATTGCGGAACGGCGATTCGGATCGTCCGACGGGCGCACAGACCGCACTAAAACTATCTGCGGGGCGAGAGAGAGCCGAGCGCAGACAGGGCCGAAGGCCCCATGCGTCATACAGCGCGGTGGGCATCTGTCGCCCTTCAGCCGGCTGCGCGGACCCTCGCGCCGTCCCTCTCTTCATCTTTGCGAACCCTCGCCTCGACCGTTGCCAACCCCCGTAACGTCGCCGCCCTCTCCTAACCCATTTATAAAAAAAAAAAAAAAAAAAAAAACCAAGCTCGATGCGGCGAAACTCACGAGGATTCGCCGACTCGGCGTTTTCCACCTTCCCCTCCCGCCGCCGGCACATCCGAGACCGTATTTTACTTATATCCTATTTCTGCGACGACTCCGCTCCGGCGGTCGGACGTCGAAACGAAAATGACATCGAGGATGGATGAATTTGTCTTGTAGTTTTTTTTTCTTTTTTTTTTTTTCAGTAAATATAACACGACAGAGATCTCGATTCTTGCCGACTTACTCTCGATAGTCGCGCGCGCCTCTAACGCCAACCATTTTCACTATTCCGAGCCCGTAGGGCAGCTCCTTCGTCGTGAGTTGCTTTCGAGTTGTTTCTCCGAACGAGTAATGTAACCTCTCTCGCCGCGGGTACGTAAGATGCTTCGACTTTTGGGAGATTCGTCGGTCGATTCGTCACTCGGAAAAATTTGATAAGACGCGCTCGCGAAACTCGAAACATTCCACAACGCGAGTCCACTAAATTGTCGACAAAATGAAAGTTGCGGTGAAGATATTGCAAGGCGAAGAGTGCGTCGTCGAGGTTAGTATGTCGTTTTGCTGTTTCGTTGGTGACGAACGATTAAGTCTTTCGATGCTCTATGACGTCCGACTCTGTCTCGCAGATATCTCCAACGGACACTGTGCTCACTCTGAAGAGCAAGGCGAAGGAGCTCCTGGGTATCGACATATCGCAGCAGAAATTGATACTGTTGGGCAAGGCTCTTGCAGGTTAGGATTGCAATTGTTAACCGTCCGAACAGCCTGAAATCAACCGGTCGATTGGTGCGCAGAAACCAACTTTGATTACAGCCTTCGAGGTTGATTTTTCGCCGATATAAAAAAATCAACGGTTAGGTGTGTCGAATAGGAAGTTGATCTACTGTTGGATTTTTTCCTAAAACAACCTGATTTCCAAACCTGAGTCAAGAGCTATCAGTGCTCTCGATATCCAGTCGGAAAATGGCTTTCCAGTGGGAAAGTCCAAGTGCAAATCAAACAGAATTTGGAAGGGTGGAATCAGAATCAGTTTTAGTATTAATGTTAAAATCAAAAACACTCGTAATTAGTTACTTTCCTTGTTTTTTGACCAGCCTGAAACCAACTTGGAAACCGTTCAATCAATCGGCGCACCAAACCAACTTTGATTACAACGTTTGAGAGGTTGATTTCTTGGCAACATTAAAACACCAACCATAATACCAACCGTTATATGTGTTAGATAGGTGGTTCGTTTACAGTTGGATTTTCTTACAACCCGATGTTCAATCCTGCCAAGAGCAAACAGCCAAAAGCTAGCGAAGCTCTTGACATGGAGTCGGAAATGGGGTTGTTCAGAGCAAGTCCAACTATAAACCAACTTTTTGTCTGACGCATATAATGGCAAGTTTTGAAATAACAGCCAAAAATCAACCTCCAGAAGGTTGGAGTCAGAGTCGGTTTGGCCCACCAATTGCCTGGTTGAGTTGGAGTAGATTGTTAGAAAACAACCCAAATCCAACCCAATATTTTATGGTTGGTTGGTTCACAAAAAAAATTTTCGCAAAAAGATCGACGATTCCATTGCCGATTTTTTTTTTCGCAGATGAAAATCCATTGAGCTTCTATCCGGGAATTAAGGACGGTTGCAGGCTGTACCTGGTCGTGAAGAAGGACGCTCAGAGCTCCAGCCAAGCAAAACCTGCGGTCAACAAATCGGGCACCGGCCTCCTGAAGGAGGAAATGTCCAGAGTTCTGAGGCATTACTACACGGCGTCGGAAACCGACTCGATAGTCAATGAGCTGGTTAAAGACTTGAGAAAGAAAGTGGACAGTTTGAGTTTCGACGATCTTGAGAGGCTGGCAACGGCTTTGCTCCAGGATCAGGAGAACACCTCTTAGGGACCGTCGGGGCATCTTACGGATGCTGATCAATTTTTCTCACCTCGCTACTTACGCATGTGACTGTACTGCAAGATTATATTAGATAAAGTTAATAAAACATTCTTATTTCGAGAAATTGGTGCGATCGCGGATGCAGCTGAGTATGTAAACTCGAAAGCCAATTTTCGGGCGGCATCTCGAGGAGGATCGAGCGCCGGATCGATCATCGTTGATGTTCATTGAAAATTTATCGACGATCGGCACGGTCGCGTTCTCGTCCCGCAGTGCCGTCCGGCGTTACCGGACAGCCGAATCCAACGCTCGAGCAGCCTTGAAACGAAAGATGTTTATGTCAGACTGACGAGGAAGGAGAAAAGTGTTCGGTAAAAATGTCGAACATTAAAGTTTCACCATTGCAGGTTTTTCGAAGATTTTGCCGATCGACGGAAATTGTGTACGTGTGGCTAATAAGTTCGGTGGATCGGAAATTCAATATGTAGAATACATATTCAAGACACGATCGTGAACAGATCAGTCGTTTAATTCGTCTACCGATCGTTTCACGCCTCCGCTGAAAATGGCGAACATTGACGTTTCACCTTTACAGGTATTTCGAAGATTGCGCCGATCGACAGGAACTGCACATGGGGCTCTAATTCGTTCGGTGGATTGGAACTTTAATATGTAAAATACAAGACACGATCGTCGATAGATTAGCAGCTCGATCCGCCTACCGGTCGTGCCACGCGTCCGCTAAATCCCATTGCCGAAAGTATCTCGCCACCAGGCATATGAAGAGATTCAACGCGTTTACCCGAGATTCGTCCGCCGAATTCTGAAAAAAAAAATGTGAGCTACGATGAAGGTTTCTGCACTGCAACGATCGTGCAGATACTTGCAGAGCTAACAAAATTTCACTCGAATACTCGTACAGTTCACTCAGCGGAGATTCGTACCGAGAAACGAACGAGCGCGCTGAAGTAATGCGCTAGCAAGCTAACAATCTTCCGCTCGCTCAAACGTTACTTCTTTGCTGACGATTACTGACCGTTTTT
Source organism: Amblyjoppa fuscipennis (assembly GCA_963575735.1). NCBI lineage: Eukaryota > Metazoa > Arthropoda > Insecta > Hymenoptera > Ichneumonidae > Amblyjoppa > Amblyjoppa fuscipennis. Next base: position 1,586,003 of record OY754489.1, on the reverse strand, counting down.
GCTCTGATTACGGAGCAGGATCGCGCCAAAGTCCTTAGACACGAGCAGGCGTCGGGATTTAGGGGAAGTTCCAGAACAGCCAGCAAGGCGTACACCCATAAGCCCAGATGCAAGTCAAGGTCAACACGTTCCTCTATGCTCTCCACAAGATACTCCAAAACTTGTTCGACCGTGGGATGATTCATGGAGAAGATTGACCCAAGTGTGGGAAGGCATTCTGGGCAGCCGTCCTCGAGTCTAGCTGTGCACCAGACAATCCACCCGCTCCGGTCGTCTATGTCAGGCTGGATTAACGAAACATCAAGCTTGTAAAGGACGTCTCGTAAATAAAAAGAAAAAATCGCCTTACCAGGGTCTGTGATTGAGGTTTCCACTTGCCATTCTGAATTTCACTCCTCAGTCTGGCTATCGTCAGTCTGATGTCGGAAAAATCCTTGACTTGACGTAGTTGCCATTGGAGCGTCGGGATCAAAGGATTCGGTGCTTTGACGCATCCTGCTAGCTTTTTTGAAAATTTAACATCACAATATATAAACGAATGTCTCAATTATTATTGCGTAAATTGTAACAAACAGAGGCACCTCGATTGAAAAATACAACAAATCACTATTTTCTTTTTTGCAATAATCACTACAAAGATTTCCAATAAACGTGGAGTGGATACAGATTTTTTGTTTTAATTTCACAAAGTGATAAAATTGCAACGAATGTTTCAATTGCCGCGTAAATTACAACAGAGGCACAAAACTGCTCTACTTGTGTACCAAATTTCAAGCCGATTGATAAAGCCGTTCTTGAGTTATAGACGAATTAATGTTATAGACCTGACAAACACAAATTCGTAGGCATTTATTGTAAATGTCATTTGTTGACGTTTTGGAACATTCTGTACACGTGTACATGAAAATCTCAAAAAAAAAACAAAAAAAAAATTTCACGAGAACAAAGTTTTCTCTATGAGGAAGCAACAATGTTAACATCGAACTGCCGGAAATCGACGAGAATATCAATCGGGTTTGCTTACCGCTTGAACGTTGACGGTCGGCTGCTTCAGCCTCGATTCGTCAATTTCAGCCACAACGACGCTGTCGCACCTCTTGGCTTCTATTCTACAAGACGAATGGTTATAACAAAAATCCAAAGACGTCGACAAGAAATAACGGACGGTTAAACTCACACAACCCGTTTGATGTAGTCTTCGCCGGAGGTCGGAGGTAAGCTCAAATCGATGTCGTTTGTGTCGCCCACGAACAGTGCCGGTTCCTTCAAGCAATCGTTCATTGCCCGTTTGTTATTCAACTTTGGTCTCAGCAGCAGCCGGCTTTGTCCGGCTCTCACTCACGTGTGTCTCGGTGCAAAGCAGCGCAGAGTTTCTCGTACAATTGTGTTGTGCAGATTTTTTTTAGGCGCACGAAACTACGACAACGGACGTCGGATATCGGTCGGTCAACGGAAGATCGGGTGTTCGCGCGACACAGCCGAGAGGGCGCCACCGTTCCAAAAGGGTTGGGCTGCGGGGCGTGCGTGTTTGACTCATGTAACGAAAACGACAATTAACACTCTTGGTTTTCGTATCGAACGATTTTTTCGTGATCGTTGGAGAGTATTTTTTTTTTTTACGATCCATGATCTCACAACAAAATATAATCCGACATGGACAAATTCGGTATACAAACGTTGCTACTGTGCCTGTTCGTATGCCGTGGTGAGTGTGACGAGACGACGTACTTGGGTTTGATGTACTGTCGCGTAGATAAAATCTTGTAATTTTATTTTTCTCGTAATTATATGCGAAAATGTTGCGTATATTTTTTTTTTTTCCACTGACCTCTGAACGAGTTCTCTTTATCGTCGTTTTCAGGCCTCGCTGAAAGCGCGAGCCCCTGCCAAATACCACAGGTAGTCAGAAACACTTGGTTCTCCTGGGAAAATGGCAAGAACACGCTTACCGAAATCAACGCGGACAGCATGACTAACAGAGGATACTGCATCGCTATGACAGAGAAACAACGACTTCACTATACATTCGTGTTCAAAAAAGATTCCTGCTATCACTGCGTCAAGCTCATAGTCAGGACGGTCAATGTACTGGAGAAAGTTGAGAGTAAGACATTTTATCGTCAACTTGTAATTTGAATTTTTTTTGGCTACTAATCATCAATTTTTTGTGTTTTTGATTTCTCATAAGAAGCTTTGTTTTCATGACATTTTTTTTTTTACATATTAATGAAAACGTGTTTAGAATGTTCTGCAACATTGAAATATCATATTTAGAATAAATGTTGAAATGTGTGTATATGGAAAATGATTTTTCATATAATATGTTTTTTTATTTTATTCTTTCCGCAGCAACCTGTGTAAACTTGCAGAACGGAGAGGATCCGACTGTGGAAAATGTATGCAGAGGATTGCCGCAGGATCAGCAACTTGTAACGCTCTTTTCAGAAAATTATGTACCGGTCAATTGTAGATCGTCTCTGGAGGGTGTATGGCAATTTGCTTATCAGGTACGTAAATCGCGATAAGATAATCGACGCCCCAAGATTGTCTCTCCAAAGGTCATCTGCGATCTTAAATCTGTGATCCTCATTTTTATTTATAGAATAGATTCAGATTTAGAGGAGAGTGCAACAATCCCGATGCCCAGATACGCTCTTGTCAGACGCCGGGCACCCAGTTTCTCATTACGAATCAAAAATTCAACATAACTTACAAAAAATGCAGCAGTATGAAGGGAACTTTCGACGGACGTGAGTATCACGGCGTAGACGTTTGAGCGTGCATTCGTGGCGTCCAGCGGTCCTTGAAGTCCTGGATCTGTCCTTGAACTTGACCTAATGTCCTTGAGTTTTTTATTTCCCTGCAAATTCGAGCTTGTTTCAAAATGTATATTACTAGCGAACAAAATAACAAAATGTGCATCTCAATTTCGCTGAGATACATATACAGATTCGTGCATAGTGAGTAGTGGTTTTTTTTTACTGAACCGATTCCAACGTAAACGAAAACGGTTACCGACCTAAATGTTGTTTCATATATTTTCATTTTTCATTTTTCTAAATGTCCCAAGACAACCTGGAAATTGTCCTTGAATGTCCTTAAATTTCGTACGGACTTTTGACTGGACGCTATATAATTTAATACCGCGTACTAATTAACGGAGTACATTTTCAGTGGTGGAGTACAGCTGTCTGGGTGACTGGTTCGTCGGAAAAAATCATTTCTTCGCGGTGGCGAATACGAAGGAGTCGAGAAAGGACGAGAAGTATCGTTGTTTCTTGAAGAATCGGGACGACGATCTCTACATCGGTGTGTCGATAACTGCCGAGTGTAACACGCTCAGAACGGTGGAGAAGAGTCCGGAGCGTTTGCGAATTACACCGGTGAAAGCCGAGGTCGTAGTTCCGGGCTGCAGACTCCCGCAAAACATGAGCGGCGATTGGATAAACACAGCGAACATCGACGCTGATTTGTTCATAAACGAAACGCACATAATCGAGACATGGTATCCGGACGAGGGACGATTCCGGCGAACGATTTACGTTTGCCGCGAGCAACGGGACACGCGGGTCATGATGGCTCGGCTGACCGTCGACGGATGGTAGGGGAAAAAAAAAAACAAAAATAATTAAACATTCCTCGCGTATCGCGATATCTCGATTAGATTTGCGGTCCGAAAAGTAACCGGACGCAATTTCTCTGCACAGCCAGAAGGATTACGTGTGCTTCGACTTTGTTCCCCGACACCACAACGTAATAAGATACAGACGCGGGCTCGCCGTTATCAAAGACGATTTCTCCACGGTCTGCTCGTGGGTCCAATTTCCAAACAAGGTCGACTGGCGATACGATCTCTACTTGGGTGAGCGATCTGTCGAGTCATTCGTCCTTGCGACCGCAAGGGTACTAAGATAAACGGTTTATCTTCCAGCGAAAAATCCCGTCCCCGTTAGATGTCCCGTGGCCGGTAAGTATAGCTTCGAACAGAAGGGCGAGATTCTGTTCGAAACGAGAATCCTCGGTGGTGTTACGCTGTCCCCGCGTCACAATACCAATTGTACCCTCAAGACATCGGATTTCTCTGTGTGCGACGTCGAACAGAAGGAGATCGCCATCGACGAGACTTATTGTCTTACCGTAGATCACTTGGGACGTCCCAAGGATATTTACAGTAAGTCGCGGCTGACTGATCAATAAATTCAACACTGTCATGTTTGCTCAGAAACGATTTTTTTGCGTCTCAGGTGAGCCGGACTACAGAATGAAGTGCATAGGCTTTTGGAAGGAAAATCTCAAGTCGTATCTTATTACGTACGACGAGCTCGATCCCTTTAGCAAGTATCGCTGTTGGGTTTACCAGAGGGCGGATCTTAACAGAGTCTTGATGTCCCAGGCCGTCGGGCCTTTCTGCTCGCTCGACCAGGACGTCGGGAGCTACAACTGGAGCCAGGGCGCCGCAGTCGCCCTGGACATGAGAGTAAGATTTTTACTTTATTGAATTTATTTATTTCGCCGAGGCGAATTCGAAAGCAATGGAGTAATGAATTTTACAGGAATACGAACGTGAACGAGATCAGTGTCCGATGTACTTCGACGACGGCAGTAATCCCTGGTCGCAAGGTGCCAATACCATCACCGTCTTCCACTTCAATGGAGGCGGCGCGCCGGTCACGCCGGTGCCGTCAATTTTATTCGCGACGATTCTCGTCGCTCTTTTTATCCGTAATTAATTCGTTCGAGCAACGAATTCGGGCGAGAGAGCTCTCGAGTAAGTGCAGTACTCACGATTCATAGCCGCAGTGTTCATTCGTCAAAATTTTATATTAATTCGTCCAGAGACTCGTACTCCGTCCAGTCGCTTGAGCCCGACGACAAATCATTCAAACGTAATTATAGATAATTTTTTTTTTTAATTACACTTTTTATATGTAAGAAATAATTTAGTAGACACCGGACGCAAGATAGTTGCGCGCGGTTCGATCGATCCGTCCATTTTTGCGTAATAATAATAGACAAAATAAAAAAAAACACCGAGGCGCCTATTACGTCGATTTATCGGCGAATCTTGAGATATCGCAGCTATTGTTTTGATACATCGATTATATCCTGTTGATATCGTTAGTCACTCAAGAATATAAATTGTACGCGAATTGTTTTTTTTTTTTTTTTTTTTTTATACGAAAAATTCGATGTACGCGCATTATCGTAATAAACGCATGCGAAACAATTGTTATCTCAATCGTAATTAATCGGAACGATCTATTTTGTCCAGCTGACCTTTAGAATGTCACTTGGAATTACACTTTTTATATGTAAGCCACAATTCAGAAGACACAGCGCAAGGTAGATTCATCCGTCTTTGAGTAATAATAATAATACAAACAAAAAAACACCCAATCTATTGCTTCGGTTTTATCGACAAATTTGGAGCTATTGCTCCTATTGTTTTGATACATCGATTATGTCCTGTTGATATTATTAATTCATTGAAGAATATAAATTGTATACGATTTTTTGTTTTTATTACATAACAAATTCAACGTGTGCGCATTTATCGTAATAAACGCACGCAAAACAATTTATACCTCGATCGTGATTAATCGCTACGATCTATTTGGTCCAGCTGACCTTTGGTATATCAAAGTGTTCAGTGAGACTGTCCAAGTGTCTGTTGAATTCTTCTACGCGTTGCTTGTGAGTCATTGAGGCTTTCTGCTTTATCCGCTCGGTTTGCTGTAAGTACGTTCCGCATTTTAGTTACGCAAATACCTCGTGCCCGAGACTCGTCGCACCGTCCGACGGTCGGCATGATTAGTCTTAGAAAAGTAAATAATCCTCTTTGCTTATGGACTCACCATCTTCTCTTGCATTTTTTGAAACGCCAGTTCGGCTTTGGTTCTCTTGACCTCGGCGGTTCTCGGCTTCTCCTCTTGAACGATCTTCGTAACTTGCACCAATTTCTTTTGCTTCTCGGCCTTCCGCTTCTTCCTGAAAAACATAGTAAAAACATCCCCAAAGGTTTTAACGACAAACTCGACGTAAACACTGCCGAAGATACGATCGAGCAAAGTTCACGAGTGTATTTACTTCTTGCCGATAGCCTCGTCGTTCTTCAATTTCAATGGCCCCTTCGCGACGTGCGCATACGGATCGTCCTCCGATTGCGAGGGCATTTTCGTTCGTTTTATCACGATAAGATTATTTTTTTTTAATGTTCCAAAACGACAACACCAGAAGCAATGTGCGACTGACAGTATTGCACTGCAAGAGTGACGTCACGCCGTCGCAGCAGATTAACGCCGCGCCGAGACTCAGCGCCATCTTGCGGAGGGTAAATCTTGAATGTGTAATGCGATTGAACCATCTGTCCGCCCAGCCCCCCGCCGCCGCTCTTTCGGCGCCGCCAGAGCCACCCCCCCCCCCCCCCCCGCCCCACATCTGCGACATGATTACTCATCAAAATAATTTGAATAGCACTGGAGTGAATAATCGCTTGGGTAATCCAGTATCAGAGTTATTACAATATTCGAAATCAATTACATCGTTTTATGCCTTTATATATACATAACACAACGGTCATACGACACTTTAGATTATAGTAATAAATCGACGTTACATCGTTAATCGATTCTAAAGTATAATTATACATGCGGTTTAATTACATACGGTGTACATGAGGGGTTTCAGCTGTGTCTCCCGTTGTATTCCTCCTGATATAATCTCGGCGATTCTTTATTTTTTTTTTTTACTTTATTTTTTTATTCGTCCTCCGTTTATCTCTTTGTTATTAACTCCGAGACGGGAATTTTACATGTAACAGTATGTATGCTAAATTGTATACTTTGCGCCAGGAAAAACCGTATCGATAATACGTCGTACATACTTGTCGTGTTTCTACTGTGATGTCTTTTTTTTTGGTTTTGTTTTCTTTCCTTTTTAAAACGCTAAACGTTAATACGGTAATGTCGGTAACGTTAGAACAGGAGCACGTTAAACCTAATAACGAAAAAATATAAAAAAAAAAAACTCCTCTTACAGCCTACGTGTCCTCGGCAAATTGTGCCGTTTTTTTCATTTTTTTTTGTATTATTTGATAATTCGTATGAGCGTTTCTTGCAAATAAGCTATTACATCCGACCTTTGCCACGATTCGCACCATTATATATATATATATATATATATATATTAATATACTCATATCGGGTGAAGCGAATGTTTGAAAAGAATCCGTTTTTTTTTTGTCTTTCTGCACGCTATCGACGGACTACAAACAAAACATGACGATTATCGAAATCTCGCACGATTGTTCCCGATCTCTGGTTGATTCTTTTTGTAATTTTTTTTTTTTTCCTTTTTGTTTGCCATCCGCAATCTTTGACTGTCGCGTTGAGAAAAATTTTTTTTATTTGAATTTTTTTGTTTTTTTTTTTGCAGTGCACTAGCGAACTCCACTTTTCGAATGCGCTATAAGCCATTGAAGCGTTATGTCTATGTTGTCCTTTTCTTTGCACGAAATACTGTAGCAACATATTTCGCGATCTTGTATGGCGGAGAGATTCCTGTAAAATGAAAGCGGTCAATACACGTTAAGTTAAAATCATCTTTCGGATAGTACAGTCTAAGCAGATATGAATTTTTTTTTTTTTCAAGACGCTCACATTCTATCTATCAGTCCATTCTCGTCAAGCGCGTGTGGCAGGTCCCTCTTGTTGCCGAGCACAAGAACGGGAATGCTCGACAATTGTGGCTTATCCAGTAGATTGTGCAGCTCGTTGCGACTGGCTTCGATTTTTTCCGGATCCGCGGCATCCACCATGTAGACTATGGCGTTGACTCCTCTGCAGTATCTCTCCCACATGGATCGGAATCTGGGCTGTCCCCCTATGTCCCATACCTTGATGGTCACATTGCCTTTGGTTATTTTGCGCATGTTGAAGCCCACGGTGGGAATCATGTCTTCGCTGAACTGGCCGGACTGAAAGCGAAAGAAAAAAAAATCGTAAAAATTAGACACGCGATTGAGAATTTTCTTTTTTTTTTTTTGCTCATCCAGCGCGGGGTTTGGAGGGAAGTAAAACGCGCAGGGGCGGCTTCGGGTTTGTTGACCGTTCGGCTCGCGGGGCGGCGAGCAAACGCGAGGGTGCGAGATAACCAACAGACGTCGCGTGCGAGTGTGATTTATTTCGGAGCTGGGCTTCCAGCGAACGCAACAGCATCGACGATCGAGCCGACGACTTTTTCTTTTTTTTTTTTTGTTCTCGTCCGGTCCGAGCGGCGCCCGGCGAGTCGCGAGATCAAACGATAACATCGTACGAGGGTAACTTTTCACCGTACCGCTATGACATTAACGAAAGTCGTTTTTCCACTGTACTGCAATCCAACGAGGGTGAGCTCCATCTCCTCCTTCCAGAAGAGGGACTTGAACCAGTCCAGGATTCGATTGATTAACGCCAGCATCGCGGATAACGGAGCTCGGACTGTCCCGAAGGAGCGCCCCGAATTTTTTCGAAGTTAAAAACCTTCCTCACTGCGCCGCACTCGAAGTTTTTGACATGTAGAGTTTAGGGATGTGAGTCGTGCACGGAACGGAGCGACGTCACCGAGTAAGCGACAGTCTCTCTCTCTCTCCTCCCTCTCCCCTCCGCAGGTTGCGCGCACGCACAGTTGCCGTGGTTCCAAGGCAGGGTAAGGTGTGTTCGCGTTACCGTCCCGTCACCGCGCTAGTCATAGTTGCCTGGTGGATGCCGAAATCACCGACATTTTCTTCAATTCGTCATATTACCAAAAGAACACCATCATTGGTATTGGTAAAATCTATGAAAAAAGAAATGACGTCAGAAGTTCGTGAACCTTCCGACGTAATTTCTTTCATGAGCTTTATACAATTACAATTGAGCTTTATACAATTAGCCATACAGCTTTAATCCAAAAATTTGCAATTTATAGCATTAACCAGCCCGACAAGCGCCACGAAACGAAGCAGATGACGCAATATGTGACATGTTCCGCGCATGTCGCAAATATTGCGCCACATTGGCTCCATTTCACGGTGCCTGTCTATCTGGGTAAATTGGTGGTCGTTTGGTGGTGATTGGTAGCGTAATTAAAATATTTGTTGGTCAACTATTTACTTACAATAAAAAAAAAAAAAAATGATAAATCTCGAAGTGGTCGCGTGCCGTATTTTCACGGTAATAAAAACGGTAAAATTACCGGTCACATTTACCGCCCTCTTAATCTCTCGCGCATATTCGGGCACCCAATCTAACCCCTTGCGCGGACGAACCAGAAGGAAAAAGCCCGATGCGCGAACTGGTTGGCGGTCGAGCTCCGACGACGTCGGATTTCGGATGCTTCGCGCGTCCCGCTCTCTCACCAGCGCTCGGAAGCTTTCGACCTCCTTTTTTTGTTGTTTTTCTTCACTCAAGCGAGGCGTCGAGTCTACGTCGTTCGCCGAATTCCAGTGTCACAGTACCGAGTTTCGAGTCGGAGATGTTTTCGATGAATTTGAATTTCGAGACAGTGACCGACGTGTTGCTATAGAGAAGTTCGAACAAAAACAAAAAATTGAACGATGAATTCGTGAACAGTGCAGAGTTCTCGTAGTCGCTCCGTGTACGCAACGCACGAGCACCGGGCAGTGGCCAAGCGGCTCGAGGGAGCTCGGATAAACACATCGGGTAACGACGGTGATCGCGAACCCTAACCTAGAAAAAAAAACAAAAACAAAAGAAATAAAAAAAAAAACCAACAACAACAACAACAATGAGTTACAACAAAAAGGTATCGTATTTCTACAATCCGGACGTCGGTAATTTTCACTATGGTCCCGGTCATCCAATGAAGCCCCACAGGCTCTCGGTGATCCACAGTCTCGTCCTGAATTACGGTCTCCACAAGAAAATGCAGATATATCGACCGTACAGAGCGAGCACCCACGACATGTGCCGTTTCCACTCGGACGAGTACGTCGAGTTTCTTCAGCGCGTGACGCCACAGAATCTTCAGGGTTACACGAAGTATCTTAGTCACTTCAACGTGGGCGACGATTGTCCGGTGTTCGAGGGCCTCTTCGACTTCTGCTCAATGTACACCGGCGCGTCGCTCGAGGGCGCAACAAAGCTCAACAACAATTGCTGCGACATAGCGATTAATTGGAGCGGCGGACTTCATCACGCCAAGAAATTCGAGGCCTCCGGTTTCTGTTACATAAACGACATTGTAATAGCGATACTGGAACTGTTGAAGTATCACGCGAGAGTGCTTTACATTGACATCGACGTTCATCACGGCGACGGCGTACAGGAGGCTTTCTACCTTACCGACCGGGTAATGACGGTCTCATTTCACAAGTACGGCAATTACTTCTTTCCCGGCACGGGCGACATGTACGAGATTGGCGCCGAGAGCGGAAGATACTACTCGGTGAACGTTCCTCTAAAGGAGGGCATAGACGACACGTCTTACGTTCAGCTGTTCAAGCCCGTTATATCGCACGTTATGGAGTTCTTTCAGCCGACCGCCATTGTTCTTCAGTGCGGCGCCGATTCACTGGCGAACGACCGGCTGGGCTGCTTCAGCCTGAGCACGAAGGGTCACGGCGAGTGCGTGAAGTTCGTCAGGGATCTGAACGTACCGCTGCTCACCGTAGGCGGTGGCGGATACACTCTGAGAAACGTCGCCCGATGCTGGACATACGAGACCTCGTTGCTCGTCGACGATCAGATCAGCAACGAACTTCCGTACACGGAGTATCTCGAGTACTTCGCGCCCGACTTTACTCTTCATCCCGAGGTCGTCACACGGCAGGACAACGCAAACAGCAAGCAGTATCTCGAGGCCATAACGCGTCACGTCTACGACAATCTTAAAATGGTTCAGCACTCACCGAGCGTCCAGATGCAGGACGTACCGTGCGACGCTCTGCCCCCCGAGGAGGATCGCCAACCGGAAGCCGATCCCGACTCGAGACAGAACACGCAGGACACCGACAAGATCGTCGAACCGGCGAACGAGTATTACGCCGGCGACAAGGATCAGGACAAGATGGACGTCAACGAATCGTGATTTCGTCGGACACGATTTCAACGATGAATGATTTTAAATTCGGATTATTTTTTTTTTCTTCTTGTACATAGCTTGACGGAAAATCATGTAAATAATATGTCGACGATAACGAAAGCCTCGAGCCCGCGCTGTTACGATCGGGCTGGCTCAGGGCAGTTAATTTTAATGTAAATGATAAATAAAAACTTTGTATTCCTTTTAATATTCCGTCTTGTATTCTCTGGACGCGTTTATATACAATGAAAAAAAAAAGAAAAATATATAGATATCCTCTGCCACGATAGCCGATCGGCGGACGAATAAAATATCGTACCATTCAACACACCGAAAGACGGATTGATTCGTCATTATTCAATATGCATTAGGCAAGTTTATTGTTTTTTTTTTTTTTTTAGATCGGACAGCATATTGTCTTAGTATACATGTAATAATAAAACAGCAGTAGAACGAAACATTGTACGATATATAAATAATAGTTAAAGTGAGGGGAGGAGGGGGGAGCCAAATTAGCAAGGGCAATAACGATACCGCGTATCTCTGCTTCAGGTTTTCTTGTTTCTTTTCGGTTTCTTTTTTTTTTTTATATATTTACGCTATATCACAGAGACCATGTCTCGTTTACGTCCCGCGTTTCGCCAAGTTAATCGTGAACGTGGTAGGTGTAGTTTGTAACCCTATAAAAAGTCCGCCCGGCCATCCGCCAAGAGTAAACGCGACTAATGCAATAAATTAGTTAGGTTCGTCCCTTCGATCCCTCAACGACGGCGGTTTCTCGCGCCCGTTACAACTCCGGCAGTCAGGGGGGGGGGGGGGTTCAAGCTCGATCGCGAGAAACGAGATTAAATTCTATCGATCCAGTCAATGAAGAGGGCCTAATCCTTAATACGTAGCGCATACTATAATAATAAACTTTACAAAAAAGATTTGTTTTTTTTATCGAAAAATAATACGTTTACAAAAATACTAATAGTACGAGGAACGCAAATACTTGAACTCGATAGGCTCGAAGAGAAGTACAAGTGAGTTTCTCTCTCTCTCTCTTTCTCTCGTTTCTTCATTTCCACGTACGTAAAATAATACGTGTATGTGTGTATGACGTCGTAGGTGTCCGTGTGTGTATGTGTGTGTGTGGGTTGTTTTTTTATTTCTGTGTTCAGTCTCATGATAAAAAGCAATTCCATTGACAGCGTCGCGCATTATGAAACTTTCTATCGAGTCGAGGAGACGCGTTAGAGGCTCGAGCTAAAAATTATTTACATTCGCGTCCGCGGCTCTCGCCTGTGCTTTACCCGCCCGTCTTTTACCCCGTCCGACCTTGCGATTCCCTCTCTGTCCCAATTTATGCCTGTTCTCTAGAGTTTGACTGACTAGATGCCATTTTATTCTTGCTCACTCGTCCGGCTAATTTTTTTTTTCCCGCTCTCTTCGATTCAGAGATGCAAGAAGAATCCAGGGAGACCGCCTCAAGTCTCAAAATGTTTGTAGATACTCGTCACGTAGGTCATTACTTGCTGCCAATCGGGCCGCTCCAGCTGGCACATGTCTCCGATGTTCTGTAAATTGTCAAAGTATTATTGGGTGAGAAGAGGACTTAAGGTAAATGTTTCAATGACCGGACACAGCGTGCGTGCAACAGAGATTAAAATATCATTGTTTCCTAGACGTGCACGAAAAGTCCAACTTTTCGCACCTGTAACGCGTGGCGAATGTGGCGCTTTTTCGTGCAAGAAAACTTATTGCGCACATTAGGTACTTTTTCGAACTTTTTTAAAACACGCCAAGAGCCGGTCACTTTCCATCCCCGTTGCAGGCGTGAAGGAGCCTTTTTAGCGTAATCAGGAAAAAAATGTTTTACGCACGAGTATCGTACAAAGTTTTATTTCACAAGGTGCGAAAACCGCAATTTTTCCCACACGAGTGATATAAAGTACTATTCTCGTGCATACCCGGGGGCTGGGATTGCTCCCTTAGGTGTCCGGCCATTGGCACTTTTACCTTACGCGCAGTTAGTCGGGCTCTGCGCGACTGACCGATATACTGACCAATGTCGTCGGGATACCAACGCTCTCGGCCGCGGAGAAGGCGATCGAGAAATTTCGTCTCTTCTCCGAAGGGGTGAGCGAGTCGTACGGCACCTTGTCCGGCAGATAGGAATGGAGAATGGCGCAAAGAGCGAGACCGTCGTTCCACGAGCTGCTGAAGTTCGTTATGTCGATATTCCGATAGCCGAGAGTTTTGTTCTGGCACCATTTCAGGAGAGCGTTCCGCTTGGAGCCACCGTTTTTCACGAGGCCGCAAAGAGGATCCTTACGCTCGGAGAGATCGGTGACGCTGTTCCGTCGAACGAAGTCGATGGCCTTTGCGTTCAGAGCCGCCGAATCCAGCAGCTCGCCGGGGCTCAGTCCGACACCCGGCACCGACGACTTTGTCTCTGCGTCGGTTAACGGGAGTAAAATCGATGTCATTATTTCATCGACGAAACACCCGAATTATTCGGAAGAAAATTCAGTGTTATTATGCTACGAGGGAAGGAAGTGCGCGATTTTCGCCGAGTGTGAAGTTTACCGGCCAAGTGAAGCTAGAGCAAAAACCAAAGTGCGGTGAAAATTCGCTCCCTCCCTCAAAGCACACGATACTTTTTTCGACTTCGTTAAAATAACCACATTTCTCGCGTCGCAAATATCATCACATTCGCGCCCTTATTACCTTGAGGGAATAACAAAATGGTCCGCGCATGCGTACAGGTTGATAACAATCATTGGTCAATAATAGGCGACTTCCTGTTCGTGTTACACGCAAGGAATGTGATTTATCTCAGCGAAGTCGGGGAAAAAAATGATAATATCGACGAATAAATGTTTCGTTAGTCGAGAAGTTTACCTGGCAATAAAGGCTTTCGATTGTTCGCCGATTGATTCTTGTTGTTGTTGATCGGATTGGTAGTGTTATTACATATTAAATTGTTCATTTGCTGCTGATCGCGCAGCGGGGCTTTCAACGAGAGTATGTCGTTCGTTCCTATTGAATTGAGAGAGGACGTCGAGCTGCTGCGACTTCCGGGTCCTGCGCATAGGGCTGAATTAATAACGTCCGCGTCGAGGAGAGCGTAGGCTCGTTCGATGGTAGTGTCGTCGGGTTCGCCGTCGATACACGTACCGGCCTTGGCCTGTTTCGTCGCGTTCTCGATGCTCTCGATGAGACACTTCACCGAGAGCCTCGAGTCCTGTCGCGTTATATTCGCCTTTCGTCGAGCGGCCATTTCCTGCTGGACGCTCGTGAGAACGCTCTGCTGAGTCTCCGTCGGCGTGCTCGCTGGTCTCGGCGACGGTGGCGGCATGCTCTTCTGATTCGCTGTAAATATTAAAATAATGAACGTTAGAATTTCATTCGCAAACGTTAATATCAAGGGTCGAACATTGAAGTAACATTGGCAACAAAAATTTAAAGAAAAAGCTGTGAAGCACACGAAGACACTACGACGCAACGTTCCGACGCATCGGTCTGTTCCGGGTGGGGGGAAACGGGTACACATAATTAGCGGGACTGACGGCTCCGATGTTGCGACAAAAGCGGATTTTCACACAAACGTACAGTGGTGAAAAAAAAAGATTGACATAAGAGGTGCAAAAACGAGTGAAGATACTCTACGACGAACCATCGAGAGCACAGCGAGCGTCGGGAGACAAGACAAACACAGCGTACGTTGGACGTTCGTTACGGACTCTCCCCGGTCTTTGGTTGGAAACGGAGAGTGGGATTCGGATGAGAAACTATGTGCTTTTTTGTTTGGCAGCGTTGTGCCGACTTACGGGCGATCGTATTTCCCGTCGGGAAACGGGATCGTCCAGACCTCAGTTCAACGTCTTCGACGATTGGTTCGAATTTTTCCTTCAGCGAGTACGTGCGACCGATCGCCGTGACTCGCGACGATTTCGTCGGGGCGTTGATCTTCCCGGATGGCTTGACCGTTTTCTCGGTAAATTTCATACGTTTCAGATTACTCTCGTCGTTGTTGCAAGCGCCGGAAGTCTCGCCACGCTTCGTTCTCGAGTCTTTCGTCGCAGACGAATCGTCGAATTTCTTTTCCCTCGATAGCAACGATTCTTTCTGCGTCCCCGTCGAATCCACCGAAGTTCGAATATCCAAAGTTTTTGCGTTCGAGCCACCTACCGGATAGGAGTTGCATCTTCCGACGTCGCGAGAGACCCGTCCGGTTTCATCGACGCTCGCCGAATGTGGCCTCTCCGTCGGGAGACGCGGGCAACACTTCGGCTCTCCGAAGCTCTTCGATTCGGAATACTCGAAGACAGAATCGGCCGTGCTCGCGTCGGAGAGGACGAGCCCCTCGCCGTCGATGCTCGACTCCCGTGGAACGTACATTGTCGGCTCGACTATCAAGGACGGATTCGGATTGGGCAGAGTCGTCCCGATTACGAAGTCATTCTCGCAAGCTGGATCGCCGATTATTATCGATTTCGCGACTAAGAGCTTCGCGCTCTCCTCGGTGGAGGCCCGATCGCCCTTTTCTCCCGCACCCTCGGAAGTTTCGTCGTCCAGCTTCGTTCTCGACGATTCGTCGGCGTTCGATTCGTCGCTCTCGCGGTCCAGCAGCGAATCCATGAAAGCTCGGCTCGCTCTCGAATTTTCCTTCGCCAGGAGCATCCTCTGCCTCTTGTGGGCGAGATCGTCGATCTTTGCGACGTTCGCAGGAGCGTCCACGGGTAGGCTGTGCAGACTCCTCGACACGGCCGGGACGTCCTCCTCCGCGCTCTTAATTTCCTCGCCCAAATCGGGCAACGATCCATTGAAGTTCAGTCCCACCCGAGACCGCTTCTCCATGCTCTCGTGAAGCAGCTTTCTCATTTCCGGATCGACCTCGAATCTCAGGTCGTCCATCGATCGTGGTCCGTCCGAGTACACGTAGTTCTTCGGCACGAAGAATCTGCTGTTCGATATATTTATGCCGTACGAGTTCTGGTCTGAGCTCTGAATGCCCCTTATGCTCTTGAGTAGGGAGTCGTTGCTCTTGCTCTCCGTCGTCGCACGAAACGGCGACGCGGGTATGTAAAGCTTTCGATAGTCCTCGCTGAAGTTGGTCAAATTCTCCAGGGGAGTCGGCCGCTCGCTCCTGCTCGGACTCGTCGTCGGCTTGTCGTCGATTCCGGGAAGGATCACGGGACAGAATTCGACTTCGGTGCCGGAGAGCAAACACTCGCCGACCTGCACAGCGGCGAGCGGTGCCACGCCGTTCGTCTCTCTCGGCCCGGCCAATGCACCGTCCGACGAATACTTTCTGTGCCTGTTAGCGACGACTCGTCCGGGCTCGCTCTGCTTTCTTATAGTGCGACCCCGCTTCAGTATAACGCTCGACGTCTTTCGACCGGGTTCGGTTGGGGTTTCGTACATGCGATTATCGGAGACTGCGTTGCCTGCGGCTATCGCGCAATTAAAGTGCAAAAAATATAACAGATGTAAAGAATGAATAAAACGTTTTGTCGGTTAACTTGATAATCATGCGCGCGTTACTACGACGTTCGCTGGTCGTGAGGTTTTACGTCATGCGTGATGCACATCGCAATCCTATCTGCAACGACACTCAGTGATCAATGAGATTCGTTGCGATCCTGTTGACGATTATAAATAAAATCGGTGCAAAAAAATGTTACAATAAGTAAAGTAATGTAAATACAATGTAAAATAAAGTAAAAAAGTAACAAACATAAACCATGAATAAACGTCGTCGGTTATTTGAGAATCATGCACGCGGATCTACGACGCACGCTGTCGTGACGTTTAATGTTATTATGCGTAATGCACATCGCACTTCTATCTACAACGAAACTCCGTGATCAATGAGATTCGTTACGATTTCATTGATGATGATCCTAGTAACTTCAGTAACTGTTGTTTTCTTTAAAAGAATAACTGTAGGGCAACTGAAAATAATTACAGTTTCAGGTCATTTTTTGCTCCGTAGAAATAACCGAAAAAAACAAAGCTTCCTCTATGAGGAAGCAAAACAACCGTATTTCAACTTCTGGGCATGCGCATGTGCTGCTGCCATTTTTTCAGTTTAAACCAAAAAAAGACCATTCGCAAGCACAGAACTTGCAACGCAACACAACTTGAGATATCGGTATTTTTGCGCTTATTTTAACGGTATAAAAAGTGACCTGAAATTATAGTCATTTTTTCGGTTATTTTTTTACGGTTGCTGAAGCTGCTAGGGAATAAATAAATTAGTGAAAAAAATCTCGTACAATGATTATGTCCGACGGGGACAATGGACGTACCCTTGTTGAGCTTGTCGAGCTGAGCCTCGAGAGATCTGAGACGATCTCTCTGCGCCTTGTTCTCCATAACGACCCGTTCGAGTTCGCTCTGCGCCTCGGTCTTGAAGTCGTTGGCGACCCGCACCGTCATGAGAAGATCCCCCTGAAACTGTTCCCACTCGGCGCTCTCCTCCTGGCGCAACTTTCGCTCCTCCTCGAGAGCCCGCTCGAGCTCGTACTGGTGGGCCTGGGTCTCACGTTCCCGCCGCTGGGCCTCGCTGAGGGCTGCCTTCAGCTCACGCTTGTCTTCCAAATGCCGCTGGCACTGAGCCTGCAGCTCCGCCAGGGAGTCGCGCACCAGTTGGAGCTCGGTGCTCACGGAAACCCGCTCGTCCTTAATCTGTTTCAGCCTGTACTCCAAATCGTCGATCGCCGATTTCGCGTTGTTCCGAGTCACCTGGAAAGGGCATTGATTATCGATCATTTGCTGCGTGAGCCATGTACACACGTGTAATTTGATGCATGTTTCGACTTCCGGCATTCTCGACTATAACTACTTGGCAGCTTCTTTCTTAATTTTTTTAAGTACTCGTCTCCGAGACTACCGCGTTTCTATCTATCTATTTATTTTCGACCGAGGCCCCGCAACGAACCTTGTATTCTTCTTGGAGCTGGGAGTATTGATCGCGCAACCGGTCGTGATCGCAGTGGGATCGAGAGAGTTGTTCCTGAAGCGCAGCCGCCTGAGTCTCGAGAGTGTCCTTCTCGCGTCGCGCAGCGTGCAAAAGCTCGTCTGCCTCGCTCTTGCTCTCCAACTGTCTCGATTGCTCGAGCTCCTCGATTTTAGCGCGAGCATTATCGAGGAGGGTCGCGAGCCGGCTTATCTCGATACTACGATTCGCCCCCTCCTGCCTCGCCTCGGCGAGCTCAAGCTCGAGCTGTTTCCTCTCAACGTTCGACGCGTCGACCGTCGACTCCAGATGATGGGCCCGCTGCGTCAGTCGTTCGGCTTCCGTCGAGCTCGCCTCGGCCGATGCTCGCAAACACTTGAGCTCTCCCGTGAGCTCCTCCTGTTTCCGCAGCAACGATTCTCGTTCCTCCTGAGCGCTCTGGCGAATAAATCGATAGCTTTAGAGACGAAAATCTTACTTCCCCGGGAGTACCGGAAACTGCACGAATCACGAAGATCTTACTTTTAGGAGATCCACGAGCTTTTGCTCCCGCTCTGTATTGTATCCCTTCGGCGAATCCCGCGACTGCTCGTCCCTCAAGAGCAGTCCCTGCAGAGTGTCCACCTTCGAACGAGAATCCTCCAGCTTCTCCGTCTGCCTGCACAGAGACTCCAGAAGCACGCCTTTCTCTTCTGTGAGCCTTTCGTTGTCGGTTTGAAGTTCGCCTAATTGAGCCTGTAAAATTAGACGGTCAGTCCACATTGTTTCGTCCTCCGCCACTATCGCCGATTTAACTCGAAAAAAGTATATAGAGCATGCAGATATTTGACACAAAATGAAGTAAAAATTTAATAAAATACAAGGAAATTGTATTCTATTCAAAAAATTTCGATAACATTTGATGACAATACAATTTAATGTAACTCAATAAAATGTAAGAAAAAAAAAAATAGAAAATTGTAAGGAAAAATATCTTTGCGAGACCCAGGATTTGCTGTTGAGTGAAAAGTATGTGTCTCACCTGCAAGCCGCTCTATTCTTTATTTTTGTTAAATACAATTTCTTTTTATGTATTACCTTCAATCAATGATCATAAAATGTAATGAAAATTAATTAAATTTAATATAACTCAATAAAGTGTAAGAAAAAGATAGAAAATCGTACACAAAAAAAAAAACGTTCTTGCAAGTCTCAGGATCCGTCGACGAGCAAAAAGTATACGTCCTACCTGCAAGTCTCTCGATTCTCTTTTAATTATAATTTCAAAAAAACATTTATTATATTCAACGAATTTTGATGAAATTTAAGATAACTCAATAAAATCTAAGATAAAAACAGAATAAAGGTATCAAAGAATTTCTCTTCCCGAGTCTGAGTCAGGATCCGTCGTCGATCCAAAAGTACACGTCTCACCTGCAAGTCGCTCAATTCCTGTATGGTAGCCTGGAGTTCCTCGTTCGTGGAATAGTGAGTCTCCTCCATCTGCAGTATTCTGTCCTGCAGACAAGCGACGGAGACTTCGGAGACCGAACTGGTGGAGCGTTTGTCCCAATTGGGAGTTGCGCACGCCAGTTCCTCCGAGACGCTTCCATCCTCCTGATTCGCCGCGACGGACGATGGTTCGCAATTGTGTAATCTGGTCGCGTCCTGCAGAAGCTGATGCTTCTCAGAATCGGAGAGCGGCGAATGAGCGACATCCCTGAGTCTTGCTCTCAGAGCTTCGTTGTCTTCTGAGAGATTTTCTATTTCGATGCTGTGTTGCTCCTGCAACGAAGAAATGCCCAAAAACAAAAATCAATCTCAGTCCTGCATATATATACATGTAGATATATATATATATGTGTGTGTATATATGTATAATTTTTGTGCCGAACGATGCGTTCGTAATTGCCGATTGACGAACCGTCCGAGCGATAAAGAGCGGTTAACTGTCGCTACAGCGGATCGGAGGGGAGGGAGGGGGGGTTAGGTTCGTCGATTAAGAGAGCGTTAACGGGTATTCACCATTCGAATTGTTCCGCATAGACGCGAATTGTTGAGAGGCTGAACGGGGATCGATAGGCGCGCGATCGGAGGAAGAAATATCGTTCAATCCACGGGCCCCGCGAGCCAGAAGTGCCCACTTGTTTATGTCGCGCCTCGCATTCGTAACCCTCCGTCGAACAACACACTGCAACCACTAACCGCGGTAAACATAAATCCCCCTTCGATTCGGCGCCGCGACTCTCGCCAGCCGTAGGCTCTCCGGCAGTGTGCTCTTTCCGGATCGGGCTGCCTCGGCGCTGCTATAGTTCTCTCTGCTCCTGCGTCTCCTTGCTACCCCTCCGTTATTTTTCAATTTTCATTCGCGCAACGCTGAATATCTGCGAGCTTTGGGCTCGTTCGATTAACCCCAGTCGGTGTCGAACACCCGGCTGTGGTTTTCTGTCTCGTAACGGGATAATTATTCGAATGCGTTGTACACGTATCTTGGACAGTGTGCGATCCGCAAACGTTCATGTCGGGAAGTGTATTTTGGAAGGGTAGATAAATGGGTGTTGTCGAATGCGGATTTGCTCAACTATGCGTTCTTTTATTCGTGACTGCTAGTGGGTATTTCAAATCCCCAACGGTAGATCCGATTTTTTCCCGAGGATTAGATTTCGTTTGTTTTTATAATAAAAGAACGCTTATCGAAGCTGGTTTGCGTCCAAATTGAAGCCTGGACTGAGAGCAGACTGGAAAAGAACGCACATTCCATCTGCATATATATATATATATATGTATATGCATCTCGAATATTTCTGGATTTAGCCGAACCGGGCAGAACTGCGTTCGAGAACTCACCCATGGCTCGAGAATAACATTCGAACGCCCATATTGTAACCCGTTCGAACAACTTTTACGTGACGGAATAATTATTGGGCCTATCGCTCAAGGTAAAACAAAATTTAAACGAGAATCTCCGTCGATCTATAGATGGCTCGTGTACTCTACAGTGTGCGATCCGTAGACTTATCACTCGCTGTGCATAACTGTGCACTTGTCGGCAAAAAAAAGTTGAGATACTTTTTGCAGTGAATTAATCAAACTTTAAGCTCGTGAATTTAGATTTCCCAAAAAAAAAAAAAAAAAAAAGTTTATACCCGTGCAAAAACGTGCTTAAATTTGACGTTAGGCGAAAACTTTTGGGATCAAAGTGAACCGTAATACACACAAAGAGTGAATTTGTCCGAAAGTGTATTTTAGAAGAATCGATAAATAGCTTGCTAACAACGTTTCGACGCACACATGTGACTCGTTGTGGGAAAACTTTTGTGCGTAGAAATAAATGATCCCGAAGATATTTGCATTAGATCAAATTTCATCTCTCACAAGTCTCCATAAATGCGCTATTGTTCGGACGAAGAGAAATGTCCACTCGGAGAATTTTATTTTCCAAGTGAACTTAGCCGAGCGCTACGTTTGTGCGCGGGGCAAAACACAGCCGTTATAACTCGATGAAATTTAGTCACGCACATACATCTTCGCCAATATAGCACGAAACACTTCGAAATATCCTATATAAATGTTTCAACGAAGCGTTTCTCAAATATTTCAGAGTCATACTTAATCTTTCAACACATCCGAAATATTCCCAAAAAGAATAGTGAACAAATTATTTTGAAACATCATTACATACAATATTAATACAATCGCTGAGAGCATTCTCAGCGAAACATGTCTGCAACATTTCCATTGCAAAATTTATGAGCGAACAAAAACAAATATCAACATTTCTTGAAAGCCTTTTAAAAATATTTTCTACTGATGATAAAATATTGTCCATATATATATAAAAAAATATATATATATTTAAACCTTTCAAAAATATTTTCGTGCTCGGCGGAGGTTGATCGAAATAAACGGCGTGGCAATCGCTCTCGTTTTAAAACGATAATGGAAACCAGGAATATCCATCGATATAACAGAAAGCTGATTATTATTATTTTTTTTTGTGTATGATTAAATAATCGATATACCTTTACAGCGGCGAGTTCCGTGCGCAGTTCCTCGAGTCTCTTCGCGTCGGCAGCGCTCTCTCGTACGCAGGCCTCGAGCCTGGCACGTTCTTTGCGGGAAAGCTCGAGCTCGCGCTCGAGCTCCTGCATCCTCGATGCGTTGTTCGGCAAAACTTTGGCCGCCGATTTTGTCGCGTGGTTTCTGGACGGCTCTCTGACACCGCTCGTCCTATTGTCGCTCTGCGATTGTTGCTGCTGCTGCTGTTGACTGCCGGCGGCTTTGCCCTCGAGAGTCGGCGCGTACGAGGATTGGCTGGCCTGGCGCGATGGAACCTGTTGCAGCTGATTCGCCGCGTTCTGCAATTGCTGCTGCTGCTGCTGCTGCTGGATGCTCTGCTGCTGCGAAGACGGAGGCGGATGGCTTTGCTGTCCTCTGCGAAACAGCGATTTGAACTTCATCATGGTCACTACTCGTCACTATCAACTATGAACCTTTTTCCAAAATCATCAACGACCAATCGTCCCCTCCCCCCCCCGCCCCTCCCGCCACTAAGAAATATTATTTCTCTTCCCACCGCGAGAGTTCATATTCGATCACGGAGTCTCCCAGTGTATCGCAGTTCTACTCGTTCGCAATCCTGCGGATCGAGTCGCGTGTGATTAAGAAAAAAAAAAAAAAAAAACGGATTATTTTTTATTTTTTGCTTGATTTATAATTGCACAGTGGATCGTCCAGGGAGCTCGAGTATCGCAAATTCTGCCGATTGAGTCGCGTACGATCGATTAAATGGTCATAAAAACATGTACTTTTATTTTTATTTTTATTAATTTTTCTGTTTATTCGTTCAATTGCACGGTGGATCGTCAAGGGACCTCGAGGAACGCCTCTTCACTCCGAGCGATACTTTGGTCCTTTCGTTGTGAACGATTGATAGTTGCAGCATCGTAATATTAGCGCATACAACTTATCGCGTAGTGTGTGTGGGTAACGTGTTATCTTGTATCGTGCGACTATCGTTGACTATCCACGTGGACGGCAAGAACTTTTTCTTCGAGAGATATCTCTTACATTTTTTAAATTTGATTTCATTTAATTTTATTTTTTTACTGGATGTGTATATATATATATATATATAGTACGCTGCAGTATGGGAGTGCGAAGTGGGTGAGCGCATGCGCGATAGTCGAGAGCCAGCTCGCCGAATGCGTTCGGCAGGTAAAAACCGTTCGCACGAGAGCGACGATTTTCGTGGACGTCGATGAATATTTAACAACTGCCGTTATGTCGGTATTATCTCCGTCCCGATACACTTTTGGTCTATCGTCCACGATCCGTAACAACCATAAATGATCCGTAACAACGGAGATTTTATGATTTTTATTTTTATCTTTCCTCCTTCAACGGAAACGACGAAAAATGAGAAAGAGCGTTAGAGTCAACAGCTGCTACGATCTCTCTCTCTCTCTCTCCCTCTCGTTATCGCTGTTTAAGTTTGTTCAATGAGTCGTTCGTCGATCGGCGGGGAGGCTTCGCCGAGAATGCCCGATTGTATTTCTTATCCGGAGAATCGTCACAGAGACTCACGATGGAACGCGTGCAATTGCGTGTCCGAGCGAGTGTACGCGAAAACGATAATTTTCATTGTACGACGTCGAAAGTTTGTCTCGCGTCATTGGCTCCTGCCACTTGTTGCTACTGAACAGTACGCCGCGCGATCCCAGCGACGGCGGCGGCGGCGGCGGCAGCGGTTCTCGCCCGAGCCGAGCACAATAACGTTCGGGACGATTCTCCCGGGCAAATAATGCCCGCTCGTTTATGTTGCACGATTGTTAATTGTTGCAAAATTTATCCTCTCTCGGACACATGCACGCGCACAGAGACACACGAAACGATCGACGATGAAAATAAAAGTGAACAAGTGTGAGGGGGGGACGACGACTGTGGGCGTAACACGATTCTCCTCCGAGAACGTCTCGTTCGGGTAGGTTGGTATGCGGTGGCACAACAGGTATGCGCGAGCGGTGCCCCGAATCGCTCGCCGAGAGGACAGAGTCAGCAGCGTTAACCTCACGGTTTTGTCCTCCGCGAACCTCTTTAACGTCTGTGGGACTTTCGTGAATCTTTCGACGGTCGGTGAGACAAAGAAAGGCGACTGTTAGGGTTAAATCTATGGGGGCCCCGAATGTCCTTTGGGGGGCGATCTTAAACGCATCGGTGCGCTCCTTCGTCGACAAAGTGAGGCACTTTTTTTTTTTTTTTGCTTTAAGGTTTCGCACAATTTTTGTTTTAATCTCCGGTACGTCGAGCCACGATCATCGGACGTAAACGGACGCTTAGTTTGACGAATCGCTAACGGTAGTCGTGACACTCTGCGGCAACGGGGGGCCCCCCCGAGAGATCGCAGCGATATTCGGAACGTTTTATATTTTAGTATTAAAGTTTCGCTGTTGCACGGCGCACCGATCGACGGTGCATCGGCGACTGAAGCGAAGAGATTGCCGGGATGGAGGGAGGGATAGTTTGGGAGTGGGGGATGTTGCGCTGTTCTTGCTCCTGGGTTGCTTGCTCTCTCTGTCTCTAAGGTTCCCCTCCACTTCGCTTCGTACCGACTTGCTCGTCTTTCGAGATACCCGAGGAGCTGCGGAGGAAAAAAAAAAAAAACAGAAAGAGACAGAAAAAAAGGCGGACAAAATAAATACCAGGAGAGAAACGAAACTCGGATGTATACTCAGTATTATTGGTTACGTTAATCGACTACGTAGGAGATACGTAAACAGTCGCATTGCCGTCACGAACAATAAAAGTATCGCGCCATGAGACACGGCCTGGCAGTGTGCATACGTAGCTTTTAAGGAGGCTGGAGCGCTTCGCGCTAGTCAAATGAGAGCTACATTTTTACAGTCCATACAAACGCTTGGGCATCTTCCGATTATAGTGGATGGTTATTTGTATTAGGGCGGATGTCCTTAACACAGAAAAACATCAATTGCAATGGATTTTCAAAAATATTCACGGGTTTGTGCCAATTTTAGAAAAATTACATCTTTTTCAATTCTTTCAATGAATAATCCGTAATTTTTACTTGATTTTCATGTATTACGGCTCATTCCCTTTCTTGAAAGACCCTCCACGAGTTCACCGTCCAGATGTTCGCTGGTATTTTTTCCCTTTAAAAATTACAGCCGTTTATGAAGGAATTTCGACGATGGACAAACAGACTCTTATCTCTAGAAGGAAAATACTATCGATTATTTGGATAGTGAATTCGTAGAGCATCTTCCAAGAGAATGCGCCGTGCCACATCGAAACCGAGCGAAAATTATGGATTATTCTTTGACAAAAACTTAACGGATATGTACCATTTCGAGAATTAGCACAAACCCGTTGATATTTTTGCAAATTCATTGCTATTAATGTGTTTCTACTTCTGCCATCCACTATAATGAAATAGACGGGTAAAAATTTGTATAAAAACGACTTTAAAAATGTATCACTCATTTGACTAGTGCGCAGCGCTCCAACCTCCTTAATGTATATATATATATATATATATATATATATATATATATATATATATATATATATATATATATATATGCAGTGGCATTTTAACTTCGGTGAGTAGGGAGGGATAAGCGCGAATGGTGACTCGCAGCCCCGGCTGACAGTAGTCGGCTTGCCCTCTGGTGGGGACGGCAGCCCAAGAAGAAAAAGGTCCGAGATCCGACTGTGAAACGGAGGAAGATGCGAAGGAGGCCGTCACGCGGAATCCGCACGGTGAGCCTCTCGTCTCTCCTTTTTGTTTCTGACCGTCTCGCAGTCCGTCGGGGGCCCCTCGCGCGCTTCGGACGACGCGCAAGCACTGAGTGCCCACCATACTCCTCTCATACGGGCGACATGTGGCGTTTTATACCCGGTGTTCGAGAAACCCGAAGGAGACGCGAACCAAATATTTTTTCGACACCGGCACGGAATCTCGAAGACAATGTTATCGAGTATTGCAGTGACGGCTCTTCGAACCCAGAGGTCGCTCGGTCGTCAATTATTTTTAAACTGATAACAAAGAGAGTCCACTCTGTGCCACGTGCGATTCGGCCGAACAAACTTCGACTTCCAGACATGTTACGCCATTACAGTGTCGGGTCGAGTCTGCGGACAGGAACGAGTCCGGACGAGAGACCGGTCCATCCACGTCATCATCGACGAACCGTTGGCGCCGGACTAACGACTAACGGGATTCTATCGGAAGCCATAATCCGTGGTAACGAGCCCCGATAGCGATGCTGCATTAGAGAAACAGAGGATTCTGTATTCGCGCGTATATATATATATATATATATATATATATATATATATATATATATATATATATATATATATATATATATATATATATATATATATATATATATATATATATATATATATATATATATATATATATATATGTCGGAGCTGGGCAAAGTACCAAAAAATACTTCGAGTGCAAAGTCCAAAGTATCAGAAGTGCTTGAAGTATCGAGTACTTTCTCCTCAGTGCTTTTCACAATTAGGTTCCCAGCGTTAAGCGTTATCTATGCTTAAAAAAAAAGGTGCATAGTAATTTGCACATGCACATTTCAAGGCTATTTTTAATCTATTCTTCACTTTTTTTTTAATTTAAAAAAAATCCACAAAAAAGACGAAAAGTAGGGACACATAGTTTTTTTTTTTTTATGGAATTGTTTAAAAAAATAAAAATGAAATACTCGTTAAAATGATACTTGTTGAAAAATTTAGGCAGATAACTGTACATTAATAGAAAGAGGATTCATGATGCTTCTCAAGTATCCGTAATGCGAGTGTGTACTCAAAAAGTACTTGTGCTTGGTACTTGCATTCGTAAAAAGCCACTCGAAGTACCAACAAGTACTTTTGTACTGAAACGTACGTACTTGGCGTACCAAACAACTACTCGATACTTAAAGTACTGCACAATTCTGACACACACACACACACACACACACAGACACAGACACACACACACACACACACACACACACACACACACACACACACACACACACACACACACACACACACACACACACACACACACACACACACACACACACATATATATATATATATATATATATATATATATATATATATATATATATATATATATATATATATATATATTTCATGCGTATATATAATAACGAACGCTCCAGTCGACGGTTAGGTGACCAAAAGGGGAAGGAACACGAGAGCTTGTCGTGCCGATTGCAGATCGTACACGGATCGGTATATTAATCGTTTCTCCCTCCTCTATTCCTCTCGAGCGCGTGTATTTTGTCACGTATCCGTATAAAGCTCCACCGCCAGCCCGTTCTGAATGCTGTGCACGCCTTGCCCACAAGGACTCTTGGCGGCCTTTCCATGCGTGCCATATTTCCATTCGGACACGAACAAGCGTGCCCCTAGCGAAATACTACAGCGCGCTTATGCATGTACTACACATATCGGGACCGTTCCCGTTCGGACAGTGACTTTTGCGGAAATCTTCGTGGGCGAACACCGACGGAGAAATAGCAAACAGCAGGAGAGAATAACTCCGAGGGACACGCAACGCAACAAATCAACGAGTCTCGTCCATATGAGATGAGAACTTTTTCTTTCTGACCCGCAAAAAAAAAAAAAAAAATTGCTTAAAATATAGTTCATTTGCCCCGGTATTTTATTTTTCGCTCTCACCTACTAATTTAAAAAATTCAGAGAAATCGAGATCGTCTCGCGTTCAAGGTCAATCCACCGATACATCAATTTGTCGAAATCTGAATTGTAAATAGACGTAGCGTCATGTGTAAACAAATATGTGAAATTTCGTTGCGACGGCACTGCCGGTTTGAGAACCTCTCGTTTCACGAGAGGAAATGACGTCACACCGGTAATACGTCACTTCCGATTTGAGATTCTCTCATTTTTTTCGATCGGCAATGACGTCATACCGGAAGTACGTAACTTCCCCGCTTGGAAATTACCTCACAGCGGAAATACTTCACTTCCGCTTTGAGAATCTTGATTTTTTTTTTTTTTTTTACAGGAAGTAACGTATTTCCGGTATGACGTCACTTCCTGTCGAAAAATGAGATTTTTAACAGGGTAAAGTTTGGTGAAGATTCGTATTGTGGAGCGTCAAAAATGTATTTTGAGTACACAGTGAATGTAACCAGCGACAGAAACGGATGAATTAAGGTAGCTATGTCGCTTCGCGCTCATTTCGCACAAGTTCGAGAAAAAAGTTGAGAAAATTGCAAGTACTTCTCGACGGTATAAAGATCTGAAAGAATTCATGCATATTAAAGGCACCGAAAAGATTAATTTCGCGTAATAATAATTTCAAAATTTTATTAACAAATTAATCAAAAAATTCATTGTTTTAACAAATTATCGGGCAAACCAACTTTTTTTCTCTAATGAAAATGATTCGTTCATTTTTCTGAATACGTTGGAATTTTTTCAGATTTTTCAGTCAACTTTGATTTTTTTGTTTGTTTTTCACACATTTTTTCCATATAAATCATTTTCATAAAAAAAAAAAGTTATGTTGCCGGATAATTTGTTAAAACAATGAATTTTTTGATTCATTTGTTAAATAACATTTTGAAATTATTATTATGCACAATTAATCTTTTCAGTATCTTTAGTATGCATGAATTTTTTGTTCAGAATCTTATACCATCGAGAAGTACATGGAATTTTCTCTTATTTTTCTCGAACTTATGCGAAATGAGCGCGAAGCGACATAAGCTACCTTAAGGATCATACGGGCCTCTCTTATCTGTGAGACGGAGAACGGAGAGGAATCGTCGCGACGATCGAACTTATCGCTTCGTCGTCGCTATGGCGAGCACGCAACGTCATTGTATCTATAAAGGCGTAGCCGCGAGACAGCTCTCTGTGAGAGATTCGGGCTTTATTGCGTGTAACGGTATCCGTTTACTGCGAGCAACCATTGTCGGATTTATAGTAAGCCAAGTAGCGCTTTCCTTAAGTAAAAACAAACAAAAATGTATAAATTAAGAAAAAAAAAAAAAAAAAAATCCACGGTACAGAAAAATCTCTGGATATCGAAGGGTCTCGGCTATCGCTCGAAGACCGCTCGGTTTTCTCGGAAGCTCAAAGCGGCGGAAGTCATCTATAAAGAGCTTTTCAGTTCCTCCGAAAAAAAAAAGTAGTCCGATATCGAGCAGGATATTCAGAATTCCCATTCGTTCATTCATATCCACAAGAATAACGAAAGTCTCTTTCGGCCGATGACGCAATAGCTCTGGTCCATCGCTACGCTATTCACCGTCGGCGAGATTTCATCCGAATCGTGGATTTAAAAAAATATGAGGAAATAAAATATTCGTTAGCGATAAAATCTGTCCGATAGAAAGAAAGAAAATAAATCTCGAAATCGTAGATTTGTCGATACAGTGAAGAACTATTCTCCCTCCTCGAGATTTCATCCGAATCGTCGATTAAGAAAAATATGAGAAAATAAAATATTCGTTACCGATAAAAATCTGCCCGATAGAAAGAAAGAAAAAAATATCGAAACCGTAGATTTCTCGATACAGAGAACAACTATTCTCCTTCGGCGGGATTTCATCCGAATCGTCGATTAAAAAAAACAAAGTGAGGAAATCAAATATTCGTTACCGATAAAATCTGCCCGATAGAAAGAAAGAAAAAGAAAAGAAAAGAAAGAAGAACTATTCTCCATCCGCGAGAGTTCGTCCGAATCGTCGATTAAAAAAAAAAAGTGAGGAAATAAAATATTCGTTACAGATAAAATCTGCCCGATAGAAAGAATGAAAAAAAAAAATCTAAAAATCGCAAATTTCTCGATACAGAGAAGAACTGTTTTCCCTCCGCGAGATTTCATCCGAATCGTCGATTAAGAAAAATGTGAGAAAATAAAATATTCATTTACCGATAAAATCTGCCCGATAGAAAGAAGGAAACAAAAAAAATCTCGAAATCGCAGATTTCTCGATACCATAGAAGAAAAAGTTGCGCGAGGTCAACGATCCTCCACGGCGACGTTTGTTTCACCGGGTATGTGGGTCGTTCGACATCGTTATTCGCATCGAATACCGCTCTCGTTGCAAATAATATAGGTAGGAGAGCGTATAAGCCCGCGCGCCGAGGTACGCGTGTGTAATAGCCGTGAGAGGAGAAAGAGAGAGAAGAGAGTGGGTCGGAGCGGCAGCGGCCGTTGTATCGTCGTCCCGTGAAAGAAGTTCGACTTCTTCTCCTCGCTCCTCCGTAACAGTATACGTGGCCGGTCGGGCATCGCAATTTTTTTTTCGCCCTTGCCCGGAGCGGTGTGTACGCCGCACGGTAGCCTCGCGCAGTGCAATCGCTCTGCCTCTTCCAGATTATTTTCTTCCCTTCTTTATTTTCATTTGAACTTCGTCAAAGTCCGTCCTCTCCTCTCGGCGAGTCTCTCAGCGGGCGATCGTTCCCCCTCCGTCGCAGCGACGCAAACATCCGACGCAATCGCCCAAAACGACGGGACGTTGCAGATCTCGATCGGGTGTCGAGAAGCGGAAGGATTCCTCGTCATCGCATCGCTTGTCGGGCTCCTCCTCGTCATGCATCCGATTCGCCAGCGTCTTCGGTCGACGCCAAGAGCCGCCGCTCGGCCGCCGACTGGCAAACGAGAGAATCAATGACAGAGACGATGAAGAGAAGGGCACGGACGATGCGAAGTGGAGAGAGCTTTCTCGGTATTGGCTGTATGTGTCCTAGCGGTCGTTCACCCACCAACTCACCACTCATCTTGGCACCGAGTCGATCGAACTTCGATCATTTTTCTATAACAAAACTCCGTAGGAGAGAGAGAGAGAGAGAGCATGAGACTGTCCAGCAAAAACTCCATACGAAATTCAAGGACATTCAAGGACAATTTCGAGGTTCTTTGCAGGTTGTTTTCGGACATTTATAAAAAAAAAAAAATATGAAAATACGACTATCGCGTCTGACTTTCGAAATAAGATTTAGTTCGATATAACCGTTTTCGTTGACGTTGGAATCGGTTCAGAAAAAAAAAAAAAAATACTTACTATGCACGAATGTATATGTGGAACTCAGCGAAACCGAGATACACATTTTGTTAGGATGGTCGCTAGCAATAGTCATTTTGAAACGAGCTCAAATTTTCGGTGAGATAAAAAATTCAGGGGCATTCCAGGAATTCTTCGGGGACACGCAAAATTCAAGGGCACTTCCAGTACTTCAAGAACCGCTGGTAAACATCATGAGAATTCAGAGCTGGGCAAAGTACTTAAAGTACGCAAATACTTGAAATACCAAGTACTTAAAGTACATTGTACCTAAAGACCTGTGTACTTTATACGTTGTCAAGTACTCGGTATTTTAAATACTTTGTACTGTAAGTACTTATAAAGTACTACAAAAAAAAATCATACTTAGTTGATTATCAAGAAAGGAAAAAAAAAAATTATGATTATGAACTTGTCGATAACTTTGTTTCTTTAATTCTCGGTAGCGACCTTTGAAAATGCTTCGATTTCATAAGGATATCGTAGATTTTGTTTTTTTTTCGTGCACGGTATATCTTAGAAGTGCGGGGTGGGCTCAAAGGAACTCTCGAATTATCAATTTTTATTTTAAATTTAGATGTTCCGAAGTTTAAAGCTTCTTAAATAGCCGATAGGGACCTCTAAAAATGCATTAATTCTGGGGACTCTTCGCGCATAACATTTTTATTTTATACCACACGATAATACGAGGGGTGGCCTCCAGAAAATTCAAAAATTTTCAATTTACGCACAACCCCACAATGAAGTCTCAGTCACGCGATATACTATGAGAACATATAAGAACATATGAAAATAATTGGGAAATCTATCTAAAAATATTTTACTCAGTTAAATTAACCTTACGTATAATCTGGACATAACTTTGCCCAGTTCTGATTTTCACGTTTCACGCAATTGCGAGTACTTGAACTAATGAAAAAGAACTTTAAGTGTAGTATACTTTAAGTACTCCCATGTACTTTAAGTACAGTATTTATAGTACATATGTACCTTAAAGTAGAAAATAAGTAGAGTGTACCTTAAATTAACGCCCAGCTCTGTAAGAGTTGCGTATATTGATGTTCTTTGCCAAACGGCACACAACAATACGTACCGCTGATCACTGTGACCTTGAATCTCCATTAGTCTCGGCGAATTGGGTATGAATAGCGTCTCGGGTGCGGGAGTTCGCCGAAGCCGTGCAACAGCTGTGTACTCACCTAACGATGTACCTCGATGACTTTGTCTCGCCCTTCGGGTTCCTCTCGTCACGCTTCACGGGTTTAACGCTCGTACGGGACGGCTTTCGATTGTCGAAAAACGAGAGAATCGGCTCGGCCCGCTTCCTCGAGCCTGCCGGGCTCGTCGATGCACTCGGTCTTCTCTTCGATCTGAAAAAAAAAATCATAAAACCATTATGTTTTGTTATTTGGTAATAGTAAAAGTGGATTTATTGACAGCATCGTGTAGTTTTTATAATATCTTAAACATCTCTCTATGCGGTAGTTATAACGTTCACGTAGAAGCTGCCAATGGACCGTCGACCAGAATCCTTCGAACGACTATTTATTTATTTATTTTACTTTTATTTTGTTTTATTTCATGGATTTATTCTTTTAATGCCAGTTTACAATAAATTCTGTTCTCAAGTTTAGAACAATACATTTTTATATAATAATAATGAAGAATACATTGAGATGAATAATAACCAATAAGCCTAATAGATTTTGCAAATGTGAATAGATTGTGTAATTTAATTAAACGATGTAATTAATTAAATTGAGGTGAAGTTAAACGGATCAACATTATTTTGCCGAAACTTCTATCTAGTCGAATCGACGTTATGGCCGAAAATCATGTGTCCGAATCAGGAAATTTCTGAAACTTTTATTTTGACGAATTGTGAAATTTTTCTTCTGAGATAAATTTTTTGATTTTTATAGAATAGTTGATTCTTCCGAGCGTATAGCAACATCATAACATCCGTGTAACATCAATAATTAACGACAACAAGCAGATTTCTATCTCGCATAAACTTTTCAATGTCTGCAATGTAGAGTATGAGCAGGAGAAAGTTTAGAGTTTCCACCTGGAGCGCGCCTTCTGTTATTTGTTTAATTTAATCGACTTGCGAATGAAATTTTACTTAATGGTTATTATAATTCTTCATAACTTAAATATAACGGATCGAAAAAAAAAAATTGATTACAGGGGACACCCGGGTTTGAACCGGGGACCTCTCGATCTGCAGTCGAATGCTCTACCACTGAGCTATATCCCCACTTGAAATCGTCTTACACGATTATGACTGATAAATCAAAACCCGCCTTCCACCTTAATCGACATTTATCGCGCGCGGAATGCAAAGTCCGCAAACAAACTCCCAGTAAATATGTTTTCAAGACGCGGAACGTGAGAAAGTTCGCTTCGAGCCAAAACAGGTGAAAGATTGAGTTTAGCTTCGCGGGGGCGACTTTATCAGCTGTCGGTAAAGTCGCAGCTCCGCGCCGGTAAGCTGGGCGACTGTTTTACCGATTCCCTGACCGCGGATAACTCGTTGACTCCTCGAATGGCGTTTGTCTATCGAGATTACTCACTGAAGTTTCGGAGATTCGACGGAGCTCGGCGATTGGCTCTTGTTGGGCCGATCAACGCGGCCCCGGCCGCCCGGGCCTACGGACATTCCGCTTCGAGCCTGGAATTAATAAACGATTATTAATAAAATACGAAAGACGAGGAAGACGGAAACGCAGAGATGCGTTTGCATTCGCATGGGTGGTTGGTTTGCCTTGAGTTTAATTCGAGTCACCGCGCGCACACGTACATTATGCAACTTCGCGTTTGTTACCACCAACACAAGCGTCGAGTCCCACGCGACCCGACTACTGGCATATATATATATATATATATATGTGTACGGTGCGGCGAGAACGGTGCGCGTCGAGATCCACTACTCCAGAAGCGAATACGTTTCAGCATGAGAATCGTAGCTGTGAAGGACACGCCTCTGCGACTCTTGTAACATTTTTACGAGCGAGAAACACAAACCGATTTCATTAAGTCGGAATTAATGACAAATAACAAAAACATATTATACGACATAATAAAAAAGTCACGCTTATCCGAGAACGCATTAATCATTCGTAGAAACAAAAAAATAAATTCTTCGGCAATTTCCAACGTTACTACCTTAGGAGGTCGCGAAGTTAGTAATTGCGGATAAGCATGACTTTTTGTTACATCGTATTGTATGTTTTTTTTTTCTCGTTAATTCTGCATTAATGAAGGCAGTTTGTGTTTCTCGATAACCGACACGAAGATTCGCGACCGGAAGCGAGGGAATATTAATTTTTTGTCAATGTTTACCGTTTGCGAAACGTTGCGTAAGCGCGTTTAACGCGCATGCGCCGCCCGCGCATGAATCTCATCAGATTCTTACAAACGACAATAGCAAACTGGTCTCATTAAGGCAGAATCTTATGTATGTTTGGAAAAAATGTCCATTTGTTTTTTGGTTTGGATGTTGCACCCCCCTCCATTGTGGATTTGTCTGCTGGTTTGGAAGTCCCCCCCCCCCTCCATTGTGGATTTGTTGGTCGGTTTGGAAGTTTGCGCCCCTTCCCCCTAGCAAGTTGACGAACCGCCGAAGGACCGAAAAACGGACACGTCCGTTGGAGAACGAAAGGGACCTTAAAAAACGACATTTTTTTTTTTTCGAAAAATTAGCTTTGGTCCGTTTTCGGTCCCCGCAACCGAAAAATGGCCATGATCGTATTTTTATGCAATCCTTTCATTAAAAACAGAATTAAAAGCAAAACAAACAAAAATGAAAAAAAAACTTGGCCAAAAATTTTGATAAAAAAAACGGTCGGTCCTTCCTCGGTTTCTCAACTGAGAAAGGACCAATCCAAAAACGTACGGTCCGTTTTACCGTTTTTGCGGTCAGTTTCGTTCCTCAACGGACGTGTCCGTTTTTCGATCCGTTTCTTAGTTTTTTTTTTTTCTCTAAGAGCAGCCGCCCTTGAACTTGCCAGGGTCACCCATTGTGGATTTGTTGACTGGGCTCGATGTTTACCTCCCCACCCCATCGTCAGTTTGTTTCTTTGCTTTGGATGTTTGTGTTCCTTCTCCCCCCGGCTGAGCCTCCTTTCGGCGAAACTGACCACGCCCCCTTCAGACAAAGCTGATCATCGCATCTATTTTCATAGAATAGAGTTCCAAAATCCGAAATTCAATTGCATATGGAATGGATTGTCACATACTGTAAATAACGCGATCCACGCAAGCGCGCAAGCCAACATATAATCGCTAGTTAACGGTAAGTGACAAAAAAAAAACATAAAAGAAGAACACAGTGCATATATAATTCGTAAAAAAAAAAAATCCTTCGGCAATTGCCGACTCTGTTACCTCCCACAGCTCGACATTCTATGCGAATATTCGCGACCGAAAGGCGAGAGGAATAAAAAATGTTTCCAGTGTTTATCGTTTGCGAAACTTTCGTCAGAGCGCGCGAAAGGCGCATGCGCAGTTTTCGAAATAAATACACCGAGAGACATTGAAATAAGAAACGTTAACGAATCGAATGTAGTTTCCGTATAGCAACAATGATTCGTTACCCGCTCGTTAGTACGTGGACCGAAAAGTTGTCGAAGCATTATGTTCGCGCTGTGTGCGCCGTATTTCCTTCCTGTTTCATGGATAAACTCGGCGCGAAGCACGAGCCGCAGACACCTAGGCCGCTTCTGTGTCGTATATTCACTTCCGTTACACCCACCACACTTCTGCCCTCGCGTAACGCATCGCTCGTCCAGGAGAAGTTTCGTGCGCACTGTCTACTGCGCACGTCGCGCGCGTCACTCACCTAGTGTTACGTAAAAAAAAAAAAAAAAAGAAAAAACCTTATAATAAAGAGTCCCGCATTAATCCATCGCGGCTTCGTGAAGGTGAAAAAAAAATGATTCCCGCGCACACACACGACGCGCAGCGCCGAACACCTTCACGATTTCGCTTCTCGTCATTTTCCGTAACAGCTCGGCTTTTCACTATGTGGCGCGACGGAGCGCACGCAACGGAGGTACGGTTTCGCACGTATCGGTAGCAGTGGCGTAGCTGTATCTACACTGGGAGCAGCACCCCGTAGCGGACGCACGTGACTACCGGGCGGAACGAGCTTGTGTAAGCAGTTCTCTTCTCTGATCCTCCTAACAAGATTTGCGCTAGGTTATGTTGCGTCGCCTACTTGGTTTTTTTTTCTTTTCTTTTTTTTTTTTCACCGAGTCGTAAAGTTACACGCATAAAAAATGATGAGCCGAGTCACAAAGAACGAGAGAATTCACTGTCCGACTGCGTCTCAGAAATTCGATCGTACTTGCGCGCACGATAATGCATCGAGTGACTATCGAGATAACCTGTGGAAGTGAAACGGACACGTCGGCTCACAAAGAGCGATAAGAATTAATCGAGCCGTCGTAGTATCGCACGATTACGGAAGATAAGTAACCCGAGGATCTTAAACGATCTTGGATCAAGTCCCCCCACCCGCGACGCCATTTTTTTTTTTTAAGAACAATGGGAGACTACTCGGTCGGTAACGAAAACTGTAATTCAAAGTGTGCTCTGTGACCGATCGACGGTCCGCTTTTACCGGCGTCTCCTGCACACGAGATTACGGAAAATAAATGTCCCGAGAACAGTCGACGATCTTAAGTCAAGTTCCTTCTATCTCCGCCATTTTTGTAAAAAGAATGTCGTGAGACTACTCGGTCGGTAACAAAAACTGTAATCGAATATTTTCTCCGGCGACCGCGCCAACGGTTTGCTTTTACCAGCGCGTCTTGTACACGAATGGCGTAGGATTACAAAACCACCGAAAATAAGTGTCCCCGACACCGTCGACGATCTTATGGCAAAGTGAAACATACTCAGTCGGTAACAAAAACTGTAATGACTGGCATTCGAAGATGTCCCCCCATACGCGTCGCCATTTTTTTTTTAGGGATAATCTGAAACTACTCGGTCGGTAACAAAACCTGTAATCAAAAATTTTCTTCCGCAACGGGGACGACGCCCGTTTTTTTTTTTTCCCCAGTGTTTTCTGCACACGTATTTCGTGATGCAGGCTGTTCTGTGCTGTACATACACACACACACGCATGCACAACGTGCGGATTCTGTCCTAGCGACGCGTACGAGGCCCGCCACTCAGTCTCTCACGCTCGAATAGATACGAGCGTATAACGGGAATATAGGTGCGAGGAATGCCTCCTCTCTTCGGGTCATAGCTTGTATCGATGATATTACAGCTCCGCGTTGTACACCGAGCGTACTCGACGCTGACGATCTTTGCGCCAATGTCGATCCCGTATTCCCGTTGTTGTTGTTTTTTTTATTTCGTTACAACTCACCGGATACTCGTTACCGCTTGGTACAATAGTTTTCGAGCCGTCGTGTCGGGGGCCGCGAGGGGTCCCTCGGCGATTACGCACGTCAGTGCAGGACGCCCGTACCACACTGTAAACCGCCATGCGATCTTCCGGATATCGCCACTTTTATCGTTCCCGCCACCGGCCACTCGTCATTAATTATCCCCGACGATAATTGTTTTATATTGCAATCGCCCCGTCCGCTATTGTGTCTCGGTATCGGGCCTGTTGTGCGCCGGGATAAAGGCCAGCGCTCGCACGCGCGCGGCTCGTCAAACAGTTAAACACCGACTGACCCAACTATATAAGTTTGTCCATTCCCGTAGCAGCGTTCCATTACATTTCACTACGAGTGTGACCCCTCGCACCTCTGGACTCCCTCTCGCATCTCGTACGCGAGTTAATGTTCTCGATTATTATTATTATTATTATTATTATTACTATTATTATTAATACAATAATTTATTATCTACGTGACAATAAAATTAATGTCGATTGGACACTCGCACAGATACTGCGAGCGCCCAAGTCAACATAACCGCTATTTATATAATAACAACAACAATCATTATTATTATTATTAATGTAGTAAGGACTTCCCCATGCGTTTCAACCTACAGTGTTGTCTATCATGTGCCTGGATGTTACAACTCGTCCAAGTTCATATGCATTTGATGTATATTTACGAACGTTCCCGTCGACTTTGCTCGCCCTCGTCGGCTTTACCTTGTCCTGTGCCACGTGGGTGGACACGCAGAATACCCCACTTCGTTAAAGCTTCGGCGTTTCCTGCCGTGTATCATGCCTCACAACGAGGTTAATTTAATTACGAGATCGCGCGACACAGCACAATCAAGTGTATATATATTTCAACGAACGGGGCTTCCTCAAAGTAGGCTACAATAATGCTGTGCGTCGATGCGAGATAATAGTAAACTCTGGGATAACGTCTATGTGCCTGTGTGTGTGTGTGTGTGTGTGTCTATCAGAAAATGGGTCGCACGGGCAAATGAAAATATTTTTAGTTCACTTGGTGCGAAAATTGCAGTTTTACGAACGCTTAGCGCGCCTAAATAAGCTCGTGAAATAAAATGTACGATTCTCGTGCAAAAACCTTTTTCTTGACCCGCGTGATTGGAAGACTCGACTTTGGTTCGTGCTACAAACTCACACAGATCAGAAAAAAGTCTACTTCGCACCAGTATCGTACAGTACTATTTTATACGACCAAGCGGATATTCAAACATCGACGAACAATGCCTCAATGCCTGTGCAGTTACGGACTAGAATAAATGTTTTTTTTTTTTTTTACTCACCTGACATAGCGCTCTCAGTTACGCTCTCGAGGGGACGTTCGAGCGTGTACACCTTGCCAACAGTCGGGTCACGAGAACGTTCGTAACTGGTGAGAAACACATGTTCGCCAGCGTCGATTTTTGCGGAAGGAAATACACGCGAATTTTCTCAGTCGTTGGTACAACTGTAAGTCAGTTCTGTCCCGAACTTCGGGCCGTTCGGCAAGACACTCGCGAACGCCCTCGGGGACACGCGTATAACTTTACACAACAACACCGGCAGTTACATATCGCATTCGCCCACCGGCTTTGCCGGAAACCTACTCGTCACTCGATTTCGTTCTATCGTCCTCTCCCGTTGTCTCTCGCGACATCGATGACTGGCTCTTCGTATCTCGGTTAGATCGTTACGGCTACGTGTCTCTGTAAGTTACGCCACGAGAAACAGAGAAGATTCGCCTCAAATGCGCGCTATATTCACTGCAATCGCGGAAGCCCGAGACGTGCGCAAACTTTGTGAGCAGAGATAACTTTATACACCACGGACAATTGGATATTGCATTCGCGCACCGGCATTACGCAGACCAGCTGATCACTCGATTTCGTTCGATCGACCACTCCCGCTGTCTCTCGTCGATAACAGACTCCTCTCCGTGTCTCTGTTCGATCGTTATGGTTATGTGTCCTATAACCTACGGTAAAAGAAACTGAGAAGACTCTCGCCGTAACTGCGCGCTATTCACTGCAATCGCGGGAGCCCGTGAACGCGTGTATGCATGCCGGCAGCAGAAGGAGCTCTGCGCCTTTTTGTTGTAAAAGTATGCTACCTAGAGTGAATTACGGGAGCGCGCGCGCGCGCTGGCGCTCGCGCCTAGAGATCCGACGTGTCGAGTGTCGTGATCGCGCGATAGCTTGCGAACGTTACCGTGGGGGGATGCGATTCCCCCGCGGGCCGATCATACCCTAGCGCGCAGTAAATGTTCCATTGTTTTTTTTTTGTTTTTTTTTTTACTGTATTGAAAATTCGAACGTTCGATGTTCATATTGATGTTGATCACTTAATAACGCATCGCTCCTTTTACAGACACAAAGAAAATTGTTTCTTTCAATGTTGTATCTAACTAGTCACATGTATCCTGCTTTGGCTTCAGAGCACACACTAAAATTAAATTAATAACAATAAATATAATTAAATTGGTAGTAATAAATACAAATGGACAATAAAATAATTCATAAAACAGGAACATAGGAACCGACACTCTCATCGATCGACTACTCTTACTATAAAATGTCTCTCTCCTGTAACATCCCAAAAGCGTTGTATAAGCGCCCTGTGAGTCCAACAAGTGCGAAATATCTGTTCCCTGTATTAAGACCATGTGAAAGATGTACCATGTGACATGTGAGTGCAAGACAGATAGATTCTCGAGTTTAAACCATCTAAAACTGGTTGACGTTTCGGATAAAACGGAACCATCATCGGACGCGGTATTAAATTGGACATAAGCCAATGCGTTGCTTTTTTCCGAAAAGTTAGCGATCTCTGGACGGCATTCATTACAGATTTTGGTTACCGACTGAGTCGTTTCACATGTCCTCAAGGTGATTGTGATAATACGCCGGCAACAAAAACTACTGAATGCCGTTTTGAGACCATAGTTCGCCGAGAAAAAAGAAAACTGTCTTTCCCAGGAAAACCGACAAACGCAGGAAAACATAATTTTCTTTGTGCTACCCGATCAGCGGTCTCAAAGCGGCAGTAAGGTACAGTTTTTACTATTTTCTCCGTGATGGTTGATACTTCGACCAAAATCAAATTAGGTTTTTATAGTCAAAAGATATAAGTATGGAAACCCTAATATCCTTTTGCTCCTCGTATCAATATAGTTTTGATGAAAATAGGGAAGGCGATTTGTTACCGACTGAGTCCGTGCCACATGCCCTCAAGAGCAGGTTAAAGTCACGTGACTGTGCGACGGTCAGCGAGATGCCGTCATTGGTCCTCGCAGTGGAGTGAGAGAAAAAAAAAAAAGCACGAGAGAGCGTTTCACATCGCGTTAAGTGAGTCCGCTATCGTGGAGTTCGATGTATTATTTTCGTGTTCGATTTGGCGCGTTGTCGAAGATGGCCGACTCCGCCGTCGCTGTACGAGCGTATATCGAGGAACAGCGTGGGTCTGACCGCGTCGCGGCCACGATCGAATAAATCAAACGTACGCTAGGTCGCCCGGTTATTAATCGAGTAAGTGCGTAATTGGTGTGGCACAAAAACAAGCCTCGAGTTCGCCAGTCGCTCCCTTCCGTGAGGATAATACATTCGGCATTGACGATCGTCGGCATCCGAGCCTCCAGTCTTCTTCTTCTTCTTCTTCTCAATTTGGCCGAGGCACTATCGTATAGGGGGCGCTCGACCTGGCCAGTGGGAATACCGTGCCGGCCATCGCTCAATCGAGCCTCCAGTCGACCGG
Source organism: Amblyjoppa fuscipennis (assembly GCA_963575735.1). NCBI lineage: Eukaryota > Metazoa > Arthropoda > Insecta > Hymenoptera > Ichneumonidae > Amblyjoppa > Amblyjoppa fuscipennis. Next base: position 1,544,746 of record OY754489.1, on the reverse strand, counting down.
CGCATCGGTCCATCGCTAAATGGCTCAGGGAGCACCCACGCCACCCGGCGGCGAAGCCGTCGATGGACAGTCGGCGAGGAACCAATCGGGCAACAAGGCAAATATCGGCAGACACGGCCGCACATGTTCACTTGGCCACACCGGGGATAGGAAGTTGTTTTGCCAAAGTCGATCGTATCCAACACAGCACCGCGAGAGATCCCCGATGGGCTGTACACAGAACCGTGGCCTACTAGTTGCACATCTAAAGATAGAGAGTCTCTCGATGCCGGGGCAAATCTGACCTTGTCCTTCCGATCTTATATAATCCCGGTGGCTTAGTCAAGAGCGGTCAGTCAGTTGGCTGCCTCTTGTTTTGAATGCTTCGAGTGAAGTTTTTTTTTTTTTTTTGTGTCGACTAAAATTCAATCGCTTCGCTGCTCGCGGAGAACCTCATACCGCGAAACTAAAGTGTTCGATCCCACGTACTTCGTCAGTGAGTGCGTTCACGTAAATAAAAGGTTGTCCTTGCGAAAAAAAAATAAACGATTAAACGAAAATATAATAAAAACAAAACAATATGAGAAACTCAGTGTTATTGGGAGAGTGTCTCCGGTGTATTGCAAATGGCGTGCCGAGAATGTCGATTTAACGAAAAGATTAAAAAAAAAAAAAAAATGGAAAATCCGATACGCGGAAGCTGTGCCAAGTTTCCCCCGTTCGCGTAGACATATACACACGGATAAATAGTAAACGCCTAGAAAACGCTCGAGTGCTGAATAGATATTCAGAAAAAAAAATATATATAAATAAAGAAACGACCTTGAGAGTACTAATTCGGTGCAAGGCGTGTTTGCCGCACGGACACAGTTGCGTGCGCTGTACGGACGCATAGAGTAGGTGGATCGCGATCCGCAGAGTATCGCTGCAACGGTGCTCCAGTACTCGGACCCGCGTAGCACCATATCCGGTGATAATCGCTCCGCTAATCGTGGCAACAACTGTGAAACCTATAAGTGGTATTATTTCATCGAGCTCGCCTCGAGAGCGAGTCATATCGTGCTTGGATCGATTGTAAGCTTCTGATCGTAAAATCCCGAGCGAGCGAACTCGAAGAAGTAAACTCAGAGGAGTAAACCTAAAGAAGTAAACTCGGAGGAGTAAACCTAAAGAAGTAAACTCAAAGAAGTAAAACCCAAAGGAGTGAATCCAAAGGAGTAAACCCAAAGGAGTAAACTCAAAGAAGTAAACTCAGAGGAGTAAACCTAAAGAAGTAAACTCACAGGAGTAAACCTAAAGAAGTAAACTCAGAGGAGTAAACCCAAAGGAGTAACCTCAAAGGAGTAAACCCAAAGAAGTAAACCTAAAGAAGTAAACTCAGAGGAGTAAACCCAAAGGAGTAAACTCAAAGGAGTAAACCCAAAGAGTAAACTCAAAGGAGTAAAACTCATAGAAGTAAACTTAAAGGAGTAAAACTCAAAGAAGTAAACTCAAAGGAGTAAAACTCAAAGAAGTAAACTCAAAGGAGTAAAACTCATAGAAGTAAATTTAAAGGAGTAAACGCAAAGTGAAACGGGAGAAAAACTACGCCAAAATAGGGTGGCGCTCTTTGATGCTTTGATGTAACCGAGATGGAATCATTAAAGTGGCTGTTCTTCGTGATCCTTTTGCTATCAGGTCGCGGACTGGACGGGGTCCATGCGAAATGCACCTTGACCCCTCTGCGAGGCGAGAGAACAATCGCCTACGTCTGCGTCGACGGTGGCTTGAACGACGTCGCTGAGGTACCGAGCGAGGCCGAATGGATCGAGTTCACGGTATCCCGTATTAATTACCTTCCACCGGACGCCTTCTCGCGTTTCCACGATCTACGACGCTTGACGTTCTACAATTGCGATCTGCGACAGCTGAGCCCCGACGCGTTTCGCGGCTTGGACAAACTCGAGTGGCTCATTATGTCGAACACGAAAATCGGCCTCGCCAAGATGGCGCTGTTTCGTCACCTGTCGAGCCTACGGAGATTGACGCTGGATGGCGCTGGACTCGTTTACATCGAGCCCGAGGTTTTTAGCGTTCTTCGAGCTCTCGAGACTCTGAGTCTTCGAGACAACGATCTCGACTGCCTTCCCGTCGACGCTCTCGCCTCCCTCTCGAGCCTCAGGAGCGTTCAGATCGGCAAGAATCCGTGGTTGTGCGACTGCCGAAAGTCACTCGGAAAATTCTTCGAGGACAGAATGATCGAGCACGGTCCGGACGAGGAGTGTGTGACAGAGATTCGCAACAACACATCGATGAGATTTGCGAGGAGCATCTACGAGTGTATGACTGTACTGGAGTATCCGGAGCTTCCGGCGCCACATGCGTCATTCGAGGAGATCGAGCGACACTACAGAGGCCGATTCGAGTGGCGCGAGAGCCCTGCCGGTGGTATATCGAGCCTCGAACGGCTGCCCGACGAGATCGGTTGGATACAAATTTTCGACGTCGAGATACCGACGGTGCCGCGCTACGCTTTCTTCAGATTCGGCAACACCCTGCGCAGCATTGAACTGAGAAACTGCGCCATACGGCAGATCGACGGCGAAGCCTTCGCCGGTCTTCACAAACTGGAGCGGCTCACATTGACGGGAAATCGATTGACCACTCTCGGGCACGAGTGGTTCACGGATCTCACGAGATTGAACGATCTCGTTCTTCGGCAGAACGGTATCGTGAGCTTCGAGGAAAACTCACTGACGCATCTGCGATCGCTCAAGAGACTCGATCTTCGTGGAAATCGTCTTAGGTGTCTGTCCCAAGATCATCTGAGGGGTCTCGTCGCTCTCGTGAGATTCGAGGCCACCGGAAATCCATGGATATGCGCGTGTAAAGCGGAATTGGAGAATTACTTGAGACGAATGAGAATTGGGTACGAAATTACCTCCGGATGCGATATTCAGGGTGAAGAGACGGACGGACGCGATGAGCATCAGGTAAGCTATAATAACAACAAAAACAATTACAATTACGATTACAATTGCAGTTACAATTACAATTGCAGTTACAATTACAATTGCAGTTACAATTACAATGACAATTATGTAGTGCTTATAGAACTAAATGCAACGCATATGAAAGCAATGTTATGAAAAACTTGGATACAAATACCGGAGAACCTGAAGGTCCCGAACGATTTGTGATTAAGTGACAATGGATTTAAAAATACTGTTCCACGTGTCTCTCGTTACCCGTAGCCCACCTGGAACTCGACAACGAGTGGCAAGGTTCGTTGGAGCTGGGCTTACGAGATACACCGGCCAAGTTGGCCAAGCTCGAGTCGACCGACGATTACGATGATGACGAGCACTCCAAAAATAATTGTCGAGGCGACAAGGCCACCGCGCACAGGAGGCTGTCAACTCGTTCGTTCGGCTTCGCGGGAGGAAATCGACAGTTGCATATGCAGGGGGGCATCGCTAGACGAATTGGCGGACCTTCCGGACAACATCGATAGTATCGTTTACTCGGCCTCGGTGATACCGACGATTCACAACGATGTCTTCCGAAAATTCGGACGTTATCTTCGGCGACTCGAGTTTCGCGAGTGCGCCGTTCAGAGCATAGAGAGACGAGCGTTCTACGGTCTCAGGAATCTCGAGACACTGGTGATACGCGGCAACGATCTGGAGCTCGTGAGGTCCGAGTGGTTCGAGGAGACGCAACACCTGAAGAGGCTCGACCTCGGAAGAAACGGCATAATGAGAATTTCAAACGGTGTATTCGACAGACTGCCGAATCTCGAGAGTCTCGATGTGTCCGACAATCGAATGAATTGCATCGGCATCGAGCATCTCGAGGCCCTCCGGCATCTTCGACAGCTGGAGATAATCGGCAATCCGTGGACCTGCCTATGCGCTACGAGACTCTTGCAGCTAATGAACGACCGGAGAATATCGTGCAATTGCAATCCGGAAGTTATCCTCGAGAGAACCGAGGGCGGCTGGGGATGCGACGGGAACAACGATTTTCCAACAACTCGGTAAGTTTTTATTGCAATGATTATTGGAGACAGACGATTAATTGTTCGAATACAATTTCTGATATTCAGCAGACCAACTGGACCAACGGCAACGATTACACCGGCACCGACACCGAGACCCGTTCCATCGATCGATTATCCTTCAACGACCTCATCCCTTCCGACACCCACACCGGCTGGCCATCACGTCAGTGGAACTTGCTATCCGAGTCAACAGACCGCCCAAGGAGGCGGCTGGTATCACTGCGCCAACGGCGATATATCGATATTCTCCGATATACCGAGTTACGCGACGAAAATCGAGATAATCGACAGTTACATACCGCACTTGCCAGCGATGGCTTTCAACAGATTTCCGAATCTCACCGAGCTCGTGCTAAGAAATTGCACGCTGCGAGACGTCGATTCGCGGGCGTTCGCCAATCTCGGCGAACTCGTTAAGTTGACCCTGCGCGACAATCGTTTCACTACCGTCAGGAGCGGCTGGTTCCGCGACACGAGGAATCTCGTTTGGCTCGACATGAGCGACAATAATTTGGCGGAGATCGAGACGGGTTCCTTCGAGGAACTCAAGAGGCTCGAGTATCTTAATCTCGAGGGTAACGATTTTCAGTGCATATACACTAGCTGCTTCGTGCATCTGCCGAGACTAACGACACTCGAGTTTGGAAGGAATCCACTCAAGTGGAGATGCTGGCAGGAACTTCGACAATTTCTCGAAATTCGCGCTATAGATTACACTTATTACAAGTGCCCGCACGACGGCAGGGATCTCGTGAGAAACTTACTGAGAGACGACAGAGGCCAGGCCCAACAGTCGGGCAGCACCGCCAGTTCGGCCGGCCTCGAGTCCACGATAATCACGACTCTCTTTATCGCCGTTGTGAGGCTCTGTGTATAAAGAGCGAAGAATCGCCGCTTCGTCGTTCGCTAAATAAAACATTCGTTGTGCGTCTAACTGCCAAAGAGTCGGAGTGAAAAAAAAAAAGAAAATCCGTCGCGTCGTTTCGATTCGTTAATATCGTAACATATTGTGTATAGAGAGCATGGAGAGCAATTGATGTACGTCGTCGATTCGTGTATCCGTGTACCTTAGCTATATCAACTTGTGTGACCGCTATAATATAATTATTATATTGAATCGTGGAAGAATTCACACGTAAGAAAAAAAAAATGCGTGCCAATCGGAAAAATCCATAAATGCAGCGATGTCAGTTTAACGAGCGGAATTGTACATTAAAAAAAATCTATAAATAAGACCGACCAGATATTGTGAAGTTCTCGGAATAATAGAGCATGGTTTCGATTCACGGACCTCCGGGTTATAGGCCTATCCGTGTACTTTAGCTACACCGACTTGTATAACCGCAATAATATATCTATATCGAATTATTGAATAAAACATTTTATTTTAAAAAATGCATGCGAAATGGCAAAAATCCATAAATGAAACCGAACCAGTTTAACAAGCGGAACTGTGCTTTGGAAAAAAAAAAATAATGAAGAACGACCAGATACTGTGAAGTTCTCGGAATAGCAGAGCGTGGTTTCGATCCACGGACCTCTGGGTTATGGGCCCAGCACGCTTCCACTGCGCCACTCTGCTGTTGTGAAGATTGTCGTTATCAAGTCGCAAATAAACCGCACGTTACGAAATGGATAAACGATTCATCAGACGGTGTACAGAGCGGAGGAGTACGTATCTTAACCGTTCGTTCGACGAAAGGAATCGCAAAATAGTCGCATATCCGTTATTCTTCCAGTCAAGGCATCAACAAGTAGTTCCGCGAAACAAGGAGCACAGTGGCGCCATCTCGCGAGCCTAACGTGTAAGCGCGTCTCCACAGAGCTTAACACCGTCGCTCACAGATGACGCTGCACCGTCCGTTTGGATCTTCGGCAATGCTAGGTCCGGTATCATTACATGGGCTTGGCAAGTAAAAACTACGCGTTTAGCAAAATTGCTCGAGGTAACTCTGGCCGCAGAATCGTGCGCCACCGGTAGATGGCGACTTGGTTTCCGAGTCGTGCTTGCTAATCGCCCGACGAGTCATTACAAATTTTCCATTCGATCATCGCCGTTTCTTGTTTTCCTCGTTTCTACCTGTCTATTACACTCGCGTCCTTCGCAACTCAATGGCTTTCTTCCGAAAGACCGTTGTGCTCGAAGAATGTGTTTCAATAAAATAATCAATGCTACCGTTAGAAATTATAGAGAACGCGAATAGGGTCGAGATAATCTTGCGACGTCCAATCGCGTTCTCTATCCACAGTTGGTCGTTCTCGGCTACGGCGCGTCTTACCATCGAGCGCGCGCAACGTCGATGCGTCAGAGTCGAGAGCGCCCTCGACGAGTTTCAGCCTGCATTGAGCGCGTCCGGTCGAGAATGAGACATTCCCTATAGAGCGCCCCAAGCCACGAGGTCGATTCGCTTAAAATTACGTTTCTCGATGGTTTTACTGAAACGCGATCAACCGACGACCGATTAATCCAATGCTCGAGGCAACTTCAGTCGACTCATCGAATTTAAGGCAGACAATTCAATTTGGTCGTATTCGTTGAAAGAAAAAAAAAAAAAAAAAAAAAAACTTGATGGCCGCCATCTTGTCGAGTAATGACGCAACCCCGAGGCATCTCTCTCGGCTCCAAATAAAAACATTCCTTCGCCACCGTCTAATCGCAGTTTAGACTTTAACGTCCGAGCCGCCTCTCGATCGAACTCATTTTCGGCAAAGACTATCCGCGCCATTTTTCGTCAAGAAATCTTTGAAAAAAAAAAAACAAAGAAAGACAAAAAAAAAACTCCGTCGCAAAACCAGTAGGATTTAATACCGTTTTCTGTGCGATGCCGTGGCGCGGCGAAAGTTGTCTGTGCTATTTCGAACGTCGAGAGCGACGTTGCCAGACTCGTGATCGTGCGACTCACGGAACTCCCGACACGTGCAGGGAGACACGCATGTGAGAGAAAAAAAAAAAATTTCATCGACTCGTCGGTTTTTGTTTCTTCGCTCCGCGTTGACACTTCGTGTACGAGTCGTAGCGAATTATATAAAAAAAAAGATTCATCAGCTGTCTCATTGGATGGTTTTTTTTTAATTCCTCGAAACAACCTCGTTCGGCTGTTTTACGGCCGACAACGATAGATCCGGCGAACGGACTACGAGTGTTTATCATTTGCGTCGTATCGCATGAAAATTTGTCGCCGAATAGATTGTACGATTGTCCTCCGCGACTCGTCCGTGCGTCGTCGACGATGAGAACCCTCCGTCGCGATCGACGGCAATTCGCGAACTCAAACATTTGTCGAACAATCCTGCAAGGCTGCGTGCGCGCAACGTTTGAATTGTATAATAAAACAGTCGGTCGTATACTTACGAAGAGGGTCGAATCGTGGTGCGATACATCGGCGATCGATTCGTTCGGACATTCGAATATAACCGCGTCTTCTCGACATTCGTGAGGCGGCCTCTCCTCGCGGCGGCGGGGAGGGGGGGGGGGATTGGGTTTGCGACAATAAAAATAATGTGGCAACGGCGCCGCGCTGCGTGCGTCAAGTTGCGCGCGGCACGAATATGCCGAGCGAGGCACGACGTCTCTGACAACAGGCCACCGGCGAGCAATCGTGATCGAGCGATCAGCGGCCAAGCGAAGCGCGAGGGGAACGGAGAGAGGTATCACCGAACGAAAGGAGAGAGGGTAAAAGTTTTCCGCTGGCCATCGTGCGCGGCAGGAGAGAGAGAGAGAGAGGACGTCGGCGCGACGATGTACGAACAGAGAGGGAGGCGGAGCCTCGCAGTCGAAGTGAACGACGACGACAGCGAGCGAGAATCGACAAAGAGCGCGCGATTCGGCGCGTTGGCTTGTGCGCAACTGCGTCCCCTCGCTCGTACCCACGGGTTCCCAAATACTGTCCTGAACTATCGGCGAGAATTTTACCGAGTACAGAGAGAACGATACAGAGTAGGAATATCCATCGTCGACGAATGCGAGTTGGTCGTAGCTCCGCCGTTCGCCGAATGCTAAAGTAACGAGAGGCGGCGAGAGTGTGACGCGGTAGAGTTCTCGTGCGAAGAGGAGAGAAGGTCGAACGGATAGGGACGTCGAGGGAAGTGGGACGGAAGGGACGAGAGGCAGAATTCGGGGTCCTCTTGTGTATCAAGCTCGCTGGGCCATCGTGGAAGAGCATTGGTGAAGAGTGTCGCGACGCGTTTGCGTGTGTGCGCGCGCGTCTGCGCATGCGCGACGGGCTCCGACTCGGGGCTCTCGCGCACAGTAGAGCTGTAACAGCGGTAAATGCGAGGCTTCCGCTCTCGCCGAGGGACTCGACGAGCGGTGCAGAGTATTACGTTGCCATACGTGCGGATCGGACAAACTGCTCCCGTGAGTTAAAACCGTTCGGAGTTGGCGCGCGCGCTCGCCTCAGCGCTATCGAGAGCTAAAGTGTGCGCGAATGTTCGCTGGGATTTTGTTGTTATCGTAACGACACTTGCTAGCCGTGCGCGGAGTGCGCGTTTCGCGGAGAGAGTTCTTCTTGGTCGCGCTTTGAGACCCCACCGAGAGGCCCTCAGAATGCCGTTAAGCATCAAGGTTAACCTACGGGTTACCGGCCACTGCAATCAGGGCGGTCGAAAGTACATGGAGGACATGTTCAGCGTCGCCTATCAGCAGACGTCCGACGACAAGGATCTCGAGTACGCTTTCTTCGGTATATTCGACGGACACGGCGGCGGCGAGGCTGCGACCTTCGCCAAGGAACATCTCATGGATATCATCGTCAAGCAGCGAAATTTCTGGAGCGACAAGGACGAGGACGTCCTTCGGGCAATCAGAGACGGATACGTTAACACACACTACGCTATGTGGCGAGAGCTCGGTGAGTTTTTTTTTTCTCGTCGTTAGGCTTTTTCGACGTTTTGGATCATCGGTTTTTTTTTTTTTTTTTTTTTTTTTCCCACCGTAACATTTTTTCGTCCAGTTCCAGCGAGGCTGACGACGAAAGAAAGAAAAGAAGTAAAACTACCTTTAGGGACGATCGTGTACGCGATTCGACGGAAATTCCGAAGTATAAAGCGCTAGAGAAATTTGCATCGGATTAATAAATTTACAAATTTTTGACGAGAATTTTCCGTCACCCTCCCGCGTATTTCCCCCCTCCCCCTCCGCGGACCGCTCGAGCGCCGTTGGATTAAGGTTATGTAATCATTCCACTTAACCTAAAAAGTATCGGCGATTATAGACGTTGCTTGGCTTTTGTTCTCGACGACGGACAACGACGACGTTTCGGCGACGTTCGGGACTTTTTTTTTGGACGGAAAAAATATTCTCCTCGGTGCTATCGTTCGACGGATGTTTTCTGGTTATTATTATTATTATTATTATTATTTTTCCAGACAAATGGCCGAGAACCGCGTCGGGATTGCCGTCGACCGCGGGAACGACGGCCAGCGTCGCTTTCATTCGCAAGGGAAAAATCTACATAGGTCACGTGGGAGATTCGGGCATAATACTGGGTTATCAGGAGGACGGCGATCCGCACTGGAAGGCCAAGGCTCTGACCAGGGATCACAAACCCGAGAGCGGACCGGAGATGATGAGGATTCAGGAGTCCGGCGGGAAAGTAGTCAGCAAATCGGGCGTGCCGAGAGTCGTGTGGAACAGGCCGAGGATAGGGCACAAGGGTCCGGTTCGCCGATCCACTCACATAGACGAAATTCCTTTTCTCGCAGTCGCCAGATCGCTAGGTTCGTGGTATTAAACAAGATATTTATCATTTTAAAAAAAATTTAGATGTAATTTATATTATCGACGGATTTCGACTGTTAATTAAATACATTAGAGACAAGTAGCGGTAATTGAGATCATGAAACTGCGTATATCATAAAAATTATGATAATCAAGAACAAGCGAAAAGAAGTACCTGTTTATAATTTAAAAACAGAAATAAAATTAACAGAATGCAAAAAGCTATAAATTTAAAGGATAATTGTGATCATGAGTACAAAAACATATTACACTTAAATCGCTGAGCACGAGTTATTCGTATCTCTAGAATAATTCATGTTATTATGTATGTCAGGTAAAAAAAAAATTCTTGTTTTAACTTTCAAACATCGTTGTTGACAACTTTTTTGGGTGCAAAGGTACAAAGTAATTTGCACATGGCTTTCTCATTTATAATTATGTTTTTTTTTTACTTTGCAGGTGATCTATGGAGTTACAATTCGGAGCTAGATACATTCGTCGTCTCTCCCGAGCCCGACGTAAAAGTCGTGACCGTCGACGTGAAATCCCACCGTTGTCTGATATTCGGAACCGACGGTTTGTGGAACATGCTGACACCGCAGGCGGCGGTCGCGATCGTTCAGGCTGCCGAGAGGCACAACGAGAAGCATCTCATAGCTTCCCAACAGACCGGAAACGGGGTAAGTTCGATCATTTATTAGCGTTACTGAGAGATCTAGATCGACGAGCGAGAAGGTGGAAATTAAATTTTTATCGTTATTCATTGCTCTCTCAGCAAACGGACGTTCAAATGTGGATAAATCCCTCCAAGAGCCTGGTGGACAGAGCGCTCGATAGGTGGTCCTCGACGAGATTACGGGCCGACAACACGAGTGTCGTTACACTAATGCTGGATCCTCCTGGACCGTCTCGTAGCGAGGTGAGTGAACGGCTTACTCATAGCTGACTACAGTAGAATCTCGTTTATCTGAGGTAGTGCAGAGAGAACGTTCCTCGGATAAACGAAAACTCGGATAGTACGGAAAATATATACAATCGACGATGGACTAGTACGCTACTATTGTTGGTCGCTCGGTTTATCCAAATTGATCCGTAATCATCCAGGTATACACATCGATTAAGGCACTAGTATAAGAATTTGGGCCAAAAACAGGTAGAATTTCAGCATTTTTTTAAATTGGGTATTACATAGTGGCGGCCATCAGGGAAAACCGGGAAAAGTCAGGACATTTCAATATTGTTCAGGGAAAAAGTAAATTGTCGCCGAATCTGCTATAAATAAATAAAAAGTACATAAAAGGGAGCCCTAAAAAAATTAAACATTAATACAATAATTGAACATTTTCATTTGCATTATTAATTTTTTTAAACAGAAGTCGTTAGAAGTTTGGTCGGGGAAAATTTTTAATTGGTCAGTGAAACGTCAGCGAAAAGTCAGAGAATTTTTTTCCGGGGGAAAAACGGATGATTTAATAAAATGTTATATTCAAGGATCCGTAAAAATGTCAACTCAAGTGATTTTTAAATTGTTAATTGTTACTTGTACTCCCGCCGTGCAAAGTGCCCGGATGAGTCGAATACCTCGGATAAGGCGGATTGGTTAATTGAAGCTCGCACAAGCGCGATTCTACTGTACTACCGAATGATTTCACATCAACGTTCGATTTAACCAATGCTTTTCTCTCTTTCCCGTGAAGGTTTTGATGAGTCGCAAGAACGAGCGTGTCCCGTCACCGAAGAGTATCGCGACGCCGCTCCTGTGCGCGAGCGTCCCCGACGCACCGACGGACGACCTTGCGAAACCGTTGACACCGTCGACCACCCTCTTGCCGAGCAGCGACACGACGGAGAAACCCAAAACTCCCGACACCTCGGACGTCGAGATTTATCGCGACGCGCCGTCGATCGAGAGCACGGAGCACCCTACGGAGGAAACAACGTCATCTTCCGGTGCAACGCAAGAAAATCCAAAAGTCGGCGAGGAAACTCCCGACGCCGCACCCGCGCCTTCGTCGACGTGCCCGGAGAGCATACAAGTCGCGGAGATATCGTCGAGCAACGCCAGCGACGACGTCAGCGAGTCGTCAAGGCTTGACGAGCCGAAGAGCGACGTCATCGAAACACCGACGGAGCCACCGATCGTGGAGAATCTCGAGCGAGAGACTGAGGCAAAATCGTCGGAGATTTGGTCAAAAATTGACGAGAAAGTAGCACCCTTGTCGATCGCGATGCCGAAGGACGATTCGTCGTCGGAGAAAGGCGTCACGAGCGAGACGAGGCCCGCGGAGAATTTGTCGGGAAGCGAGCTTCTGCGAGAGAAGTCGTTCTGCGGTTCGTGTCACGAGTCGAAGAGCAGGCCGCGCTCGCGTCGCGCCGTCGGCGCCCACGTCGCCGTCCCCGAGACAGCGGAGCACGGACGCGAGCAAAAGGACTCCGCGGCTGCGGTAATTGTTCCGAGCGTGCCGAGCGTGCCGAGTCGGAGGCAGTCACAGGGCGCCTCTCTGGGATCGCATCTCGAGTCGAGGAGCGTCCGGCGCCGACGCAGCGTCAACACACCGACCGCGTGTCTCGTCGAGCGACAGAAGTCCTACTTCACGACGGTGGGCTCGAGACTGAAGCGGGACGTTCCGCTGGTAATAGCGAGGGACCGAACGATCGAGCCGATCAATTCGCGGAGCGGCGGAAGCCCCTCGAGCGCCAAGAGAATAACGATGACGGGCTCGAAGCGCCGGCACAGCTCGACTTCCGAGCCCGTCGAGGAGTCGGCCTGCGGCCTTCAGGAGCCCTTGAACAAGCGGAGAACGCGCTCGGAGGATCGTCCGGTGCTCACCGACGAGAACGAACCGGCGAACGAGGCCGAGCAGCAGCAGCAGCAGCACAGCAGACTGCGATGGCCCGACAAGTCGGGATCCTCGTCGAGGTCCCGCAGCGGAAGCGTCACGGTCTCTTGCGGCACGACGAACGTCGCCGTCGGCGTTCAGGACAAAATCTCCACACCGAATTCCTTCCAGAGGCGAAGCCTCGAGAAGAAGGCGACGCCGGTTAAGACGATACGCAGGCCGTCGATAAACGGCTCGAGTCGCGTTCAGCTGAGGGGAAGCTTCGCTCTCAGGGACTGGGATCAAACGAAAACGGGACATCGCACCGGTTGCTCGGAGAGAACGAGGCTAAACCGCACGGTCGGCGCTGTAATAGGATCGGCGGACTCCTCGCCCGCCCCGAGCCTCCAGCGCTGGCTCAGGTCGGACACGCTCGCCGCTACACCCGTCAAGACGCTGCGCTCCCGAAACGTCGACATCACCGGGCACACCGTGCCCGCTCAGCTCGCCCACCAGTACGGAGTCGTCAAGCAGAACAGGCTCTCACTGCCGGCAAAGCTGAAGCTCGCCGGCAAGGTGAACAAGTCCTCGTCGACGACGCTCTCGGGCGGCAAACTCACGAAACAGAGCCCTGTCGGCAGCGGCAACGTCTCGACGAGCAACGGCACGGGCTCGTCGACGGGCATCACGAAGCGAGTCAAATCGCCGTACAATCCGAGCGCCCGATCGGCCCTCGGCACGCGATCACGTCTCAAGCGGCTCGGCAAGTGAGATCGATAATATTTGCCGAACGACCCGAGGACACGAGGATTTTGCCGATGCCGTTCGGGCGACTCTTCCTTGCCGAATGGGGCTGCGAAGAATATTCGCAATGGGTAACGATCGCCGTGGACAACGCGCGTACCTACGCGACGCCCGACGAACTCTGTCCGACTACTCTCCGGCGACCAATCCGGAGCCTCTTCCGTAACGCTTTGAACGATCTCGCATCAATACACCCCCTCCATCTCCGATGAGAATATCCGTCAGATTTTCTTCTTCGGAGAAGCTGATTATCTTCCAGGGAACATTTTTCAACGATACCATCGATCCTGAGGGCGCCTCGACGAACTTCCATTCCGCTGTACCGAAGACGCGCGCGCGCGTCAATGTCTCGAACTTTTTTTTTTTTCTCTCCCGGCAAACGGGACGTCTTCCATTTCCGTGGCAGCGTATTATTTCACCGGTACCGAGCACGCCTACTTTTTTCTTACGTTAATCGCGAATCCGAGCCGATTGGGCTGTAACATTGAACTACATTCAATGCGCATGCGTCGATCGCGGGTCTATAACGAAAAATAAAAAATAACACAATGAAAGCAAGAAACAAACTGATTTAATTTGAGTAATGCTGCTGCACTATGAATATACGAAGATAATCGAGAACATTGACGCGCGCCCACGTCGAGATTAAGGATTTACTTAATGAAATATCGTGAGGGGTATCCCGATCGGCAGACCGATCGAAGTGGCGAACACTCAACGCGAGACGCGCCTATGGGAATGTTACCAGCTGTGCGCGTCGGACTTTCCGTAACAAGATAATTCGCTCTTTAATGATAATGAAAAAAAAAAAATTAAAATAAAAAGAAAATAGTATATTAGAGAAGCGAGAAGAACGTCGCGAGAGGGTCGGTGGAGTAGCGTCTATTTCTGTATAAATAAGATTGAAACCGAAAAACAAAAGAAACGAGTTAAGTGAAAAGTGAATTATAGGTGGGCGAGAGGATATGACTGTGCGTTTATAGATTGAGTATATATGCATATATACATCTACATAATGTAGACGCTTTCACGAGCACCCGAGAATCCAATTATTTTTTAAGATGCACGAGTTTAATCCGCCGATCGTTCGTATTGAATAAGAGAGCAAACATTTTTTTCGATGACGAGAGGATTTATTGCGCACCTCGAGTCTGAGGTTCGAATCCTTCGGGACACATCGATAGATAGCCGGGGGCCACAAAAGCGGATGTTAACTCGAATAAATGTGTGATCACGTTTTTAAGCCTGTATATTTTAATTAAAAAACAACAAATGAACAAAAAAAAAAAAACAAATAAAGTGTATCGAGATGAGCAAGTTTAAATATATCTTTCGACATGTAATCGTCATAGAAGTTACCTCGAAGGAACTGGAAAAGATTTCAAGTATACTTGAAATCTTTTCCAGAAAAACCCCAAAAAAAAAGAGCGTGAACATCGAGATTTTCACAAAACTTCGTCATCCAATCTACTTTTCTGTGTAGAGCTTCGGCAAAAGAATATAATCGCATTTGAAAAATATTGCTGTTTGAAAGTACAAAAGATCAGTTACTTTGACAATATTCACTACAAAGATTCCTTATGAAAACTATAGTTATTCGTCGTTTCGGACGATTTTTCCCATTCATCACGAAAACGTCACCTCTTTATTCTTGACTCAATATTTAATATGAATACTCGAGCCAGAAAGAAAATTAAAGTTTCTCCAGCTATGAGTTTCAATTTTTCGGATCTGACACACACACGCACACAACGACATTTTTTTTTACATACGATGTTCCGATGTTTCGAAACATTCTGAATGCATTATTCATAAAAATTCACGAATAAAAATGTCATGCAAAGTAGCATCCCTCCATGGACAAGGAAAATGAACGAAGACGCCGTTTTACTTATGGAAACTTTATTTATTAACTTTTACCTCGTACGATACGTCGAAGATCCAAGGTACGTGGAAAATTTTTCAACTTTCGCGTTACAGTTATATTTTTAATAATAATATTTACAAATAAATTGTTCCTAGCGTCGCTGGCGTATCTGCCCGTATAACGCACAAGCGACGAGTCACCTTCAATGTACAAAACTAGGAGAACACAATGCAAGAAATACAATGGATAGTCGTACCTGCTGTCGGTATCGAAGCAATGCAGATGGATTTTGACAATATCGACCAATGCAACTTTGCTGTTTCCATCTTTTATTACTTTTTTTTTGTTCTTTTCTTTTTTTGACATACCGCTCCTAGTTTACTCGATGACAACATAAATAATCGCGGAAAATACGAATAATACGCGACATACCCACTCGCAATACGAAGCTGCTCGATCGGTCATCAGCGCACGCATATAGTAGTTTGTAGTTTCTTTTTCCTTTCTTTTTGTTCCTTTTTTTTTTCTTTTTGTGAGAGAAAAACAATTGTTCTATTTTACCATGTATCAACCCGAGACTTGTCCTTGTGCGCCCCCCCCCCCCCCCCCCCCACCGCCGCCGACAAAGATTCGCAAAAGAGCACACAACCCCAGTGAGGATCGGTCTCCACTCACACTATCTAAATACCGAAAAATACTATTTGGCAAGTATGCAGCGCAGAGTTCCGCCCAAATCTATCATCTCTTTGTCTCGGACACACCGTTACATGTTTAATGAATCCGAAAGACGACCCTCACTCGCTCACCGTAGACAAACAGGAGGTGATAAGGCACATAATATTATATTATTATTACTAGATTATTATTATTATTATTATTATTACTATTATTGTTGTTGTTGTTGTGGAAAACAGCTTATTCATGTGACGCGTTTCCATAGCACCGATTGTGGTGCGATTAATGAAAACCGATCGAGGGACAACCGTGAAAAAAAAAAAAAATACCAATCATTACGATCTCGTCGGTAACAAAGATTCACGGGAGACCATGCTCGTAGTACACACTTCAGAAAAAAAGTCGCGCGTCGATGGATCACGACGCGCCGACGAGCGTTGCATGGGTCTCTCGCTGCCCGTCCCGATACCTCGACGATCGAGGACTTTCAGGCATTTATTTATTTTTCATTTTTTTTATCTCTTTTTTTTTACAAAATATATATTCATACCTAATATTCAGCAATCGATTCGATAGACAAAGAGAGAATTTATGGACAGGGCTGAATCCGCGATCGACGGTTACCTGCCCGTCGATTTCACTGCGCATGCGTGACAATGCAAACGCGCATTGTTCTTCCTATATCCGTTATGCACGCGAACGGTTAAGTACAATTTAATTAGTAGTATTTTTGAGTTTATGTACAACGTTAAGAGGTTTTTTTTCTTTTTCTTTTTTTTTCGTCGAGCGAGTACGAACGACACGTCAACAGAGCCTTGGCTCCAATTACGTTACTTCAAGCGTCAATAATGGTTTTCTTTTTCGTTCCATTTTTTTTTTTTTTTTTAGTTCTTTACGTCGAGGCAGAGCTGGTATAGTCGAGCGTCTCGATGAAAGCAGCAGCACTCTCGATGAAATCGTATCTCGTTATTGAGGCGTTAACAAAATAATTTATGTACCCGGGGGGAGGGGGACCGAAAAAGGAATTAATACTGTAGTTCGAAGAATCGCCTTTTCGTGGTCCCCAATTAAAGACGATCCCATCTTACATTGCTGTGCGCGATTGTTCTTTACGTCTTGATCGATTGTTACTGAGGCACTAAAGATAATAGGAATTTTTTTCTTCTTTTCTCTCGCAAGACGTTTCAACGGATCCCTATCGAGACTTAGGTAGCGCAAAAAAATTTTTTTACCAAAAAGCGATCTCAATGAGTAACGCGTTTCTGTCTGGACGGTATCCGAAAGTTACCGCGCAGCCATATAGCACGAAATACTTTCGAATGTTCTATCAAAATAATTCGACGAAAAGTTTCTTAAATATTTCAGAAATATATTTAGTCTTTCAACAGATCTGAAATATTTCTGAAAATAGTAACAAAATATTTTTAATTTCATGTTTCTCCGAAGTATTCCGGAGATGCATCGTAGATGCAATCTTTCACATTTCACTGAAGTGTAAAAAAAAAAATCATTTCAGCAAAACATTTCTGAAACATTTCAATGTGAGATTTCTGAGCGGACAAAAAAATATTTTCAATGTTTTAAAAACCTCCCACAAATACTTTTTAATACTGATAAAATATTTTCAATATTTCAAAAAAATATTATTGAAACCTTTCGAAAATATTTCAGCGCTATGTGGGTAAAAAGTTAACTTTTGGAGCTAACTTATAGTTACCATCCGGACGAACAAACGTAACCCATTTGGATCGCTTTGTCATACCTGATGTATTCTTGCTACCTGGAGAGAGTCGGTAATCGCGTTTGTAAGCCTGCTCGATTAGTCGGCATACTGGAGCCCCGTCACTTGTTTGGGATGGAGGACACGGCAACGTGTCCGGCACGCGTTTTGTTACACTGCGCAACCCTTTCTCGTTCCGTACATCACCTTTAGCTCCGGAACAATAATCTTCCGTATGAGCATGTTCGTCTTGGCAGTTAACGTATCCCGACGTGGATCTTTCTTGAAGATTTTTATTCCCGGTCGATGAACGAGAAAAGCATTGTCGAGTATCAGAAAGTCGTAGTCGAGAACGCATAGCGCGTAACCCTGAAGCGGAAAAAAAGCCATCTGTAAATTTCCTTTTTTTTTGCGTTGTTCGAATAATTCGTACGGTTGTAGTTACCTGCGTCATTTTGTCGCTCTTCCCTTCCCAACTCAGTCTCTCATCGTACATCGGATCCAAGTTCGTTCCGATGAATATCGGCTCCCAGTGGACGAACTTGCCGGTCCGCTTTCCCACGTGGAACACGTGGAGAGACTTGGACTGCGGGGCCTCCTGCCACTCCTTGCTTCGCGGAACGTTGTGGCAACCCGAGCACAGCTTCTTGTGAAAGGGGATTGCCGTGCCACTTTTCAACATCTGCATCTAAACGGAAATGAGAGTTGTACGAGCTGCGTGAAGCGGTTTATAAAGAGAACTCTAAAGATGCAAGTCATGGTGTCCATTTGACGGTTCAAAATAAATTTCAAGGACGTTTCGAGGACTTCGTCAAAATTTTCGAGCCCTCGATGATTATCTATCTGCGTTCAACATCTGCATATAAACGGACTTTTATAAAGAGAATTCTAAAAATCTAAATCTGTGGTCTCCATTACAGGATTGAAATAATATGAACTTCGTCATAATTTTCAAGAACTCGCGTGTAATGAGAATTCATTTACGTATTTCAAGGACCGCCTTATACCGTGCAAGTGGATTTTATCCACCTACCAGAGACGTTTTGTTTTCCGGTGGTTTACTCTTCCCGTCCACCTCGAATATCGAGAGTACGAAGACTTTGGGATTCGGCTTGAAAAGTGCGGGCTGCTTTCGTTTCGTGATCATGTCGAGAAAGGCCGCCGGTAAATTCGAACTCGGATAGAGCTCTATGTCACTCGCTAGGACGTAGTGCGTCGGAGCCGACTCTCTGGCGACGTTCCGACCGACGTTCACCGGATAAAGAAGCTTCTTCTCGTTCTTGTACATCTTGGCGGTGACGACATTGGACCAAGGAGGCGCCAGACTGCAGTTGTAAGCCTCCGAAACAACCTTGTCGCTCTGGGGTACCTGAATTATTTTTACAAAAATACGAGGATCATTGTTAACGATTTGACTCGAGAATTCATATAGAATATCTATCCATATATATATGTATATATCTACGTATATACATGTGTATACATGAAGAGAAGCGGCGCAATCGATAATGACAGGCCACTGGTTAGACCAACTCTATACTCGCCACTTTGGGTACGTGCTTGCTGCTGAAATAAATGTGAAACGTGACGAGCTGGGAAACTAGTGAACTTCCGCAACTCCTTGCATATTTGATGGCGTCGATGGTCGGTTGAAAATCGGTCCCGGGTGCGTGCATGGCAATGGAAACAGGTGCACGCCATCGTTCGAGCAGAGGTTCGAGATTGTCAAGAAAAGTGTAGTCGGCGTGAGTGGTGTACGTCACGCTCTCCCAGCACTTAACGGCGATGCTCATGGGCACGTAATTGTAAAGGACCCAGTAGTCGCCGCGCTGGGCGGTTCTCGGCTCGGACGACTTTTCCTTGCACAGAATCGCCTCTTTCGGCGTCATCGACGATCCCGTTGGCGGCCCCGTGCTACTCGTCTGTATCGCCAAGAGAGATAATTAATATTACTTATCGTTCCGCACGGAATCTTGAAAAATCTTGAAGATATCTCGACAAGAATAATTACTGGATTTAGTTGACGGATCGGGCTTAAGGGGAAGGCCACGGGTGGAGGAAAATCTGGAAATTTCAGGGAATGAAAAATTTCGTTAGGGAAATCAAGAAATGTATAGGTATATAAGGATAACATGCAGTTATAAGAGTTGAACCCAGGGCGAAATGGTAGGAAATACACCATATATATATATATTTTTTTTTTTTAGATAGTACTTTCGTTGTCTGACACCACCGAAGTTTGAGAGAGGAATGAGAGAGATTACAAACGTTTCTCGATGGAATAAAATGTGAAAAAAAAAATCGAGAATATGGAAAGTGCTGAAAAGATTGTTTTTGCATAATAATAATTCCCAAATGTTGTTAACAAATTACTCAAAAATAAAAATTGCGCAACAACTCACTCGACGACCCAATTTTCTTTTGTTACTGAAAATGATTTGTCAAGTTTTCTGATTAAGTATGAATTTTTCCAGAATTTTGCGTCATGTTTGAAAATAGCGATTTTAAACAAATGTTAACATAAAGACAACGCGATTTTTAGACATTACATAAAATTCTGAAAAAAAAAATTCATACGTATTCAAAAAATGTAACGAATCATTTTTCATGAGAAGAAGACAAAAAAAATTACGTTGCCGGCTAATTTGTTGCATAATTTTTTAGTTCAGTAATTTGGCAACAAAGGTTTGGAATTATTATTGAGCAAAATCTTTTTAGGAACTTCCGTATGACAGATTTTTATTCCACCGTGAAGTGTTCGCAATTCTCTCCTGTTCCCCTCTCCAAACTTAGGCGACGTCGTGACAGAACGGAAGGACTAGCTTAAAACGTCTCAGAATTTC
The DNA here is from genome assembly GCA_963575735.1 of Amblyjoppa fuscipennis. Lineage (NCBI taxonomy): Eukaryota > Metazoa > Arthropoda > Insecta > Hymenoptera > Ichneumonidae > Amblyjoppa > Amblyjoppa fuscipennis. The sequence goes on along the minus strand of OY754489.1, from coordinate 1,524,278 downwards.
GCCGCAGTCTCCGTCTCTCACCGTATTGTTTCCTCCGTCATTATTCTCGATTGCGACTTTCTCCTGTGAATTCCTCCTGTCGACATAACGCTGCTCCCGCCTCGCGGTACTCCCCATTGAAATCTGCGTCCTCATTTCGCCGCTTCTCCTCGATGTAACGATTTCCTGCTTTTGCCGATGATCCCTATCCTCGTCGATGGGCTTCTTCTCCTTGCGCCCGCTCGTTTCCCTCGTCGCTCCGAGCTTCTGCTGCCCTGTTATCGGGCCCGATTCCCTCGTTCTCTGACTGGCGTTCACCGGGCCATTATCCGCCGCTGAGCCGTAAGTCTCTGCGAGCGGTACCGCATTCGCAACACTCCAGTTGTTCGCGCCGTCCTCGATCCAGGGTCCGGACGACGTCAAGTGGGCGCAGACGTACAGCAATACGCATATGTTGAGGACTATCGAGAGGCGCAGGGCCCAATTTCGTCGCGCTATTATGCTCATTCTACATGTATCCCGTATTCGACTTCGCCTTTCAGTCTCGACTTCTTACGCTGCTTATCTTCGTGACACCTTCTTCCACTCCTCGTCCAATAGTCTGTAAACAAAAAATTGATAACGTCAACATTAATTAATGAACTAACGCGAAAAAAAAAAATGAGGTCTCCTTTACGGCTCTAATTAATTTGTGTCTTGTCAGATGAGCATAGGCACAAGTACATGCGTAATAGTGTACAGGCGAGTGCGGGACAAAACGGACGGTATACGATTTTTTCCCGAAAAATAAGAAGAAAAAGAAATGTCTTGGCTCCGAACGGTCCGTTTACCTCCAGTTTTCTTCGGTCTCCAGTGGCAAAGACTCGGGCTTAATATATCGATATGTGTATCCGTTGCTTCATGTACCAGCATAATTGTCACAAAATACATTTTCAATGTGACTGTTCTGTTATTCATGACTGTTAACATGACATTCTGTTATTACGAATGTCATGTTATTTAATGGGGTAATCATTACATTGTACCTGTTCATGAATTATAAAGTCAAGGCATATCAGAGATAAAAACACACTATCTTTAAAATCTGTTATGTGTAATCAATCGAAGTGAAAGTACCAAAGACCAAAAAAAAAATATACGAAAGTTTTAAATGCTTCTCGGGTTTTAATTTTTACAAATGTGTCAGCGATAAGAATTTCATTGGTAAAATTTATCTAGTATTTTCGCAGGCTGAACTCAATTTGATATTTTATATAGATTTGGAAATTGTGATTAATGTGACGAGGGAGGGAGGGAGGGAGGGGTCAAAAAGTACAAAAAATTCGCGGACGTCTCTTATGCACTGTTTGAAAATTACTCGACAGTATCGGAAGCTTTTTTTTACATAAACTGCTTCTAAAATTTCAAATACATATGCGTTGCAATTTTACAGTAAAATTAGTATTTTCGTTGGAAATTTGTTGTAAATTTCAGGCAAAAGTTTTGTAATCTTGATATCTCTTATTGTAATTTTACGGTAAAAGTACATTAATGTTCAATTAATCTGAATAATGCAAGAAAATTTCAATTTCCCGTAAATTAAATTAAAATTTTTTTTTTTTCATTTACAGTGTGGACGTTCCGTTGTCTCCGAATGATGCATTTTGCCCCCCCCCCCAATTTTCTTCAGTCTCCGGTGGAGATGACTCTCGGGAGTGAAGATTAGTTTTCGTCGCTCGGGGTCGGTGCGGCAGATTGGGAGACACGTGAAAATAATTCCGACTGCACTTGCTCGGCGCTCATCGTGCGTGTATCGTCGCGGCGGTATTGGAGGTAAAAACCGCTGCAACGAGTAACGGGCGTGTTTGCTCTGGGATAGCGGTTGTTTGTGGCAAGCAGGTTCGCGGGACGAAAAAAAAAAAAAAAAAAAAAAAAAAAATGCATTTATCAAGGCCGCATATAATTCCGAAGGAGAGTAGTACGCGTACGAATATATCTGGTAACCGGTGAGGCGCGATGATTTTTTTTTTTTCCGCCACGATAAATTCTTCTTCATTGACGAGAGTCAATCTCGCAGCTTTGACACTCACGCTGCCGGATAACCGAACAATGCAACACAATCCTCGGCGATTAATTAATTGTCCTTGTCGCTGTTGGCTGATTCTTTTGTGATCTTAAATCTAAAATAGACTTCGTTGAACCATTGCACGTTGAACGATAGTTGTCAGACTGAACAAACTGGTCGATAGGCGGACCCAATGAATTCCGATAATCTTTGATATCTCATCACTCTTTTCGTGTCGATTTGACCAATCACGTGGGATATACAGATTATCAAAAATATTTAAAAAAAAATTCATAGTTTTGCCTATAGGACTTACACGAAAAACGTCGCTAATGCAAAAATAACAGAAATTAATAAGTATACAAATAAATAAATGAATCAATAACTGAACAAATTGTCGACTTTAAACAAAAAAATTCAATTCTCAATGAATGAGAGGTGAGTGTGACAAACGATAACGAAAAAAAAAAAAAGTCAATGGGGACCAATTCCGAGCTCATGAAATATTACGCAACGGACGTGTCGTTAGTTTTCTTTTTTTTTAATTCGTCGTCGTCGTGTCGTCGCGTTTTTTAAATTTATTTATTTATTTTTTATAAACAAAAAAATTAATAAAAAATGATTTTTTTTAAATTTATTTTTTTATGTCTTTCATTTTTATTTTTATTTTTTTATAAAAATAAACATAAAAATGAACATATTTTTATTTTTCTATTTTTATATTACGTGACGCTCGTCCGTTCATTTTTTATTCGTCGTCGTCGTGTCGTCGCGTTTTTTAAATTTATTTATTTATTTTTTACAAAAAAAATAAATAAATAAATAAATGAATAAATAAAAAATGATTTTTTTTTAATTTATTTTTTATGTCTTTCATTTTTATTTATTTTTTTTAATAAAAATAAAAATAAAAATGAACATATTTTTATTTTTCTATATTTATATTACGTGACGCTCGTCCGTTCATTTTTTATTCGTCGTCGTCGTGTCGTCGCATTTTTTAAATTTATTTATTTATTTTTTACAAAAAAAAATAAATAAATAAATAAATAAATAAAAAATGATTTTTTTTTAACTTATTTTTTTATGTCTTTCATTTTTATTTATTTTTTTGTTATAAAAATAAAAATAAAAATGATTTTTTTTTTTTTTTTTTTTTTTTATATTACGTGACGCTCGTCCGTCCGCCTTTACGATTTCAATCTCGACGCCGTTTAACGGCGGACAATCGCGGCGGAAGTCCATGGGACTGACCGACTTTGATAATGAAACTCTCGTATCTCCTACGACGATGATGCGATGCGAGGCTGCTGCTCTTGCCAGTTTACGCGCGTGTATCATCGTTAATTTATGAACGTCAATATGTTTCTCCAATATAGGGCGAAGCTCGTCGGTTTCTTTTTCCTCCCACCGTCCTACTGCATTGCCCAAGGACGCGTCGGCAATCGGCACACCCACGAGACACGCGGCGACGAGAAACCTTTGAGGTACCAAACGTGGCTGACGGTTACCGGGGTCGAGGATAATACCAATCGGGCAGATCGTATTATCCATCGGCATATTTCTCCGGCGAAATAACACAACGATGCATCGGACGCGTACGGAACCAAGCGGAAGAGCTAAGAAACAATGACCCTTCAGACACAAGCTCGAAGCTATGTTTTGACTACCAAAAAAAAAAAAAAAAAAAAAAAAAAAAAAAAAATTAATGCGTAGAACTTTCTCCGTGAGAAAGTTCGCTAATAGATTTTGGCGTCTTTTTGATTTTTTTGTTTTTTCACACATTTTTTCCATAGAAAAAAAAAAAACAAAAAAAATCAAAGTTGACTGAAAGAATCTGAAAAAATTCATACGTATTCAGAAAAATGAACGAATCATTTTCATAAAAAAAAAAAAAACAAAGTTATGTTGCCGGATAATTTGTTAAACAATTAATTTTTTGATTCATTCGGTAATGAGATTTTGAAATTATTGTTATGGACAATTAATCTTTTCAGTAGCTTTAGTATGCATGAATTTTTTCACAATTTTATACCGTCGATAAGTGCATGAAATTTTCTCTTATTTTTCTCGGAACTTATGCGAAATTAGCGCAAAGCGACATAGCTACCTTAATGTGAACGTAATTAAGCATATTTTTCGGATATCTACTTCGGTGGTCTGAGTATGTTAACGTATGTTAGATATGTGAATCTATATATCCACTGTTGTAAGAAACAGCATCTGTTATATACCGAGGGGTGGTTACGTCGTTTCAAGGGTGGAGTGGAAAGAACGGTCGATTCATCGATTCAGGCACTATAATTGAGCATTAATTTTGAGGCCGTGTATGACTGCGCGCCAGTAGCGCGTATGCTAGAACATAAAAATATATATATATATATATATATATTCTGGGATCGCTAGTGGCGCATTTCTCGGGACGGTGTGATCCGATTTAATCGAAGCTAATCTCATTCGAAAGCCTCTACGTAGCCTCTGAGTAACGCGTAGGTTAAAATTGTACAGCCAGAAAATTGTTTTTTTTTGACGGTCACCGTTTATTTGCTTTAACTAGAATATTTATTCGATTTAAATAAATATTTATTTAAATCAAATAAATATGTAGTAGACGGCCATGTGGTAGACACGTCAAGAAGTAATCGAGAATTTTTTCAGATCTTTCGAAAGTCTAGAAACCATTGAAAACCCGACTGTTCCCCAAAGGACCGAGTGTAGACACCGTGTCTCTGAAAATATCGTGTACACTGCAGAGCTGGGCAGTCTTTTAAGTAATCAAATACTTTTTGGTGTTTTAAGTACTTTTAAAAATACAAAATACTTTTGGTTTTCTTGGCTGTACGGTTAGACCGGACGGGATGGATGGGTGGATGGATAGTCGGGATGGATGGATGGACAGATCGATGGCGAGGATGATGGGCGAGCGTAACCACACTGTAAACAAAATCTGTGTTAAAATTAATATACCGGTATCAGAAGTTCTATTATGCATAAACTGTATATTAAATTTCATCAACTTTTAAGATTAATATTCATCGTAACTGTTGTAAAAAAATTGCGATTCTCGCTAATACTACAACTGTAACGTATTTGGATTTACTATTACTGTACGATATTTTTGTGAAAAATACTTTGACGTGGTACGTCACAAGTCCCTCGCCAAACTCGGCTCGAGTCCGCCGCTCACTGAACGTTATACACGGGTATTTTTTACGCTTTTTTTCTGGTTTATATTTTGTGTAAGTTACTGCTTAAATTCCCCTTTTTTATTCCCTCCCGTTACCCGCTGTGTGAGTGTGCGCGGCTCGAAGTCAACGTCACGATCTTCCCCCGACAACCCCAAGGAACAGCCGAACGACCCAGCAAGCCCCAGGACCTGCAAAGGGAGGAGAGCCGACGTGCTGACGCCGAGGAAGGTAGGAGGATCGTGGACGAGGGGAAAAAGCCCTGGGAAAGACCGTCCGAAAGCCTCGAAAAGCCCGCCGAAAAATCGCCACTGCCCGCCCTGCCTGTCCGCCGCCGCTGTGGTCATCGACGCACGGCATCGATTGACGATCCAGCGACACCTCTGTCGCCACCCCTCGCCGTCCGGAGGAAACGCCCGTCCATGACTCCGATTACCGACCAAAACCGACGCACAGATGCCCTCGTTCCCCACCGTAATCACCAGCGCCAGACCCGACGAAGAAGAAGAAGAGTGGCACATGCTCTCACGAGAGGGCGATAGCCAAGAAAGAAGAAGAAGAAGAAGAAGAAGAAGAAGAAGAAGAAGAAGAAGAAGAAGAAGACATCGCCCTGCCCCCTTACTCTCCGAGCCGAGCCGCGTCGTTAATTTTAAGAATTTTGTATTGTGTGACAGCCGAGTGCGAGTGAGAATATCTTCCCAGATTTATAAGACGACTCGGCTGTATCCTGTTAAATTCCAGACTCCGATTAGGAGAGTATACCCAGCCCATTAAGACGAATCGGCGACAGCCGAGGAATACGAATTAGACCATTGTACGGATTTTATAACGACTGAGGCTGTCCCCGGATTTGAGAAAAGTATTGTAACCGAGATTCGAGTGGATTGAGTGAGTGAGCCCCGATTTTCGTAAGTTTTTGCCCACATTTTTCCCCGACCCTTTTTACCCTTTTTCCTCCCCCGAAACCCCCCTTTTTTGGTAGAAAATTATTAGTAAAGGACTTTGCCTCGTGATCGACACGTGCCCGACGTCCTTTTTTACACGAGCAAAGAGAGATATCGCGCGCGTGGTGAGCGGCGTAAAATACGTTATAAGTGATAGTATTATTAGTCAGAGTTTTTCCCTTCCCTCCCCTTGAGCCCTTAAGACATTTTTTTTTGTATAATTTAGCCTGTACCGAGGTAATATTGTAAGAAGCCATCGGATTCGTGTACCCTCCCCCTGAGCCCTCTCCCCTCTCCCGAGCTAGCTGGACTGTCCTTCGAGACAGAGGAATTTTTCAAGGATAAAGTTTTTTTTTGTCACACGTGCATGAATCGCGGCACTTTACATGGCAGTCTTGCGAGCCGAAAGTAGCCCATTGTATGCCAGTTGTGAACCTGTGGTGAAATGACAGAGTCGCGCATGCGCAGTTCGCATTGTGTTCACTTTCGTCCCTCGGGAGTTTACTTTTCACTTTTCGTCCCTGGAGACATAACCTCACTTTTCAGTATTCGTCTCGCGCGACTGCCATTCCAAGTGCCGCAGATTCATGCACTTGTACCAAAAATATGATGTGTAACGAGGGTCGAATTGGCGATTGCGACTCGTGTGATGGCAGCCCTCGCTTCGCTCGGGCCGCAAACTTCACACTCGTCGCAATCGCCAACTTTCGACCCTTGTTGCACAATATACTATTTTGAGTTTGTGTTTTTGAGACGAGATCCGTGCCGTCTGCACGGACTGCTCCGGTGCTACACCGTTAAAGTAGCTGGCGCCCGTTTGAGTCTTAATAAATTTAGTATTTGATTTTCGTGCAACTCTTGTCTGACCAGCTTTCCCGTACGAACCCCCTCGAAGTCCCATCGACTGTCCCACAAGCCCCCTGAAAATCCCCATAACTTCCCCAAATTCATCCTGAATATTTTCCCCTTTTGCATCCCCCTTTAGTAGCGCTTTTTGATAATTTTGAGCCAATTGCATTTTCATTTTTTCCCCCGAGATTATTGTTAAAAGGCGAGTATTATTGCCCCGACTACTTTTCCCCTCCCCTCGATTATTATTTGCGACTGCCCCGTATTTTTCAACGATTATTTAGGTTATTATTGCCGTTTTTCTCGCGTTTATTTTCGACTGATTAGTTACCATTTTTCATTATTATTTCGTTGTCGATTTATTATTTTTGGGTTCTGTCTTCGACGTACCCGTAACGGCGTCGAAGCAGAAATTATTATTATTTTCCGTTTGACCTTCGGCGTACCAGTAACGGCGCCGAAGCTGTATTTTTGATTTATTTTTGTGTTTTTGGCTAGACGCTTCAACGTACCCGTAACGGCGTTGAAGCGAGAGTTATTACTGTTATTTTTGGTTTTTGGTTTGGCTTCGACGTACCAGTACCGGCGTCGAAGCGGTCACTTTTGTAGTTATTTCTCAACCCTTTCAAGTTCAATTTTTGTTATTCTTTTGCACCATTAAACCATTGTTATTATTGTTCCCCACGCGTATTATTTGCATCTTGTTTGACCCTCCCCCCTTTTTCCCGGCCGTTGCACGATTTTGGCCCAATTTTTAGTTTTCAAATTTATCGATGATTTCGCCCGTCCCACGGGGAATATAACATCACAATACATATGAGAATTCATACGTGTTAGTTTTTAGTTTCAGTTACCTTGTGTATTAATTTCCATGGGCATCTCTCATCAATATTGACGGTGTAAGAAATTCCAAACGATTATTTGTAAATTTTCAACAAATCTTTAATTTTATTGGACCCGTGTCGATTGAATTTCAGATTCACGGATGCTTTATTTATTGAGTCGAGTAACTGAATTTCCAATATCTTAAACGACACATTCAATGGGATAATGTGTTATAATGTCCATTTATGACATTGAATTTACTAAACTGTATCTTGATTTTCATACAGAAGTCCATTGATGATCGAATTAATACTCATGTATTGTAATTTTCAATAGTTTGTTCGGCGAATTACTTATAATATTATTAAATTTACAACACAGGTCTGTAAATACCCATTTTATACATGTAATTTATAGGTTTAATACACTCTTGTATGGCAAATTCACTGACATTTTTAACAGTGCAAGCCGGTTCAGCCGTCCAAAATCCACCCTGTCCCACCCTGTCCCACCCTGTCCCACGCTGTCCCACGCCGTCCCACCCTGTCCAGGCATTCCGTATTGATTTAAAAAAAAGTATTTAAAAAAGTTCTCATAAATGTATTTAAAATACGGAAAGTATTTTGTATTTAAAATACGAAAAGTATTTTGTATTTTAAATACATATAGTATTTTGTATTTTGTATTTTAAGTAACTTTCGAGTATTTTGCCCAGCTCTGGTGTACAAACGCAGGGCTAAGGTTGGAACAACTACAAAAATCGGCATAGGAGTGTCCCACGACTGGGACGCGTCCGAGCCCTGGTACCGTAACGATATTCAATGCGTTCGCATGATCGACGAGCGAAGGGATTTGCATGTCGGTGAATCTGTCAGTGGGCACGGCACTCAAAGTAAGTAAACAATATCACGTGTATCATTCGATATGCTGTTTACACAGTCGATATGCTGACTCTTGTCGGAAGAGATAGCAGCCGTCGCGACGTTTCTCATCTCTCCGCCTTTTGCTTACACACGACGCACAGAGCGATAAGTGAATGCCGGATGGTTACGATCCGGAAATAAAGAAAAAGAGCCAACACTTGTCGGGAGATTTTTCTTCCGTATTTTTTTTTTTTTTTGTGCAAGAGATTAGACTGGGAACACGATCGCACGTACTCATCGTTCGTGTCACCTGGTGAAATGTTTTATGTTCATTGGATGTGATTTATGGGCGAATGAAGCGACGTATTTTAAGCTATCTCGTTCGAGGGAGATAAGATGGAAAAAAAAAAAAAAAAAGGGCGCGAGACACGGGCACACCGAAAGACGGCGAGCGTATGAAAGTCGAGCGCGCGTGTATCCGGTCCTTGCCCGACTCGTCCGGTATATTCCCGTTTGATCGAAATACGTCGTTAGCGATGTTGCGGCCAGTTGGCGAATCCAAGCCACCTAAGGTAGAACCTCCGATATATCACCTGTATAAAACAAAGTTTTCGATGAGTTTTTGTGTATATATTTTATAGACAAAATAGACGTTACAATGGCCAGACATTTGAGGCGATATTTATTCGTCAAACCCAATTTTCGTTATCATGCCTCGATCGTTTCCTCAAACAGCTGTTATCAATCACAAGATTAGAGTTTCGAGTTTTTAAAACACCACCGTTTTGTATGCTTCTGCAATGTCATCAAAAATATTTATGCACGAAAACACTTGGCAATGTTGATAGAGCGACGATAAACGGACTCGACTAGTTCGTGACAAGGAATTCCATTAATTTCTCCTCGGCAAAAAAAATGTTTGGACTTTTTACAGCAACTTATTGTTCAGACTTCCACAATTTTTTATTTGTTAATTTTCTAGTTTTACAAATCAAAAGTACAAAGTGCAATTGTCAATTGCACGGTAAATAAGAGAGCGGGTTTGTGAATGATTCAAGCCCGAAAAAACGAGTTTGTCGCTTGTTTAATAGAAATTATTTTTACGAAACTTTGTATTACGATTGTAAGAATTTTTTTTTTTTTTTTTTTTTTTTTTTTTTTTAACTGTGCGTACAGAGAAATTCGACTGACACACGAGCGAAGCTCACCGCGTCGCATTGCCTGCATTGCCGATCGAGAAAAACTCTTCTCAGAATTTTTTCACGAGTATAAACAACAGTGTAGCACGATGATTGTTCGCGAGAATAATACCGAGAGAATAAATACGAGGTCACGATCTTCTCGGCGAGAGCTCAAAACTCGGATGATCGTAGTCGACGTTGAGATTACGATTCGCGCAAGGCGATCGCGTAATCCTATTGCAATGCCGTTAATAATAGAGTTTTTACAGACAACCGTAGTCGCGGTAGGGTAGCGAAGTTGGTGTATCGGCACGGTGACGAGAGACTTTCACCGCGTACACGGTATATATCTAATACAGCCGACCTTTTCCTCTGGTCCGCCGCTAGCGAGACTCGAGCCGCACAAACGGACCGATGGGCTTTCGGTTTTCTCTCGTTGGTTTTCAACTCGTACTGGCTCTTTTCCCCGTGGACATCAAAGTCGTCTCGGCTCGGCGATAATCCCGACTGCCTTCATCCTCGCATCCACGCGATAACCACTTTAGCGCCACAAGCGGCCTTTTTTCTTTCTATTCACCGTGTCTATCGGTCGGCGTATTGGGACGTGCTCTTGGGACGTAACCGTAATCCGTGCCCTTGGGACGTAACGGATTTTCACTGGCGTCGCGCATCACCGACGCTTCGCCGCACGTTCACCCGATACATATACTTTCCGAACGAGACTCACGATTCCGCTTGGATCACTATTGCCTCTGTGCGACTATGAGGAAATCCGAGAAACAAACCGCACGAGTTTCAGCAATACTGTGACGGAAGCGCGAATGAGGAATAGAGAAAATGCGTATATGCAGTAAGGATGTTCATGACGTAACCAAACATTGCTTGCTGATCCATTTTTTTTTTTTATAATCCAACGAAGCGTATCTTATACGGAACGGAAAAACGTTGGAAGATCAGCGAGAAAAAAAAAAGACTGTGGTTAGTTCGTGTATAAGAAATCTTTGGTTATCCGTAGCGTAATATTTTTGGTGTTTATCGTATGCAAAGAAAAAAGTGTGGTAACAAAAAATGAAGGAAATTATCGTGTCGAGTCGGTTAACGCATAACTTCATGGTGTTTAACGATCCTGGAAATCCTGGAAACCTGGAAATTTCATGGAATTCCATCGATCACCTGGAATTAAAAAAAATATATATTTTTTTTTAATTTAAAAACGTTAGGTTTTTTTTTTTTTTAAGATGCGTGTAGGAGGGTAATCGAAATTTCGATACACGGCCCAAATGTTAATTTTAAATTCATGAAACTTTCCAAACCCGATCTTTACAATAACATCGGCGTCAGAGCAAGCTGTTACACAATTTGTGTTCATTTGGTCTGCATACAATTTTTTTTGTATATACCATTTATGCATATTGTCGAGTTATTGGGGGCATTGTCTGATTTTTTTTTTTTTTTTTTTTAGTACAGTCCCGCGCGAACGGGACACGACACGGACATAACACCGGTCGAAATTGTGTTTCCCAGAAACTTTTTTTGGCCATTCGCTGGCTGGCAATAGGCATAAACTGACAAAAGTCGATTTGGAAAACAGCAATAATTTGTTAACTGCAAAAAATCATAGGCCTTTGACTTTGAACAATTTGCCAATTTCAAAAGGAACGAATGACAAATCTCTTAAATATATGTATGTAAAAAAAAAATCTATCGGAAGTTTCGTTACATTCTTTTGTTTGTTTTTGTTGCTGTTACTGCTGCTTATACCAGAACAATATCGATGAAAAAAGGTCCTGAAATTTTTTCAAATTTTCACCTGGAAAACCTGAAAATATCATGGAAAATCTCGTGTCCTCAATCTGTTGGACATCGTGAATTGACCAAACATTTCATATACCCGAAAAACCGCATTTTTTTTTTTTTTTTTTTTTTTTTTTTTTTCTTGTTCGTCCTAGTTTTTTTTTTAGTCGTGAAGCGTAATTTTAAGCGGAAACTCAAAGGATTCACAAGATTCACGAGAAAAAAAAAGTTCGTGAACAGATTCGCGGTTAAAAAATATTTTGTGTAAATGATTATGCGTAACGAATTATGTTTGGTGTTTATCGTGTATACAAAATAGCAATAACAACGATAAAGCGAACGATCGCCGTCGACTCGTTCAAGCGAGAATAAACACGAACGAGCTGGACAGAGACAGCGAGCGAGAGTGGGGCGGGGCGCGCGGGGGGGGGGGAGGAGGGGAGAGGAGGAAGCTGAGCACAATCGGCACGCGCTCGACTCGTTTAACAATACCCCTCGAGATTGCTCCTTGACTTCTGTTGACAATGTTACGGGAACTTATCGTGAGCTTATCGGCTTCAATTGTTCGATCGTATCTCATTAATAATCGGCCAGGCTATCTTAATTGATTGATGACGATTCGGGAAAAAGCGGCGAATTACAAAACAAATCGCAGTTAATTAAATGAGAGTGGTGCGCGTGCGCGTCGACGCCGATCGCTCGTTAGCGAGACTTAATTGCATCAACGGGGCAATTTGTCTCGCGCATGAGCCGCCGCTGCCGGGTGCTTTTTAGCTTTTGCGTTTACGAACGTTGAGCGCGACTCGGTGACTCGCTATCGTCGACTTTTCATTCTTTCGATTTCGAGCTCCACGAGCGATTTTACGGGACACCGAACGGAACTCGATTGTATTACGGTGAGTACTGTGTATGAAGGGGAAAGGCGGGGAAAAGCGGAGAGGCTAAGCGATTCACGCAGTTTTATTGACTGACGTCAAATATATATATATATATATATATATATATATATATATATATATATATATATATATATATATATATATATATATATATATATATATATATATATATATATATATATATATATATATATTATTTTCTTATTATGTATTTTTATTATTTTCTTGCTATATTCTTTTGTATTCTTATATTTACATTACTTATATTCTCATTATGTTATGTTTTGCTATGCTCTGATTTCTTGTGTGCGTTATCATATTGGTGGACGGTGTTCTTAGGGGGGTCTTAGGCCTCAGAACACGGAATAAACGAAAGTATCTATCTATCTATCTATATATTGGGCCGAAATTATTGTATGGGAAAAAAAATTAATGTGTCTTTCCTGCGATGGTTGTAAAAAATCAATGAAGATGAATCGTGGAAAATGTTCGACTCGGCGTCAAGGCTAAAAATTTTAATTTCAATAGTTTCATTATAATTCTGAATTATTAAATTTTGCGCACATATTAACTTTATCCGACTCTACCGCACCGATTGGAAGAACATACACGCGGCGAACGAATGTCCCGTACGTAATGAAAATATAAAAAAATATGAGGCAAAATGGACTTTACACTAGTCGTTGTAAAAAATCAATGAAGATGAATAGTGAACAATTTTTCGACTCACGGTCAAGACTAAAAATATAAGTCACAATAATTTCATTATATTTTTTAACGAGTGCCTTTGCCAACGTATTAACTTTGCCCGAGCCTACCCACGACGATTGGAGGACATACACGTGGTGAAAACGGCTGTTCCATACGCAATGAAAATAAAAAAAATATGAGGCAAAATGGACTTTACAGTAATCGTTGTAAAAATCAATGAGGATGAATTGTGAACAATTTTTCGACTCACGGTCAAGACTAAAAATACAAGTCACAATAATTTCATTATATTTTTAACGAGTGCCTTTGCCAACGTATTAACTTTGACCGACTCTACCGCGCCGACTGGTGGACATCCACGCGGTGAACGACTGTCCCATACGCAATGAAGATAAAAATATGCGGCAAAATGCACTTTACAGCAATCGTCGTAAAAATCAATGACGATGAACAGTGAACGATTTTTCGACTCACGGTCAAGACTAAAAATATAAGTTTTAATAGTTTCATTATGTTTCTGAACGAGTGCATTTGTCCACGTATCAACTTTGGAGGACACCACACGTGGTGAACGTCTGTCTCTCTGTACGCAATGCCGACAGTACAAGTACTTTCACGTATGGCTGATAATAATCGACAAGTGCGGGACTATAGGTCTCCAGGTCCTATAGACTCGAACCTATTCAACGGCTCTCTAGTATTTCGCTGTATTGTGACCTGACGTGTTTGCGCTCGCACGATCCGCATATTGAGCACGTTACAATGTACCGAAGAACGTCCACTTACACCTTAACATATTGGATTACGAAAAAACAAGTGATTAAATAAATAAATAAATAAATAAATAAATCATAAAAAAAAATGAAAGTTACCTTTTCGTAAAAAAATTTAATCAGTCAGTATTCCCAGTTTTTGTTTTCCCAGAGAAGGCGACTCTCCTCCGTCAGCTTCTCGAATTTTCCACGAGCAGGTCCAGTGTAATTGCCTCGCTGCTCTCCGTGTCACTCTGCGTAACTCCCCCGCGGCGAGCGGTGTTTCAGCACGCCTCGAAAATCTCACGCGTATCAACCCGCGGTACGTTGGCCTCCGTGTCTCGGGGGATGAATCGTTCGGTTTTACCGGCGCGACGGGGCCGGAATTCCTTGCTTCGAAATTCGGTTTCGAAAAAAAAAAATAAAAAATAAAAAATAAATAAAAAAACACCGCCAGTAACGTGTGCACGCGCCTTTGCGAAGCAATCGAGCAATGTTATGGCTTTGTTATTATTATTATTATATGTTTTTTCTTCACACAAGATGGCCAGAAGCGTCTAACGGATGTTCGACGGGAATTTTAACGAATGACGGTGAGCAATCGCGCGGGTAGGATCGAAAGTAACGCGAGCGCGCCGAGGGAGGACCGTCGCTGGCGGGACTACGGCCGCCGACAACAGTAGCGGAGCACCGAGGACACTCGTCGTTGTCCCCGTCGTCCCGATCGCTACTACCACCGCCGTTGGAACCGCTGCCGCCGCCAGCAGCGGCACAATCATCACCAGTTCCACCAGCAGTGGCACCATCGACGCGATCCGAACCTCGTGGCTCTTGCATCAATCAACGAAAAATCCACACATAACCCGACCCGATCGGTGGAGCGACGGAGGGAGGGAGGGAGGGGGGGGGGGGGAGAGGTCCCGCGCTGACGCAGCCGGCCGCTGCGAGCCACACTCCCGGAAAAACGATACGGTCTGTTCCGTCGCTTGGTTTTTTTTTTTTTTCTTCTTGTTTTGTTTTTTTTTTGTTCCACGTAATCTCAGCGCTCTCCGACTATGCCCCCAATTCTACGAACCAATTTGCGTTATTTACGGCACTATATCGGAGAAGATCGGTTCCCCGGTCAATTCCCGTGGCCGAAAATCGTCGGCCAAGCATTTTCACTGGAAGTTTCGCAGTTACCGCACGGCCTTAACACCGTCGGCTGCGGAGGCACGGCAGTTTCATCCTCGGTCCACGATAGACGAGAGCTCGCGGCCAACTGAGTGTCTCCCCGTGCGGTCCGACCTTCCCGATACGCCTTCGATATAGTCACTTCGATCGCAGTCCGCAAGGCACGGATTGTTCAACGGTCCGATTGTCTCTCCGACGTGGAAAACAAAACGAACGATTCGCCGTTCGCTTGGGAATATCGGACGATTTGCGGATCGTACGGCTCGTCCACGCGGAGAGCGAAGAAACGGGACACAGCATCCGAGACCGATGCACCGCGGTCGTCGGACTTAAATTTCTATTAGTTTACGCGCATCTCGCACAGGCGCGACCGCCGTCACGCGCCGAATTTTCATTAAAAAAAAAGTGTCTTCAATTTTGCAAACGGGCAGAGCAAGTGCTATCGCGGCCGTTGTGTCTTAGTATTATTATTATTATTATGTTTGGGGCTGGCTCCGCATGTCGTCTAGCGACAATACCATACGGCCACGTCGTTCCGTTGTGTCTTGTTTAGCGAGGCTCGTCCAGAGACAAGGACAACTGTGCCGCGGCCTTCGTCGCCGTCGTTCGCCTCCTCTTCGCTCGCCGCTCAGGAGTCGCTGCTGCCCGATCTTTAATACTCGGACGATCGATCACGACGGTAACGGACTTATCGACTTTCTCTCTCATCTCTCGCCCGAGTGTCTCTCGTGCGCGAACGTTCTCTCCTCGGAATGTCCACAACCGCGTCGAACGGGCGAACTCTCTCGTATCACCGAGAGCCTCGACGGGAGCCTCTTGCGGCTGTCAACTCTGCCGACGCCGCCGCCGATACTTTCTCCGCTTCTCTCTTTCACATATTTTTTTTTTTTTTTCGTTACAGCTGTTATTCACCACCCCGATCGAACGACCGCGGGAGGGGTCACTATTAAACGAGAAGGGGCTTCGGGCTAGCCTCTTCCGGCCTTATTTCGTCGGTGCGCGAGAAACATCGGAGAGTAAATATAGAAGGAGCATAGAGGTGTGTTTCGCTTAATCGATTCCCGGCCCGTCCTTGGCGCAACGCCGAGCGCAGCTGAACTGCCGTGTTTAAGTCGCGTTTTTCTCGGCCCACAATGCTTTGCGTAATCGCTCCTATGAATGTCGGACACACACAACGTGCGCTCGTCGATTGATGCGGCGGGAGCGCTTTTTCGATGACAAATAAGAACAAGAAAAAACAAAAACTAAAGCGAGTGCAGCGACTGGTTATGGCACCGGCCAGCGTCGGCGCGTCCGCTGGCTCGACTAACGCGCGCTACTCCGCCCTCATCGTGCCACCGAGCAATTTGTTTTGTCACTCGATTAGCAATGTTTTGCCCCAAGTCGCTTCGCGGAAGGTCGCGAGGGCTCCGCCGATGTTCGATCGTCGGACGCGCGTGCCAGGCCGTGTAACTCGACGACAAACGATGTGCACGCTCGGACCGCCCGGCAACATCTGTTTCTCGTCGATAGACGAACTCTGAGAAACGTTTTTTTTTCTTGCTTTAGCGTCGCGATACACAAAGCGGGACCGCGGCGAAGCGGGATACACCCTGGAACGGTAAATTTTCCAGCGTGGACGAACACTCGCCGAACGGACCTCGATCGTCTCGGATGCGACGAACACTCGCCGAACGGACGTCGATCGTCTCGGATGCGACGAACACTCGCCGAACGGACCTCGATCGTCTCGGATGTGACGACAACTTCGACCCGCCTCGACGCCCAGTCTCACCAGGTGAGAGCCGGTTTTTATACTTCGCCATATCCTATTTATTTTTATTTTTTATTAATCTGGGCCAGTAAAAACTGACCGTTCTAATATTTTCGATATCCTGCCGCATCTCGCTGCATAACGAAACAGAAAAAAAAAAAGCCAACCCAAATAGAAAAATGACAGCACGGCGACGGAACGGTGACGGTACCAATGGTACGGTACCCATTTCACGGCACGTTTTTCTATCCGGGAAAGTTCATCAACACTGTCGGAGATTCGGCGTTTTTGTTTTGTTTTTTTTTTCTTCACGGAGTCAAACGGACTTATCGCCGTTTCTGTTTTTACAGGTGAATTGTAATGTTTGCATCGCCGAAGCGGGGGAATTCGCGAGCATGGCGGGGGATTTATACAAATCCCCACCATGTTAGCCAGCGGAGATACGAGCGGTCGTAAAATTTCTTACCGATAGGCAAACCGGGCTGGCTTATCGTTCATAAAAATATGAACTTGAAGAAAAATATGATCTTGACTCGTCCGTAGCAGTGTCGTAAATGTGGCAGTCCGGAAGTGACGATCAAGTTATTTTTATTATTGGCATTTCAATTTGCAGAAAGTAAGCTTGCGACTTATGCAAATTTTCATCGAGGTAAATAAATTTGTGTAACGTTGATTATTAGGCCGATCTGTTGATTCGGAGTTGATTATCGCGGTATTCTCTACATCAACGACTCCGATGGACGAAACACTTTTATAGCGGTTTCTACGAAGCTACATCTTCCGCAACTATGCTCAAATTAATATACGTATGTATTCTTCTCTTCTGTTACAGAATAAATTGCCCGAAAGGTAGAATAAAATGAGGAAATTTTCGTGGTCCTGCTGCATATTTTTTGTGCGCCCGTGAGAAAGATAAGCGAGGATGCTCCTCAAATGCAGAAGATAATTTATAAACCGAAGATAAGGAGAGAGCGATGACCAGGAAACATGCGAGCGGTGAGTCGAGCGCAGTTCTTTTTTGGCTGTGGAGGGATTTATCATAATTCAGTTTGAGCGTTCCTGCTTGATTTTAACAAAGTTCGTTTGAATGCAAGCCTCCCGGCTCTCCGATGTAGTCTTTCTTGTCTGTTTTTTGGTCCCTTCGTTTTAACGTACCGACTGAACGTCCGAGTAGCAAGACGCAATACGTTACTCCCATTCGCAGCCACCGAGCGATTTCGCAGTGCCCTGTAAAGAAGACGTGGTTTAACTGTTTATATTTTGTACGTATCCTTCGATCAGGTACGAAGATGTCGAAACGACTGAGCTTCTACGGCCTGGTCGCCCTGGCGTCTCTCTGCATCTTCTTCCTAGCGTTTAATCAGCGTTACAACGGATATCTCGAGCATCGCCTGCAGCCGGTATTGTCGGTGAGTAAAAAAAACAAAACGCACGAACATTCGGCAAAGTCCTCGAGACTGTGAAAAAAAACAGAAAGAAAGTTTTCATTTATAGACCACACGAATTATTTCACGATATTTTTTTTTACATTACGTTAAATTTTAATCTTTTTTAATCTACACGATCTAAAAGCTTTTGAGTGTGATGACACAGATAGAATTAATTAGTAATCACGTTGTCGTTCTGACAATCTATTCATTCCTCGTCAAATTATACTTCAAGCAGATCTGTGTTTCTCATTTCATCGTACACGCATTTTCCACGTTGCCGATCGTACATCCGATTCGATTACGTTTCGGAAGTTGATCGATCGACTGATCGATAAAGCGCCATCGGTGCATCGAGGAGGTCGGAAAACAGACCCGCAGCGACCTGATACACGAACAAAATTCATATTTCCATTTTCATTTGCTGTCTGTAATTCAGGATGCCGAGGTAAAGCCGCAGCTCGTCAGAATGCAGGATCCAGTCACGGTAAGCGATAAAAGTACCACTCCGACATCGATGTAGTAATCGATAAAGTGTATCTTTATTTTCTCATCAACCTTTGAATATTTTCAAACGGCAAATCAAATCACCAGAAAAAAAAAATATACGCGACAGAATATTCGATTGAAGTTGGACAAAAAAAATCGTGGAGTTGTTGGGCGGCAAAAAACTTTTAAAAAAACTATGATAAATTACCCTTACAATTGTTAGCGCCAAAATTAAGAATACCGGACAATCCGGAAGATTTCGGAAACGATATCGAGAGAGAGAGAGTGAGAGAGAGGGAAGTAGGGCTCGCGAGAAAAGAGATCGCGAGGAGATAAGCAGTGACCGACTGAAAGTACGAGCGAATGAACGTGAACAGGTCCCGTGCGACCGCTAGTACCCGCGTATGGAAGTTATCGAGTTAATACTGAGCGTAGCGATTCGAGTCTAGTTAGACGATAAAAATTTTCTTTAGTTCTGATGCTTTTTTTTTTCTCCTTCTACGAGTGTATCATTTTGAGTGCATAAGAATAAAAGCAATCGTTTAGTTTCCTTGGAAACCGTCTGCGAACGTCTATTCCCGAGCCATACTCACATCAAGAAAAGTTTTATCACAATTTTTTTTTTGCATTAGATCGAAGAATCG
This sequence comes from Amblyjoppa fuscipennis, assembly GCA_963575735.1. Classification (NCBI taxonomy): domain Eukaryota; kingdom Metazoa; phylum Arthropoda; class Insecta; order Hymenoptera; family Ichneumonidae; genus Amblyjoppa; species Amblyjoppa fuscipennis. The sequence goes on along the minus strand of OY754489.1, from coordinate 1,504,766 downwards.
TAAATAGTATATTTGCTGAAAGTGAGGAGAGTGCATGATTTTCGCCTAGCGTGAGGTTTACTGTCCGAGCGGTGCGAGGGCAGCACTTACACGAGGTGAAAATCCGCTCCTCCCGTGTGGCATACGATATTTTTTTTCCGACTATGCTAAAAAGTGCCGATATTTCCATACCTGCAAGGGGAGTGGAAAGTGGCCGATACTCGTCGAGCGGGAGGAAAGTTTCACTTTTTCTCCTGCTAGGCATTGAACGTGGCCTTTTTAGGGTAGTCGAGGAAAAAATGATTTACGATGAGATCGTGACTGCCGGTCTGAGTTTATTTGCACGTTTGTTTCCGCGCATACTTATCGTCGACAATGTTTGTAAATTCTGTTTTTCTCTCGGCAATTTGCTTCTCGTATCTCCGAGCTATTCCTGTGTGAAGAGATCAATGTCATTTCGTCTCGTTTCCGCTATTCTCGTTATCTGACCTCAATTTCCTTTTTCGACCTATAATAATTCTCTGCAAGTAGCACACGCGCACAGTCGCGAAGCTGATAAGAGATATGAAAATTGTTTAGTGAATTTTGTTGTTTCAATTGTTTCAGGCATTGGCGGGTCGGAGTGAGGTCTCGCTGAACGATGCGACGAATCTCGAAATCGATGAAGTCGTCGAGCAACAGAGAAGGGGGATCTCGAGAGAAATGGAAGGTTACGAGTATCCCAATGGAAAATATGGAATTAATATAAGGTACGCGATCGAGACATTCGGTAAACATGAAAAAAATTTAAAAAAAAATAAATAAATAAAATTAACAACGGATATAATTGTTCGATCTGTGTGTCGTAGTTCATTGGATAATCTCGTGATGGAGAGAGGCGGTCGGCCAATCAGGAGTGTTATCCTGACGAGTTGGCGAAGCGGTAGTACCTTCCTCGGTGACGTTTTAAACGCTCATCCCGCGAATTTTTATCATTACGAGCCACTGCTGGACTTTGGTATCGTTCAAGTGAGAGGGCCGCCCTTGGCGATCGAGGCCCTCGAAAATATCGATGCCTTGTTCAAGTGCGATTACCACAAATTAGGTAGATCGATTTTTTTTTTTTGATTTTTTAAAAGAATGAAACAACGTAACCGGACAAATGATTAATCCGAGGATATTGCAGGTAATTACTTAAATTTCGGTAAGACTCATCCCTGGGTGTTCAATCATAATACACATCTGTGGAGGCAGTGCCAGGTACACAGGAGAATATGCTGGGATCCACGGTTCGTGTCGAAATTTTGTCGATTGTTTCCCTTTCAATCGATGAAACTCGTGAGGCTCAGGCTAGGACCGGCCCAACTACTGCTCGAGGAGGAGAGGTGAGGATTTTTCGTGACAAGCGTCGGAAGTCGAGCCCGGTCGGTAATGAAAACTGTAATATATTTTTTTATCACGAGTACGCACCATTCCTAATGAAAATAAAATTATTACATGAGCCCGATATCAATTGATCTTTGTGTACAAATTTTCTTTCGACTACCGATGGTTAGGCTAGTTGAAAAAATACGAATAAATAAAAATTACAGTTATTGTTATCGACTGGGCTATTCCGTCAGCGAGCTATATCTTCTGACATAGCTTCTTTTTTATAATCCGATTCGGCAGCTTGGGAGTCCGAATGGTACTGCTGATAAGAGATCCGAGGGGTTTGATGCAGTCCCGAAAGCATCGCGAATGGTGTCCCAGCAATCCTGACTGTTTCGATCCGGCTCTCGTATGCGAGGATATGATCTCCGATTTCAAGGTCGCTGTTAACTTGATAAACAAGTATCCGCACAACTTTCGGTAAGCCAACGTCATGATATTGCTCCCTAGCACCTTCAGCAACCGTAAAAATAATCGAAAAATCTGCAATAAGTTCGGGTCATTTTTTATACCGTTAAAATAACCGCAAGAATATTCATATTTCGAGTTCTGCACATACGCGTGCGACAGCTAACGCTGCGTGTGCTGTAGAACGGTCGTTTTGTTTGTTTGTTTGAATAACCGAAAAAATAACTGCAGCTGTAGCCGCGCATGCCCAAAAGTCGAAGTACAGTTATTCCGTCGGTTATTTCTATGGAGGAGAAAGCGACCTAAAACTACCATAATTTTTTCGGTTATTCGATGGTCATTCATTTAAAAAATCAACGGTTACTCAAGCTGCTAGGGCTGCAATCGCGAAGCTATTCAAGTAATTATAGACTAACGTATCAATGTCCCGCTTATTTCACAGAATCGTCAGATACGAAGATCTTTCGGTGGGTCCGTTCACTCACGTGAAGAGCCTGTACGAGTTCTACGGTTTGGATTTCCACGCTAACGTGAAGAGATTTCTCGAGTCTCACACGAAGAACGACTTGGGCGGTGTGTCGAGTACTTTCAGAAATTCGAAAGTCGCGCCCTTTCACTGGCGAACCGATCTCGAGTTCGAGGAAGTCGAGGAGATACAAGAGGTCTGTTCAGAGGCTATGAGACTGTGGGGCTACGTGCTGGCCATTAATGCTACCCACCAAAAAGATTTTGATCCTATAACCGACTACGTTCTCGAGTTGTGACCAACGTGGCGGTTTCCCCAACGAGTTGGACGCCGCTGGATTCTGATAATCTCGAAATAGAGAAACCGACTGGACGGCTTCCAGGTAGCACAAAAAAAACATTAGTTATCAAAAAGTGATCACAAATGGGTTCCATATGTCCGTCCGGATGGTATCTCAAAGTTACCACCCATCCAAAAAGTTAAGGATGCATCACATGTACATTCCCAGCGAAAAGTGAGATTCAGTGAGAATTTGAACACTTGCCAATGGTATAAAAATCTGAAAAATATCAACTGTATGCCAAGAACATTTATTGTGCATAATAATAATGTGAAAAAGTGATTAACAAAATCCTAAAAAAAAAAAATTGATCAACAAATAATCAGTAAAACTTTTTTTTCGCGTGTCAAGTGAATTCGTTGCTTTTCTAGAAGTGGCATGAACTATGGAACCGTTGGGCAATTGCCTCGAAACTTTTTGTGTGTTAAACTTTTGGTTGGGTATTGATGCATCCTTAATTTTTGGACGCAGGATAGCTTACAGTTACCATCCGGATGGACATATGTAACCTATTTTGGATAGCTTTTTCATACGTGTCTTTTTGCTACCTGGGGCTCCAGTTTCCATGACCATTCGGATGACGGTACTCGCTTCTCTTCGGAGAAAATTGTCGAGTACGGTTTTCGGTAGGGCAACAAATATTCGCAAGTCGCGGCGGTTTATTACCCTGCGACGACGACAGTGCACTCTCCCACTATTCACCATCCGCCAATGGAAATTTGCACACACAGATTAGATTATAAGATATTTTCCGACGTTTTCACACAAGACTAGACGCGCGTGGCTTGCCTATGCGTGGTTGACGAGTGCCGGCTCAAAAAAAAAAAACTCGTACCTACCTAGCGCATGGTTTCCTCGCGCCAGTTCTGGCCTGCACCAGTGGACGCTCTAGTCGGCGAAAATCGATATCGCAAAGATTCGAGAGTATCGTCCATAAATGCCCAAGTGCCTGGTCCGTGAATCATTCATTGACACTGAATTATTCGGCGAATCAGGCTTGTACCGATTGTAAAGCCATATTATATAACTAATAAATTATGATTGCCACGTACAGGTAGAAACGACAAAACACATTTGCACAAACAATTCGGGACACATCAAAGATTTTCTACAACACATTTATTTATTTTTGTTTCATTCAAAATTTAATGATTTATTTATTTATTATATTTATTATTTATTTATTATATTTATTATTTATTTATTATTTTTATTTATTTATTTTTTTCATTCAACACAGTTCAGCTTGCATGTCGTTGAGTATCACACCCGCAGAGTCAATATCGTGCCCGAGCCTTCGTCTCACGAATACGCGTTATACCTGAAACACGAATGAAACGAAAAACATGTTTAAAGACATTGCTCTCGGATCCTTCGAAGATATTTTATTTATTAAGGAATGATCAGAGTAAATTATATATCACTGTAGATTCATAGCGTATATTAATAGGAATTAACATCATGATAAGTCGACGGAGGGGCTTTCGGTCGAAGCGTCAACGAACGGGTGGGAAAATGTAAATGCCGGAGTGACTATTGCGGACTTACCCGTGTCTCAAAGTTGTCTCGTTGCGATTTTGACGGCGACGCGCCATATCGGAAGGAACACGAATCTGTAAAGAGAAGGCGAACGTGAGATCTCGCGAATTTTCGAACAACGGGTCAATCGTGAAAGTGTAAATATCTTTGAGAATATCAGTGAGGGCAAGTACTAATCATATCGTTAGATAATAATAGCGTATATATTTGTATCATCATTTGAAGATTAACGGGTGATAATTAATTGTTTAAAAGAAACAACAAATCAGAGAGTCGAACGTGATTCTTACCTGAAACGGCTGTTGCCGCCCGAATCAGCCGAACCGCTTCTGCAAACTAAACGAGAAAAACGCATAGTTTTAATAGATGAAAGAGAACCATGTCAATTAATCGAGATGCACGAGTAGAAACGCTCGTCAGCGTTGTCAGTAAAAAAGTTTGACATCAAGAGCTTATCAGGCATATGCTCATCAATTTTCAACATCATGTAAAATTATCGACGCGACATAATTGCTCGGTTGAGAGTTGCGAGTGAAAACGCGTACACGAACATACCTCTTTCGTTCGAACGATCTCGATGGGCTGTCCGTTGGCTTGCACGTCCGATAAAAAAACCAAGAGAGTTCGACGAGTTCGTCTGCAAATCGAAGACATTCCATTGTTACGGGAATTGTTTAATTATCTTTCACCGAGAAAATTTGTTCCGGCTCAACAGGTGTCAGAACGTTTTTATCTCACCATATACACATGTAAGACAGGGATAACTTGAACTCATCATTTTAATCGAAAAATTGTACAATTCTTTGTCAAAAAAGAAGAAACATTTTCACGATGCACGGGAAATAAATAAAGTATACTTACACGTGACAGAGCCGGTCGGTGGATGGATATTATTCTGCCAAATTTTTGACCACATATTTCGTAAGAGACAGTAGTCGCGCAGACATTTCATAGCTGGACTTTGAGGAAAGCCTCGTCATTCTCACGCCTGTGTGAATTTCACGGGAGTCAAAAAATCTGAAACGACAGGAAAGGATTTTTTTTAAATCGATAAAACGACGAAGTTTGCAAGCGTAAATATCTATGATAGAATCAGTGAGGGCAAGTGCTAATCACATCCGTAGATAATATTAGCGTATATATTTGAATAATCATTTTCGTTGGGGAACGGGTTGTATTCCTCGCGGACCAACCAACCGTAAGACTATAGGTCGGATTTGAGTTATTTTCCAAAAATCTGCTTCCACTCAACCAGTCGATTAGTGCGCCAAACCGACTCTGACTCCATACTGCTGGAGGTTGGGTTTAGGTTGATATTTCAAAACCAACCGTTATATGTGTCGGATAGACAGTTTGTTTGCAGTTGGATTTTTCCAAAACAACTCAACGTCCAATTTTATGGGAATCCATGAAAATCCTTTTTGTTTTAGGAAAATCAAACCGTAAACCAACCGCCTATCCGACACATATAACTATTAGTATTGCGGTTTTTTTAATATATGCGAAAAATGAACTTCTCGAAGGTTGGAATGAAAGTTTATTCGGTGCACCAATAGACCGGTTGCCTTTCAGGTTGGTCAGAACGTGAGGGATTAAATTAAAAACGATCGAATATCGAAGAGTCTTACCCAAAACGGCGATCGGCATTCAGATTTCCGGGTCCACGAATCAGCTTCTGCGAACAGAAAATAAGCAAATCCGGAATTGTAGTAAAGGAAAGATAACTGTGTTGATTAATCGATTCACGCGAATATAAACGCTCGTTAGCGTCGTCAGTAAAAGTTTGACATCAAAAGTTATCAGTCATATGCTTGTCAATTGGTAACATCAGGTGAATTGTTGAGGGCATGCGAAATTCCGTGGTCGGTAACGAATTTCTCTTTCCCAATTTCTCCGAGACTGTTAATACTTCGGACGAGAGTGAATTGCCTAAGCCAATTCGAATTTTGCATTTATTGCCTACACGAAACTAATTTCCTTTAGATCTCAAATTTTAAAGATGTCGGACGGAATTCAGGAAAGTGATTCGTTACCGATGGAGCGCAAAATATTCTGAACAAGTATTTCTCTGAAACGGTGTTATAAAATTTAATAAAACGAATTGTGGACCTCTCTAGGTAATTGCTTAACGCATTGAGCCCCAAAATTCGTTTTTCATTTTATAGAATCGTTTTGGAGAACAGTGTATTCAAAATGTTTTCATCTGTTTCTCTCGCACTCATACGTCTTTAGCCCGCCCGCAAGCCCATAAAACATCAGCGTATACAACATACCTCTCTCATTTAAATGAACTCGAGACTCGGCTCGTTCGCTCCCACTTCCAATCCATGCGTAATGCAAAAATTGCATCTCTGAAATAAAAAACAATCAATTGTTATCCCGAGTTTTTATTTTGCTCAGCGAGGAAAATCGTTCGACTGAAAAGTCAGAACGTTTTTCTCTCACCATCTCTACATGTATGACAGGGATAACTTAAAACTCATCATTTGATTAACTGTACTGTATAATACTCGCAAGAAAAATGTTCGCGATGGGCGTGAAACATGCAAGTACACTAACTACTTACATGGGATAGCCAGCCAGTAGTTAAACATTCTGCTAAGCTTGACATAATGTCCCAGGCTCGGCAATGAACGCGGAAACATTTTAACCCGGGCCAAACTTCCATGCTCCTCTTTTCACATCTGCAAATACGAAAATTTATGAATTCATTAAAACTGAAGCTTCTGTCGCGGTAGGCTAATTAACCGATGGTTCACTGTCAGATTAAAAATAACCAATCAGTCACGGTACTCAGACTGGGGCGGTAATTACCTCGCATCATTCGTAAATAAATGTAAGAGGCGACTCCTGAATATTGTTCTTTTTCGATTCTACAGAAATGCCTCTTAATCAATTTTAATGGCTCTAATGGAACCTAACGGTTATCTAAATGCAAATTTTGAGACGACACTCACATTGTACATGTGGCTGCGGATTTTTACACGAAAACTCCATGCACCTGTAAAAACAAAAGTTTACGAATAAGTTAAGCTGAATTTTTCCGTTTGACAAGTTTTTTTAAACAAATGGTTGTTGATCAGATTAAAAATAACCAATCAGTCACGGTACTCAGACTGGGGCGGTAATTAACTCGCATCATTTTAAATAAGTGTAAGAGGGAACTCCCGAATATTGCCCCGGTAAACAAGTGCCAACTGCTACTTTTCATGGTGCTTGTCTATGTGGGTGGATGGTTTTTCTTTCAATGATACCAAAATTATTTAATGGCCCTAACGGTATGCTAAGAAATAAACGGTTCTCTAGATGCAAATTTTCATATGATACTCACATTGTACTTATGATTCTGGATTTCCACACGAAAACATCATGCTTTCCCCTTTGTAACCGTAAAAAAAAAAGTTTACGAATAAGTTGAACTGAATTTTTCAGTACGGTAAGTTTTTTTAACAAATAGTTGTCCATCAGATGGAAAAAACCAATCACAGTACTCAGAAATGGGGGGGGGGGTTAATGAATTAGCATAATTTGTAAGCAAATTGTATAAAAGTAATCCAAACATTGAAATATTAAGTTGAACGATTCTACCGAAACACGAGGTCATGAAAATAACAATTTACCTTACGTCGATAAAACCGGGGCCTCCGCCGAGTGGGACCGACGAAAGTCGACGAAGCGTCTCTTCCGGCATTGAATTCTGTCGATCTGTCGAACAAGTACAATCCACTTGTTATTATCATTGAAAGCGCAACGTATCGTGAAGCGAAAATGATTTTTTGTATTCAGTACATTTTGAGTATTTTTTAAATCAAGAATGTTCATACGAACGAGACTATACTTGTATCATCAGGATGTAAAAAAAAATAGCGTCTTTGTCGTTTTATTCGCCGCGAATTGAAAAATATTAGCGTTACAATGTTAATGGAGTTGAATCGATGATCCCCGAGTCAGAACAATATTTACGAACGATTGAAAAAACGCGGATGCAAAAGGATTCCTGTGGCGTACAAATATCGAAGTGTGCTCGCTTACTCACCGTCGAACGATGCGCGTCTACTCCTTCGAGCTCCGCAAACGGAAATGAACGAGGCAGAACCGCAGAGAACCGTGCAAGCGAAGGCTTGCCAGTTGCGACTATTCGTCCGTACGGCGCGTGCCGTCACGCGGTGCTCCCACACCGACCAATCGAACGGCTCGGATTCCAGAGAACGACAGAGTGGAAACCTTTGCGTCGCGTTCATTGGTCGATTCGCTGAACGAAGCGTCGCCATTGGTTTACGAACACGGCGCTACCGGCGTGACGGTCAACGAAAACGTTTGTCCCACTGAATTGATGCGAATGACGAATGCAAGTGGAATCTTTTTCAATTGTTCTCGCAAAAATAAATAAAGTAAAACGATTCGACAGACTGATAACAATTGACGGTTCGCGGCTCGACAATCGACTCCTGACACTGGATGGTTCGCTGGAAAAGAAAAAAGAAGAAACAAAACAACCCGAGCGTTAAACGTTCACGGCACGCGCGCCCCTCTGCACTCGAAAGTGCTCGAAACGATTGTGCTACACTTGGGGGCCGTTTTCGAAATCAATCGCGAGAGCTCGACGTCGAGAATAAATAATGTACGTCAGCTGACAAATGTTTACGGGGCTCCCGACAGTGCGACTTAGGTCAACGCTCCCGATCAATTACACTTTAGCGGAGTTAAAAAAACAACGAGCGATAAAGGCTCCCGAGACACTTTGACTCTTGCCGGGAAGGACGATACACCCACCGGACTTCACGATGGAGAAGTTGCAGGAGCACGGATGGTGAGTGCGAATTATCTTTAGTCCCGAAAACGGAAGCGCGTCTTCCAGTACATTCATCGCCGATCGCAATAACCGTTAAAAACATCGAATTATCAATCGAACACTCTTCGTTGCCAACTTTGCAACCGAAACTTTGATTCGTTCTGATGTATATATTTTTTTCTGCAGGTACCTAACGGAGCAAGGATACAAATTGATCAGCGACTCTGGCTCAGTAGTCGAGTTTCAGAAGCTTACCAGGAGAGCCGTAGACGTATGGAGAACTATTAAAGAAATATATTTTCCGAAAGTTCCGTTTCAATCGACGTCGTGCGCAATTCACTGATGAAACTTTATTTACAGATGGATCTCAGGGAGATCGGCAGTGGCGAGGGGGATTTATCTCGGGGAAACATCGTTCTGCAGATCCTGAAACTGCGCAACATCGCGGCTCCAAAAAACAATGAGTCGTCCAAAGCGGCTCCACGCATGCTCAAGCTCTGGCTGACCGACGGCAAGAACAATTATCAGGCGGTGGAGCTTGAACAAATTTCTGGGTTGAGGTAGAGACCCCTCACAGACTTACTTTAGAGTCGATAATGAATTTGGACAGTTTTTGAACACAAATTGATTTTTCCAGCGTCGACACTCCACCCGGAACGAAACTGCTGCTGAAATTGGGAAACGTAATGCAGTCGCACGGTATCGTGCTTTTGGAGCCATCGGACGTAGCCAAAGTGCTTGGGGGGAAGGTGACGAGCCTTGTGGAAAAGTGGGAGCTCAACAGAGTAAGCAAATAAGATCGGAGACCTCGCATGTGCGATGTTTAATACGTGTGTGGCGAATCGTACGAAAAATCTACTTTTTTTCATTTATGTTGTCGAGAATTTTCTACGTTTTCAAGTTTTTTTATTATAACAATCAGAATTAAAAATATTATTTTGGTAAAATATAATGCAACACTTGTTTTCGATTGCAAAAACAATGATTTAACGTGTTTATTGAGATGCTTGTACATTTTTTTTTTTTAATACGTACAGATATAAATATATATGTGTTTTTTTGCTCAGAAATTGGCAATGCATTCGCGACTGCGATCCGTCGAGGAGGGAGGACCTCCTCCTTGGATTCCGTTCGGCAAGAAAATCGTGAAAGGGGTCGTTGAGACGGATAAAAATTTCAAGTCTCTGGCCACTTCCAAAGATGCGATGGACAAGGAAACTACGGAATTCGAGGCGCAGCGACAGGACGCGATCGCCGAAGCTGCGAGGCTCGGCGGTAAGAAAGTATTCGGCGGTGGAAACAAACAGGTGAGTCGTGCCAGCGACGTCCAGATAAAAAAAAATAAACAAAACTTAATTATTATTCCATTGTTCCGGGCAAAGTTGCTGGACCACAGTGTTCAGAAGATAGTCGATCAAGGATTTTCCGTGGAGCAGGCCGAATACGCTTTGAAGATCAGTCGGAATAACGTCGAGAGGGCGCTGAAGTCTTTGCAGCGAACGAGCGATAATCGGTCGGGCGGTGGTCGAGAGCCCCGCGAGACCAGGGAAGCTCGTCCAAAGCGATTCGAGAAGAAATCGGAGGAGACGAAGCCGAGTAGCGGCAAAGTGTCGTTGTTCGATTTCCTCGAGGACAAGCTGCCCGCACAGAGCGAAACGTCGGAGAGTCACGGATCTCAATCGCTGCACCAGTGGTCGAACGATAATTCTGGCAATTATCGAGCGGAACATCACTTCGAGCGACTGGAATTGCGAGGATCCGAATATTCGCAGGCCGGAAGAGGTGGAAGGTACGCGACCGAGAATTTCCACTACGGCAGTTTCAGAGCTCGAACGTTCTTTTTTATATTAAAGCCTTTAAAAGGATGGCAAAAATAGCTGCACCTAGTCCTACCTAGTCACATGCAAGTTTTATGCTAGTGCTAAATTAATTCACGTGTGTAAGCTTAAGTGGTTTTACATTTTATAATTTCGTTATTCACGAGCTCTAATAGTTATAATTTATTATATACTGTTTGAAGAAGAAATCCGTCAAAGTAATAAATTATCAAAATATGTAATCTTTTTTTCAGAGCTCAAAAAGGTGGACGCGGATATCAAGCGCCACCGAGACACATCGCCGAGGAATCAAAGTATCCGAAACGTCCGAGCAACGAGAGTTACAATCCGTTCAGCACGGGTAACACCTACGGTGACTCTCATCAGGGCAAGCCGCCGAGATTCCAGAGGAATCAGGAGTCACACGGCAGCTATCAGCAGGACAGCGTGTTCAAGAGCAACCACGCGAAATCGTACCAGGCGAACGAGCGCAAGAGCAGTACGAATTTCGGTCAGGCGCGCAGCGAGAGCGCCGTTCCGAGCACCGAAGCGGGGGGGTACTCGAACAAGAGTCACCGAGCGGAGCATCGCGGTGCCGGAAAGAACAACCAACAGACCGACAGGTCTCAGGCTCAGCAAGCCGACGGTGAGCCGAAGAACCGGCAGGTTGGCGGTTACGACGCGTCGTTCGGTAAGCCCAACCGATCGCAACAGGACGGAGGTAACAAGGGACACGTTGCCGCGAACGCGACCGAGACGAATTATCGGAATCAATCGAACGCTAAACAGCAATTAGTTGCGACCGATGTGCGGGAGAGCAATAATCACGGAAACAGTCGCAACTCGAACAACGGCTCGTCCGGCGGATCGTCGTGGGTCTGGAAAGTCGGGGATGACTGCATGGCAAAGTATTGGGAGGACAACAGAGTTAGTGAATTCTCGATCGCCGCTTGTCCGCCTATATCAAACGCACATATATTCTAATTTGTTTCTCTGTGACTCTTTGCAGTACTACAACGCCCAGGTAACTGCCGTATCTACGAGAACTTGCGTGGTGCTTTTCAAAGACTTCAACAACTACGAGGAGGTGCTTCAGCTCGACTGTATACCCATAACCGACGTACGTTTCTCCACGCTTTCCGCGTTTTTCCAAACTATCGCCTCGTGCGCCTTTATAGTTGCATCGACAAACACGCGAAACTCATTAGAATTTCTTCAGAAACCTCAGACATTGATTCCACCGGAGACCGATACCAGGCGCGGCGATCAACGCTCTTACGGCAACCGACCGTCCCGCTACGACTCGAGCGAGAATCACATATCCGGTGAGAGTCCCGTTATTCACGGATTATCTGTCGTATCGTACCGAAGCTCGGAGACGCTGTAAAAAAATATGTTTCTATGCAAATTTATATACGGTATACAAAGTTTTTGTGCGTGAACCAATAGATTAAATTTAATATAAAAGTATTGAGGTGAAATGAACGATCTGTAACATCGAGCTTTTCAGAAGTATTCGGTCTGTAAATCACTTTTTGTCATTGTTATTATGTAAAATCAAATGTCTTGACATTATTAATACGGTTCATTTTAAAACATTTTTTGGCATATCGCGAAGTACTGAAAGTTTGATCGAATTAAACTTGTGCTTGGGAATGTAAGTATGATGCATCCTTTAAAAAATTGCAATTGGACGCTATCAAGTATTTATACTCGAGAATGCCGGAAGGGTAATCTTGTAATCGATGTTATTTGAAAATGATATATGCCGGTTTACGCATAGAAACTTCGTCACATTGTATATCAATTATTGCGGAAAATTTCGACAGTGAAATTTATTGAGTTGCTTACGTGACGTTCCGATCGCACAGCAGGTATGGAGTTTCGACGAGGCGGCGGCGGCGGAGTCGGGGGTAGCGGCAATGTCGGCTGCAAGGGATACAACCGGAAGAGGGGACAGCAGAGGAACGCTCAACCGATTTACCAGCCGCCCGCTCAGCGTGGTCACTCGACAGTAACTTGGACAGCTCGTGACAATCCTCCACTTTAGTGTTCTCAATTGAACCAATAAATATTGCAATCGCCCAAACATTGGAGCACGCGCCGGAGTAATGACGCTCCCGCGTTTTATGTAATTCTGCTATAAAAAAAAAGAAAAGAAATGATATTACCTGTACGCTTCTTCTTCGGGACTCGATCGATGTTCTCGCGCGAGGCGCCTAGACGTCTATCGATCATGTCATTGATGTTCGACTTACTACTTTATAGTATGTAGACTATAAATTACTACGTAAATTCGGAGAGTCTCGGAACTCTCCGTCAATATCACTTTATCTCTGCATAACTTGTCTACCTTCATAGTCCATAGAAAGACAGCAAACTTGAATAAACTTTGTTATGATTACACCCAGAGACTCTCTGTCGCTCTTCATCTGCCGGTTAGTTATCGATAAGAATACAACAAAATGAGATTTTCAACCCGGAAGTGACGCAATGTCACTTCCGGTCGAAAAATATGATTTTCGAAACGGCAGTGATGTTTTCTCGAGATGACTTTACTACTCGGGTAGCAAAAAGACATCTGCCACGAAAAAGTAAACTAAATGGGTTACATATATCCGTCCGAATGGTGACTCATTCAGATGACTTTTTCGTACCGGATGTCTTTTTGCTACTTGGGTACCTCTGCAGAAGCTATAGGCTTTAAGTTCCTGCAGTTTCTTCTTAAGAGTATGTACAAAAAACTGTAATAAACTTTTTTCACGAATCCTGGCATGTATAATTGTACGGAATGCCGTTTTAAAACCTCAGACCGGCGAGACAAAAAGAAAATTGTCTTTCCCTACGTCTGCCGATTCCTCAGTGAAAGACAATTTTCTTTTTCGTCGTCGGCTGCGGTCCTTAAACTGCCTTCAGTAGTTTGCATTACCGGTAATGGTATTTCATATCACCGAGGTATTTCAAGGGGAGATATACACGTAGGAGCCGGAAAATAAGGTCATTTTTGTGAATTTTTTCAAGAAAAACTATTTGAAATTTCGGATTACAGTTTTAATTATCTAAAAAGATATATATCCCTAACACGTTCATAACTTCCAATAATGAGGTGACACCATTGTTGAGCGTGCATGTTGCAGGCAATATGTACTAACAAAAGGTTCGTGAGAGAGAGAGAGAGAGACGATAAAGCTTCTTCTATCTCTCTCACTACACTTCTCGATCGTCGCGCCTCTAGCGGTCACGGCGTGAATGAAATTCTCTTTCGCAAGCGATATACCCCCACCACGCGAATTTCAAGACCTGAGGTGTTTTCGATTTGCCGTTATAATGATGGTGCGCATGCGCACAATCGTTTTCTGGTACGAATTTCCACACCAAGAAACGGCCAGACGCATGCGCATGGTCATTTTTTGGTGAGAATTCGTATCAGAAAACGCCTGTGCGCATGCGCAGTCACGTTGTAATAACGAAAAAACGCCAAATCGAAAGCACCTCTGTATGTAAGACCGTGGTCTGTGCCGTCTGTGGTGAGGGACTCTCTCTCTCTACTATCACGGAAATCCGGTCCCGACAGCGTTGAGTTAGAGGGAGTCGACTGTGTATATCTCCCCTTAAATTTGATTGGACCCGATCCTGGGCACAGGAGAACCGCGCCGGCGCGAAGGTTTTTTAAACTCTTGCAGCTAATGGTGAAACTCGCCCATTGAAATTCATCCGGCTGTCCCCTGGCGGCTTCCGTGGGTAACCTTTACCGCACGAAAAATAAAAAAAAACGTTAATGACGGGCCCGAAACGGTGTTTTCATTTGCTTTATTTATTATTTAACAGAGGCACACGGGAGTGTGCTTTGAATCGCATGTTTGGTTAGACCGAACGGAATTTTAATTGACAAAATAACGGTGAAAACGGATCCCAGCTTAACCGGGAGAACGAAACTCCTGGAATGCCGCCGTTGTCCGGGGGATTCGGCGAGCAGATCGAGGTTAGCATTTCAAATAACGCAGGACGTTTTTTTCCCTCCGAACGGAGCAAGAACCTTAATAAGCCCCGATTTTTCTCGTCAAGGAATACGAGGTGCTGAATCTTCTCGGAAAAGGTGGCTTCGCCAGTGTCTACAGAGCAAAATGTCTTCGTACCGGTATGGAAGTCGCGATAAAAATGGTACGACAAGTTAACGTTATCGTTTTGTAGGTTAGCCGACTGTGTTACTGTTGTTATTATTCGGGCACTTGTTGCTCCGAAAATGGGCGTTTAACGTACCACCCTAGCGCTATATTCGAATCGCACTAAAAAATAACAGGCGTTGTCAAACCGTACTATATATATTATTTAACTTAATTTAATTTAATTCAATGGATTTCTCCTTTTACATAATGATAAGAATAAATTACAGACAATAGTAGTGACTGAGATTGCGAGCCCGTATATATCACAAAAGTTACAATCATCGGGAACTATCAAAAATAAGTTCCGAATCCCAGATAGAAAGATGCCTTAAAATCGACACAGTTGCAACAATATTTGGTCCAATTGACAACATTTTTAGAAGATTTAATGACATCAAAATATAGTTTTCACGGATATAAACAGCTATAAATAAAAAAAAATACTTCTATAACCATAAGTACAAATATATATATATTTCACAGAAACTGCTTAGTTTAAATTAATCATAGCTCAGAAATATTGAGTTTCCTTGTTTTTTGAGCACTTTAAATGAAATGCCTCTGAAATTCAACTTCCCAGATTGAAATGGAATAGAATGCCTCATAGATAATACTTCAGTTCGATATATATATATATATGTATATTGGAAAAAATGAATTTTCATAGATCGACAAGAAGCTCATGCAAGCCGCCGGAATGGTGGGCAGAGTGCGTCAGGAGGTCACCATCCACTCCAAACTAAAACATCCTGCAGTTCTGGAAGTGTACACCTTCTTCGAGGACGCAAATTACGTGTACCTGGTACTCGAGCTGTGTCACTGCGGAGAACTGCAGAGGTTCTTGAAGACTCAACGTTCACAGGCGCTTCCCGAGGAACACGGTTCGTATTCGTAAAAAAATTTCATCGTTCGCGCGGCACTTTCTTACCGACGGTGACGTCGCTGGAATAATTTATGATTGCAGCGGCCCGTATAATGAAGCAAGTAGTACAGGGCCTCTTGTACCTGCACTCACACCAGATTCTTCACAGAGACATGTCCCTCTCCAATTTGTTGCTGACTAGGGATATGCAAGTGGTGAGTAAATTCGTACCGGCAAAATTGAGGAAGAGTTTTTGAGATTTTTGTTAAACCGGTGGAACGAAAGTAATCTCTGAATACTTAAAAATTGATTTGTTCGACGCGTTTCTTCTTTTACTACCGACTTACAATAAATCCCGCTTTACAGAATAGAGAATAATTACATTTTATAACTTTAATAAACAATAAGTTAAGGTGAAGTTAACAAAAGCGCAGCATTTTTTTTTTTTTCAATTCCGAACGATTGAAATTAAGAGCTGAGATATGACAAGGTTTGCGTAACATTTTAATGTCGTAATGCCGTTTGTTTTTGCAGAAAATTGCCGATTTCGGTCTCGCCACGCAGCTGACCCGTCCCGACGAGAAGCACTTGACGATGTGCGGAACGCCGAACTACATATCGCCGGAAGTAAGCACGAAAGTTCGATCGGCGAGGCGGAATGACATAGTAAAATCGGCGGAGCTTTGAAAATGTTGTGTCTTTCAAGGTCGCGACGAGATCGTCGCACGGTCTCGAGGCGGACGTGTGGAGTCTCGGGTGTATGCTCTACACGCTGCTCGTCGGCAAGCCGCCGTTCGACACGGACGCGGTGAAGAGTACCCTGACCAGAGTCGTTATGGCAGATTACACGATTCCCTCGCATCTCTCGGACAACGCCAGGGACCTCATAGACAAGCTGCTCAAGAAGAATCCACGGGAGAGGATAAAATTGCGAGATATTTCGAAGCATCCGTTCATCGCCTCGCAGGAGAAGGAGCGCATGTACAACGATAAAGTTGGCATGGGCAGGGAGGGAATGTCGGGCGAGGGGACGATCGATTCGGGCGTCGGTCGAACCCTCTCGTCGTGCGGTCGGGTGCCGAGAGTGAGATCGCGCTCGGAGGAGCGCGCGACGTCGAGGGCGATGCTGAATCCCCTGGGGCCTCAGTTCAGCGCCCGGAGCGAGCCCAGCGCCGAATCGATCACCGTCAATCACTCGGCCCACAGATCGAAGCGGACCGATCGCCCGCGCGATCGTCGGGACGCACACGAATTCCGCGCTTGCCAGAACGAGAGTTCGGTGCTGTTCGGCATTCCTCAGCCACCGTGCAGCCGCGTATTCTCCGAGAGCTCCCAGCACAGCAAGTGCGATTCGAGGGAACAGTCGCAGCGGCAGAGAACCGAGAGGCCGAGGAACAGAGATCGGGAGACGGCGAACGACGAGGAGCGGGACGAGGCGAGCGGGAAACTCGATGTTTCGCCGTTCAACTCGGAGAGACTTCAGCCGACGAGGCACAGAACGAAGAACGCCGTTCTCACGATACTCGAGAGCGGAGAAGTTTGCATAGAATTCATCAAGAAGAGAAACGGAGTGGTGAGATTTTTTTTTTTAAGTCAAATGAAATCATAGAAATTGATTAAATGATTTTCCTTTTATTCTCGTGGTCGACAGGATCGCGTCAGCGAAGTCTGTCGAATATCCGGCGACGGCTTGCGGATAGCTTTGTACAGGCCATCGGAAGCCCGGGAGATCGGGAGCGAGCCTCCACCTTTGCCGAGTCGTGGAGCCGACAGCATCCACTCGTTCGAGAGCCTGCCGCAGAAACATCATCGGAAGTATCTGTACGCCGCCCGATTCGTTAAGCTCGTTCGAGCCAAGACACCGAAGCTCACGCTCTATACGAACAGAGCCAAGTGCCTTTTCATGGAGAATGGCCCCCATCCGGATTGCGAGTTGTACTTTTACAACGGAGTAAAGGTCGGAGTCTCGTTGTTATTGTTGTTTTCTTTTATTTATCTTTTGTTTCGATTCAAATCCGGTCGATTTTAAGGAGGTTGGAGCGCTGCACACTAGTCAAATGAGTGTTCGTTTTTAAAACTTAATTGCAGTGGATATGCAAACAAAATTAACTGGTCTGTGCTAATTTTCGAAAAGTCCTCGTTTAGTTTTTTCGAAGAATAATTAATAGATGCCTAAAAGTTTGTAGGAGAGACTTAAGAATGTAGCGCTCATTTGACTAGTGTGAACGGCTCCAACCTCCTTAATGCACGCCGTCCGATCGATGTTATTGGCGCGTTTACTTAACGCGCGATGTTCAAATTGCAGATCACACGTGTCGACTCCGTTGTGAGAATAAGCGAAAAGGCCGATGGGCCCTCGTACGCGGAGGGCGATATACCGGCTGAATTGGACGAGTACCACGAGTACTACAGGGACATATATCAGCGATGTCTGCTCGTAGAATCGAGTCTGGCTTCGCTCGAGTCGGCCACCGGTCACTCGTACTTCCCGGCAATAATTGGACGGCGGCCGGTCGTAGCCGTCAACGACACGCCCTGCGCCCAGGGCAAAGAGAATATTTCCCGAACGACCAACAGTCCGCCGGTGGTGAGTTTCTCACTCGGTGGTGAGAACAATAAATATTCTTATTTCACTATTAACTTCCGAATCATAACGATGTTTCAGATGCCTTCGTTCGACGGTACATGCTCGGTGTTGTCGAACGCAACAACGAGATCGCGAAGGTCGAATTCCGTGCGTGTTTCGGCTTGCAATATGAACAAAGTAGCCGTTCCCGGGGTTGGCGTAGCTACGCAATTGCCCTCCGGTGACGTTCGCGTCGATTACAAGGACGGCTCCACTCTCACAGTGAGTGACTGTCGATCCAAAGAGAATCGCCAGTCGTCGCCAATTTCATACTAATCGCTTTAATTTCCAGGTAAGCCCGCAGAGCTTCGGCGGCGGAATAATGTACGAGAGCAATACCGGCATTGTCACGAGATACAATCAAAATTATCAACAAACGAGTCAGGTCCCTTATCCGATCAGAGAAAAATTGAGGCACTTGCCGTTGGTGATAAAGCATCTCGTTCAACCGAAGCACAAGAATATACGATAGCATTTTTTTTTTTGCCACGCTGCTTAGCCTCGGAGAATTCGATGCTACGCACGCGGAAGCCTCGACAAGGTTCACTAAGAGACATCTACACACCAGAAGCAAGACTGGAATTTTATTATTTTTTTTTTATATTTTTTATTTTTACCTCATAATCAATTGTAGAGTAGCAAAATAATTTTATAGCAACGACGAATACGATAAAAATTTGATGCATAAATGTGTTTAGTTTTATAGCTATTTTTATTATTTTTTTTTCAAAGGGCAACAGCTTGCACAGCATCGAGCGTGAATCGCGACGACTTCGACGGGTAAACGTTTCTCTCCTCACCCTAACATTACATCGCATTCATGAACCAAACACGCCGCTCCCCCCCCCCCCCACTTCCGCCTCCCGACCGTACGCATATCGGCTCGTACCATCCGCGTTAAAATCTCCGTGCATCCAGCCGGCGATCGCTCGCCAATCGCGACACGCTTTTCCCGTACGGACGATACTCGAGTTCTTCCCGTCGTAAGTATAAGAAAAACACTTTTTGTGTACAGCCGCGCTCTGCGCATCATTGCACCTCGTTAACAAAAATAAAGCATATCCTCTCGTTGGCGATCGTTGCAACGAAAATCCACTGACTCGTTGCACTTGGCCGCCATCTTGGATTCGCGAGAGCGAGTCCCGCTGGCGAATAAATTCGTCTCTCTAAACAACGATAATCCGAATTACGAGTTATCAAGTCCGAATTCAAAGCCCGTGAAAAGAGCTCGTCGATGATCGAACGAATCGTACGATCGATCGAGTGCATTCCGATGATCAATGTGTGTCGCGTGTGATTCAGGCGAGCAATCTGTCCGAGGAAAGTGAGCGAGATGAATGACGTGTCCAGCCGCTCGATCAGAGTAACGACCCGTGGGATGTCATTAACGAGGGACTGAACGAGCCGTCTCGAACCGAGTGAACGCTCAATTTAAACGAGGATATCTCCAGGTCGGAATACCGGAAAACCAACGCCCGGACGAAGTAGCGGACGAGCGAGGACGACGCGTCGACCAGCTCGAGCATGGGTAAGGAAACAAAATATTTACGTTTGCTATATATATATATCGTAAGGTAAAGAGTACCATTGGCCGAACAGCTAAGCAGTCCCAGTCCTCCCAGTCTCAGGACGTGCATGAAAAAAATCGAATTTCCATCGCACGCACGCTTTGTCCGACTGCAGGCCGAAAAAAAACATCGCAATGATCGACCACATCTGGGACGTGTCCAGTCATTGGGACAGAAACGTGTATCAAGGATGCACGTTTGATAGGTTTCTTCTTCAACTTCCTATGGTTTTATGCCCGTGGCCAAGTAATCTAAACGTCCCAGTGATTGAACGCACACGAACAACGTGTGCGTTCAAAAAAAACGGACATACGATTGATTGTTCTTCTCTTTACTTAGTGGTTTTATTTCGCTAGGCCAACTACCAGAATTAAATACGATTTTTCATGCATGTTCGGAGACCGGAACTGTGCCTTGCATGTGCGACGACTGGTTTATACTATTTTTATAGGGTTATCGCCGCGCGACGGACGCTCGAGGAAAGAGTGAAACAATTCCGGACCGTCCGTCGCGCGGGATTGTTATGTAGGCGCGGAGATAAGCGTCGCCTATCGCGGCGAATATCTCGGAGATTATTTGTCATCAACCTCCCACCTGTTCGCTCGACGAAGTGCGCGTTAGTCATCCGGTAGTAATCGGTCGGCTCAGCTCTCGAACGGTCGCGCTTTTTCGCTCGTAATTGTTTTTTTTTTCTCTATACGTGTTTGCGTGAAAGTTTGGGATCATGGCCAGACACAGTATATTCAGAAAAGCCTCGGAGGAGGCCGATGTCGTTTCGCCTTTGCGTTCGAAATTCCCCAGTAACATAAGCATGGGAAGGTACTCGGAGTGTAGCTTGGATGCAAATTATGTGGCTGACCGTTCTCGGGGTGAGCAGCCACGAGATCCTCAGATTTTGGGAGTGTCGGGTGTTGATTTTTTTTATTTTGTTCGTTTGATTATTTGTTTGTTTTTTTTTTGTTTTCAGGGAGCATATGCAACGACTGTATGGCCAGAGTGCCGTACGCGACTCTGATAGCTACTATAATGTGCTGTCTGGGCGTGGGAATATTCTGCGGAACGATGTACCGAGGGGCCACCCTCTCGGCTCTTATGATGGATAAGGTGAGTCGAATGAGAACGGAAGGATGGATTGTTTGATCTTGATTATAATTATAATCCTATGGAATTCGTGGACGAGTCGCTGTGGGCCACATTGGCCCTATTTTGTAATTTACTATTTATTCAACGAATTGATTTTATCCTTTTATCGTCATGAGAAAAATCATGTCTGTGGTTTTTCTGCTAACTCTGCGGTAGCACTATTAGCTAGCTTGGTTCCTCGGTTTTGTTAGAAATGTATGCGTCATTGATATTTGGTTGTAAGGTAAAAGTGATATAGAATCAGGGTGGAAAAATACTGGTACTGGTTAAATAGCATATTTTTGCAGCGTCAGATCTTGGCCTAAGTTATACGTAAAAGCAAAAAATATTATAAAGGAGAAATCCGTTTATTAAACAAACAAACAATCATTAACGTTATCATTATCATTTATAAGTGTCCCAATTATAAAATCTGGAAATATCCTGGAAATTGTTCTTGAATGTCCTTAAATTTTCTACGGACTTTTTACTGGACACCAAGTTTTACAATCATCCTTTGTTGCATACACAAAAAAAAAAAAATTTCTATGAAAACCGATAACGATAAAAAAAAAAAAATAAAAAAAAAATTATTTCCAAAGGTGTTTCGCATAAGGCTCGGTTGGATAGAAGCAGTGCAGCTGACATTCGCGTCCATAGGAGCCATCATGGCTGCCCTCGGATTTACGATTCTGTGCTTCGGATGTCTGGCGACAGGAGCCACGAGGCACAAAGTTTACCGAGCCTGGAGATCCAGGGTCGGCGGACGGATATCGTGCGCGGTGGTGAGTGAAGACAAAAATTTGCCAATCGCGACGATGTCGCACTGCTCGATAACGCATCTTGATACGATCAAAAAACAGAAAATAAAAATTCTTTTTTTTCCTTTGCAGTTCATAACGATAACGTACATCCTGCAACTCGCTTGGCTCTTGATATTCGCCTTTCTCGTCATAACGACCCTGATATTGACGATATTCTGGGGCCTCTGCAGCAATCCGCGTGTACAATCTCTCCAGGACTGCATCGACTTCACCCAATTCGGTGAGTCGTCGCTTTACCCGTTGCCCATCGAGGACATAAACAGAACCGGGCAGAGTACCAAAACATACTTCAAGTACAAAGTAGAAAGTATCACAAGCACTTGAAGTATAAAGTACTTTTTGTACTTAAAGTATCTCTCAAATACTTTTTTCAAAGTACTTTTCGGAATTAGGTATGGTAGAGTTGAGCTAGGCTTTAAAAAAAAGGCACCAAGTAATTTTCACGTGGCTTCCTGATTGTAAATAATCGGTGACATTTTTGTACAGTGTTGTTTATGAGGCTATTTAAAAAAAATCGAGTCACTCATTTTCATAAAAAAATGTCATTAAAAATATCATTAATAAAACGAGAAGGGTCTCTTGTCGTCCCCTTCTCGATGTTTTTTTTTTAATAAAAGCAAAACGAAAGGGTGTTGGGCACCTATCGTTTTTTAAATGGAATAACAAAAATAAATTGTTAAGATTTTACTTGTTAAAAAGTTTACTCAAATAATCATATGTCAATGAAAATAGGATGATATGCTACTTGTCGAGTATCCGTAATGCGAGTGTGTACTCAAAAAATACTTGTACTTGAAGTACGAAAAAGTACTTTTGTACTCCAAGTACGTACTTGAAGTACCAAGCAATTACCTGGTACTCCCCAGTTGTGCTAAGAAATAATGAAGTAAGATATAAATATCGCTGTTCCCTTCCAGGTTTCATGTTTCCGAACAACACGAGAATCGACGATATGAAGATTTGCGGGTCTCAGGAAGTGAAGGATTTCTGCAAGGATTACGTCGAGAAGGCCGAAGTGATGCTTATCATGGCGACGGTGGCGTCGCTGCTGGTCGTCCTCAGTCTGATCCACTATCTGATGTGTCTGTCGGCGAATTACGCGCACATCTGCGATCACAAGAAGTTTCAGGAGCTCCAGGAACTTCAGTATCTCCAGGATCCCGGCGATCCGGATTCTCCCCAGCCGGGCATGGGCTCTCTGGGTTCCCATCATCGCAGCAAAGACAGGTTCTAGGACACAGCCCGCGAGATCTTTGCGCTGACGCCCTCATAAACGCCTCCCGAAAGCTTTCTCAAGTGAGGTTCCTCTTGCGTGGCGAATCATCGATCTTTCTTTGCCGAGGTGCGGACACTGGACCGCGCACACACGGGCGCGCTCGTGTACCTAAAAATTTGATCGGTCATCAATATCTCATCGATCGATCATTCGTTGCGTTAGTACGTCGTTCGGAAGATCTTGCGGGACACACTCTATGCCGTCCATTGTCAGTGACTTTTCTCTATCTTTAATTTTTTTAATTTTGAAAAAAAAATAGTATATATATATATATCATTTCCATCGGGGTATCTGTTGCACGACCCGGGCAGCTCCCGTCTCGGTGCAATAACGTAGCCAATGTGCAAGAATCGCACGAACTTGCGAGTCTCTCGGTCGGTGCCGCACTCAATTTATTTTCGCTACCATTCGATCGCACTACCCAGAAAGATTTTATTCCAAACGAGTATTAAATCACCCTTCATTATTTATCGTCCATCTATTGTCGTAATTTAAAACACGAGCTAACGTCTTTCTCCTGCCGTCAGTTGTCTCCATGACTGATACCTCAAAGCGACGTTCGTAATTGATCAACTTTGTCTATTTTTTTTCTTTTTTTTTTTACATCGAGAGCTCATTACTTTATCTGTTTAGTGTATTTTTTACACGTGCTCACTCGGAGCTATGCACTTCCTTTATCCGAATGGAGATTATGCTTTACGAAGAAGTATCTGCCTCGGTAACCGCGGACGTTTTCTCAGCACAAAACATTCCGAAGCTCTCGGCGAAACGCAAAAAACCAAGCTAAAAAAATATCTCGAGTACAAATTTACATTATCACCGGCCCAACAAAAAATCCGTACAACATCGATTCGCCATTATCCAGTGCAATCGCGCCCAGTTTGGCTCATATTTTTGTTACTATACTTTTTCTATGCAATACTATGTTTAGGTAACGCGAGATTATACCTAATATTCCATATCGTACGATTCTAGAGATAAGTCAAAAGCTAAAATACCTGTTACCGGTATTATTTTTAAAAATACGATACTTTCGATGCTCATACATTTCCAATGCTTTCCATCGAGATTATAATAACGCGATTTCTTGTCTTTTGGTATCTGAATCGTTCGATTCTGTGGTGTGCCAAATTATAAAATCGACAATATACCGTTTACGTGGAAAAGCGAGGGTCGCTTAATTTTTTTTTCTTTTTTTTCGACCGTTCTGAAGAAAGTATTATTAATCATTCCCCATTAGGTTTGCGGATGCTCAACCTTGTCAATATCGGAGACTACGTATAAATTTACGTGAAATCTACGTTTATGAATATACATATAATATTTAAATAGATTACATCTACTATATTACCTTGTAATTGGTATTTTGAAAGTTTATGGAATTTTTTTATTTGTCTTTATTTCCTCTGGGCTATCAAAATGAAAACGCAACAATTCAAAGACTAGATAATTCGTTATCTCGATTCTCTCGTACAAATTTTACACATCTCTCTATGTACAAGTAAAAAAAAAAAGAAAGAAACAAAAGTATCCACATATCGACGGCAGCAAGTTTTTAATTAATTTTTTTTTTCTATCATTCTCTTAGATAACAGTAATCAGTATAGTTAATTGACGTAAAAGCGTTTGTGAAACGTTTATATATATTATCGTTGTCTATATCAGCACGGATATAGACCATATGAAAAAAAAAAGTTGGATCCAAGTATTATCGAATACCATTGGATGTTCCATAGAGAATCTTTATTAGCTATGTACAGTTGCACTCATGTAGTATGTACAATTAAAAAAAAAACAATAATAAAAACAAACAAACAAAGACTCGTCGTCCGATATTTCTCGATATCAATCGTCGTCGAATTGTAGATCTAGCTCTAGATCGAGAGCGTTGACCTCCTGGAGGGTATTGAGGAGGGTGTAACGTGAGAAAATCATGTACAATTTTCTGAACCAAACGTACTGAGAGCGATGCGCAGCCATGGCCTTCTGTAACATGCAAAAATACAGGTGGATGTTTTAATCGTTTCGTAAATTTTTCGGCTATTGTTCGACGAACGTGCTTTCTCGCAAGTGTCCCACCTTTATGAGCTTTCGTTGTTCGTAAGTGATCAAGTACCAGTAGGAAGACGATATCAGACTGATGGGAAGATCCAGAAGCTGAACGTACTTTCGTAATCTGTTCACTGTTTCGAGGACGTAGAGTTTGCAATCTGAAATTTAATTCGCGTGTTTATTATCGGGGCTGAAACGCCGGTTACGTAATTCGATGTTATCAACGACGAAGAATTATCCTACTAACAGGATGGTACCGTTCCCTCTATGCATAGTAAAGCTATACCATAGAACAGAGATATATGATTCTTGTGGCCGCTTACGCCGTGCTTGTCAAAGGTCACAACCGCGTTTATCTTGTAAGTTTCAACGTGCTGCAGTATGTGTTTGGCCACCACATCGCTCGGCCATTGTACTCGGGGATCGTCTGGTAGCTCTGAGTTCCTGAAACGAATTAATCTTCTCAGTTACAGAACAGGTTAAAAAAAAAATCAAGGTCATTTCCAAGAATTTTCGAGGACAACCAATATTGAAGGATCTTTGAAGGGCAAGCAGAGTTCAAGGACCTTTAAAGAGCTCAAGTTGCAGGATTGGAAAGGGCATTCTGCATTTAGCACAGACCAAACTTACATTAGCATCGTCACTCCGGACTCTGGGATCCCCAGAATTTTTGCGCAAGACCACAACTCCTCTTTTCTCTTTCGGTCACCACCTGGAAGCATACTTTTCTAGGTCTTTCAAGTAAAAAAAAAAAAAATGAAAATAAAAAATAACTCCGTCATTGAGAGAGTGGGAGGATGCGTAAGAGAAGATGATAAAGAAGTACCGATGGTGAAGCATAGCAAGTAGATCTCGCTAGCTTTGAGGCTGGTCAGACTGTAAAGCATGGGACCGAAGAACATGACCTCGTCGTCCGGATGAGCGATTACGAGAAGAATCCTGGACGGCGGACCTGGCAACTGCCACGACTGATGATTGACTCTCTTCAGTATCGAATAGAGGAAGACACAGACGAAGAGATATGCGACGAGTGCGACAACGATTTGGCAGGATATCTCAGTTATGTACCATCGCGACCATCGCACGATCTCGTTTACCTGTTCGTTTACAAAATCGGTCAAGCTCTCGAGATCCGACATTCTCGTGACAAAAGTCGAGCGAGAGCTCCTACGAAGTACCCTCGAATTTTTTTTTTTTTTTTTTCTTCACTCGTTAGCCAGGATTGTCATCGTTCTTCGGTAACGAGATGTTCATCGCCAGACGAGTGGACGAACGCTGATACCTGGAGAACTACCCGACTACCGCGAAGAAGGTTATGTTGGTTTGTTACGATAACGAACCGTATATATAGTACATCTTGGGCAAGTTTCAATATTAGCTACGAGAACTCGTAACTTCTGCGAAAGTGACGATACGTCACTTCCGACCCGTGCAATGCGATACCTTCAATTCTGCTGTTAATTTTTAAGGGCGGTCGGTGATGTAGGACAAATCTAAAAAAAGATAAATGCAAAGGATTCGAGAGACTTTTGATTATTCTGTATATCGGTGATCGTTGATTTTCCGGTACATTTAAATCTCTACCACTCACAACTCTATCACATCATATCTCTGCCATTGATGAAAAAAACCCTACCGGAATCAAAATAAAACTCTCCCGGAATTGAAATAAAACTCTATCGGAGTTTTATTTTAATAAGATAAAAGTTTTATTTTAATTCGAAAAACGATTAATTCGAGATCCGCGCTACCGCAAAATCAGTCTCGCAGCGCCATCTATGTGTAAGATTCATATACATGATGTACCTCCAACCTAGTCACTTCTTAGCGGAAATCAGTTTAAACTGAATTAAGTTTGATGTAAGCGATACGTCACAACCCTATCGTTTTGACGTTTGGTTTGGCGCGGCAAACCTGAATAACATAGATTCTGTCGAACGGAGAGGTAGCTTGTAGGTTATAAATATTTGAAACAAATTAGATAAGAACAATTGAATTCGATCCGTCGCTATGGAGAATAACAGAGGAGAGGTCGACGTGTATCGCGATACACCCGTTAGATATTTGGGTAATATATCGTTAACTTTATTCCATTCTAAGCAGTCTTTTTTTTTTACTGCAATATTATCGATTTTATTTTAGGATACACCAATGAAATCGGCGAAGCTTTCAGGAGCATCGTTCCCAAGTTCATTGTTCACTTGAGTTATGTCATAGCGAGTGGTTATGTTCTCGCCGATACAATACACAAAGGCACTAAAGTTTACGAGGTAAGCAGCAAAATAAAAAAAAAATAAGAAAATTGACTTAAACCTGTAAACTCGCAAAAATTTATTTGTTCGCAGAGAGACGCATCTAAAGGACGAAACAAACGAATTTTGCTCTCTACCACGGATACCTTGCTCTGGCAGAGTTTTGCGTCGGTAATCGTGCCGGGTCTAATAATAAATAGAATATGCGCCGCGGTGTCTTTGGTTCAACGAAACGTTAAGAGACCACGTGCGAAGAGTCCATGGATAACCACTCTGGTCGGTCTTGCGGCGATTCCCTTCATAATAGGTCCAATAGATAGCGCCGTTGAGGAAACCATGAACGCTACATACAGAGAGTGGACAGGCTATCATCCGAGCAAAGAACCACCCGAGGATGCGCTCGAGTAACTCGGTCGATAAAGTCGCATGTAGTACAAATTAATTCTAAACATTGCCGGACCGTCGATGTTCGATGCAAAATGAACTCTGAGCGCTGAGTGCTTATATTTTCTTGCACAAACACTGTTCTGTAAATATACATAAGATTTACTAATGTATACAAAATTGAACTTTGAACTTGTTAAAATACATATATATATATATAATGTTAAAAAAAGAAATTGTTAATCATGTTCATTTTACTATTTATTTATTCATTTGATTTAAAGTGACCAAGCCCGTTTACATGCATGTGTTCATCCCTTAAAATATAATATATGACATCTTAAAGAATAACAATTTGTGCAACAGTAGTCGGTAATACCGAAGTACATTATTCGTAACGCTAAATAGTATCGCGCATAGCGATACTACAATTTCCGATTGTAGTAATAGTTCCATAAGAGCTAACCCGTTTGCAACCGCACTTGCGGAGAAGGCGGAATTGGGAGAGTTCCACCGTGCAGTGGATAGTTGGTGGAAGCGTCGTTTCACGGACGAACAAACGATTGACTTCACAGCGATCGTAAATTAGGCAACCAGTCTTTTGCTGGACTTCAGCACGAACAGACGTCGTTCCCTTACGAACGATCACTTAACGTCGTTCGAGAGACTAAACATTCCGCCTGCGTTCTTTTCACAATCCGCGTCTCTATTCCGCGAAAACGCGCCAAGTAAAAAAAAAAAACAGTTGTTAAACTAATCCATTTTGTTATTGGGAAAATATAAAGAAGTGTGTGGCGAATGATGAGATTGTGACGAACAGCTGAGACGTGGAACACCGAGGGAATCGAGCAGGCTGCGATCTGACGGTCTGACCGTACGGCCGAGCTGCTCTACTGACCGAGGACAATGTGCGCTTCCATACGGCATTCGAATCGTAATTCACAAACGTATACTATTTTATTTTAGTTGGTGTCGCTGCTTGGCCAGAGATTCGACGGACTGTCGGTAATCGTTATTCGAACAATCGACGCCCTCCCGTCACATATTAATTGTCTCGGGCAAGTAGTACGATCCGTATTGGTCAGCCGGGTCGCTTAACCGCAACAGCAAGTTGCACGGCAATAGTGTTCATCTTGATAACTAACGAGCGATCTCTTCTGAAGATCTTTCCTCGTCAAAGATTATCTTCTCGATAAATATTCAACGCCTTCAATAACAATCATTCTTTCATGATAATGCTCGAGATCATTGCTGCATCGCACAAAAAAAAGGTTACATATCCAACGCCAGCGTTCATCGACGAACGGGCGGATTGTTATTTATTATGTAAAAGAAAAAATTTCCTTGCCTCAAGGTCATATTTTGGTCGATCGAAGTATCGTCGCGGAAACTAATCGTCCAGCCTCGCTGGTTATTTATTACGAAGGCAATCTTTTTTTCTTGATATACTACTCGAGACACGAATAATGTACTTACAATACTAACTGTTATTGTACGTTTTGTTTTTTTTTGAGATCTTTAAGTTACTTTCGAGAACCTGCATTAGACATAAATCGTGTAGTTATTAATGTAAAGAAGCTGGTTTCCAGAAATAAATAAATAAATAAATAAATAAATAAATAAATAAATATATATATATATATATCGCTCTTGTTCACAGCAAGTCGACGTCCCCATTGCGGACTATAAAGTCCCGTTTACAACGGCAACGAACGAATGAAGCCCGTTGAAACGTATGTTTACATTAATCAAGATCGCTTTCAAAACATCGTTCTTTAAAGTACTCGGAGTCGAGACGCTAGCGCGTCTGTTGATATCGGCGCTGGTAGTCGAACGTTTTCGATGAAAATGTTACAGGAGAACAGAGGTCACGCGCAGCCGGATATACCACAACAAAAAAAATTAATAAAATAGGTTGCACATCCGACGCCAGCGTTAAACAACGTACAGATGAATTTTTATTTGATACCTAAAAAAAAATCTCTCATTGTCTCATGATTATATATTTTGTTCGATCGGACAATCGTCGAACAAATTAATCGTCGAGTTTCGCCGTCTATCTTCAAGGCAGTATTTTTTCTATATATATATATATATATGTATGTATATATATACATCGTCCGTGTCACTCAGAGTCGACGTCCGCGTTCCGAGGCATGAAGTCGCGTTTACAACGGCAACGAACGAATGACGCCCGTAACAAAGTATGCATTTACATTAATCATGACATTGGCGCTAGAGTCGAACGTTTTCGATGAGAACGTTACAGGAGGACAAAGGTTGGTCGCAGCTGGACTTTCCGCGGCACAATGTATCGTCGAAAGTGGAGAATGAGGAAGATACCTGTTGGGCATTGATAAAATATAAAGCCGGCTCGTGGATGCTTCCGCAACGCATCGTGTCGGGGCCAAGCGTTGCGATGTTGTCCCAAAGCTCGGTGATGTTATGGATGTTACGCGGTTACAGGAACAGTAGCTAGGCTATCTCGAGCGCGCGCGGCGGCGAGGCGGGGGGGGGTGTCGGTCGAAGGAGGGTGGGAGGGAGGGGGGGTCACTCCGCGGGATCGATAGTCCAACCAGTCGCGAGTCGTGCGACCGTTGGCACACTCGGTTCGCGTCGCGTCCCGAGGCACACGCGAATGCGATACCAGTCGCGAACCGCCAACCCACATTGTCCTTATCGCAGCCATTCCTCAGTGATTTTATGCTTCTGGTGGGAGATCGTCTACACCCGTTTTTCGCTCACTCATCCAATGGGAATCCCCGACGGAAACTTCGTGAGCGTAGGCGTGGCCTTGAATGGGCGTGAACGGAGAGCGGGGAAGCCCCGCGGGAGCTCGAGGATTTTTCGGCGGGGGGGCCACGCGGTATCGCAGGTGCGGCCAGTCGGCTGGCAAACTCCGAGCCGTGAGTGCCATCGTACGGGGGATTACGCGAAGTCGAGACACTCTCTGCGCGATCGGCGACGGTCCGAATTCCGGCAACGAGCCCCTCTCAACTCGTATCCGTTCTCGTTAATTTCGATACGCCGACTAAACATTGTATGAAAAATAAATCACAAAGAAAAAAAGATACCTTAAGCGACCTTGACTTCGCATCGTTACGGGAAAGAGTTCGTTGGCGTTCTTGACTTTGGTTGTTGTTGTTGGTTGTGCACGATCGGAGAATTCTGTGATGAGGCGACAGTGAAAGAAAGAAAGAAAAAAAAACAAAAAAACAGAGATACACGAACGAGCGAGCGAGCCGGCGATTGTTCGATCGAGCCCAAAATACACAGAGTCCCCGTCGATCTGTCGATGCGCCGGTCTCGCCGTCCGTCCGCTCGACGGAATGGCAACAACAGTGGCCGTGCTGCGGTTCGCGAGTTAAAGTGACCCGAGTGTCGGAATATCTCGAATGACGTCCTCTGTCCGAATCTCGTTTGCGAGCCTGTCACTCTGCGCCTATGTTACGATACTGTAGAACCAAAACATCGACGTTTTCCCTCGCGATTATAATGCCAAGTGGACGGCGAGTGTAGCACGTGTCGGTCGTTACCGATAGACAGTAAAGGAGAGAGAGAGAGAGAGAGGGCGAAGACAGTTCGGACGATAATAGAAAAGAAAAGAAAAAAAACAAAAAAATCCCCAGATAAAGCAAGGAGTGAAACTTAAAGAATCGCGAATCGCAAGAAGTGACGCGGACGGATTAAGTGAATAGAAAGGATCGTAAGATCGAAGGGGCGAGAGCCAGTGCGCAGGAGACGCCGACTATATAAACGCTTAATTTATTACGCCGACGGTTACGGAATTTTTTTTATATTTTTCGGCACGTCGGTCGATCAGCTTCGAAGGTTAAGTCGTGCGCGCTTGTGTTGGGTGTGTTTTTTTTTTTGTTTGTTTGGTTTTTTTTTTTTTTTTTTTAAGTTTTTTGTGCTGTGTCGAGGGTAACAGGTGCGTAAGGACGTAATTGCCACAAAAGTGGGTGCACTGGGGCCCTCGGGACCGTTCGGCCGATACGGGCCCGTGCAGGAAGGTGGACCCGGCGGTCCCCTGGCCGCTACTGGGGAAGTGGAGGGGTACGGGGCCGCCGGAGCCGGGGGAGGCGCCCCAGGAATTGGCGCTTCTGCCAACCCCCGGATAAGGGAAGCTACCCTAGGGGCTCCCTGCTGCGCCCCCCTTCCCGTCACCCAGGCACATCACATAGGTAAGCGAGGTAATTGTACAAAAAAAAAACAACAACAACAACAAAATTGTAAATACACTCACGCTCAGATCGGTTCGAATCGTCGCGAGTGAAACGAGAAAAAAATAAACAGGACACCCCCGTTGTTGAAAATAACTGCGTCACTAAAATTTTCTTCGCCTCGATATACATCACTTAACTATATATTTATATATGTATATATGTATTATCACTATATATATATATGTATATTTATATTTATATACAAAATGCAAGCTAATTATAAATTGATATCGGCAATTGAAAGCAAAGATATTCGTACGTGGGGTAATTGGAAAAAGTACAAATTACAAAGACATGCCCGCTCAGGACTGGTCCGTATCGTCGTAAGAGAAACGAGAAAATATAAAGAAGCGTAACTTCAATTTTTTTGGTTTTCATATGCATCTTTAATTTTATATATATATATATATAAAATGCAAAGTACTTATAAATGAATATGAGTGGAATATAATTTGTATCTGCAGTGGACGTCTTCCGCTTTTTTACACCCCCAACACATCGTATTTTTTCCTGTTGTTGGGTGTTATTTTTAGTTATCATTATATCATATTGTTATATTTTCTTTATTACTTTCTTTGTTCATCGTATTATTGTACTTTCTTTATTTTTCCGGCTTCTTTGGGTATTCTTTTTATTTATTATTATATTATATTATTGTATTATACTTTATGCACCTTTGCTTCGTTGCATTTGTTTTTCTATGCTCGTTGTTGTATTTTTGAGGCACGTTGGCCTTAGGGGATTTGCCCCAGGACACTCATAAACGACACTGTCTATTCTATCGCCTTGCTTGCCACTACACTGATATATAAGCATAAATTAAATTTTACCATACGACCAATGTCCTGATCTTGCGTCTTTGGTTTCGTCTCATTAGCGCTATTAACGCCACTCGTCTCTTACAAACTAACAATACTGATCAACGAATATGAGTTATCAGGACCAAATTATGTTCTACACCTGAATAATAGCCACGAAAGGCGATACAAGTACTTTCGTCCAAAGAGCGAGTGGCTGAAAGTGGCCGAGCCGATTCTTTTAGTGATGAGTTTTTGGTCCGCTATCTTAGTCCGTGAGGTCTTTCCTTTTCGTCGGGAGAAATCGTGTCTCGAGCACCGAAGCTTTCTGCAAACCAAGGGGACAGAAAATAGTGTTACCTCTCAAAATGTTCGTCAGTCAATTCTGCAAAATAGAAGCCGATGATTAAATAACGTTCGAAAATTTGTGTTAACTAGAAACGAAGATTATTTATTGAAATAATTGTATCAAGTTGCTTTGAAGTAAATCGTTACCGTGCACAGACCCCTTCGAGTCCGGAGCCACTTTTCTGCCGAAGATAAATCATGCCCGAATTGTTTCAGATTTCTCGACCAAAGTGATGGAATAATCAGTGTCACTTTTCCGATCTCTTTTTACGAGTTCATTTTCTAAAAATAAAAATCAACGATTAAGTTACATACGGACATTTGTGTATATTACAAACGATGATTAATGTTCGAAATGGCTTTTTCACCAAGTTGACAAAAAAAAAAAAATAGCGCCTCGGCCCTCAAAGCAGGCAAATCGGTGCCGTGCGGCAAAGGATCTTTTTTTTTTGTTTTAAATGATTTAATGCGCGTTTCCGAGAATTCGGTTCTCCGAGAGTCACAGCCAGATAGAAAAAGATAAACGGACTCGAGGGCACAGTAACAAAATTAACACTTGTAGTAATAGAACTAGTAGAAAAATAAATACGATTATATTAATCGTATTTACTTTTCTATTACTAAAGTATAAGACTAAAGTAGCAAAAGTACACCCAGAAAAAACAAAAAAATTTATTCAAACCAAATAAAATTTATTCAGAGAAAATAAAATTGCTTATTTAAATATGGGCTTAATAGAGTTTTATTGAAAACTAATAAATTTTATTAGAGTTCAATATCGCATATACTTTAATCGAGTGAAAATATCGAGTCAAATAAAAATTTAATTGATTCAAATAATAATATTCTAATATCCGATTTTATTGACGATTAATAAACTTTTTTCTCTGGATGTAATATTTACTTTATAGTATACTTTACTATTACTACTAGTATACTACTACCATTAGTAGTATACTAGTACTAGTAGTGTATAGCTATAGTATAAGCTATATATAATGTAGTATAGTATAAGCCATAAACTAAAGTAGTTTAGTAGTAAAGTAGTATTTAGTATATTACTGAATATTACAATAACGTTTTCCCGACGGAAGATTTTCGTATTGCGTGCGTGCGTGCGTGCGTGCGTGCGTGCGTGCGTGTGTGTGTGTGTGTGTGTGTGTGTGTGTGTGTGTGTGTGTGTGTGTGTGTGTGTGTGTGTGTGTGTGTCTACCTCGTGGAGGTGACACGGAGCACAAGCTCCGGCCTTCCGTCCGCGCTGGGGATGAATAATCTCGAGAGTGGGAGTGTACAGCGCACAGTGCTTGTAACGCGATCGAGACAAGTAGAGGGGACGGTTAGGCCGGCACCGTTCGGGGAAAGAGTCCGTGCGGTAGCGGCAAGGGAGGCTGTGGAGGATCGGGGCTCCGCCCATCGTCGGATAAGATACTGCTACCTCTTCTCCTCTTCTACCGGTGATCGGTTAAAACGAATCTTGACACTGCTATAATAATATGGCTATAATAATACGGCAGGATGAAGAGAAAAAAAAAAAAAAAAAAAAAACAACAACAAGTGTCCCGAGAAAGAAAGGGACTCTGCCCTATCCGTGTATGAGGGCATAGAATACACTGGGGACTGGCGGGGAAAAATGGGCCGGTGTTGTTGCACCTAACGTGAGACTTTGCTTTCGTAATCGGCGATGAAATCTTGAACATGGTCCGTTTTGCCCCACTGTCCTTTGCGGGACTGCGGGAGAGACGAGAGACGAAAAACAAAGATGTCAAGAAATGTTGAAAAACAAATGTTTGAAAAAAATGTTAACTTTCGGATGATTATTGGTACAGTTGGATGGTGCGATGCATCCAGAAAAATCATTTATTTGACGGCCACTGTTTATTTGATTCAAGTAAAATATTTATTTGATTCAAGTAGTTAGATAGATAGTTTCATTTATTTCGTGTTCTGTGGCCTGAGGCCCCTAAGAACACCGTGCACCAAGATGATAACGCATACAAAAAAATCAGAGCAGAGCAAACATAACACAATGAGAACATAAGTAAATATAATAGTACAATGATGAAAATAATAAGAATACAAACGGTAGTAGTCAAATATTTATTTGATTCGAGTAAAATATTTATTTGATTCAAGTCAAATATTTATTTGATTCAAGTAAAATATTTATTTGATTCAAGTGACCGTTCACTTTAATTTAAATAAATATTTATTTAAGTCAAATAAATATTTTACTTTGAAACCGAACAAACGGTGGCCGTCAAGTAAATTATTTTTCTGGGTGTGTATAATTTTTTCGAGAGGGCCGTCGAAACGTCAACGGGCGTGTTGCACCGACAAATGGATGTGTAAAACACACTGTAAGGGGTGCCTAAAATTAGGGGCCACGTTACCGTTGTGCTGTTCCGGAACGATCGTTATTTGTCACACGGTTTGCTCTTTTTTATTTTTGGGGGGGTTTCGGTAAGTGGCCCGGTAAATCTGCGCTTCAGTTTACCGGCTTCGTCGAGACTATAAAGGATAGCTTAAAAAAAAAAAAAGAAGATATTCATTATGCGTGTGTTTTGTAGAGAGCACTCTTTTATCTATGATCTGTTAATTGCAAAGCTTTTCGTTATTTTTTTTTTTTTTTTTACTGTTTCACTGATCATGGTCTGGTGTGTTTTTTGTGCGAATAAGCAGGAAGGTGCGGACTGGCGATGCTCATGTCATGCGCGGGATGCAAGAAGCCTATACTGGACAAATTTTTTCTAAAAGTTCTGGAACGTGTTTGGCACGCCGATTGCGTCAGATGCTGCGACTGCGGAATGGAATTGCAGGAGAAATGCTTCTCGAGAGAGTCCAAGATATTCTGCAGGAACGACTTCTTCAGGTAGGTAAATTAAATTGTAAATTATGTTGATAGGGTAAAATTCGCGAAGACGGCTCGATCCATGTATCGTTGATTTAGATGCTAATTTGGGTGGGCCATATTCGCGACTTTTATCGCAATGTATCGGTGGTACGTTGGTCGTGAAAATTTTTGTAGTTTCAATTATAAGAGGCCTTTGAACGCCGCCCGCGCAAAAAAGAAAGTATTAAAAGAGTATTAAAAGAGTATTAAAAGAGTATTAAAAGAATATTAAAAGAGTATTAAAGGAATATTAAAAGAGTATTAAATTAAAAGTATTAGGAGTATGTCGTATTGGACTGAATAATACTGAAATTATACTTCGCAAATGAGTACAAAGTATGAAACTAGTATATGAAAGGATATTAGATATCAAGTATTAAGTTAATATACCACGAAATATTCGAGTATTAAGTCTGGTCCATGGATCCATGGACCCATCCATGGATCCATGGACCCATCCATGGACCTATGGACCCAACCATGGATCTATGGACCCATGGTCCCATGGACCCATCCATGGACCTATGGAGCCAACCATGGATCCATGGATCCATGGACCCATCCATGGACCTATGGAGCCAACCATGGATCCATGGATCCATGGACCCATGGTCCCATGGACCCATCCATGGTCCCATGGACCCATGGTCCCATGGACCCATCCATGGACCTATGGACCCAACCATGGATCCATGGACCCATGGTCCCATGGACCCATGGTCCCATGGTCGAGACTTAATACTCGAATATTTCGTGGTATATGAACTTAATACTTGAATCCTAATATCCTTTCATATACTAGTTTCATACTTTGTACTCATTCGCCAAGTATAATTTTAGTATTATTCCGTCCAATACGACATACTCATAATACTTTCAATTTAATACTCTTTTAATACTTTCTTTTTTGCACGGTCGAGCACGAAAGTTTGGTTCACGATGCATTTTTTGGGACGAGCGGGGAGTTTTGGCATATTCAAACGGCGATATCTCAGCTTTCCGACGGGACTGCAATTGAACCCTTCGGTTTTCCACGGTGTTTCCCGATTAAACAAGCGATTTGTAAAGCGATTTTGTTTGACTCCACCGAGCACGGTGGAGTCAAACAAATCGCTTTATCGTGTCATTAAACGGGGGATAAAAAAATAAGTGAACACGACAGTGACTTGCAATTTTTTTTAAACCTCAGATTGTAGAGTCCCCCAAAAAAAATGTTGCGAACCACATAATTGGATGTAAGTATTTTGTTCTAGAGCCAATCACGGCACGAATAAAGCCATAGCATTATCCTTCGACATTGTCACTCTTTTATTTTTCCGTTGAATTTTTTATAAGTGGGATTAATGACCAAAGCTATGACTTCCGGTTGCGCTGTCGTAAAGAAGCTTCTTCCGGTCGACACATTGCCGTCGATTTGTCGATGAACGGACGATAATAAGAGTTTAAGAAGAAAAAAAAAAGCTACGCTTATTATGTACACATTGATTATAGTATCGGGTTAAAGGAAGGTTGTATACACGCCCGATAATTGCGCGCTCAGCGATCCCATTCATGAATAATACATTAATAGGATCGGCGAACGAGACGCAAATCGACCAACCACGGGTAAAAGCAGATTGTCTCGTCGATAATTTATCAGAGAAATATCCTCGGTAAGAAATATCGAGTCCTTGCATGACAATGGCAAATAGACGGTCGATTAGCATCAAAGCCACTGCACCATTT
Source organism: Amblyjoppa fuscipennis (assembly GCA_963575735.1). Lineage (NCBI taxonomy): Eukaryota > Metazoa > Arthropoda > Insecta > Hymenoptera > Ichneumonidae > Amblyjoppa > Amblyjoppa fuscipennis. Next base: position 1,466,897 of record OY754489.1, on the reverse strand, counting down.
TCACTGATGCGTCGCTAACAACGTGTTTGGATCTATAAATCATCAAAATATTTAATTGCCAGGCCTCTATAACGGGTGTTACTTATAATCTTGTGTAGGAAAAAATAGTGGGTAGTTGGAAGAAATAGTTTTAATTTCGGGGGTAAGAGATACAGGGGCAAACTTTTTAGTAGTCCATATTCACCACCTTATCCTATTACAATGATCTAGTCTAGTATTTTGTCCTATTATAATGATCTAGTCATTAAAGCAACTGCGCCAGTTTTTACTGATTCGTTCGATAGCAATGTTTCACGCTAGAAATCATAAAAATATTTCATTGTCGGGCCTCTATAAAGGGTGTTATGAAAGGGTACATGAGTCACTCTCTGTAAACTCAGCTTCATACATTGCCGAATACCCTGACAAATTGGCAGCGAAATCAATAGTGTTGCATTTAACGGAAAAAATATAATTTTCATTGATCTCTGCTAAAAACAGCCTTTGCAATATGAACAAATAGATAACACATGTTGCATTGAATAGTCAATGACTAAAGAGAACTTTTTCGTCGTTAGATTTTTTTTTTTGCCCGACTTATCCCTTTCAAGATATGTGAATTTGAAACAAAAATGCATCCCCCTAAATGGATGGATTAAAAAATCTGAACAAATTCACAAAGGATACTTTCAAGTGATACTAAAATGTGGCCAATTATGGGATAGATCTGAGAGAATCGAAAAAAGTGGCTGAATTGACGGAGAAAATGCCTCGTATAAGATCGTGTAAAGGGAAGTAGGAAAAGCTAGTTTTATCTCGAAAAAAATAGATAAATAGATAGATAGAATTTATTGTACGATGGGAGAAACAGACCCGAACTTTTTAGTGGTCCATGTCCACCACTCTTACCGTATTATAGTGATTTAGTAAATATTGTCGTCGAATCTCGACAATCATATACTTAACCCATCTCTGCCAGTTGGACACGCATTTCCATGGAATTTTTTTTGGAAAGTCGCAAGAGACTCAATTTAGAGAGTAAGATCTATACTAGTAGGGTAGTGTAAAAAAAAAAAAAAAAAGAAGTTTCGAGAAGCGTACGGACGCGGTTGGCGGCTCGGTGAGACTCGCAATATAAATCACGACAACGACAAATCTCGCGGTCTACCGTGACCGACCATAAATACCTCTATTCGTCTTCTCTATTTTGGTCGCGTGCGCCCCGTGACGCCGGTATCCCTTAATTCTTCGCTTTGCTCCTTCCGCTCTTTCGTATATTAGCACTTGATCGCGGACACCCCCCCTGTTCGGGTATTTGTCCTGATCTTATCTATATATCTTATCTGCGAGCGATACACCGCTCTATTAATAATGCCATCTGCAGGTATTCGCCCTCAAGTCTCGTACACTATTCCCTACCTAAAAAAATCTATGACGCTCGATTGATCAAAATCGTTGAGAGTGTTGCTACCGACTTATTCGCTGTTTGACTGAATTTATGTGGTCCAGAACTAGTTTTGTGAAATTCGTAGATTTTTCCAAAAAAAAACAATTGCAAGAGTTTTTTTTAAACATTTTTCATTGATGCGCAATGATTTTATTAAATAATAATGATCAACCAACCAACGAACTGAACCAACTAATGTTTGCTTACTACCTCTTTATCGTCTTTTTCTGAACGTTTTTCATTGATATGAAATCGTTCGATTAAATCGACTAAAGTTTTTTTAGCCTGGCGTCTCGCTAGGAAATTTTTTAGGCCGTAGACAAGAAACTGCATAAAATGTATCCAATTGATCATTTCTTTTTACTGAAGTTTTTTAATATCGCGTCTCGCTAGATAATCTTTCAGGTCGTAGACAAGAAAAGTGCATAGAATTCAAACAAATCTCTCAATAGTTGTGTTCGCCGTTCGTCTTTCCGTCTGTCGTTTCTCTCTTAATTTTTTCCTCGTTGGGCCACTACGCATACTCGCGAGGCATATATCGAACTGCCCTCGGGGTTTGCCTCAGCTCGTGGAACAATATATGTATATATATATATATATATATATATATAATCCTCGCTATTAATGATTTTTTAACGACCGGTCCCTTTTTTTCCTACGTTGGTGGGGAAGGTGCCGAGTCTTTGGCACGTCGCATGAGATTAACAACTCGAGAAGTTGAGAGTGGATAAAAAAAAAAAATTAAATAAAAAAGAGATCAAGAAACATAGACGGGAGAGACGTTGGTCCTTTCTACAGTTATCCGTGGCCGTACCTTACGCTATCGTATTCTTATTTTTTCTCTTCCCTCTCCTCTGCCTCTATTTAATTCCCCACGAGCGCCCGCTAGGGTTTCTACTAATTGCTATAATTATATGATTCCTGTGATTAGAGAATTACCGGTTTGGGAATGGCGCGTGGAAAGTACGCGGATACGCAAAAATTAAGGGGTGCTGAATGTATAGTTACGGGACTGACAGTCGCTACCGTTTAGCAGCTTCTTGTCATTCGCGCAGTTAGGCCAAATCCATCGAACGAAATTAAAGAACCTAAAAAAAGAAAAAAAATAACACATTACCGATTTATAATTTCTCAATTAAACGAACTGTAAAAAAAAAATTAAGTTTGTCAATGATTGAACGGCATTGGAAACTTTTTGCATAAACTGTTTCTGAAATTTCAAACACATGTGCGTTGCAATTTTACGGTAAAATTTTTCTTTTTAATAACATTTTTTTGTAAATTTCAGGCAAAAGATTTGTAATTTTAATATGTGGTATTTTTATTTTACGAAAGAGTACACTAAAGTTCAATTAATGTAATCAATGTAAGCACGTTTCATGTTCAAGTGCATTAAATTTACAATTTATTTCTACAGTGTATGCAAAAGGTCTTCCCTTTACCGTCAACAAATGAACAAGTATAATAATCGACAATCAAAGATTATACCGTAACTTTACGCCTCCGACGTTGGTCGATGTTTACAGACGATACGGGACAAAGTGCAGCGGTTGTTCGCAAGGCATAAATCCGCAGGACCTCGTGAGAAAAGCGAGGGACAAGGTTTTTCACTTGAACTGCTTCACCTGCCTCGTGTGTCAAAAGCAGCTGAGCACCGGCGAAGAGTTGTACGTTCTCGACGACAACAAGTTCATCTGCAAGCAGGACTACGTATCGGGAAAGCCGCTTCAACCGGATCCCCATCATCCGCACAGCCATCACGGTAAACATTATATCCCGTTTTATTGAATATATCACAGTGAACTAAAAAAAAAAGAATAAAAAATTCGATTGAAAAAGAAAGAATTTAAAAATATATATATATATATATATATATATATATATATATATATATATATATATATATATATATATATATATATATATATATATATTGAAAAATAAGGAATTCGAACTCGTAATAAAAGCATGCATAAAGAGGGGACACATGAAAACATGAAAATATATATATATATATATAAAGTAAAAATAAAAAAAAATAAAGAAAACCGAGAGCCGTCGAAAATTTTCGGTGGGCGTCAAAGAAGTCGGTTCCCTTTCTTTTTTTTTTTTTTTATTTTTCTTCGCTTCGTTCCCGATCTTTTTTTTTTTTTCTCTCCCCTTTATTTCATTCTTTGGAGGTTACGCTTCGACGCTTCGAACGAGCGGTCTGAGAACGAGAGAGAGAGAGATTTAACTGCTGGGAGTTTACCGACGCTCAACTTACGGTCTCGAGTAGAACCCGAGAAGAGCACTGTTCTTTCTTACTACTGTATTATTATATACATATACAAGGCGAATACGCATGCGCATGCGTGAGCTGGCAGAGTCCGAGTGAGGCCCGTTCGCGGCTCTCTCGCTCGTCGTTCTCGTTCGTCGAGGTGTAAGCTGTGAAAACAGACGACAGCCGCGCCGGGGAGTGTCACGGGGTCCCGAAGATCCCGGAGAGATGAAGAAAGAGAATCGCCGAAGAGGTGCCGTTGGCGCAAGATCCGTCGCCTCTGACTTCGCCCCGATCTCGTCACAGTTGGAGGACGTAGTTTGATTCCCGGCCCCGTGCGGGCAACACTGCCGGGCTCTTCTCCCGTCGGTCCCGCCGCAGCCGTGAGCGTCGAGAGAAAAGGAGAAGGAGGACACAAAACACCGAGCCCCGGTCGGCGGTCGGGGCCCACCTCGACGCGTTTTGTAACCGTGAAACGAATACCCGAGGGTCGTTACGTTACGCAGCGGGTTCTCTTTTGTCGCGCGCCGACACCTCGCCGCGCGACACGCACACACACGACCCACCGCCGAGCTACCAACCACAACCACTCGAGTCGCCGTGGCGCTGTCCCGCCGATCGCCACCTCGCGCTCGAGCCTAGAATTAATAAATAATAATAGAGCGGAGCTGGACAAAAGTACTCTTTGTAACAGGCGCACGAAAAGTCACGCTTTTCGTGCCTGTAAAGTGTGACGAAACTGGCGCTCTCCAGCGGAGGATGGGCGAAAACTTTTTTGCACTCTTTTTTTTTTCACATCCCAGCTACTTTTGCGCACACTTTTCTTAAAACTCTGGCTACTTTTTTTGCGGACTTTTTTGGGCATCCTAGCTACTGCCGCACACACTCAGCTGGCGGCACTGTAGCTGTTTGTTCGCACGCACTTTACAGTCACGAAAAGCGAGAGTTTTCTTGAACACTTGTCACAACAAGTAGTACGCGATACTTGTGCGAAAAATCGGTCTCCCGACGGCGGTTGGGAAGTCGGCGGGGCACTCTCCACTCCTCTCGAGCTACAGACGACACTCGGCTTTGCCTCGTGCCGTTGTAGCTCTCGATCCGGCTCGTGCAGCCAACTTCACAACCTTCGCCGAAAGACCGCTTTTCCGTGCTTCTATCGCAAAGTACTATTTTTAGCACTTCAAGTACCAAGTACGAAAACTTTTTGAGTACACGCTCGCATTGCGGATACTCGTTGCAGTAGCAAGACATCCTGTTTCTATTAATATATGATTGTCTGTCTGAATTTTTCAATAAGTATCATTTTAACGAGAATTTTTTTTTTTATTCATTAAAAATATTTAAAAAAAAACAAGGGGTAATGGGAAGGGATCTTTTTCGTTTTTTTTTTAGTGATTCTTTTTTGTTGTGTAAAAAAAGTTATGGAATAGATTAAAAATAGCCTCAAGGCAATGAATTACGAACTTTTGAGTTAGCGATTTTTTAAGAAGACTAAGCCACGTGTAAATTGCTTTGCACGTTTTTTTTATTAAACCCAGATAATAGTGTTAACGCTACGAAACTGATTTACTTAAATACTGTGGAAATACTTAGAGTACATGTTAGCTTGCACTTTGAGCTTGAAGTATTATTGGTAACTTCGCCCAGCCCTGTAGTAGACACGCGAATAGATCGATGACAAGATTCCATGTTCTACAGTGTTAATTAATTTTAAGGATACGATTATTTCGATAGATTGTTTTTTCTTACGGGCACGTTTCGACGCTGCGTTTTGTTTGTTTTTTTTTTTTTTTTTTTTAGGAGGTGACTCGCTCATGGGATCCGGCTCGGAGGACGAGGACGACGAGACAAGCGCTCATCACCATCACCGCGTCGGAGTGGGCAGTTCTCACTTAGGCGCTCACAGCCTGACTACCGGAGGCCCCGGAGAGCAGCTCGTCGGCCACGGCACCGATTTACCTCTAGGAAGTGATTCTTGTAAACAAGAGGATTCCGAGGATCAAGGTCAGTCGAAGAGTTGGGCATCACGAGGCGCTGGAAATAGGTCCGTTGGGAGACGTGAACGTATCGGCTTTTTTTGCCGGAAGGAAAATAGTCGTGAATCGACCAAGGGTAGTTTGTATGGAATTGTATGTGGAAAACATTTTCAGTAGTCTCAGGATCGTCTGTTACGCTCGGACGTAACAGTAACATGTCTTCGTGATCGACGCACGTGATCCGTTAGGCAGGGAGCGTAAGGTTTTTTGTCCACTTTTTTTTTTTTTTTTTTTTTTTTTTTTTTTTTTTTTTTGCCACTTTACTCGGTTTCATACACAACCGTAATTGTATCTTATGACACTATCGGCCTTTTTACTGAACTTTTAATGAAATCGTAATTCTTTTTTCAGGACACTATTGGCCATTTTGCTAAATCTAAAATCAAGGTGTAATTCTTTTTGAGGGCACTCTTAGCTATTTTACTAAATTTAAAATCAAACTGTAATTCTTTTTGAGGGCAGTCTCAGAAATTTTACAAAATTTAAGATGAAGCTTTAATTTTTCTCTGGGACACTTTTGGCCGTAGTACCAAATTTCAAATAAAACGGCAATTCTTTTTGAGCATCCTTTTGCGGGAATTCGTCGAAATAAAAAAAAAAATATGTTATTACATCAACTTGCGAACGATGCTCCTCGAGGAATACACTCTTCGACAACTATATCACTCGACACTGCTCGCCCTTTCTACCGACTGTATATAACTCTGAAGAGAATCAGAAGAGCCGGAGAAAGAGGCTCGCTTCTGGTATATCTAAGCGGTTCGTTACAAGGGTTCGTCTTCGAGGGGTGGCCCCGTTGTGTGGTGTGACACTGTCCAAACATTTTCTTTGTCCGGTGGTTAAGACCTCACCGCGTGGCTGCATAGAGCTCGATATATACTTAGATTATCGTAGGCCCTATGGATTTCAATGGGGGAACAGTGGGGGGGGAGAGGTAGAGGAGCCAGAGTGGGAGCCCCCGTAATAATTCTATAGGGGTTTTCGACGGCTTCGGGACTCCCCTAGCGGATCCTGTGTGCGGATCAGCGATACGCGTCGATGGGTTACGGATACATTATACGTATACCTCCTCGCGTTAGCCGAATGTTGTCGGAGATAAAAAAAAAAAAAAAAAGGAAAAAAAAATTAGTATCAGCAGAGAAAAAAATTGCGGTGGGCCATTCGGTCGAGACTATCCGTCCTACTAATTTCCACGCATAAGATAGGAATTTTCGTACAGGGAGCGGGCCAAAAATGGACTACTTCGGCAAACTTTGTCGCGGGACACAAATAAAAGTTTTTTTTGTTGTTTTTTCTTTTTATCTCGAGTGGAGCAAGTCCGTTTTGCTCAACTCTCCACTTAACACTGTGCATCTCAATTTACATTCGATTTTATCCAGTGAGATGTAAAGTCGATGGTTATTTTTATGGCTGATTTGATTGTAAAGGCTCGCTCGACGGCGATCCCGAGACGAGGGACAGTCAAACGGAGAACAAGAGCCCCGACGGCGGCGCGGGCGGTGGAAGCGGCGATGGCGGAGCTGGCTCCAAGAGACGAGGTCCAAGAACTACTATCAAGGCGAAGCAATTGGAGATACTGAAGACCGCTTTCTCGGCAACACCGAAACCAACGAGACACATAAGGGAACAGCTCGCTAAAGAGACCGGTTTGCCTATGAGGGTTATACAGGTGATTTGTCATTAATATTCATTCATTTATTTATTTATTTACTAGCAGTTATGTTGGCTCGCTCGCACGGATTTCCTAAATTAATTTTGATTGTATCTCCACTACAATAAGAACCCTCTGAGTTTTACTGAAAGGGAAAGCTTGGGGACGGGGGGGTTGGTACAAACATCAAAACCAAGAAACAAACCGAAAATTTTCCAAAATATATACAAGATGTATTCTTATATAGATATCGGCCAAATATTATAATGCTACTTGGAGGAGTCTCATATTATCATAATTATCGATTAGCTTACATAAAATTAACGATGTAAATAATATTACATGAGAAGATAATAAATAAACAAAGGGAATTATAAATGGAAAGTTGCTTCCACAAAAAGGATCAGAATTTGCCAGATGGAAAAAGGATATTTAACTTTTTCTTAAAACTTCTTTTTAAGAATCACCCTAGTGCATATATATATTTGAGCACAACTGAAAGAGATCTTGCGGATCAAAATGTTGTCTAAAGTGTTCTAAACTTTCATCTGCTTCCGATCTTCAGGTCTGGTTCCAAAACAAGAGGAGTAAAGAGCGAAGATTGAAGCAGCTGACGTCAATGGGCAGAAGTCCGTTCTTCAATGGCTCGAGAAAGATGAGAGGTTTTCCGCTGAACCTGAATCACGGTCAACTCGGTGGCGAGGACATACCACCCGCGGGATTCCCGTATTTTCCCGCTGACAAGTTCGAGTTCGGATACGGTGGTCCGGTGGCTTTTCATCACGAGTTCTTCGGGGGTCATCCCGGTCCCCACCCGCACGGACCACCTTTCCCCGGTCCCGGCAATCCCGGTGAGTAACCGCTGCGCAATACTCATCGTCGCCCGACTCGGATAGCCAATGGACGCCAAATTATCGAGACGTTTGAAAAAAAAAAAAAAAAAAAAAAAATAAAGAAATAAAAGAATTTAATACCGTGCCATTCGTTGCCAATTATGGAGGACCAGGATTTGTCAAACGCTTGTCGAAATGATCGAATTAGTTTGTTCGCGACGTTGAGATCGGCAAGAGGAGTTCCACGGTTCAACGCGCAAAATTTACCAGTTCAACATAATTTCAACGCTATCACGTCCGATGTTACGACAGTCGGATTTTGGTAATATTTTTTTTTCGGCTCTACACGAGTTTTTTTTTTTTGGGTTTGTACATCGAGGCAAGCGACGATATCGAGAGTAATGGACGGTGTCGTGGTGGAAAAACGTTAATTGCAAACGGAACAACGCCAAATTAGTAAGACGTTTGAAAAAAAAAAAAAAAAAAAGTTGAAGATTGAAATTTTCATATCGCTTCCTCATAAAAGTACAAAATTGAAATTATCATAAGGCTTCCTCACAAAAAATAAAAGAATTTAATGCCGTGTCTTTCATTGTCGATTCGGGACAACAAGGATTTGTCGAACGTTTGCCGTAATGATCGAGTTAGTTTTGTTCGCGACCCTTGAAATCGGCAAGAGAAGTTCTACGCTTCGACGCAAAATTTACTGGTTCGCTAAAACTTTAACGCTCTCATCTCCGATCGTACGATAGTAAGATTTTGGTAATCTTTTTTTTTTTTTTTTTTTTTGTCTCTAAACTACTTATCTTTGGGTTTGTGTGTTGTTGGCACAAGAGGATGTAATTTTTTACCGATGTTGAGAGCTCAAGTCGCGCCCATACGAAGATCTCGGGGAACAACGGATTCGGAGATGGCAAAATGGTACGATGTTTTTCTGAAATCAGTTCCAAATCTGTTCGTAACAGGAATCGATCCGGCGAGCATAGCCGGTATGGCCGCCGCTGCGGCGGCGGTCGCCGGCGAATATCCACCTCCGGGTACTGCCGGCGGACCTCCGGAGTTTCTTACCGGGCCCCCTGGACAAGGCCCCCAGCCACCGTCGGGAGGAAGCCCCGGCGAATTTCTCGCACCTTCAGGTACAACTTTCAATAGCCGACCATATTTTTGTCGCGTATCCCATCTAAAACAAAATTCATGATCCGAAAGTTCATCGTGCCCCATACTTAAATCTATTTATTTACATTGTGTTAAATTTAATGTTTGTTGTGTCTTTAAAAAAATGTTACAATTTGTTTGTCTGTGCAAACTCTCCGAATTGCGTGAGTCCATCCCCCCCCCTTTTTCTACTATCGCCGTCAATGCAAACTTACACTTACCCTTGTTACAATAATCTCATTGTCACACTATCCAATAGACGCTGTGACGTCTTCGTTAATGACATCCTCCAAACTTTCATTCACTCATCCCTTCAAGTTTTCATTGCCTTCGTCGCTTCGGTACTTTTATCATTACTATTATTATTATTATTATTATTATTATTATTATTATTATTATTATTATTATTATTATTATTATTATTATTATTATTATTATTATTATTATTATTATTATTATTATTATTATTATTATTATTATTATTATTATTATTATTATAATACACTCGTTGAAGTATGCATATCTGTTGGTCTGCGTTCTCAGGTGGCGGACAGGGTAATCCCACCGGAGGCGGCAACGGCAACGGTGGTCCCGGAGGCGGTAGCGGGGGCGGTGGCTTCCCGGAGCCGCACCAGATGCAGACCGAGGGCCTCGTCTGGTAGGACGAGTTTTACGTTTAATTAATCTTTCGGCTCTCTTTACGATACATCCGGTCTCTCGATTATGCGAATAAGCCGCCGGAAGAGGAAGATGAAATTTATCCGGCCATAATCCATGGTCGTAAATTAAAAAAAATAAAAAAAATAAATTACTAATCGAAAAGAATTCCCTCCCGAGGCTCAAAGCCCCCAACACAATGGAATAATGAATGTGCTGGAATAGGCGATTTTTTTTTTTTTTTTTTTTTTCGACCACGAAGAACGTTACGATCCAATCGCTTGTCGACTATTAATTTTTTTTTTTAATTGCATTTGAGAATCTAACGTACGAGAAACGATGATATTGATTGATCGCGCGACAGATGCCCTTGTTACTTTACATTTACCCCCCCCCCCCCCCCCCCCTCTCATCGCCCGTGTAAGATAGCACCGATCATTGCGACATACATTATTTTATTGATATCAATACCCCCGATGTTGTTATTTAGACATTAGTCATGGCGGCTAATAATCATTTTATCATTGATTTGCTATTGATAGATTATTATTATTATTATTATTGACATTATCATTATCAATATTATTATTATTATTATCGCAACTAAAGTTGCATCTTTATTAATGATTAATTATTATATTTATGTATGTATGATATTTGAGAGAAAAACCTGTCGTGTAAAATTGCAATCTACCCTCGCGCGGCCAGTGTCCTCCCGACTTCTTTTTGTTTGCATTGAAGAAAAAAGTACTTTACTCCGACCGAACGCAATCCCGCTGTAGATAATGCTTGTCTCGTGCAACCCGCCCCCCCCCCCTTCCGGTAAAAGTTGCGTCCGGAATGTGAATGATCGATTCGATTCAAAAAAAAAAATTTGAATAACGTGCGACCTCGTGTAAAGAAAAAAAATATATATATATATATAAAACGAGAAATTAAAATCCAATACGTGAAAGCTAACTACTATTGTACCAGGTATAATTGTCATTGAGATATTATAAGTTAATATAAATTCAATGATGAGAACGAAGACTTGATTGAAAATGAGTCTCAAGAATTTGGGGCGATTATCGATGTAAATAGACATGCGCGCGTGTATATATATATTATATATAATGCGTGTTCGATATGATTGGAGAGAGCGACACGACAGGGGTGAAACGAGACAAACGGAGAATAGAGATAAATAATTGATATTCGGTATGTATTATATTAGGCCTCCGAAAGTACACACACATATACATTACATGCATATATTAACATACACAGAAAGAGCCTCTCTTTCGTCACAAATATTATTATAATAAACCACCTCGTATTTCCGTAAATGCTCTCTCGATGTTTTTCTCTCTCGTTGCCCTAACCATCTTTATTCCAGCTCTTCGGATACGGAGTGACACAACCCTGCCGCGATATCGGAACAATTGCAGTTAAGTAATATTATCCAGTCAGTCTTTGGGAATTCGTGGCTATGGAATTATTCGGGATGAAACGACCGGTCGGCTGATATTTTTTACCCATTTTCACAACTACCGAAGCTTTAATCGACGATTTCGTTAATAACACTATCGGCGATTATTGCCTTACTAACCGTCCATTCGTATGAATTTATTTTTTATATATACATTTTTTAATTCTCAATCACTTATTGCAATATTGTAATAAGTGCGACGCGCTATTGGAATCAGAAAATATAATTTTCGTTACGAATATCAAAAGTGCTGATTCTTCTCCAGTTGACGTATCTATCTCCTTCGTCATTGAAAAATAACAAAGATAAAATAACAACTATGACCATATCGGTCGACATTACTCCGAATGACCTGCAACGCACCGTCGGTCATAGACGAGCGCGCATACACGCTTTCTCTCGCCGAAAAGAACTACCAGGGGTCCAGTAGTGACTACTGGAGGTTCTGCAGTTATTACTTGCATTGCAGTAGCTACTACACATGTAGTTACCACTTAGTAGTTACTACTCAAAAGTCAGTAGTTATTACTAAGGACGTAGTGTTTTCCGCATCAGCAATTACTGCTTACAAGTAGAACCATTGAAAACTGCAAGTAACTCCCAGTACTTAACTACTGGACATTCATAGTAGTGAGTATGTGGCTATTGGAAATTTATAGTAATTTCGGATAGTTAACTACTCGGTAGTACTGAAAATATCCAGTAACGTTCGGTAATTAACTGCTATTGATACTCATTAATGTTCAGTAGTTAACTACTGAAAATACCTAATAATGTCCTGTAGTTAACAACTCAAAATTTCCAGTAGTCTCCAGTACTCCGCCAATTTAGCACTTGTCGGTAGAGTTCAGTAGTTTATTAACAGTCAATTTGCTGGATACGCCCAGTGGTATTTTACAGTAGTTTTCAGTTTTCAGTAGTTCTTTCCGGTAAGTGTTATTACCGCAGGACAGAATCGTCTCGCGATGAAATTCGTTGTTAACACCATCAGCGATTATTGCATCCCAAACAATCTTCTGTTTCTTACAATAATTTTTTTTTTTTTTTTTTTCATATAACATTCATTATCTTCACTCATTGCAATGTGTAAAACACGAATAGAAACAGACAACACAATTTCGCTCTCGAACATTAAAAAAAAAATGATAATTCCTCTCCGATCTTCCGACTGTCACAAGTGGTTAAAAAAAAAAAAAAAAAAAATAATAAGAAGCAAACAACCGTACGGCCGTATCAGCCGGCGTTGCTCTAAACGACCTTCGACCGTCGGTAATAGCCGAGCCGCGCTTACACGCTCTATTACCGCGGGGCAGAATTCGTCGTTTCGTCAGATCCTCAAAGGACCATACATATCGTGTAGTTAGGTGGCGGGGTAACAAGTTTGCAGCATGTTGTAGCCGGCTATTGTGCGCCGGGGCAATCCCGGCCCGGCGAGTAACCAACTGGGCCCTCGGGTTCTTCGTAAATCGTTCAGTCCTCCTACTGGCGCCCCCGGCGTGCCCTAACATCGTTACAGACTCCGATTCCCCTGGCTGTGTACAGCAAAACCCCAGAAGACTGTCTCGGACATCTGGTGAATTCGATTTTGATGTGTTTCTGCCTGCGGGGGTCTCTCGCGTGTCCGTCCCCCCGTGCCGCTTCGCCCCCCTCCCTCCTCGAGCTACGCCAGCGCTCTCTCCCATCGAGTGGCATAAGTGTATACGCGACGGGTTGGACGGCCGCGAACTAACTGCGTCGCTCCTTCTGTATCCACCGGGCGAATTCCCCGCGGGGAATAAACGGCTCCTGCCGCCGATTTATCCATCGCTCGGCATGTGTCGTCCGTGGTGTTGCACAGCCAGCTACGCAAACTCTTTGGCCAGCAAAACTCGAGCGCTCCACCCTCCAACGTCGAAAGGTCTTCTCCCGCAGAATCTTCTAGCCGGTACACACTCGGCCACTCTTCGTCGCCTCGGCACCCGCCCACTGTAACGCTGCAACTCCGTTACGGGCTCCTTTGTTGCCACAGTCGAATTTCAATTAGGCCGGCTGACTCGATTGATCCGCTCATCACTCCGTACCGCACAGCTAGGCAAACCTCGAGCTGCAAGATAAATATTGTTCAAGTGAGAAACAATGAAAAAGTTTCGTCTGTGAAGAGGCAATAAATGCTAAAAGAAACTTTTATCGATATGTTTGATAAATCAAAAAATCAAACTTCTTTAAAAACAAGTGAAATTTTTTTTAACCAGTGCAATGCGAGTTCAATGATTGGAAACAGGAATGAAACGAAGAGGTGGAAAACTCCGTGGATGGATTACGTTGGCGAGGTGGGTCGAGCATGGACGGTCATGTCTCGCTATTTCATTTTATTGTCGTCTCGTCAGTGAGGTGAAGCGACACTTGTCTAGCCGTATGAATGAGCTGTTTGGTAATCGTCTGCGCAGTTTTGTCCACCGCTTGGAAATATGAAGAACAACACAAATCGTGTACGGTTGAGAACCCCAACGTTGATGGCGCGGATGGATCAGCTGACGGTGGCGTGGGAAAATTAGTTCGCGTTGATTGTACGAACTCCCGAATTTACCGAAGATCGATGAGAAGATCCGGGATCAGGGAAGTCGGCGGATAAGTTCCAACGAACGATGTTAATCGAACGGCTGTGCTCGCCGATGGCTCGACTTTTCGAGAGACAATCCTGAATTCGACGGAGCCAGCAGGCCGATTCGAGCCAGATGCGACACCGCGTTCGGATCTCCGGGGCGTTCTCTCCCGGCTCGGTAAAATTTCGCCGAGGAAGACGCCGACGAGGACCATTACAACGGGGTCGTCGGCTACGCTCCCGAGGGAGTCCTGCAGGAACAAACCGTCCCGAGAGGCGACGGAATCGTTCGCTCGCGGCCACCGAAAATTCCGACCCTCTCAAAGGATCTCCCCCGATCGCACTCGCTGCCCCGTCCACTGCTGTCAATGTACACGACTACTGTAGATGTACGCACAGTAAAAAAAGATCGGTACATTTAACAAACCTTTTTTTTTTTGTCCAGAAACGTCCACAATTATTTTACTGTTAATTTCACAAAAAATCATTTGTTATATTGACAGACATTTTTGTAAAATTGAGATTTTTTTTTTGTAAAATTGGGACATTTTTTGTAAAATTGGGACATTTTTGTAAAATTGAGACATTTTTGTAAAATTGGGACATTTTTGTAAAATTGGGACATTTTTGTAAAATTGGGACATTTTTGGAAAATTGAGACATTTTTGGAAAATTGAGACATTTTTGGAAAATTAAGACATTTTTGGAAAATTGAGACATTTTTGTAAGTCGAGGCATTTTTGTTAAATTGACAGACACTTTTGTAAAATGGGCAAGATTTTTTGGTAAAATTAACACGTAAAGAATTGTGGACGTTTGTGAACAAAAAAAACTTTGGTGCCTATTTCACTGTGCACAGCGTATACATAAGCCTCAGTCCGACATACACAAACCGGATGGACCATCCATTGAATTTTCATTCTTGCCAGTAATGTGGTCGACAGATCGGTTTCAGATTAGCGGAAAAAAAAAAATACACTCGATCATGAGATCAGGGGAATAGCGGGGGTAAAATGGAGTTCCATTGGAAACGAGACTTTTGCTAAAAAAAAAAAAAAATATGATCCATTTTGCCCCACGGTTCCGTTTCGCCCCGATGCCTTTTCCCCCTACATTGGCCGAAGATTTTTTTCAAGCTTCCGATCGAGAGTGCACAACGGCGGCAGTACGAAAAAAAAAACAAAAACACGCACCCCTGCGAGGGGAGCGAGCGGGGATAAGAAGGGAGTGAGGCTGACACAGCGAAGGACGAGAACAACGTGGGGCGAAAATGTCACGGTTCAACGCGTTCGAGGCTCACGTGTCGGCACACGTGCCGAGACTCGGCGGCGAGCGCGCAAGCCAGCGTCCCGATTCTCGTCTCGCTTTCCACTCTTTTGCCGGCTCGGCCCGTTGCTGCAACGCTTGCGCCTAATACTACGAGTATACACAAACCGCGCTGTGCATGCGAAGTCCCTTTAACGCTCGAGTTCGCGAGTGTCGGAGATAGCGGGGCAGCGTTGTTGACAATCGTCGAAGACTCGAGATTTTTTTTATTTTGTTTCTCTTTAAGGCTTCAGATTCTGTAGTGTGCCATCCAGTCATCTTCGCGGATCAATTATTCAATTCGATTCAAATCAGGCTCAAAGTTTGATACTTTAAAAGTTGATATCAAGATAGTGAACCGTAGCAGTGGCAAACAAGCGCAATTTCTTGCCCGACGGGCTTTGCTGTTTCCGTGCCATAAATTGGTATTGGTATTGGTAAGTTTATAGGCCTAGTTGTGGTAAGTTTATGGCTCTAGTTGTACTATAGGTCAAAAATGGTAAATACAGTGAATATATAGTGGTTGTAAAATAATCAAATAGTAAGATCATTGGAATATATGCGTGAGAAATAGAATAAAATAATCGTATTGCAGTAAAATAACACCCGAAGGGTCTTACAGGAATCCCGTAGATGAAGTGCTGGAGGCAGTGCGTATGTTTAAAATAATGAACGATATTTACAGCACTAAAATATTCATAAGTGGTAGTAGTAGAGGAGATTTATTGCCAAAGTTCGTATTCACAGTTTTTTTTTTTTTTAATACTAATTTTTATACCTTATGCTAATTTTACACCTTGGCAAAGGACCCGAGTCCTTCAGTTCATATTCCTAATTTCTTGAATATTTCAGAAAGATGTCTAATAAATATTTTGCCGACATTTAAGAGTATTTGTACAATGTTTTGGAAACATTTTTGCGAAGCATTACTGAAATATTTCGATCTAAGATTTACGATCGGACAAAAAAATATTTTCAAAATGTTTCAAGAATATTTTGTAATGTTCGTAAAATATTTTCAATATTTCATAAAAACATTTTTGAAACATTTCAGAAATATTTTCGTGCTATGGCAAAACGTTATCTGGATACTTGACTCATTCGATACTTCGAGTACGACCGACGATCCGCAGAATTCGACCGCCTACTCAACGCTTTCGTTGGGCCAGTTTCTGCACGGCTAGACTATGCTATGCCATCGAAGTACTGACCGCGAACGAGGAAGTCTCACGATTCACGTCGGTGCCGTCGGAACGTTATCTCTCGGTAACCCCTGGTGCATTCTCCCTCGAAATAACTGCGGCATATCTCTCGTTTATAGTATACGTACTGTACAGCCGGCGAATACACGGATATGCCCTTACCACTCGGGGACGAAGAAGATTATGGTAGACACTATAGTATTAAGATAAATAATAAGGCGTCGTCTCTCGGACGTTTCAACTCTTTGGCACTCGATGAATACCACCGCTGGCGTGGCTAATCCTAATCCAAAATCCGGATTACCGAGCCGGCATCAGCTGGTCCGTGAGCTCCCGGAATACTTGTCACTACGATGATAACGGGTCGGATGACTCTCGTGTGTAGAACTTATAAACAAGGGTACATTTCCACATAGTTATTTTAAACGCCGCACGTTATAGAGACATGCTTTTTTAAAGGTTCATCTGCACGATGTCAAACAATAATAATATAAATAATAATAATACTAATAATAATAATAATAATAATAATATTTATAGCAGTAGTAAATCTACTTATTTAGCCTCAGTAATACATGATTCGGCGATATTGCGTGTTTGATGTCCGATTTTTTTTTTCCCCTCAGGCTAATGGGCCATTGACCGAGATCCTTCAGTCCCAATATTTATATAATGATACAATAAATAACGCTAGCACTATACCGACTATGCTATATTCTCGCTGGGTAATCAATGTCGGTCAATATTGCGTAAACATTTACCAACGAAAAACGATTCGATCGAGCCGAGCAGGTTTTGCTGATCGACTTCACCGTAATCAGAGATATTTCTATTTAATTCTCGCGCATAGTGCGCAGAGTACATTGCCATCGAATTTCCATACATACGTTAAACGCTTTGAATTTGTCGCGTGGCAAACGTAGGGATATTTGTTTAATCGTAAATTGAGCGGTGTTAGTGGGTAGCAGGTATCGGGTCGTAGCGCCAGCGTGGAGTGCACGGGGTCATTTATGGAGGGGGTGTACGAAACATTGTTGTATAAATAGGTTTCGGCGAGTTAGGGGTCGGCGAAATGTGCCAGGGGACTTGCACATGTCCGCATCGATTATACCCGCGACGACTGCCGTCCCTAAAATATAACTCTCCATTATAACTCTCATTCGCATGTTTTTTTTTCCTCTATCAATCTATATGTGTGTGTGTGTGTGTTTGGGCGCGCACATGTGTAAGTCGCTCTCCGGATCTCATTGTTGTTTCCAATATCGACCTCGATCGTTTGCTCTCGGGAGGTCGTAGGTATTTTTCTTCTCCCTTCGGATGCCGAACTCAGTGCTCGCCTCTCCCGTCCGCTTTATGCCTCGTGGCATACACCATGCGCTTATTTTCAAACCATTTGCTTCGTAAACGCGCACCCGCCTGCGTTCACTCGACTGCCCACGGGCAATGTCGACCCGCGCGGGCCACCAGCATCACGAGCGAATAGCCGACAGTCCCAGAGTCGAGCGCACCCCTCGTCAATGGGCAACGCAAATTCTTCGCTCTCCAAGTGTACTCGACGATCCCGGGCCATGGTATATTAGCTCGGGTCTGATAATGCTCGTGTCCAACAGTCGTCGCGTCGAGGAAGCGTCACTTGACTTTGCGCGTCGCAACGATGCTTGGGGCCGTTGCAGTAAAGATTGTGACTGTGCAACAGCGGTCAGGACACTTGACGAATTAGCTCGTGTAAATGCAACGAACAGGTAACTTCGACTCGCTTGTGCACGGAGAGCCGGCAGGTGGATTGTGAGGCAGTAAGGTAAAAAAGTACCAATACTGAGCCTGAGACCTTAGGGAGCAGAGCCAGTAGCGGGACATGCATGAAAAATCGTATTTTCATGCTCTTGCATGCACGTCTTGCTCGGTTACTGCGACGGCAAAATTACAATCACATGGAGAAAATTACGATCGCAGCAGTAGCAGATATCCTAAATTCTTCGACATCGACAACCAATGCCCAGTCAACTTAGGTAGTTGGTACAGTTTCCCTCGACGGATCCAGCTGAAAAGATAAAGAAGGTTCAATGAAGTTTTTATCAATATACATTTTTTTTTTGATTACACATTTCTTAACAGATACATTGTCTATTTAAAATTCTCTTACTTACCTCTTGTCGAAATTCGACTAACTTGTTTCTTACCTTGTGGTCGTTTTTATCGCAATAATTGACAGTATCACATTCACAAGCTCTCGGCTCTTCTTTACTGTTTCTATCGGGGAGCACTTTATTTCTTTTTGTAAATCAGATTAGACTCGGACGGAGAGAAATGTAAGAGTCCGTTCCCATGATGTGCAGGAGCGGCGAACTGACGAGGAGGGACAAGTGTGCACTGGTGCGAATCGTCGAAACTACACCGTAAGCTTCGCTGTTCTGGCCCACGAGCACGAGTCAAGTGACTCTCTTTCGTCATGGACGGGGTTCCCGCGCGTGCCTCTCTCTCTCTCTCTCTCTCTCTCTCTCTCTTTCTCTCTCCCCTCATGTTGCACTTGTAGTTTGCACAGCGTCGGAGAAAGTTGGACATAGCTATGTTGGATGTATCAACTATGTATGTACCATGTATTTTCTCCGTCTCCTTTCCGCCGGGGCACCAACCCCTGCAGGCATTAAAACTCGCTTTGCCACCCCTCGCTGATCGCTTTTCCCTTCGCTGCCACCGTTCGTCTCTTGAGATGAGACTTTATTTTCGTTCGTAGCTGGTTTTACTGGCGCACCCTCAGGCATAACATATCCAGGCATCCTATGCACTGAGGGCCGTCTTGCTCGTCGTCGCACACGGTTATGAATGTTATGAACCAGCCTCTCCATATTTGATTATTTATATTCTAGTGGTGGTAGCAATACTAGTACGGATTCATTGCCAATGCGTTACATTGCGTTTGGGGACTTGTAATTAAAAGAGTGCGTACATTAATCATTGACGATCTCGTATCGCCAATTAACCATCGACCAAAGTTCTTCGGTCCAGGATTGTCATGGATGTTGTAGGTGCTTCATTCGTTCGCTTCGCTTTGATTAGCGATGTTCTCGTTTATACTTTTTTCTTACTTGATTGAAGCAGCGATCGCTGATCGACATTGTACAGTGGCAACTTTTTTTTCCCAAACTTGTTGGGAAACAAAAAGTTTGCTAACACGATAAAAACTGGTGCAGAACGGACGAGCCGTAAATTGCGCTGGTCCAACTTTCTAGCCCGGGGATTTCGAACAGACGCCGATCCCGTATACAACGCTCATACACGGATGGCTTTTGTAGCTTACCGAGCTGTTGAACGTGAAAAAGATGCACGCCCACCATCTGTCCATTATATACCACACATCCCCATGCCCGCTCCCGTGAAACTATCCATCAGACCCTTCGCAACACGA
Organism: Amblyjoppa fuscipennis; assembly: GCA_963575735.1. NCBI lineage: Eukaryota > Metazoa > Arthropoda > Insecta > Hymenoptera > Ichneumonidae > Amblyjoppa > Amblyjoppa fuscipennis. Next base: position 1,446,914 of record OY754489.1, on the reverse strand, counting down.
TTTTAACGCCACGGTCACGACTGACTGGCATAATAAATATACGTGTATTCGAGTTCTCGAACTCAATCTCTTCGTAAGTCTAAACGTATAATTCTTTTTTAATCCGAAGGCATTAGGCAAAAAGACACGAGAGACATTTAAAAAAAAAAAAAAAACCAAAACAACAAATAATTTCAACATGATCACTTGTTACAGAAAAAGCCACTGTTAACTCCCAAAAACGGATAGGTAAATGAAAGAATACAAAATGGATTGCTTATCGTCCGTTGTAGTCTACTGTTACAGTTTTATGTAAAAAAAAAAAAAAAAAAAAAAAATTGTGTAACCGTTACACAACATACTTGTTATAATTTTAATGCAACTCTCGTGTGAATCACATAATGTTAATGTTCTATAACGCAATTAGATTACAATAATCTAATTGGTCACTGCAACGTTTGCGTAACATCTTCATGACACTGTCTATAACCATTGCTAATCTGCAGCCAATGTTAATGTGACAAAGTGTGGTAGCATTACGATTATAACGCCCGGCATCATACAGGTACACAACATGCTTATAGCGACGTTACAACAAACAAACAATTACATTGCCGAGACGAAAATGCCAACTCGCATGTAACACTCTGGTAATATTACCTTGTTACCTTCAGTTGCATTGCTGTTACATTGCAAAATTACTGTATTCACTCGTTATCGTTAGATACAATCTCGAGTGACGTCAATAAAAAATGTATGAATAATGTTTTACCCTATCGAGCGATAAAATCAATGCTTAGCCTCGCGACGATTAAACGGTACATTGGATACCCATACAATACCGTAAGTGACTTTCCCGAGTTAGCGTCGAATGAATTTTTCCACTAAGCTTTTCTTGGTTCGATCTTTAATCGCGACTGTCAACGATAACCTCGAAGTCGCTCGTGTGTCGCCGTGGCGTAACCGTACTCGAGGACAGTCGTTGGACGAATGGAGATCATCGTCGTCGTCGCGACGGCACGGAACAGGTGTTCCCGCAAAACGTTGGTGTGTCGCTGGCGACGGGAATGAACGACGAGCGACAAGTTAACCTGGCCCTTTTGTCCTCCTCTCGCGTTTGTCTACCGGTCCATTCAACGAGGGGTGAATATTATATCGGCACTTTATGACGGGTTATACGGCAACGCGTTGCATCACTGCTCGTAGAAGCGCACACGCTTATAGAGAGCACGAAGTAGCGTGGTAGGTTAGACGCTGCTTGTGCCGTGTAGCGGGTGACGTCGAGCGGCGAGGGTTCCAATCGGCAAGGCGAATAGAGGTCCTGTGCGACACTGCATGGGGTCTCCGGGTACTTAGTTACGGTGCTCGTCGCGCGGGAAGGGGAACATGGCGCCCCCCCACTGGCAAACCCGGCGAATTAGCCTTGGCTAATGTTATCACGGCCTCTCGCGGAACACGGACAAGGGAACATCGGCAAACACGCGTCCCGGTAGAAAAACGAATCGGCAACAATTTTCACGGACCGGAAATGTTGAATTACGTTATATAGCCGGCATCGAGAGCGGTACGAACCGCTAAAGGCCGTCGGCACGCTGGAAGATCGAGGGGCGAGAGGAGGGACGACGACGACTCGGAGAGGAGGCAAGGTAAACGAGGCAACGAGAATATAAACGAAAAAAATAAAATATATATATACATATATATATATGTATTAAAGAAAGAAAGAAAAAAAAAAAGAAGGAGAGAAACAACCTCACTCCCTCTGGCAAAAGACGAAAGGTGGTCCCGGGAGGCTGACCCCGTGGCTCCGTCACGTACTCGCAGATCCGGCAGACTGCTCGGTATATATGCGGCTTCGGCCGCTACGCCGCCGGCCGGTCCCGCAGTCGGCTGACTCCCGAGCGCGCTCTGGGGTACGCCTCGAGGACCACGTCGACTGCGATGAGAGTTTCGCTAAGGTGGCTCTAAGAGGGCTCTCACTCGCTCGCTCGCTCTCTCGATCACCGCAGCCGCATGTCCTCTACCCGTACTCTACTCACGGCCAGAAGGCAAACCTGCCTTCGAGCGAGAAACCTCCGGGGCGACCCACCTTCTTCTTTCAACCCTATACTTAACATCCTCCTGCCTTCTCAACCGATATACCGGTGAAACCTTCTGAAAAGCTCTCCCACCACACTGACCGGCAACACAACACCGACAAATCCACCGAACCGCCGTGCAGAGACCCACATCCGAGTCGTACCATTTTATATATATACATACTGTATTATAAAATAAGAGTGCACAAGAATCCTCCACTCTGCTCTGCGTACTTTGCACTACACTCTCGGCTTTTCAACTGTACAGCATAGTTGCATTATGCACGGCGTATAGCACATAAACGTCTCGAGATTAAGTTCTGAAGGAGTAACTGACCGCACTGTGTATATATATATAATGTACATATATGCATATATAGATGTTACATAGACTATATATATATATATATATATATATATATATATATATATATATATATATATATATATATATAAAGATGTCGGTGGAAACGGTATAGTATTGGAGGCCGTGAATATAGTATAGCGGGCAGCCGCTGCTGCTGCCGTTCCTGATCCCGCTCCCGCTTCATGCTCCTGCCGATTGCCGTATGGGTAGATACTTGGGTCCGGTCGGCACTGTGTTATTATTCCTCCGACATTATCTATAATTCCGAAGCGGGCAGGAAGCCCACTTAGGGATTGTGATAGGCCCCCCGTGATTAAGACCCCTCGAGCTTACGTACACCTTACGTACAAAGAAAAGGTCGAACGATTAGGAATGAGAGAGCCGGAGAAAGAGAGACGATAACGTCGAGTATACCACGACGCAAAGGCGATTCGAATCCGGGCACGCAGGCATCGAGTCTTCGACATTTTTTTTTTTTTTTTGCGTTAACTCGAAGTGTTTCGAAAAAATTGATAGATTGCAATGTTAAAAATTTCTGTCTGAAAATTCATGAAATGTGTATGAAGTTTTATGCATTTAGAGTAGATGAAGTTTCATTGAGACTTATGTATGAATATTGCATTACCGGTATTATCAAAAAGAATATTGTTTGTATAATATTTGTAATGATAACATAATTTTCATACACGGATGTGTTAATTTTCAATGACATCGCCGGTAATTTTACTATACAGATATTGCATTTAAGATGACTTTATTAAAATTCAAATACAGGGTATATGAATTCCAATTTCATATACCGAGGTTCTATATTTCGTATAACTTTGTATATTAAACCTGTGTCCAAATTTCACAATATTTCTAACAGTGTGATGTATTTTTGCAGTGAATCCGATTCTGGTGTCGATGTCGACGCGAAAATCACGGCGGACGTTCTTAATGGCCAATTCTTTTTCCTCTTCTTGGGTAACCGTGACCGATGACCGGACCGCGCTGCGGTTGTACGAAATATGTGAAAGATACACCGGTTTATCGGCGCCGATTTGATCTCCGTCGCCGAGGCTACCGCACCTTCGGGTGCGCACGGCGATGAATTGATTCGTCGGTGGGCCGGGTGTACTTCGGTCCATGGAAAGAGGTGTCAGTCTCTTCGACCACGGAGGAAAGAGGAACGGTGCGTCGGGGGAGTCCGCACGAAGACGATTATCGGGGGGGGGGGGGATATGAAGCACCAGAAGAATATGACTTGTTAGGAAGAATTTTAATAATATATCTGTAACGATATGCATCTGTGTATCCGCTGACGTCCCGCGGCGAAAGGATCAACTCCCTCGCCAACGTCACCCCCCGTTCGTCCAAGGCGGGAACTAGACGGGATCTATCGTCCGAGTTTCGAGATACTCGTCACTCATGGTTCTCGTGGAGTTGAATGTGTCTTCACTGTGCGCGCAAGGTGTGGCCTTGCTGGAAGTCACGAGAATCATAAAAAAAAAAAAAAAAAAAAGACGAAATGTTAAAGGCACACAAAGCCCACATATTTTCCTGAACGTAGCGGACCACATAATTCCATCCTTTTTCGTCCCGAACTCGAATCCCTTTAAATTCTCTTGGATCCTTTTAGATTATCTTTCAGACAAGTGTCCAATTGAATAACTGCGCATTTCGGGAACGAAGGAAGCCCGATGCTCGCCGAGAGCGCAGCCAGATCAAATTAATAGCGACATTTTAGTGATCTTTGTGTTCAAAATATTGTTTATACTAGTTATTAACTATTACAAAATTATTGCTTGCATTATAATAGTAACATAACGTCAAAAGTTGCGAGTATGTAAATGAATCGATGACCTATAAACCGAGCCATATTCACCGTTCTCACCCTCAAGCCAACTGCCAAGTCTTTCACGGTTATCTCTTAGACCACCGTAGCGTTAACGTTAAAGTCACTTTAGCGTTACAAGCGTAGCTAGTAAGATTCTTTGCAAGACTTCAGGGCTCTCGGCCCTGCAAACACACACCATTTAGAAAAAAGAACACAAGATTTAAGAGAATAGCTTTTCCCGCACGCCAAACGTGCGCAAAACTACCATTCTCGTACGGAGTAAAGTAGCCGACTTTAAAAATGCAGCACTCATTTGGCTAAAGTGAAGCGTTCCAACCTCCTCAATGTTAATAACAACGTTCCATGTACTAATAGTAAGTAACATTTTCATGTGATCCATTTATTAAACAGTACATATCTTAATTTCCCCGTGTATTTCGCAGGTTCACGGATAGTTCCGTCCTGCACCAACGGATCTCAGCTGATGCCTTGGGCGCATAGCGCTCAAAGTGCCTGTCGGAGGGCTATTAGGACAAATCGTGCGCAGCCGAAAGCTCCTGGACGTGGGAGTCGGGCGTTTTGTTGCCGCTACGATGTGCCGGTGATCCCGCTGTCGCTGTCGGGCTGTCTAGATAGAGGGGGAAGACCAGGATGAAAATCATCGACGTGCGGCCAACGTCGAAAACACGCGAGCCTCGCGGGTACCCACGTGGAAACGTCATCGGCAGCTGGGGATCTCGCGAGGCTGCGGGCAGACGAGGGGGCTTCGCTCTTGCAGGGTTGTAAGCAGGAGGGCGGTCCGGGGTGGGGGGGGGTGAGAGTTCGGGGAGCTGCGGTGACGGATCGCACAGTGGTGATCGTCGGCCGGTTTGCGGGCCTGCAGACCGCGAGCGAGGGAGTAAGAGTGGCCGAGGGGGGAGAGAAATATACCCGGTCGCATCAGGAGGGCAACGGGGTGTTTTCCAGGCTCGCTCAGGGGGGGGGGGGGGGGGGAGGGTGAGAGACTCCCGTACGAGCAAGAAGCGAAGCTGGGGTTGCTCGCTTGTGCCTACAGTTGGTTTCCGACCCTACAAGCCACCACCACCCCAAACCAGACCCCCTAACTCCCTAACTCCCTAACTCGCCTCGCCTCGCCCCCCCCCCCCCCCACCCCTCTTGTCCCCCCAAGAGAAACCACCGAAACTCTGCAGTCCGCAGAGCCGATTTCACGAACGAGCGACCACCCACTGGCTCTCTCTCTCTCTCTCTCTCTCTCTCTCTCTCTCTCTCTCTCTCTCTCTCTTTGGGCTTCACTATTTTATGTTCCTCCGACTCGATTCTCTCTCTCGCTGGAACGAGGGGGCGATAGCACGCAACTCACGCAACTCGGGGAAGTGGCATTGGAACTTTTGCGGCTCCGAGTTGCTCGACCCGACCCGGTGATGTTTATTCGACGGTAACAGGTACGGGTGTACGTGCAGGTGCGGGCAGATGCGTCTAGGGACTGTTCTGCATTCCGCGACGATCCGAACGATCGGAAGTTATCGATGATCTTCCCTTTTTTTTTTTTTTTTTGTCCTTATTTGTTTGGCATCGCTGATTGACACAACAAAAGTTTACCGAGAGTGGTTGATCGAGCATGAGTTGCGGTTTGGTTTAGCGTTGCCGTTTGGCTGCTACAATTATCTTAAGTAGACGCAAAAGTTGTTTGGATTTTGTACTTAGATGGCCCGAAAAGTACTCAAAACAAAACACTTGTCGGATAGACCTGTCGATCGATCCCCACAAGTGTTTTGTTTTAAGTATAGTTACGGAAACATGAGATTAATGTTTCCTTTTGGTCGGTACAACCGAACAATCTAGTTCATTCAAGTTGTTTTTTGTTTTGTCGTACCCACGAAATATCGACTTGGAACGTGCGTCACCACGCTTTTCATGGTTGGATCAACTGATCCAACTATGGATCTTTCACCGTGTTGTTCCTAAAGCAACTCACTATTGTTATTTTTTTAAACCCCAACACTTTGATTCTATAAAAATGATTCTCCAGTACGCGAAACGTTGGGCGAATGCGCAGGATTTTCGGAAAGAATCATTAAAAAAAAAAAAAAAGTAATTAAAAGAATAAACAAAACGACAGCAAAGCCAACAAAAGGCGAAGTGTGCAAAGCTCGAATTCTTATTCCGTCGTTCGCCGCCGAGAAATCCGCCGGTAACTATATATACATACACACATCACCGGATGGAAAAAAGTTGACGGCGGTGAATTCCGTGCGGATAAAAAAAAAAAAAAAAAAACAGCGATAGAGCACGCGAGAGAAAACGGGGGGGGGGGGGAGTGAGGAAGGGAGTGGGGAATCTCGTTACCAGGCGGAAGAGAGGATGGAACGACCAAGGGGAAGCGTTATCTGTAGGGTCCCAGGCCGTCGAGGGCTCGCCCTTCGGGAATAGCGCCGAGATAAGCGAACGGCGAACTGCGGGAGCAAACCCCCGCCCCCTGAGAGAGCTTCATCCCCCTGTTGGTAGAAATGCAAAGAGATCTTGATACCGAGCAGGCTCGGCGCGGCGACGTCGGCGGCAGTAGCGATACCTCGAAAATGTATACCGGCAACCGTGGGCACGAGGGCCGAGATACGGAGCGACGCGTGAGATCGACGCGACCCCCGACCCCTTCATCCTCCTCGCAGCATCCAAGCAAGCCGATGGCCTATGGCCGGGTAGATCGATCCCTCCCGGCGGGCCGGTCCCGTGGGAGCCACCCTCGTAACTTATGACTCAGATTTATCTGTGCATCCGAAAGAGAGAAAGAGCCAGAGAAGGCGCGTATACATGTATATCGATAGATATAGATAGACTGAGAGGAAAGGAGGAGAAGGAGAGCCAGCGAATCTCTATACGGCGTTTTAGTTTGGTGTCAATTTGTGCGCTGAACAAAATCCAGTCGTTTGGTACTCTGGTGTTGTGTTGGAGATTATGAAGTATCTCGGTGGGATGTTGTCTGTAACCCAGTATGACGGTCAGAGACGTAATCGGCAACACAGTCTGCAACACAGTATGCAATAGAGTCTGCAACAACTGTCACCAATAAAGTCTACAACAGAGTCGGCAATACATTCAGCAATGCATTCAGCAGCAGCACATTCGGCAATACATTCAGCAACCAACACATTCGGCAATACATTCAGCAACCAACACATTCGGCAATACATTCAGCAGCAACACATTCGGCAATACATTCAGCAGCTACACATTCAGCAACACATTCAGTAGCAACACATTCGGTAGCAACACATTCGGCAATACATTCAGCAGCTACACATTCAGCAACACATTCGGTAGCAACACATTCGGTAGCAACACATTCGGTAATACATTCAGCAGCAACACATTCAGCAATACATTCAGCAGTAACACATTCGGCGATACATTCAGTAACAACACATTCGGCAATACATTCAGCAGCAACACCTTCGGCAATACATTCAGCAGCAGCAACACATTCGGCAATACATTCAGCAGCAACACATTCGGCAATACATTCAGCAGCTACACATTCAGCAACACATTCAGTAGCAACACATTCGGTAGCAACACATTCGGCAATACATTCAGCAGCTACACATTCAGCAACACATTCGGTAGCAACACATTCGGTAGCAACACATTCGGTAATACATTCAGCAGCAACACATTCAGCAATACATTCAGCAGTAACACATTCGGCGATACATTCAGTAACAACACATTCGGCAATACATTCAGCAGCAACACCTTCGGCAATACATTCAGCAGCAGCAACACATTCGGCAATACATTCAGCAGCAACACATTCGGCAATACATTCAGCAGCTACACATTCAGCAACACATTCAGTAGCAACACATTCGGTAGCAACACATTCGGCAATACATTCAGCAGCTACACATTCAGCAACACATTCGGTAGCAACACATTCGGTAGCAACACATTCGGTAATACATTCAGCAGCAACACATTCAGCAATACATTCAGCAGTAACACATTCGGCGATACATTCAGTAACAACACATTCGGCAATACATTCAGCAGCAACACCTTCGGCAATACATTCAGCAGCAGCAACACATTCGGCAATACATTCAGCAGCAACACATTCGGCAATACATTCAGCAGCTACACATTCAGCAACACATTCAGTAGCAACACATTCGGTAGCAACACATTCGGCAATACATTCAGCAGCAACACCTTCGGCAATACATTCAGCAGCAGCAACACATTCGGCAATACATTCAGCAGCTACACATTCAGCAACACATTCAGTAGCAACACATTCGGCAATACATTTAGCAGCAACACATTCGGCAATACATTCAGCAGCAACACCTTCAGCAATACATTCAGCAATACATTCAGCAATACATTCAGCAATACATTCAGCAATACATTCAGCAATACATTCAGCAATACATTCAGCAATACATTCAGCAGCAATACATTCAGCAGCAATACATTCAGCAGCAACACATTCGGCAATACATTCAGCAGCAACACATTCGGCAATACATTCAGCATCAACACATTCGGCAACAACACATTCGAAAATACATTCAGCAACACATTTGGAAGTAACACACTCGGCAATTCATTCAGCAGCAACACATTCTGCAACACATTCAGCAGCAACACATTTGGAAGTAACACACTCGGCAATTCATTCAGCAGCAACACATTCAGCAACACATTCAGCAGCAACCCCTTCGCCAATACATTCAGCAGCACATTCGTCAACACATTCAGTGTGACAAACACTAACACAGATAGCACAACAGAGAAAAAAAAAACTTGGCAAATTTCTGGTTCAAGTGTATAACAGTTATTCGACAAGTACGTCTCTGACCGATAAGAGATATTATTGCATTGGCATTGCAACATTGGATCGATCAGTTTGTTTTTTCCAACGATTGTTCGATCGGCCTTGGTGGGGCACCCACCACCGATTACAAAGTGGCGCGATGACGTTTTCATAATAGAGATTCCGGTACGGTGTGCATACAACTATGAGAAATCGTGGGGAAGCAAAAGTCAAGAGAGAGAGAGAGAAGGCCGATTTGAATAGGCCTCCGATGACTGGTGGTGTTTTTTGGGGGGAGGGGGCGAGGAAAGAACGTCGACGGCGGCGAAACTTCAAGGACGGCTCTTCCAGGACGAGAAACACTCGTGAGCCCCTAATTATCGCCACGGGGGTTTCCCTCTTTCGAGGCGCGCGCCGCCGCCGCTGCTGTCCCTCCCCCACTCCCCCCCCCCCCGCCCCCACTCCCCCCACTCCGCCACTTCTCTCTGCATAACGCGCTACAACAACGCTCCGCGGGATACCGGCATGAAGCACCCTTAACCCTAACCGACCCATCGGCCTTTCTCTCTCTCTCTCTCTCTCTTTCTCACTGTTCGTGCATTACGAAAAATCACCCTTCCGGATAGATCAATTTGTTTTTCTTGATAATCGTAATGCACCAAACCGTCAGGGGTTCGCGCGAACTGGCACTGTGCAACGAACATCGTGCAATAATTTAAAATACAACGAACAACGGAAAAAAAAACTTGCCGAGAACGACGAGCGCAATACGATGATAAACGGTTGTTCGAACACATAATTGGCACACAATCGACTTGACGCCACTGCGCAAAGTACTTGAAAGAAGCGTAACAATAATGACGAGCGAAATAAGTATCGTATAACTGACAACGACAGCGCATATGTAAATGACTTTTATATGTTTATTGAGGAAAATAGAAGAGCTTAAGATATGTCGTTAATTATAATTGTAATAAAACAAAAACGAAAACGACAAAAAACGAAATTACCTTATCGACAACAACGAGCACAAGTTGGCAATAAACTGTCTCGGAAAGAAAAAATACGTTTGACGCATCGATTTTTTTTTTTTTTTACCGCTAACTGCCTAATTGCGTGACAATAAAAATACTTGAATAAAAGAAATAATAATAATAATAATAATGACGAAGGAAATAATTGTAACATGACAGAAACACCGTTTTTAGATATATATATATATATATATACACACACTTTTTTTATTATTAATTAGTACTGTATTAAGTTGGCGGTCCGTCGGATGTAAAAGGAAGAGAATCAACGGCCATTGAGGAAAAAAAAAAGGATTCTTGTTTCCTGTTGATTAAACGATGTGAAACGGCTAACTGCTCATTTGTTTATCGTAATAAGTTTCTTTGCGTGCTTTTAGGCCTCGGTTAAAATGTTTCTTTGGTCACAAACACGGACCATTATACAATGAATCAATATGCCAAATTTCGTTAAGTAATATTTTGTCGTTTCGACGAGTAATTGCGCCCTCTTCGGAGGTCGCCAAAGTGGATCGTCGCAGTGAAACTCACAACTCCAGTTACAGCCCAAGTTTCACTTTAGGTTTAAGTTCGGGGTTCGTTATCTTTTTTTTTGTCGCTACCTTTGAGTTTTTGAGTTTATCTTTGGAGTTTATTCAGTTTTGTTGCGGTTTTGCTATGTTTGGTGTTAAGTTTCGTTATTTTTTTTTTTTTTTTATCTTTCACACGTTACTTCTGGTATTTTTTTTTTGTATCTTCTATGTGCATGGACGACCGCAGGTCCCATTGTACAATAAATCTATCTATCTAACTCACGTTTTCTCTCGTTTTATCCCGTTTAAAAAAAAAAAAGATCGTCTTTAGAAATTGTATTTATAAGAAGAAAAAAAAAAACAACAACAACAAAAACAAAAACGCGGGTTTAAAGAAGAAACAGCGGATTTATGTGAGAGACGACTGACCGATCAAGCCGAATGGCAATTTCTATAACGTAACGATCGCAACACCGTAACCTAAAGACATAAACTCTTGTTTCTTTTCTGCCGTACTGCCGGCACTGTGCAGCTGAGAAACACACTTCGATTTCCCACGTGCAGTCCGTGCACTTGCCTCATCTCGCCTGTCTCGCATCTCGTGACAATGTTACTCCGGCGTCCCGGACAGCAATAACGCGGACATGAGGGAGCAGAAAGATCGCGTGCTCGCGTGCGAATGTGCACTGGTCGCCATTGGCTGTCTCCTGTCACCACTCGTGCGTCTCGCGCCCGCCGCGAGCAACGAGCACACATGCGGGAGTAGGGTGTAAATTCTAACCCGAGTATTGGGGAACAAAAACAAAAAATTATCGAGTCGAAACTTACGGCATCGTTTTTGACTCGGCGAGAAAAGTTTCGCTCGGCATTGCAAGATTACACCCAAAAAAACACTGCAGCGACCGAATCGTTGGGTACTTATCGGCTGCAAGAACTCGCAGCCGCTTCCGGTTATTAAAACTCAGTTTTCAACCGGAAATACGTCACTTCCGCTTTGAAAAATCTCCCCTTTCGACTGGAAGTGAATAAATAGCGGAAGTACGTCACTTACGGTTTGAAAATCAGCCCTTTCGACCGGAAGTACGTCACTTCCGGTTTGATAATCTCCCCTTTCGACCGGAAGTACGTCACTTCCGGTTTGATAATATCCCCTTTCGATCGGAAGTACGTCACTTCCGGTTTGAGAATCTCCCTTTTCGACCGGAAGTACGTCACTTACGGTTTGAAAATCAGCCCTTTCGACCGGAAGTACGTCACTTCCGGTTTGAGAATCTCCCCTTTCGACCGGAAGTACCCCACTTCCGGTTTGATAATCTCCCCTTTCGACCGGAAGTACGTCACTTCCGGTTTGATAATCTCCCCTTTCGACCGGAAGTACGTCACTTCCGGTTTGATAATCTCCATTTTCGACCGGAAGTGAATTCATACCGGAAATACATCACTTCTAGTTTTTAAATTTCAGTTCTCCACCGAAAGTGAAGTCATACCGGAAGCGCGTCCCTTCCGGTTTATTAAATTTCACTTATCGACCGGAAGCGACGTTCTTCCGGAATGACGTCATTTCCGTTAAAAAACTGAGATTTTCAAATCAAACTTGACGTTTTCCCCTGAAACACAAACGTATACACGCTGTTTCTCCAACCTAGTTACCCTTCAGCGTAAATGACCTTCGGCTCAAGTCAGTTTGGCGTAAATGATATACCCTACTAAAAAGCTCATGCGCAACCGCAAATGCATTTTTAATAGTGCGGCTCTTTCCCTTTATAGGCTTCATCCTATCCGTCTCCCTGGCCCAATTTCTATGCAACAAATTTAAATGACCATCGCCAGCGCGGCTCTCTATTCGGATAGGATTTAATAAGCTTTTTAGTTTCAGCCAACAGTCCATGGAAGATATAGCTACGTGGATATACAATATACACCGCTAACACTGTGCGGAGAGTTAGGTGAATAGCGATTGCGATCGGCACGGCCCGAGCGGGGCCACGCGAGTAGAGCGTTACGCGGTGTGCGGATGCGTGGCAGGGCCTTCGCAGAGCTTCGCTCGAGGATTCGTGGATGATTGCTAGGCCCGTCCGCGTGACGGTAACTACCGGGGGCTCTCACACCGCCGGCCGTCTCGTCGAACGAACGGACAGCGGTAACAACAACAGCGGCAGAAGCGGTGGCAGGCTCGTCGGGTCATGCGCTTCCCCCTCCCTCTCCCCCCCCCCCCCTCCCCACCCCTTCTCGAGCTTCTGTGACGCGTCCGAGACACAAGGCAGTGGGTACCAGCTACGAAAGACGCGGAACGATATACGGAAGCCGAACCACCGATGTTCCACATCGCGTGATCAGGAAGCAACGAATTTACGAATTTCATTTCGCGTCCCGTGTCTATCCGTACGATGGTCACGTGACGTACTCGGGCGCAGCCAGTGGATGGTTTCACTCGCGTCTCTCGACGAATTTTATATCGCGATAAGAAACACGTTCAACGCGCAAATAACCCTCGAGCTGCGGCGCACGGATATTACCGTAACAAAACACTGGCCTCCGCACAAGAATCTTTCAATTATTGTTTGTGTTTTTTATCATTGAATTTATGTAGATTTTTTTTTAGACTTTGTGACGCTCTATAACGCACTTTATAAGATTTTCATATCAGTATATTTTATTGATATCACTTATGTGTTTGTTAATATATGTATATGTTATATAGTTATATGTTCTTGTCGATTATTTGAGTCCTGGAAGTGCCATTGAGCATTTGCCTGCTCTTGAAAAAGTCATGGAGTGTCATTGATTTTTTTTATTTCCATGGCAATTTGAGCTTATTTCAAAATATATATCTCTAGCGATCATCCTAAAAAAATGTGTATCTCAGATTCGCTGAAACACATATACACATTTGTGCATGTATGTTTGAGTCAGTAGTTTTTTTTTTTATTTTATTGAAACGGATTGCAACGTAGACGAAAACGTTTATCGAACTAAGTGTCATTTATTACGTGCGATATTCATATCTTCATTTTTGATAAATGTCCCAACAGAACCTGGAAATGTCCTTGAATGTCCTTGAATTTCATACGGACTTTTTACTGAACACCATGGCATATTTTGTTATTATTATTATTATTATTATTTGATAAATAATGATTCAGTGACGAATGTTGAATTTATCAGTAAAAAAAAAAAATCTCACGAACGTTGCATCATATAAATACAGTAGTTTTTATGAGGCGACATTGCGAGATTTAAAATAGACTTTCCTCCGAGTAACCCTCAAGGGGGTTAAGATTATCACTGACAACAGGAAATGTCATGAATCCATGTTATCGCGAATATTGGCACAAAGGCCAATGGGGGGAGAAAAAAAAAAAAAAAAAAATTTGGAACGAAGGTCGAATTTATTCGTGGCGCCTCCCCTCGAGACCCCGTGTTCGGTGTCGTCGGGGCGACACGACACTAGCACGAATCGCTCAACGGCTGCATGTCCAACCCGGTATAAAGAGCAGCACGTGCCTACGCGTGCAACAGACGACGCCTCGTCAATTAGAATAATCGGCGGGCACGGAGAAATCGTAGAGCATAGGGAAAAGGTGGACAACGGACACTGCGCATGCGCTCGAGGGATGGAACGTCGACTACTGTGCCCGGGCCAAAGCATTAAACGTACGCGGTGAAAACTTCTCGAATCCACTGATTTTTTTTTTTTTTTTTTTTTTTTTTTTTTTTTTTTTTTTTTACCATCGAAACTTATCCAACTTAATATTTTCTGTTTTTTTTTTTTCGTTTATATTTTTTTTATTATATATCGAATGGAGAAGCCAATCCGCACAGTGGTAAGTGCACGCGTTTTGGGGGGCTTACGTATACGATGAAAACATCTCGAATTTTCAATTAAATATTTTTTTGTTTTGTTTTTACCCATCGAAACTTATTGAACTTAATATTGTTTTTTTTTTTTTTTATGTATTTTATGAAGCAGCAATTTCTACACAGTAAGGGGTAAGTGTGTTATACGTTTCTTAGGTCGAGCGTGTGGGACAGCTTATTATACACGGTGAGAACGTCTCGAATTTCTACGATTTAAAATTTTTCTTTGTTACCCACCAAAACATTTGGAACTTAACGTTTTTGGTTATATATATATATATATATATATATATATATATATATATATATATATATATATATATATATATATAAAATATGTATTGAAAGAAGAAGCCATTTCTACACAGTGGAAAGTGTGCTATATACGTTTCTTAGGGCAAGCGTGTGATAGATCTTATCACACACGGTGGAAAACGTCTCGAATTTCCTTGATTTTAATTTCTTCCTCGTTACCCACTAAAACATGTCGAACTCAATGTTTTTGGTTGTAACAAAACAACAACAAAAAATATACATACATCGAAAGAAGAAGCCATTTCTGCACAGTGGTAAGTGTGCTATATAAGTTTCTTAGGGCACGCGTGTTGGGGGGGGGGGGCTTACGTACGCGTGAATTGTACGCGATAGCGATGGGACAGGAGGAGTAAGAGGCGGAGGACACGCGAGAAGGGTCGGCCGACGACGAGAAGCGAGAGAGTTGCGGCCGACGGGCACACGGTGGCCTTAATGAACCAATTTAAATGCATGCGATCATCAGTTGGCCTCCGCGAACCCTCTCCTCTCGTTCTATACTCTCCTTTTGGTATCTCTCATTTTTTCGTTGCATCCCTTTTCTTTCTTTCTCTCTTTCTTTCCTTCCTTCTTTCTTTCATTCTTTCTTCCTTCACCCTTCCTTCGCCCCCCCTTTAAGTTACTCACTCGGGTACTACTTGCTCCTCTCGAGTTCTTCATTCTCACTCCTTGCAGCTTCCGCGGCTACCACTATTGCCGTAGGATTCCGCGTCCGGTCTGCCGGAAACGCGGGAGCAAAGTCAACGAAGATTTTTTTGTTTTTTTTTTCCTCCTCATATTCGATCAAATTTGTATTCAACATTTTTTCGTACCGCAAATACTTTTGGACAATTGCAGACTTCACGAGCGTTGCTCTTGCCCTATTAAGTTCTGCGAAAAAAAATTATTAAAAAATAATCTACGGTCTCAATTTTTTTTTTTTTTTTTTCATGTCCACGGCGATATTTCTCACTGCATTTATCGTTATTATGTGTTCGATGCGATGGAATGGTTTTTCAAAAAAATAATGGACCTACACGGATGGACGAATCTATCTATCTATCTATCTATATTAATTTTGCTATATATTTTTGCACCTCGCTTTGTGACAACGACAACACATTGATAAATAAATGCATAACTATTATTGAATTTTAATAAATGTCGCTTATCGAGATTTAATCGAGTTATTTTATACTTCGCTCGTATTCTTTGTATATATATATATATTTTTTTTTTGTAATAAATTACCGTCGAATCTGTTCGCTCCTTTTTCCCATCTCGGAGAACGTCTCTTCCATTTTTTTTTTTTTTTTTTTTTTCTTTTTTTTTTCAAAAATTCCATTAGACTTCGAAACCACTGAGCAAAACGCGAGGGTTTTTGTGTACGAGACGACGAGCGCCGGTCTCGTCATGACGAATAGAAAGAACAATCGTGGACTCGCGAGAAACCGCCTTTCGACATGCGCCACGGGAGCTAGAAACTTGTCCATCATTAACAAAACGAAGATTCATCGAGAGTCTCCAATCTCACGGCCGAAGGCCCGGGTCCCAAGGTCAATTTACAATACGGCCGGGTCACCGAGAATCGGCCGCGAAGACACCGACGAATCATAGACAATCGCGGGAGATGAAAATCACCAGTATCGCGCATAATCGAGAAAAGCGTGGCGCGAGCAAAGTGGCGACGGAGGGCTCCGAGATTCGTGCCGGGCCCGAGCGCCGCGGTCGAGAAATTTAGTGGCCGAGCACTAAATTTACCAGGTATACCAAACAATATATATTCGGCGGGGCACCGATATATTCACCGGTTTCCCACGTGGTTACACCTCTCGGCTACCTTTGCCCCTCTTATCCTCCCTCGGCTGCCCGCTATATATATATATATATATATATATATATATATATATATATATATATATATATATATATATATATATATATATATATACGCATACGTGTACACATATATGTATACATATATAGATATATACGTGTATATATACATATATGTATGGGAGTAATATAGAATAGCCACATAGTGTGGAGAACGGAGGTTAGTACAAACTGCGGCACATAGCACGCTCGAGTTGAAAGAAAAGAGATCCGAGAGGCCGGGAGAGGATGGGCGTTTCTGTTCGAGTTATTAATGACTTTGACTCGGTTGCTATGGATATCCATAAGACTCCAGGTCGGAACAGCAGTGGCTGCATAGCAGATGGGTGAGCGAGCTGAGAAACCCGATTCTCATTTATTCCTCGAATTGTTCTTCGTTCCCGAAGCCGACACGGATTCAATAGCATCGGAAGCCCAGAGATCTCCTCGAGAAGTCTCATTTTTTTTATTTTCGATTTTTTTTTTTTTTTTTTTTTCATTCTCACTCATCGTGCGGTATTATTGCGATTTTTTTTTTTTTAGACGCTGTGCGATAATCGACGTATCGGAATACTATTATGTTTTTTTTTCTGAACAAAGTTTCAGCGAACGTCATTTAATTGAAACGAAGAAGAAAAAAAATGGTATTCAATGAAAGAACGATCGAATTGATCCGAGAACTCGGAGGGATTTTTCAGTAGACACGGCACGATAATTGACTTATCGAAATATGGAATGAATTTATTTGAAACATTACTTATTGGTACAAGTGTAAAAAAAAAAAAAAAAAAAAAACCAATTAATGACATTGAAAATGTGAACTTTTCAAAATGATTTGAAATATTTATTTTAGTCTTTTGAAATCCATGGCTCAAAGCTTTAAAGTTTCGAACGAAGAAGGAGATTGAGAAACAAAAAAATGGTATTTAATGAAAGAACGATCAAATTGATTCCGCGTAAGTCAGCGTGCGGCATCCGAGGTCTTAGAGCGGGAGAGCGCAATGAAATAAAGAAATGGGGAGGAATATGGAGTGATAGAGGGACCGAGAAGGATGAAGCGGGTGTGAGAGAGAGAGAGAGAGAACAAAAAAAAAGGAGCAACAAATTGAGCAACGGCCAGCGGGACGCCAGCGGGACCCGACGGGGTGCCATCGTCTTGCACGAAAAACTTGTCAGTTCCTTCGGTCTCTCACCCGTTCCTCGGGCTCTCCTAGAATCTGCCTCTCTCCCTTCATTTCTCTCTCCGTCTTCGTCTCTCCCCGCGCGGAGCTTTTCGCTTCGGGTCCCCGACGGCTTCCCCCCCCCCCCCCCCCGCCGCCGCCCTCTCCAACTCCTCCTCTTATTCTTCCACTTCTTTTTCTTCCTCTTCACCTCCGTCGCGAGACTCTCGTGCCGCTCTACCACCGGGATTCGCCTTTACGATGTTCATCCCGAAGCGAGACAAATGAGTGACATCCGTCTGCGTCACCTGTCCGTCAGTTGGCTTGGCCCGTTCGGATTTATTCATATTTACGCCACATCGCCGATGAGAGTACGAGAAACTTGTTTTCCAGCCTCGAAATATCGTGAATTTCTCTCATACATTTTTCTTTCTTATTCTTCAGTTTCTATTGTTTTGCGTCTTTTTTTCTTTTCCTCGACATTATCTTTTCGCAATCAGTTTGCGTAAAAACAATCTTCCAGAAACATTCGTCAATTTTCAAACAAAATTTGTTTACAGTGTTCTTTGAGAATTGGTAATAGGCAGCTGCGTAAACACCTATTGTACGATTCGTAAATGTATCTAAATTGACGAATTGGAAAAACAAAGGGCAAGATTTTTTATGCAAAGAGTGCGTGGTCTTGCAGGGTTGAAAAGCGTGATAACGACCAGGCGATCCAGCTCGCATCTTACGAAGATACAACGATTAGTCGTATTGCATTAAACAGCCTTGTTTCGCCAGTGCACTAATCTCTCGGACTGCCTGCTTCGATAAAATTTAAAAAAAAAACGGGCCGATCGCAAGCACACTCGTCATCGCCCATCGGGTCTCGTGGTCCGCACTTGTTTCCGTTTATATCGTCGAAGAGTTAAGCACTCGACCGAGTCACACGCGACGAGAATAAAAATAAAAAATAATGAATTTTACGAGCGACGCAGTCTATCTCGGCTATTCCGATGCGCCCCCCCCCCCCCCCCCCCCGCCCCTGTTCACTACTCTCGAACGCGAGTCCTTCTGGACAGCGGTCCGTATTTATACGCTAACCTACAATCTCCGAGGCGGTTAGGAATTACACAAGCGGCATTAAAAACTTGTTGACACGAAGAACGGGAAAAAGAATCGAAAACGATTAATGGCATTGCTCACAGGGGTCTCTCGCTCTCCGTTCTCCCGACGCTACGGCCGAAGTCGTACGTCTGCGGTACACACCGAGGGGGGGAAAGCGTTTTGCCCAACGATAGAACAAATTGGTCACGATCATTAACGCCCCGTACGGAGTTTTATTATACGCGCGGAGCCTCTTCGTGTGCGAAGACTCTCGTCGACAGGCTCTTCCTCCGCCGTAACCCGCATTTCACTTTACGCGTGTGAACGCAGCCACTGTACGGCTTGCGATAGTCGCCAACTGTACGTGAGTCACAGTGCCTCGGCGCGCTTCGATCCCTGCGAACTTGCTAATAAGTAAAGCACTTTGCGGAGAGAACGCTCGTATCGGTCGTGTGCACTCGGCTCGTTTCGTTTGTTCGTTCGTTTGTCGAAATAAACGTAAAAACAAAAGGACATAGATCTTTCGCAGCAACGTCGATAGTACAAACGCGACCGAATTTCTCGAGGCAGGAATAAAGGAGAGAGAGATCCGTCCCGTCGACGGAGAGTTCGTGGTTCGGCCATTATCGTGCTTCCTCTCGATAATCGATTACTATTGAGTCGCATCCGCCTTCGGGTGACTGCCGCTACCTGCGGCGTCTCCGGAGGTCCCCCCCTCGAGCGAAGGCGGCACCGCCAACGACAGCGCCATCCTTCGCGAAGCCCTCGACGCTATAAACGCCGAGAAGCAACAGCGCAACTGACTATAATCACTGTCACTTTGACGGCGGCGAAACTGGCCACGAGGCTTCCGCAGATTTCGAGTGCCGGAGCTTAATACCCGGACTCTGCGAAAGGAATCTAGGAGGAGGCATTTAGCATTGGCCGCGGACAGGAAATTAGCCGGATTTTCGATCGGAAGTGTACGCCGTCTGAAGTTCAACGATTTACTCTCGCTGCTTTGTTGACGTAACTTACAGTTTCACGCTGTAAGCGGTGCCTTACTCGATCCACGCCCTTTTTCGAGTTTACTTCGACAAACAACTTAAGACTCTTTTTTCCTAGCCTCGCAGTGCTTCCTTTTCTCGAAACCTTTGTCCAGATCCGATTCGCTTTTTCTGCATATTTCGAAAATCAGAGCTTACCGGACTCTGCGAAAGGAATCTAGGAGGAGGCATCTAGCATTGACCGTGGACAGGAAATTAGCCGGATTTTCGATCGAAAGTCTACGCCGTCTGAAATTCAACGATTTACTCTCGCTGCTTTGTTGACGTAACTTACAGTTTCACGCTGTAAGCGGTGCCTTACTCGATCCACGCCTTTTTTCGGGTTTACTTGGACAAACAACTTAAGACTCTTTTTTCCTAGCCTCGTAGTGTTTCCTTTTCTCGAAACCTTTATCCAGATCCGACTCGCTTTTTCCGCATATTTCGAAAAGCAGAGCTTACCGGAATCTACGAAAAGAAACTAGCAGGAAGCATTCAGCATTGGCTGCGGACGTGAAATTAGTCGGACTGTCGATCGAGGGCTGCACGGCGTCGAAAATTCAACGATTTCTTTTCGCTGATTAGACGAAACTTGTAGTTTCACGCTTCACGCCTTGCGTTTCTCTATCCACGACCTTTTCCCGAGTTTCCCTCGAAACCTTTCTCCGGATCCGATTCTCTTTTTTTTCCGCATATTTCGAAAACCAGTGCTCACCGGACTCTGCGAGAGGAATCTAGGAGGAAGCATCTAGCGTTGGCCGCGGACGTGAAATTAGCCGGACTTTCGATCGAGGGCTGCACGGTGTCGAAAATTCAACCGATTTCTTTTCGCCGATTCAACGAAACTTATAGTTTCACCGCTTTGCGCCTTGGGTTTCTCTGTCCACGCCCTTTTGCCGAGTTTCCTTCGACAAACACCTACGACTCTTTTTTTTTTTCCTAACCTCACCGTGCTTTCCTCTTCTCGAAAGCCTTTCTCCGGGTTCCGATTCTCTTTTTCGCTTTTCCTCGGTCTCTCCGTACTCTATTGCTACACTACTACTGACCGGCGCGGTGCTGCGCGACTACTACCACGTCCGCGCTGCTGCCACTACCACGGACTGCAGCGCCTTGTGCCTACGAGAGGCACCGGTACGTCTCATTCGCCCTCTATCTCTCTCCGTACCACTATTCTCGGAGCTCTGCTCGTGTGTAACGGCGGCCGAGTCCGTCTCCCTCTAATTCTATCTCGCGGCCGCCCGTTCTCTCTCGCTCGAACAACCTATCAACTCGGTGGGTAGACGCGAGCTCCGGACGCCCCCGATTCTCTCATCCCATCGACCCACACACCGTTCTTACACCGATACGCGCCCGTACCAATCGCGCCTGTGCTCGTGGCCGCAATACACACCCAAGTACAGATGCCATACAACGGGTGTCACTTGACTCTTTAAAATACAAAACAGCAGTGAAAAATATACGACAGTGAAAAATATCGCCGAAAATCAGCGATATCGGATAACGATCGTTTCGCGATGGATTGTGCAAATGTGCTAAGCTAGTCTGTTGCGAGATTACGAGAAGTTTATCAGTCAAATTAAAGGTTTTTTTTTTTTTTTTTTTTTCTAGATAAACATCGAGGTTATGTTCCGTATGGACTACCGTGTCTCGAGGCGAATGGATGAAGTCCCGGCGGCACGGACGGATTTGCAAGTAGAGTGGGACATGGATTCGTCGGACTCGACGAGTTTTGTCGCACTTATTTCGATAGTAGTCATAGGGAAAAAATTGAAAAATTGAAAAACTGATCGGGGAGATCGACGAAATCCTCTAAATTGATCAGGGGAAATTAATAGCGATACCGAAAGGAAAAATAAAGCTATTTCCAAAAATTTTGTAGAAGCAAATTTTAAAGAATTCTTTTTCTTTAATCTAAAGTGGTGAGGATTGTAGTACGTATAGGTCGAAACGTATTTGTACTGTGCAGAAACGATGCGCAGAGATTATTTTCCATTGCCATTGCATTGTTTCGAGTACCGTTTTATTATTGGCACTGTTGATTTGATTTTTAGTCGGGAAAATATATTTTTCACTGTTCTCGTTGGAGAACATTTAGCAGCGTATAGTTTGATAGATTTAAAGTGCAAAGAAGATTATTAGAATATTCACCAACGAGAAATTTATCGATATCACAGGTGATCGAACCGTAATGCCGATTACGAGTATACTACGTCTGAACGGTGAAAGTTATAAGTACTACGAGGGACACCCGTCGCTCGTCGCGAAGTATACATTATAGGCAAGTGGCGCAAGTTCAAAATCGAATGGAAGAAAGCGGAATTGTTCATTAGAACGACTGTTCGCCGAGCGATTTCACGATATAACAGGGCAGCTTTCAATCGAATCTGCTGACATCATCAGCTTGCCTCGATATTATTATATAAATGCGTATAATACAAATTGGCAGTTACACGCTACTTGTGACTCGTGCCGTTTATATATGCAATGTACACCGAGAAAAAAAAATGTTGAACCAAAAGTCTGTTATTACAAGTAAAGCATAGTTTTGCTAAACGCTGTAAAAAAATTTTTTTTTTGAAAATTACTGAACAGTATTGGAAGCTTTTTTTTTACATAAACTGCTTCTGAAATATCAAATACATATGCGTTGCAATTTTACAGTAAAATTAGTATTTGTGATGGAAATTTTTGTAAATTTCAGGCGAAAGATTTGTAATCTTAATATCTCGTATTGTAATTTTACAGTGAAAGTACATTAGTGTTCAATTAATGTAGATAATGTAAGGAAATTTCAATTTTCCGTAAATTAAATTTACAATTTTTTTTGTTTACAGTTAACGATTATTTGCTTCGGTCGATACAAAGTTTGTTGATTCAAACATTATTCGTGTGCCAACCAAATAACATCTTTGACCGTATGTCAACGCGCCTCGGTTGATCTAACCGTTTCCTTTTCTCAGTGTATGTATATATATATATATATAGGGCATTTGGTACCATTTCAACCTGCGCCTAATCCTTCACAACTTCTGTTGGGGCTGCAATTTTTTTATATAATTGAACTAACTCTCAAGAGCACTTTGATTTTTTTTAGATTTTTGAAAACTATTTATAATTGTTTGTGATTTAAAAAATGAACTTATTGACCGCCACGATTAAATATCTGTAATAATTCTGAAAAATGTTGTGTTATACATTTTAAAAAAATTAGGATTTGAGCCGGACTGGGCTGGCCTCGACTTTAATTTTTCCTAATAAAAAAAAATAGTAAAAAAATTGTTTATTGATTAACGCCTGACCATTATTATATGCAGGAATGCATTTTTCGAATTTTTTTAAATAGATTTCTCGAACCGCTTTTTTTGGTTTCAACTTAAAAAAAAATCCCCAATATTTATACACACAATTTTTTTGCAATTCGATGATGCGACACCAGACGCGAAGAAACCTGTGCGAGTAGTCGCAGCGTCGAATTCAACGTCCGACGGAGCCCTTTCTTTTTCAATCGCAATGACACACCCGAGTCCTTACGAAAAGTGAATGGGAAGCCTCGAACATGTAGTATTTATTCGCGAAGCCCGCATGTGATTAATCTTGTTTGCCGGTACTCACTGAACTCGCGGTGTCGCGTGCGTCAAACGGTGAATCCGGGGCTTCCAGTTTTTTCGTCGTCATTGTCACCATCTGTGGGTCAAAAGATAAAATTTCTTTGAGGCCTGGCGAATTATAAATTTTTTTTTCCTCGGATATACTGTCGGGACACCTTGTATATGCGCGCGAGGCTCATATACAGCCCGCGGTAGACGCGGAGCTTTGGGTCGCGCCGCTAGCTCCGGGCGTCCGGACTTGGCGTCTACCCTCTCATTTACCATTTGGTACCTATAGACAGGGGTATACCTATATAAATGTATACGCGCCAACACGTACAAGAACTCGCGCTCGCGCCCGATATACCCTCGGCGGCACGAACATATATACACACATATATACGTATACACGTATACATATACATGTGTATATGTATATATGTACATATATATGTATACATATACATGCGTATATGTACATATATGTACATATATATGTATATATATATATATATATATATATATATATATATATATATATATATATATATATATATATATATACACACACCATCCATTCTATTATTTTTCTATAATTTATATACTTTAGCAGACTGAATTTTTTTTTACGTACGTTTGCAATTTGAATTGTGAGGTAAAAATAAAGCTCCGGCTCAATCTCTGCATGTTCGAGGCGCAGGTAACTTTTTCTCGGTTTTGTTTTTGTTGTTTTAGGTAAAAAAAAAAAAAAAATCCACGAGTTGAAATATATCGAAATAATGGGAGAGCTTTTCGCCTATTTGTTCGCTGACCGATTGGCTGCAGCGCCGAAAGCGAAAGAAAAAAGAAATGTTTTTGTTTTCGGCAATTAGCAGTGTCGAGTTTGAGTTTAAGCGAGAGCTGACATTAGAATTGCGTTCTGTAACACCAGCGCCGAAATGTTCCCTTACCCCGGAATTGCTCTCGTTCCGTGCGTCGCGCACACGAGTAACACAAATAGTCGACCGAGAATATCCCGGCACTTATAATTACAATGTATAATTAAAGTGACTTTGGCCCGTTTGCTTCCGCAAAACATACTCGTCGACTGTAACGACGAAGCGCTGCGAGCGAACGTTGAGTGCGAGTTGCACAAAAAAAAAATTACTTATCGAACGGCGATATCGATAATTTTTATGTGTCCGTCTCAGCGGTATCCGAAATTTACGACCCACCCAAAAAAAAAAGTGATTTACGATACTAGTGCGATAAAACTTTTTTTTCTGACGAGCGTGAGTGTTTGCAGCGCGTGCCAAAGTCCCAGTGTTGCAATCACACGAGCTATTTCAAATTTTACTTCACAGGGTGTGAAAACGGGGCTTTTACGCACGCGAAGCGCCATTTTCGCAGCGAGTGATGTAAAGTTAACTTTTGGACGTCGGATTGCTTATTGTTGCCATTCGGACGGATATGTGCAATCTATTTAGATCCATTTTTCATACCAGATGTGTTTTTGCTACTTGGGAGGCGCAGGCAATTAAGACCTGACGTTAAGGCGCGTGCATAAAGGAGAAACGTTGAAACGCTAATATTTCGTCATTCGGTTGACGTTTCGTTCGTCGGTACTCATAATTATAATGTATGCATGACTTTACACCCCCCCCAATTGCCTCCGCAAAATATACCTGTCGACTGTAACGACCAAGGACACGATCGACTGAAAACAACAGGTGTATTTTGACTAAATACACCGTCAAAAAATTCGTGCGAAATTTAACGAATTGGCGGCGAAAGTTGTTGCGCATAAACTGCTATATTGAATTCCCTGTGCTATTGTGATGAAAAATTAATGTTCGGTATGTTAAAAACATTGGAAATTAGTTTTAAATAGATTCACTTTACTTTTACTATGAAAGTATTTTAATCCCAATAATTCACTTTAATTTCGATAAAAAAAAAATAAAAAGTATATTTTTCATCACAATCGAACATTAAAATTGAATGCGCCACTTTTTGCATAAAAACTTTCAGTTCGGTAGATTAACTCTTTGAACCATACAATTTGACACTAAAGACGAAACCTCGGTAGTTCACGCCGTGAAATTCATTTAAAGAATCGAAAACTGAGCGAAAGACGGTGGGACATCTTATTTTTATTTTATAGTGTAGGTTAGACAGACCAGCGAGCGAACACTCAGCAGCAAATCAACACCTCCCGTTGAGACGCGTGACATAAAACAAAAAAAAAAAAAGAAATGTCGAATCCCTAATATTCAGTCGTCCGCTCGACTGTTCGTTCATTGGTGGCATTACGCCCCCCGCTATAGCGTACCAGCTGTAGAGAGCTTCACGGAAATCCCGATCGGGCTTCCGAAGAGGGAAGCAATTAACACACACACACCGCATATGGCCAAGGAGCGCTGTGCACAGTTCCCGGAGCGTGAGAGAAAAAAAGAACGGTCTTTCCTGGCCGCCGTCACGTTCTCCGATTTTTCGCTTCATCGCCCCTCGCACACTAATTGGGCCTGATTATATTAAGCTTTTCGTCACCAAGCCACGATAACCAAATGTCGCCGTTGCTCGCTGCCGTTCGTACTGACGCCGAATGCGCACCCTCGTGGATTTTCACGGTAATTCCGACGCTCGAGAGACTGCCGATAACAAAACAAAGATTCTTATTTTTTTTTTTTTTTTTTTTTTTATGCTTTAGATTCTACGAAAGATTCTACGATAGAAGTGACAGGCTTGTTTATCGATACGAGGAGCGTGCGGTCGATTCTATTCTTCGCTCGCTCACGGAGACTACATCAATGACCTTCAAGCTTCGGGTACGAGACTATGTATCAAGTTACACAACGGCCGTGTTTTGCTTTGCACAAACTTCGCTTGGGATTAAATTTTAAGACGTTCATTTGAACCTATGATCGCTCCTCAGATCGAACCTAAGTTCGAACTGGATTTCATAATTGATTTTATTATCCGAGGGTCGAATTTTGAAGACGGTAGCTTTAACTTAAGATCGAACCTAAGTTCGAACGAGATTTCATGCATCATTTTATTCTCCGAGGGTCCAATCTCAAGACGGTAGTTTTAACTTATGATCGAACCTCAGTTCGAACTTAAGATCAAACTTAAGCACGAAATCAAGTTCGATCTTAAGTTGGAAATTAAGTTGGGTCTTAAGGACGCAATGAAGTTCCGGCCAATCTTTAATCTCAAGTTCGAGCTCAAGAGGGATCTAAAGTTAAAACTACCGTCCTAAAATTCGCCCCTCAGAAAATAAAAATCAACGAGTGAACAATTTTTTTTTCTTCTCCCCAAAGCCGTGCATTGTCAGAGACTTGCCAAAGATGAAGCTTGCCGCCAATATCTTCAGTGTCGTCCGCATTATTGTTGTGTCAGTGAACTTCGCTCTTAACCTCACAATTTCTTTTTCGCGAGCAACGAGTGTTCGAAAAAAAAAAAAAAAAAAAAAAAATCCGGATCAATTACTTCGAAGTTTTTTTGTTTCCGTTCCGAGCACAAATGCGATACGCTTATGTTGTTGGGTCCTCGATAATCGATACAATTAATCCAGCCTAGGCGAGTCGGCCAGGGCCGGAGTTTCGCTGAACCCGGCCGAGAAAACGTTACTTGTGGGCATGCGGTCGGGCTATTAAGGAATTAAATAATCCGGTGGCTGGATCGTCCGTTGCGGCCGGGCTACCTAGAAACGATAGATCAAAAATTCATCTCACTCCCGTTCCGGACGATGCTGCACGTTACACCCGCGAAGGGTCGATAAAATTGGCGAAAACAAAAACAAAGAGGAACCGTCCCGCGAAGAACGAGACGGTTAGGGGGGGGGGGGGGGGGGGGGCTCCGCCGATCCTTCCGAGACCTCTCGATATACATATTTCATACTTCGTCCGCACGTCGATACGAAAAATTATAAAAACACGATCTCAAAGCGAGCTGTGAATAGACGCTGGAATAGCGCAGTACAATAATAACCGGCTCGCGATGTATTTATTCGTCGGGTATCTTTGTCCGTGAAAATAGCTATTTGCCATGGCACGGGCGTCGAATGGCAGCTCTCGAAGAGCGTGAAAATGCATTCGCACGAGTCAGGACAATCTTTCCTACCAAATTCACGAAAAGCTTTTCGGTTTTGGGAAGTGTGCGCGTAGAAAAAGTCCCCCCTCGCACTGCAAGTGCAAAAAAAAAAAACAATACGTTATTGCGTTTGTACGCATGCGCAGTATTTTTCTCGCGCACGATGCTAAAAAGTGTCTTTGTCACTTGGTGCGAAAATACCAGTTTTAAGCATAAAACCCCAATCGGTATATGAAATTAGAATTCATATACATTGCTTTTGACTTTTGATAATGTAGTCCTAAATGCAATACCTGTACATTAAATTCACCGGCGATTGCATTGAAAACTGAGACATCCGGGTCTGAAAATTATGGTATTATCAGAAATGCTATACAAATAATATTGTTTTTAATATACCGGTAAAGGAATATTCTTGCATACGTCTCAGTGAAATTTCATATACTGTATATGCATAAAACTTCATAGGCACTTTATGAATTTTCAATCAGTAATTTTCAACAGTCTCGCCCCGGTCTAACCTGCTATTTTCCGAAAACGTAGCCGCCAGTCACCGGCGTGCCAGTGCGAGCCTCCGACGACACATCTATATCCTGTGCGCATCTTACGTTTCGCTCGGCGAGCGGAGAATGAAGCTTATTCGGAGATCAGCTTGTACTAATGGCTAATACTAATAATACGTAGTTGCAGGAAACGCAACGTGCGTGCTTCCTTCGTAGGAACAGGGACGAAGAGAGGGGGGGAAGGGAATACACTTACCACTGTGTATATTAGGTAGCCAGAGAGATGGCGGCGCAATGACCCGTGAAGCTCGACTGCCGCATGTTGATGGCGCGGGCTACTGCTGCAGCCCGAAACTCGCGCCCGAGATGAGGGATGCAGAGCTACGCCAGCTATGTTAATTAAACGCGCTTCGGGGCCCACCGCACCCTCGTCGCGAAGAAAAAAATAAGTGGAGAGGAAAAAAAAAAAAACAAGACGGAGACAAAAATAAAAGAAAGCGCGAGTCGGTAGGCGCGAGTGGGCGGGGTAGGAGGAACGAGAGACGGAGATGGAGGGTAGAATGGAGAAGCCGGCGAGCGGGTAACCCGAGTAACGTCGGCGCGGGAGCCTGGAATCTGATGGTTTATGAACAATAAGCGACGCTCTTCGCGCATCTACGATTATTATCTTGTCGAAAGTTACGATTGTATATAAACCGGCGAGATTCTTCGACCCAACTCGAAAGAACATTGGAGCGAACTTAAAAAAATGTACGTTGCCTTCTCTCGTTCCGAGCGTTACTGGGTAAGAGTCGGGCATCCTGTCGGTGGCGCTACCTGTGACGTAGAGCAGCACCGCCGTACACTTACCGACTGTCGGTAAGTTTGCTCGTACACAAATTTTTCGCCTATCGGCGTTTGCCGGTAATGTTGGTAATGTATCGAGTTCGGATTTTGCGTTTTAAGGGGGAGTGAAATATCGCGCTCGGTAATTCTTCATTACCTATTGCGATAAGGTGTAATGGACTCTTCTCAATGGTGCTAATTTTTTTGAGGAAAAAGCAAATTCGAGCTGGATGGGCACGGTAATTTCGCATGCGGCCTGAATTCATTTTTTGCTAAAAAAAAAAAAAAAAAAATGAGCACCATTGAGTAAAGTTAATTTGAAAATTGCAACTATCTCGCACGCACAGCTGTTTCACCTTAAGGGGACCTGGTATAACCCGCCGCCTCTTAAATACTAATGCAACTCGCGAGTCGAAGTTTCTTTAGTTATGGACATGAGAATGAAAATGGACGGACTATATAACTGCATCGATTCGGGCATATTAAAATTTCTGAAAAAGCTCAGCGGTGAATAAGCTCGAGTAAAAGTGTTCCACGAGTAACGCGTTACATGTAGAATTTAGTTCACTTTGAGACTTCGGACAAGTTTCGTAATGTGCCGTCGAGCTACACTACCGAGCACTTACCGACGATCGGTAAGTTTGCTCGAACATTCTTTTTTTTTTTTTTTTTTAATACCAGCGTCTATCGGTCTTCGCCGGTAATGTTGGTGACGTATCTTGGTCGGATAAAGATCATGGGCGTATCTTACGTTTTAATTCAATTAATTTTTATTGTTTCGCATTGACGTCCGTCTTACAACACAACGTTTCAGATAGCCTTGCGTTACGATAGTGATTAATTAATATGACGATTCGATGATTCAGGGCTTAAATGCTAATGCAATTAATGACTCGCGAGTTGAAGCTTTTTCATTGATGGACGTACGAATAAAAACGGCCGGATTAATATAATTGCATCGATTCGTGCGTATTGAACTTCCTGACACGGCTCAGCAGTGAACAAAGACCGGTAAAATCGTTGCCCAAGTAGCGCGTTACATATAACAATTAAGTCAACTTTAAATGGTTCCGTCATGGATGAAATACATATAACTTTGATAGACTCCTGACAAGTTTCGCAATAATGGACAAGCAATAAAACAATCCTTTCTCCCTTCGTTACTTGCGTGAAAAAATGCATGGATAAATATAGTACCCTTGGTACAAAGCACGTGTGTCAACAGTTATGGCAGAAGTGCAGAGTTTTTGTTCTCAACGAAGCTGTCTTTCTCTTTCTCTCTCCGAGTTACAGGCACGAAGAAATGGAACTCTGCATTTTTTTTTCCATAAAGCATCGAATTAATGATTAGCCGATCTATGGCCGTACGAGTTCTCGTCATTTTGCTGGATGACGGCCTGGACGATGTCCTTGTTAAAGGAATCGGAGATCCTCTGTTTGTCGTCCACTGCCAGTGAGCGCCAGGTTTCCTCGAGCTGTTTCATCAAGACCTCTCGCTGCATGCGGGCATCCTCGGAGACGGTTTGCTCATCCTCGATCAGCCACTGGCTCCACATCGACTTGGCCTCCTCGCTGAATAATTGATAGAAAGGAAAAAAAAAACAATAGAATGGATAAATACATAATCGATGTGCACACACATCGCGATGCAAGATAAAAATCGTATTTTTCGTCGTTTTAGGCTATGTCAAGTAATCGGACATTAAAATCTCGGAGTACAATTGCGTTAAATTTTTTTTTACGCAATGATTGCAGCCCCTACGAAGAAGAAAAAAGAGAAGAAATTGACAATTGCGTTACCTGTACATCGACGAATTGGTGCAAAGAATTTCTCGTTCCTTGAGCAATTTGCTTCTCGCCTCGATGTTGGCCATTCCCAGTTTCTTAACTGCCGGGTCGAGCAAGAGGTCCTCTCGTCTGTAAAGATTTCGCTCGCGGGCGAGATCGAGCCGATTTCTCATGTCCCTGAGTCGCAGAGCCTCGTCCCACTGGTGCTTGGTGGCCGCCTGATTCTCGCGTTTCTCAAGGTCCTGAATTTGCCCTTTGAGCTCGTTGTGCGTCAGATAGAGAAACATCTGTTCGGAGAGATTCTTTTCGCCGGGTATCATGCGCATCCACGGGAGGCTCTTCTGGCACTCGAAGTGACGATGATCGGACCTACCGGCAGAGGCTTTGGCCCCGACTTCGACATCGATGTCGTGCTGCTCGTTTCGCTCCGACTCGGAAGTAGCTTCGTTCGCCGCTTGCTGCTCTTGAGAGCCGTTCGAGGCGTTGTCCCTCATCGACAACGAATCGCCTTCCTCGTCTTTCCGATCGTTATCGTGATAATCGTTCTCGCCCTCGGTTATCGACATGTTCTTCAAGATAATCCCGGCCTCGTCGGCCTCGTCGAGGCCCTCGTCCACGATCTCGTTATCGGCCTCGCCGTTTTCGCGAGCCTCCTCGCCGTCCTCCATCGAGTGCGCCGCCGTCTCGCCGACGTTCGTCGCCTCGAGACTGCGGTTCGCATAACGATCGTTGAATCTCTGATTCGGCTCCTTGTGATTGCTGCCCTCCTCCTGCAGGTGAAGCTGATTTCCGATGAGAAAATGCGAATCGTGAAGCCTCCTAGTGTGGGGCCGATGGTCGGCCGAATCTGGGCCCAGGCCGGCGGCCGGTCTGCACGAGCTAGCGGCGCTCTTCGCGTGCCTCCCCGCCTCGGGCTCGTCGCCGTAAAGATTTGAGGCTCTCGCGCTCCTAGAGTTCTCCTTGTACTCCGCCATTCTCTTGTTGTAACCGTCCTGCTCGGCGTTCTCACGATTGTCGGCGATGCCGTCCTCCGAGGCCTCGGTCTTCCTCTCCCACAGATCGCCGTTCTCCTCCCGCGCGTTCATCTTCTCGACGCTCATTCTCGACGAGACACCCTCGATACCGTGACCGTTGAACTCCCTCAGCGCCGGACGCGAGTCCTTGCGAGTACCGCACGCTCCGTACAAGTACGATTGAATTCTCCTACAAGCCTTCGGCCTGTAGAGACTCTCCTCGGCACGATTCTCCTTCAGTCTCTCTCGGAATCCCGACAAGGAGAAATTGACTCTCGGCGCTCGACGGCACTCGAGCTGATCGCACTCCCGCTCGTAAACTCGCTTCTCGCTGTTCAACAACTCCCTGAGCTTTTCCCTTCTCGACTCGAGCGAATCGCTTTTTCTTCGAGCCTCCAGAGAACGCGAACCCTTTGCCTCCTGGACGTTCCAAGCGTTGAACTGATCAGCCTTGCCGCACTCGCGCTCAAAGTACTTCGCGACCTCGCGGTAGTGCTCGAACTTCGTTGCGGCTTCGTTGCGTCTTTGGGCGTTCAGTTGATATTGTCTCTCGCGGAATCTTCCTATCCTGAAACAATTTTTTTGTAAGAATTAACAAAGCTATCGGGGTATATTTCGTAAAGGATTTTTTGTTGTTGTTTTCTTAAAAATTGAAACGGACGAACGGAGCGAATTAAATCGCGAATCGATCAAGGTTCGTGCTCACGGTCGCGCGTGCCTTCGCGTAATCGAGAACCGACGCATTGTAAACATTGCATCGCAGCCAAGAAAAGAAGCAACTAGTTGGCGAAAAAAGAGAGGAAGAAAAAAAATACTCTAGGTAGATGGAGCGTGGAGAGTGAAAGGAGGGTGGAAGATGAGGTATGCGTCGTGGGATAGAAACGACGTGTCGTCGCGAGCGAAGTAGAACCGCGGCGTCCTAGAAGAGACGGTGGCTATTTTCGTTCTCTCGGCACTCGTGACGTCGCCGGCCAAAAATATCAAGTTTTTGGGTGGCCGAGAGTTAAGACCGATACATATGCGACGAAGAAGAGAGGGGATGCGTGGCCGAGCAGTCACGGCCCCGGCCAACGTTTCGAACGATATTCCTCTCTCCCCCTCATACTTTTTCCCCCCCGAGTCCGGGGGAAACGACGATTTCCGGAAACTCCGCAAAACTACCGTAGCCAGTGAACCGACGACGACGTCGAGCGCTTTCAACGATCCCACTCGAGACTCGAAACTGGTAACGGATCTGGAAAGTGATATAGAAGGAAAATTATTTTTCGAAATCAGCGCACAAGTGAAAGGGCCGAGAAACAAAAATGGGATTTTGAGTAACGAGCAGAGGACGATCGAGTCGACATTCGAAGTGTCGATCGTTCAGGAAGCGAATCGCGCAATTTCGGGACACTCATCGGACTCGGAGTTCGCTAAAGTTTGTACATCGAAGAGCCGGAGCGGGGGCGAAAGAGGAATAAGAATATATTTGGGCAATCGAGAGGTCGATCGCTTCTACTAAAGAATATTTTTCGGCATCCGAGAGATCGATTTCTTTCGGTTAAGGAAGAATATTTTCGGGCAATCGGGAGATCGATTTCATCGACGATTAAACAGTTGGCTATAACGTGAGATTGGTATAGGGCCGAGGGTTGCGAAACTGAGGTAGCGAGGCCAGAACAGAGAGAACAAAAGCCGAGGGGAAGAGCTCGGAAAGATGCCGGGAGCAGGCGGTCAGCAACCCCAGAGGACGACTTTCAGACCGCCGTGGGTCAAGGATGGACCAAATCCGCTGCCAATGCCCACGGCTCCGTGGACTCTCAACTCCCGACGGGACTCCAAAACGACTTCCGACGACGCACCAGCCTTCACCAAGGTCACACTGAAAGTAAATAAATTTTTTTTTTAATTATTAACCTGGTTAATGCTCCGCCGATGATGTATCGACGTTTATTTATTCTCCTAAGGCAGTTAACGCGAGTAGGGCCGACTTTTCGTTTCTACTTCGTAATCTTGTATACTCGATTATCGAATCCTCGTTCACATTGGGAAATGTGCCGATTCATTCTCTGCAGGCTAATATAACGCTTCACATTGTGCGAGAGCGCACATCCGCTTTACGGTGGAAAAACAACAGCACGCGTTACCACCCAAACAACGAAGGATAGACTCCTCGATCGACTTGGCACATTGCCACGTGTCGGGAATAGATTTTTTTTTTATCGATATCCGCTCTACGACACTCCGTTGGTTAATTTCCGTCAAAATGTCAAACTGTCAAAAGGAGGCAAAATTTAATGACAAAAAAAAATTACTTTCAGTGAGAGACGAATATATGTATGTACATATATATTTTTTTCCAGTGTCAAGAATGGTCATTAAGCAGCTCGTTCGACGAATCGGTGAACGGAGCGGAGAACGAGAGAAAAAATTATAAAAGTTTTCAATTTTTTTTTTGTTACATTAAAACTAGTTGGGAGGATAATTGTCAAGTTTCGTTGCTGGAGAGAGATGCGTCGGGGGTTTAAAGATACGTCGTGAAAGTGGGCTCGTATATAAACCTTTGGGTCATGATTATTTCAAGACAGCCGTCTATTTCAAATGTGTCTCGTAGGCAGCTGCGTCTTCCGTCTCGCGCCTCTCTCTCTTTCTCTGTCTCTCGCGCTCCCGCGAATGCATTTGGAGCCGGAAAAAATTCAAAACTTATGCTACATTAAAAATAATATTATAGCGGAAATTATTTGGCTGGAATAATTTGAAACTATAATCGGCTATTCTTGATACATGCACGTGTAGGTTGAAGTCGAAAAGCAGAATTACTCCGGCAGGCATGAAGTATTATTTAAAGAGCTTGAAATAAAAAATGAATGAGTTATCTTCTGTTAAACTTTTAACAAGTTTCCATCGTCATGCGATCACGTTCGCCGCGTTAAAATGTGACTCCGCGGTGCCAGAAATAGAAAATTGCACGAAATATCATTCAACGAACTCTGAAGCGTAAATGAATGAATTATTTTTGTTTTTTTTTTTTTGTCAAACTAACAAGTTTTCACCGCCATGCGATCGCGTTTGCTGCCTAAAAATGTGACTCCGCGGTGCCAGAAATAGAAAACTGTATGAAATATTATTCAACGAACTCTAGAGCATAAATGAATGAGTTATTTTTTGTCAATCCTTTAACAAGTTTTTCACCGTCATGCGATCGC
Source organism: Amblyjoppa fuscipennis (assembly GCA_963575735.1). NCBI lineage: Eukaryota > Metazoa > Arthropoda > Insecta > Hymenoptera > Ichneumonidae > Amblyjoppa > Amblyjoppa fuscipennis. The sequence continues at coordinate 1,412,042 of OY754489.1, read as the reverse complement.
GTTTGCTGCATTAAAATGTGACGCAGCGGTGTCAGAAATAGAAGAATGCATTTGGAGCCGGGAAAAACCAAAACTTATACTACTTGGAAAATAATATTACGGAAATCATTTGTCTGGAATAATCCCAAACTGTCGTCTGCCACTCTCGATACACGCACATGTACGTGAGAGACGAAAGGTAAAATTGCTCCGACAGGCATAAAATATTATTTAATGAGCTCTAAAGCGTAAATTAATGAGTCATCTTTTGTCAATCTTTTAACAATTTTTCACCGTCACACGATCGCGCTCGCAGCGTTAAAACGTGGCTCAGCGGTGCCAGAAATAGAATTTACCGAATGTGCAATGTATCAGAACGGTACGAAACTCGAGATGACGCTGGAATAATGATCCGACGACGAACGGGCTATTTTTTTTACGATCAATCAATTTCCAATTTTTGCTTCATTAATTTTTTTACACAAGTTTCGTTGTTAGAAAAAAAAATAAAAATAAAAATATATATATATATTAACAATTTGTCGATCGATCGCGATGGCGCTCTATCTATCGCCGGCACGAGGATTATTTAAAGACCAACAACTTGCCGAGACTTGCCAAAGACATTCCCTCCGCATTCCCCGCCCCCTATCGCCTACCCGCTGACTCGTCACTCGTCACCGTCGCGAAAGAAAGTTTGAAGCTTTTTTTTAATTAGTCTTCGCTTCCGCACCGAACGACGCGGCGGTCGTGCGTAGCCGAGGCGGTCGTTTCCGTCAGAAAAAAAAAAAAGAAAAGGCAATAGTACGCTCACCCGGTGATTAACAGATCGACGAGATCGCAGCGAGATTTAATCGCGCAGTGAATTGAATCGATAAAAAATTTGTAAAAGTGAAATTAGAGTATCAGTGCGGAAGGCCGATAACTATTAGGATCGAACTATCCAAAGCGCGCCTCGGTGCTTCTATTGAGATCGAAGCGCGCGGTCTATTAAGGTCACGATCGATCGCTAATGATATTAGATAGTCGGTAGGAATTAAATTTTTTTTTTTAATTAAAGAATGACCGTTTGGTTAACCAAGAATTTGTTTTCTTTTTTCTTCAATCATTCATAGAGCGTACCGAAGCCTGCGGAAACGATGTCACCACAGCCAGCAGCGGTCGAGCCGCAGGCGCAGACACGCAAACAGAGTAAAATAACGATAATCCCGTCGCAACCGAAGAGAGAGCCGATCAGCGGCGGTAGCGGAAAAGCCGTGGCTTCGGCGAAGGCTTTGGAAAAATCGGGTGAAAATGGACGAGCCGAGACGGTCTCGCCGAGACCTCAGCTCGAGCGTCAAGTTCGAGTCGAGAGGTCGAGATCGCGGGGCGACAAAACAGCCCTCTCCAAAAGCGAGAGTACCACAGGTAAGAGGACCTCGAATGCTATCGTCCCTAGCTCGCTCGTGCTAAGCGCATCTTCGGCTGAATATTGCCGAAGAATATTGGGTCGTGCGACCAACGTGAGGTCGAACGGTTATAAATCCCAACGATCGTTCTGCCGTGTACGGAAAATCTGCAACAACTTGCACACGGCAATGTTGCAGATACGAATTCAACATGTCGTTGCCTGCAAAGTACACTGCAAAAAAATATCTTGACTCAAGTAAAATTCGCTTGCGGGCTGCCAAAGAAAAAAAATTGTTTCAAATCTACTTTCAATTCTTGCAACTCCACACGGCATTGAAACGATAACATGTCACCTTGACCGTCTCGCCGTCGTTCTTTCAATGTCATATGGAATTGCAAAAACCGAAAGTATAATTGAAACAATTTTTTTCCGCATAGCCATTCATTCATTGCGATTCATAGCGATCGAGCAGAAACGCGTTTTGGGCCAAACATCCTTGACAACATTTCGACCTCACGACCATTCGGGTTAATAACTGTTCGACCTCATTACCGTCGGTCACATAACTGTTCGACCTTACGACGATACCCCAAATATTAGCACCAGTCCGACAGACCCACCGAGTGTGATGCGTATCGGCCCGGTGCGACGATTCGATCGAGTAACGATTCTACGTCGCGCGCCGACGATTGATCCTATAGATCGCGCAGTTTGGGGCTATTTTGATCGTGTCGTGTTCCCATTGAGACGTTCCCGCGTCGGTCGCCACCGGTTTGTTAATCGGTGTCTCTGACCCTCTTTGTTTTTTTTTTCTCGCGAACTCTCGAGTCCCTCGGCCGTTTTACTGTCAATGATTCCCCCAGGTGCGCCGACACTGTCGAAGAGCTCCTCGAGGGCCGCAATACCGCCTCCGCCGCCACCGAGGCCACCTCCGCCTCCGCCTGGTCGAAGCATTCTCAAGGATCTCACGCCGCTGACCGAGACCCAAGCGAAGACACTGGAGATGTTGAAATCGAGACCGAGGAAGCGTCCCGACTGGGCCTGCATGATGAAGGAAGTCGAGAGCGGCAGGAAACTCAAGCACGTCCAGTGCAACGACAGAAGCTCGCCGCTCATCGAGAGGGTCAACAAAGTAACCGCCGATCCTGCAGGTACGAATAAAACAATTAAATACCCATATAAGCACATATGTTATTACTATTGTATATAGTATATAATAATTCGTTACAGTTTACACGTGGTAATTGCAGGCAATGCGCACTTTGTTTACGAGTCGGAAAAGTCTAACATGCACAACCAGCTGTTGCAACAAATTGTTTCGGGAGTTAAATTGAAGAGCGTGAAGACGAACGATCGTTCGAGACCGATTCTCGAGGGTCTGAGAAAATTCCGGCGACAATTGACGATAGAGGAACAAATGCAGAAAGCGGAAAAGGCACCTGTCGACGAGGTCGTGCCGGACGAGATGGACGACATCGACGCTGTGCGCGACGACTTGCAAAGCACGAAACAGATGCTCGCTATCGAATTGAGAAACAAAGAGGCACTCGAGAGGGACAACAAGAGGTTACAGGTGAGCTTTGTCGTCGACGATACGACGCCATCTTCTCTGGCGGTCCAATCACACTTTGGAGTCGTTGAAAAGTCTTTGACCTTCGGGACAGTGTCCTTGAAATGTCCTTGACCTTTGCGTAGATTTGAAAAGTCCTTGATTTTTGCGTGCCCTTGAAAAGTCCTTGATTCTCGCGTGCCCTTGAAAAGTCCTGAAAGTGTGTAATCTTTTCTCGGCGTCGATAATTTTGTACAACCTTGAAAAGTCCTTGAATCCTCGATTCTGAACCAACATTTGACACCGTATATGGGAGAACTTCCACGAACGAGTAAACGATCGTTGACTAAAAAAATGCAGGCTAGAATTCTCAACCTGGAAGTCGAAGTCGAGAGGAACAAATCGCAGAAGGACGTGCAACAGCACCACGAGCACAAGCAGCAGGACGATAAGCTGGCAGAGTCGCTCAGAAAAGAGGCCGAACAGGCGAGAAAGGACGCCGAGAGATTGGAGAGCGAGTACGCCCGGGTCGCGGAGGAGAGAGACAAGACGAAAAACGAGCTGGAGGACATAAAGAGGATGTACGCCGCTCTCGAGAGACGCATGAAGGCTGGTCAGTTTTTAATTATCTTCCTCTCTACTCCACGATCAATCGAGCTTCTTGAAGAGTACTCGCTTGCACGGTAAAACAGGTTTCTACATTTCTGTCGGGGATTTTCACACTACTTTCTGTTGTTACTTGTACAATTTTTTTTTTTTTCTAAGTAAATAATACTTTTACGTGAAAACAAAAAAATTGTAAAATTTACAAACAAAAAATCTTGCAGGTATCTCCGAACAAGAAATTTTCGTCAAAAAATGTAGAAACTGTTTTGTTTTTAGCGTGCACCCGAAATTTTCGTAACACACGCGACTAATATTTTTATATATATATATATATATATATATATATATATATATATATATATATATATATATATATATATATATATATCGGCCTCCTCTTGCACACTAATGCTTGCTTCGACTGACGCTTCAATGCTTTTTTTCTTTCTCTATTTCTCCGCAAAAAATGCGCTAGCAGAATATTGGCAAAGCATAGAGTCAGAGCCGATAGTGCTGTTTCCGGACGAGAGCGCGGACGCATCGTGGTACGATCTTTCAGGCATGGCCCTAGCAGGATGTCCGAGCGCCAAGGACGTCGCCAAAGTCGCCTCGCAGAAGAGCATGGACAAGCCCGATGTTAATCAGAGCGAAGAGGAGGAAGAGGAGACCGAGGAGAGCAGCGACGATGACGAGGAAGCCGCGGCCGAAAAACGATTGCAGAGGGAATTCAAATTGCTCAAGACGAAGATCAAAAATTTCAAGTGAGCCTTTCTTCATCCATACAGCTGAGTCAATTGAGAGCAAAAAAAAAACTTGATTGCATTTTCTCTGATACCAACCGAGCCCGGTTTAGATGAGGAGGAGGGTTTTTCACATAACATTAAGACCATATGAAACACCTCCTGGCTCAGTCGGTAACAAAAACTGTAATTTAAATGTAATAAAAATGTAATTTAATCATGCCTCCGATAACCGTTCGCTTTTATCTCAAATGCCAACAATTTTTGCACGACATTCATTCAGAAATTGCAACAATCTCTCTTCTACTCATATGGCACATGGTAAATGTTTCATATCAGCTTAACGTAATGTGATGTACACCCACCGGTAACAAAAACTATACTGCATGCCGTTTTGGGACTGCGGACCACCAAGAAAAAATAAAATTGTCTTTCCCTGGGGAATCAGCAAACGCAGTGAAAGACAATTTTATTTTTCCTCGGCGTTTTACAACCGATTTAAATGTATAAATCGTTTATCAACCGATTTAAATGTACAACGGCACATTTTTTTTCTTAAACTTTACTCTACAAATTCACCAAGTAGATTCTTTGTTCTAGGTTTGAGTGCTTGACAAATCCGTTCCATTGTTTAATCAACGAATTTTATTGCCCATAAACAAAGTGTTATTTTTAAATGGTCAAAACTATCTAAAAAAACTCTGCTCGGTGAAGCCGTAGAATGTTTGAGGAACAAACTAAGCCGTCGTACATTAAAATTGGTTGAAGAATAAGGATTATTCATTGAAAAAACTCAACAAAAATCTATCGTCAGGGAAATTTGCATTTATCAGTTTATGCATTTGCAAAAACATTGTTATCAATAGTTTTCATGATTGAAGATCCGTGCAGCAAAAATCATCTTCTGTTACTGTCAATAAATGCACTACATTTTGATTCTGGGCGGCAGCTACCTTAATTCACCTAAACAAAAAAAAGAAAATAAATAATAATATCAATAATTTTCTCTTGCCAAAAGGGACAAGGCGGTAAACGCGAAGAAGGAGAGGCACGCTCTGAAGGAGCAGATAAAGCAGCAGAACAAATTACTAAAAGACGAGAAGAAGAAATTCAAGCATCTTCAGAAGGAGGTGGACAAAATGGCAAAATTGATGGGTGACACGGACGAAGACGACGACAAGGACGACGACGACGACAAGGATGCCGAAGAGGTCGAAGAGTCGGAGGAGGAGGAATCAGAATCCGAGGAGGACTCTGAGACGGACGACTCGGATCTGGACGACGTGTGGGACTCCGACGACGAGGACGATCCACCAGAGAAGCGTCGCGTTAAGTTACAGGTAAACGATGGCTGCAACACCAGCGACACTTTGTCCAACTTTGCGTCAAATATTATGCTGGATGGTTGAAAATTTTACTACAATTATTAGTTTTTTTACAAAAATTAAAATCTATTGTGTCGCACAGGCGACGGTGAAGAAAAACGAGGGTCGCCTCGCCGCGCTGAAGAAGGGCAACTATCTGCTGAAGGCGCAGGTGGATCGGCTCAAGGACGATCTGGTTAAGCAGAGGGAGGAGAGTCTGTCCCTCCAGGAGGATCTGGACTCGGTTCTGGCCGAACTGGGTTAATATCACCGATAAATCGCGCTTCGACATATATTTTTTTTCTTTTTTTTACAGTAAAAAAAAAAAAAAAAAATCACCCACGCAGGCAAATCAGTAAAAACGCAAACACGATATTCATGGGCGCAACGAAACTGCGAGTAAAAAAAAAGAAATGTGTTATGACAAATAGGATCGATCGTCGGAAGGTCGCGGACGGGCGCGTCAACGACCCTGCGTGCGGCTTTTGTGCGACGTTTTGCCGGCACGCGAAGAGTCCATTCTTCCGAGAACAAACGACGAATATAAATGTGGGCAAAAGTCGCGAGCGACGTTACACGAGGATCGAGCGAGTTCGTGAAATGATATTCTCTCTCATTCGATGTTTAATTGTAAGATATTTTTCAATAAACGTTAAGTACATACAGTCTCGTCGCTCGTCGCACTGGCGTCGCTGTTTGGGGGTTACGCCGGACTGAGGCGCAGTTCGACCGGCTATGCGTGTACCCTCCGTCTGTTACGTATCAGTTACTTACATGTTACGCTATCCGCACTGCGCAAGTTTCGACTTGTCCAAGTCTTCCGACGGAGCTCAACTTTGTACGTTAATCCAACGCAATGTTTTTTGGAATAAAACACAAGAGACCGTGGTCATGTCTCTTTGCCGATTCTGTCGATTGGATCGTCGTTACTCGAATGTTCGTTGGACGCTTCTCTTTTTCTTTTCAAAATAATATGACGCAGATATAATTTTTCCAAGGCGCGCCAACATACGGCGACGAAAATCCCTGCCGATTCTCGAATTGTTCGCGCGCCCAGTGGCGCCCAAATTTCGTACGACTCCCAAGGGCGATGTCTTATTGATTTTATTAATTATTACTCAAGGGGAGCCTAAATCCCCTCTCGCTCTCACAGCAACCCTGCGGCTCTGTCTCTCGCACTCGGCCGTTCGCTGCACGGATTTAGCCCGTTTAGCCTCGCCTTAAGGGGAAGCGAATGTCACGCATCGGAGTCATGAGTGGGAGAGAGAGATAGCGGTCCTAATAGAAAACAGACTGCACGGGATCTACTCGGTGTCAGCACGGTAACGCACGTCGTGCCGGCACAATGCAGTCATGTACGTCCGCATGTGACGATGTTGTGACGGCACGGCATTTTTACACCAAGAGCTGCTTGTACAGTTTCAACTTGGCGTGGAGAAACGCGAAGCTCCACAGTGAGCCGGAACTGTGCAAGCAGGTTCTGATATCAAAACGTCGTCCCGTCGCAATATCGTCACAGATGACTGCATTGTGCCGGCACGCTGTGGCGAGTGCACGACACGTTTTTCTATCTGGGGACGTTCAGTACAGTTGTTACCTGCGGCGGTATTTCACATCACTTTAAGGCGAGTTTAACTTGCATTAAAAATAAAAATCAATCCCATGTAAAAATCGTTGACATTTTGGGATAAAAACGAAGCGTCATCGGACGCGGTATTGAATTTTACTGCAGCTAATACTTTGCCATTTTGCGGAACGTCTACACACACACACACACACACACACACACACACACACACACACACACACACACACACGCACACGCACGCACGCACACGTATATATTTCGAAATCAGAATAGCTATTGCTTCGTGTGAGTGTGAGGTACGGTACAAAGTATAGCAACGACTCTAACTGTTGCAACAAAGTCTTGTGTTTCGTCCAAGCGACCTTAAAACTATGTGTATAATTTAAAAAAATCATTGCTTACACGCTATATATATTTTTTGTTTTTTTTTTTTGTCATTTCGTATCACCACAGTTATTAATTATTACGTTAGTACACAACAGTGAAGTCTCATTGCACGTGCGCATGTGACGCAAAGAGATGTTCGTTGCAAATATTGTTTGCGAAAATTATGTATACTACTTACATAGACGCTTTGTTTTTTTATTTTCTTCTTCGATAGACGAGTGACAATCGTCGCGATCGGACAAACTAGAGAGAATGATTTTTTTTTCTCGACCGTCGAGTGGGCGGAAGGGCGTCGACCGTAACGAATTATGGCGCTGTACGTTTTTCTTCGATTCGCGCAACTCGAAAACAATCCTGGCTCTCCGATTACGTACACGGTAGGCATGCGGGACAAATATATTCCGTTCGAATATAAATTAAGTTAAGCCAACTAGCCGCGTTCTCCGAGCAATCGCGATTATAAGAAGGCGTGTTTGATCGATGATTATTATTAATCGACGGCGCGCTAGTTATAATACTTCTCGATACAGGCTCCCGCGAACAATCTTATCGCGTTCGCGTCTCGTTCGAGCTTTTTCTTTCCGTTTTATTTTTACAACGGATAACACAAAAATGACTCGTCACTGATTGCACTTGTAACGGAATCGCGATGGATTGAGAGCAGGTGAAATATCACTGTCGGCAATAAAAACTGTGATCAACGTTTTTCACGGTTGCTGGTATCCAAGATCAAAAGAAAAGTGTCATCGAAAACGGATTATACGTCAGCTTTCGATGAGACTTTGATTCTGACCTTCGCTACCACTCTCCACGATAAAAGTTTATAACAGTTTTCGATCCAAACTGGGTACAGGAAAAGTAGGGGTAGGGGTGAAGGTTTCGCATGCTCTTGAGGATAACATGCTATGAAGAAAAATCGGGAATGAACAATCGACAGGTACTAAGGAAGGGGAGGGGAGATGGGCGGGAGGGAAGGGGAGAGAGAGGATGGTTATCATAGTTTAACGTGACTCTGGGCCTTCGGCCTTTTCTCCTGGACGAGTTTAACGTCGGTTACGTGAAGATTGTGTATACTTCGAGCGGCAAATTTAATGACGCTCTGCGTCGATACTTGAGTCGTGTGCCGGAGATCGAGGCGTTTGAGGGCTTTGCATCTCGCGAGATGATCGAGGCTCGTCTCGGTGAGTAATCGGCAGCTTGCGAGATTGAGCGACATGAGATTGTTGACCGCCTGAGCGGGGGCCGTCGTAAGTTGAGCGATGCCGGCGTCGGTGAGACGGCCGCAGGACGAGAGATCGAGGTACTCGATGTGGGGAAGATGCTGGGCAACGTATCTCAGGGCCACGTCGGTAACTTCGCAACCGGCGAGCGAGAGTTTCTTTAGGTACTTGAGCCGGGAGGTTTTGTCGATGAGACCGGGCCTCGAGTCGCTCGGCGGGCTGAGCATCTCCCGAAGACTGAAGTCGTTGAGTCCCGAGACGTGACCGAGATCGAGATTTATGAGGGGCGGACATACGCACGATCGAAGGACCGAAATATTCGACGAGGCGCAGCCCTGAAGGGAGAGACTTCGAAGCGACGACAACCTGCCGAGAAGCCAAGCCAATTGCCGCTTGGTTACGTCCGACCAATCGAGCGACAGAGACTCCGGCTGACGACGAGCTATGCCGGTGAGGTGCGAGGCCGTCAGGTGGGCGTGGGACATGTCCAGCTGCCGCCAGAGGCTCGGCTCTATGCTGTACTGCGCCCATATCCGGCAGACGAGCGCGCATTGCGCCAACTCCTGACGATTCAAGTACGCGAATATCGCCAGCAGGGCCGTCTTGTCGTAAGCGAGAGACTGACCGCTACGATCGGAACGCTGCACAGGCGGAAGCTGGGCCGGTCGCACGACGATGTGTGCACGTTTCAGAAGCTTGCTGCTTGAGCCGGTCAACTGAACCGCCAATTGACTCCTCATCGCTGTCCTGTGCTCACCCTCCGCTGGCTCGCGCTCGTTCCACGTCTGAAAGTATTGCATAGATTTGAAAAAAGCCGAGAAATTAAGGACATTTGTAGCATTTTCAGGGGCAAGCAAAATTCAAGGATTTTCAAGGAGGTTGGAGCACTTCACTCTAGTCAAATGAGTGCTAAATTTTTTAAGTCGTTCGTACAGACATTTTACGCATCTATTGATTATAGTCTATAGTTGATTATATTATATCAGATTGATTATAGATTTTCCGTTTAAAAATTACAACAAACAATTGTGATTTTCAAACGGAAAATACTATGAAATATATAGGTGGATAAATCGTTATGTATCGTTCAAGGAAGAGAATGAGCCGCAATGTACCGAAATCGAGCAAAAAATTACGGATTATGCTTTGAAGAAAAAGAAAGAATGTGTACCTGTTCGAAAATGAGTACAGATCAGTTAATATTTTTGCAAATCGATTGCAATCAATTTTTTTCTATGCTAAGGACATCTGCTGAAATACAAATACCCATCCACTATAATCAATAGATGCGTAAAAATTTGCGTGAACGACTAAAAAATGTCGCACTCATTTGACTGGTGTGAAGCGCTCCAACCTCTTAACCCTTTGAAGCACGGTGTATCACAGGTGATACACCTCTTTTAATTAAGCAAAAATGTATTAATAAAGAACCGATGTATTTGAAACTTCATTCTTGCAACAAAAAAAGTATGCTTCAAAAGGTTAAACAATTTGAAGAACCTCTAGAGGCGACGATGTTTCCGATGTTTCGACGGATACCTCGTTCGGATCTGGCCTCGGCCTCTTGCTCGGTGTGGCTGCCCGCTCGGAATCGGTGGTCGGGACCGACGAGGCTGCGCTCGATACCGAAACCTTTCGGGCACGAGCTTTCGCCTGTCGCGGTCGAGAATCGAGATTTCTTCCGCTCTCGCAACATTCCGGACACTCCCAACTGTTGGGGACGTCCTCGCTGACCGCGAGACTGTGGGAATCCACACCGACGCACTCCGGATGAGCGATGTCGAAGCAGACGGAGCACTCCATCAGACTCGAAGCTGTGCCCGGTGTCGGTTTTCCTGCAGATAATAGTGACGATTATCATCGATCAATCGATATCGAGTTGGACGGACCGTTTACATCGACTATTGCCTGATTGTTAATTATTACCCATCAGCGAATTGGGTTGCTGGCCCCAACCGTCGAGTCTGCACACTTTGCAAGCCGCGGTTACGGGCAACATCGGCCTCAGACACTGCCGCATCAGGCACGTCTGCTTGGCCCTTCCGCTTCCGCCAAATTTAACCATATCCTGACAATAGGCGCACTCGCTGCAATCGCTTCTAGTGCAGGCTTCGCATTTCTTGCAGCGAGTTCGTCTTCTCCGCGGAAAGGTCGATTTAACGTCCGATCCTTTGTCGTTAATGCTCGAGGCCGATTGCGAAATTTTCGTGTAATTCTTCTTTGAAGTTCGGATACGCTCCTGCAGATCAGACCGGGCATTTCTAGTCTGATAGATTCAATGTTTTCGATTAGACAATCCAAGTCGAGTGAGTCGTTACTTCGAAGCCGGTTGAATTATGTTCGTAAGTCACTTACCCGTTCGGCGATCGTCAGAGCCGGCGGTGGTGGCAAAATCGGATTTCCCGTAACTGCCGCCTCGGGACTGTCGTGTCGGTGCTGCTCGACCAGGCATCGCACGTCGTGAATCAACGCGACCGGATCTCTTATCAACTCCGGTACGTTTTTCTTGGTCGATGGCAATGAGTGCAGGTACATTACAATGGACTTCAGTCCGTGAAGCTCGAACGGACTGAGATGAAGATGCGTCGAGTGCATTTCCGGAGGTGTCGTCGCATGTTGCCGCTGCGATTCCGGAATGTCCAAGTGACTCCGGCCAAGCAGCACGTGAACGTATCTCTCCAGGACGTACCTGTGATCATAAAAAAATCGACTTTTACTGACGTACGAGTTTAAAATAAAGAATTATGTGTACAAATTTACATATGGCATGTGAGGTTTTTCGCACGATCCGACGAATAAAGTTTCATATACGAGTACGTGTTGAAATTGACAATCGGTATGTTAAACAGAGTTTTTTCTTACGCGTTTAATTTACCGATTCGATTAATTTCAATCCGCACTTTTATCTGTAAAAACTTCAAAAATGTTCGTAGATTAATTTTTCAAAATTTCGAACGGATTTACAAGTGTAAAAAAGAATTCCGCGTAAAAATGTATATACGACATATGAAGTTTTTTATTCACTAAATCCAAGTAATCGCGTTTGATATTACGAGCATCCGTTAAAATGAACGATCGGCATGTTAAACAGTTTTTTTTTTTCATACGCGTTTAATTTACTGATTCGACTAATTTAAGATCCGCAGTATTTTATCCGTAAACTTCAAAAAATGTTTGCACACAAATTTCTGCAAAAAAAAAAAAATGCGAACATTGCAACGAGAATGTTTGTGTATCGATATTCGTTATGCGGAATCGCATGTGGACGCACCATAGCATCTCGGTGAAGAACGGATATCGAAATTTTTGCGGTACTTTGGTGTGCTCCTCGACCTGCGCGACCTTCAGCTGTTTCTCGATGCCGAAACTGTGAAGAAAGTTACCGCCGAAAACTAGAGAGTCCTGGGGCGTGTAAACCGCGTGAATCCAACCGGTAGGAATGAAGAGCGTCATACCGGCCGTCAGGCTTATCCGGCCGCATCGATCGACCATGTCGCCGAAGAACACGTCCGACTGTTTACCGCTCAGCACCCATTCCTGGTAGAGAGCGAGATTCTTCTCGGTCGGTGGTATCAGCCAGAATATCTTGCCGCCTCGCAAAATGTGATACCAGACGCTCGTACCGCCAAAGTCGACGTGAAAATCCGTGTAACAGCCCTTCACCGACATAAGACAGTACTTCTGAACCTTCGGATACATCATGTCCTCCAGTAGATTGGTCGCTTCGACCTGAGCGTCTTTGAGGTGCCTCGGCCAAACGACGTCCACCCAGTCAACCTGCCTGACTACGGTCGGCGACTGAACGTAATTCTCCAACTTTGTGTGACTAAATTCCAACGATATTACGTTCAACAACCGATCCTTGTCCGACTCCTCGTAATACTTCTGCCAATCCTTCATGCTCATGTCCTCGTTCTTCTGAGTATTCACGTCCATCACGTCCAAGATTCTCTTCGATCCTGCAACGGTCGAATTAAATAAACATTAATAATAAATAACAATAAATATTAATAATAATAACTTTAATAATAATAACGAATATTCCGTTCTAGCTTCCGGAAGTTCGTTGAACAACTTGGGTTTTTTTTAGTGAGATTCGCAAATGCGTATTCACGCTTGAACTTCGCAGGCATTTCATTTAACATGTTTAAAGAACAAGCAAATATTTTTGTACTTATAGCTATATCAATGTTCTTTTAATTTTATAGCCATTTATAATCTTAAATAGTATTTTGATTTTATAATACAGTAGACCCCCGTTTATCCGAGGTAATGTGGGGAGAGTGTACATCGGATAAGTGAAAATCTTGGATAACACGGATAACAGAACTACTCCAAGTACAGGCATTGCTGTTTTATTAGTTTTATCAAAATTTTCAATATTTTGAGATAAACAAGGTCCCACTGTATTGAGAACTTCTGTCCGCTGGTTCGCGAAGATTGCCACTTTTGCGATGTACACAAATTGACGATCCCAGTCGCTGCCGTTGCCTGTAATATATTCTTGTCGTTATGTAAAAGGAGGAAACCATTGAATAGAATAAAATTAAGTTAAATTAAATATCGATAACAAATAACAGGGAGGGGGGATAATCACCGACACAGGTCCTCACGTCGTTGACGCTAAAATTGGAGCTCGGTACTCGGAGGCCCAGGCCGGCCTTGTCCCTAAAGAGAAGAGGAATGGCGAGGCCGTGTTTCTGAAGATACGAGAGATTGAGCTCAGGACCGCTCATCTCTCTGAAGAGACCCGTGAAATTGGCGAGGTCGTATCTCTCGCAGTCGATTTTCTCGTCCAGTTGAAAGGTGCGTCTGCCCTCGATCTCCTCGTCTCCGATCGTCCAGTCGTCCGTGTACAACTTTCGCGTCCTCTCGCGCTAGTTTTATTAATTTTTTTCAAATAAAAAAAAAAAAGATTAATCTTCGTAGGTCGATCGAGTGAATTTTTGTAATAAAAAAAAATGTTGAGCAAAGTTGATTTGTTTACCAATTGACGCCTTCTGGGCACCGTGGGGGAGTCATCGGCCATTGCGGACACGCTGTCAGAAACGCTTATCAATTAGCAATTTCATCGGTCGGTTCTCGCCCGACCGTAGCGTTTCTCATAGCCGTCTCCGGTTACTTCGACTCGCCGCAGGACCGATCCATTATCCGTTTTGTCTCGAGAATTACATGCCACCATCCATAGAGTTTAATACCATCCACCGAGTTCTTTTTTTTTTTTTTTTGCAATATATAATCACATCGCTCTACACCGTCGCAGCGAAAACGTGTCCGCCATTTTTTAGTTTTTTTTTTCCTCACCGGCAAGGGAAAAACCTGACGGGACGAATGTCACTAGGATACCGTCACGACTCTCCGCAGGACCGATTAATTGTCCTTTTTATCTCGGGAATTACATGCCAGAAGCCATGGAGTTTAATACCATTCACGGCGTTTTTTTTTCTTGCGATGTATAATTACATCGTTCTACACATCTACGCAGCGGAAACCTGTCCGCCATTTTCTTTTTCCTCACCGGCGAGGGGAAAACCTGACGACGACGAATGTCACTAGGAAACATCTGGATACCGCGGGGCACGCAGATTACCCGACGCACTGCGCGGGTAATCTTTTTTTGTTTGTTTGTTAATGTTTGCTTTTATTTCCCTTTCATATTTATACAGCGCGGCGGCATGTTTGATCGATAAGCCGCGCACATGCCTCGAGATTACATGCGAGGAGATTTATTTTCGTAATTTTGTCAATCGTACGAGAGACGAACGACAATGCCTCCGGTGAAGAGAACGACTAATCTCGGCGATCGTCCGATAATCGTCGGCGAAGCCGGCAGAGCCATATCGGAATATTTTCAATCGAAACTGCTGGATTCACGAACAAAGTAAATGCACCGTCCCGTATGGGCTAAACCGGCCAGTGAATGGCCAGTCAAGCAGACGAAAAAATCAGTGAACAGACTTTTTTTGTGCGCGTGGATCTTGTGGAAAGTGTCCATTCATTGGCTCGTTTACCCCACTACGAAATATTTTTTAATCGTTTTAGAAATATTCTCAATATTTCGAATCTTAAAGAAACACTTGTAAAATATTTCAATGTAGAGCTTATATGAAGCAAAGAAAAAAAATATTTTCAAAATGTTTATGAAACATCACGAATTTCTTTAAATTGGTAAAATATTTTTTCAATATTTCAAAAAAAATATTTTTGAAACTATTCAAAAATATTTCCGTGCTATGTGGGATATGATCAAGTTATTAAAAAAAAAATCAACATCGGCAATGATTTATGTATAATATGTATCGTTAGTGTTTATTATTTATTTGGCAATGTTTTTTTTTTTTGGCAATTAAGAAAGTATCCGGAATGGGACGTGGCGAGGATATGTCCGGCGGCGGAGCTTGCGAAGTCCCGTCGGGAGTTGTGCCTCGCCGAGATGGAGCTCGAGACGAAAAGGCTGGAAGAGGAAACGAAACGGAGCATGATCGACCAACAGTGGACCGAGCTCGGGCACAAGCAGGAACTCTTGCGCCAGTCTTTCGTTAAATTTAATAAATTCGTAAAGGAGAATAGCGAAAAGCGGGAAAGGGCGAATCACAAAATTGTCGAAGAGAAAGAGCGTCAGGCCAAATGCATCCAGCAGGTATAATAACAATAGCAATGGCGATAAACGCTCCGTTGCGCCGTTTACCGATAATGTTTTTTCTTGCCAGATCGAGGAGCTCAGGAAACAATTGGAATACACCAAGAGAGTGCGTGACGATATGCAGAAGCATGTAAAGGAGTACAAGATGTATCAGAACTACTTGGAAACTGTTGTAAACGAAAGCGATGAGTTTCAGAGTCTCGCCGATATTTTCAACAGATACGAGAGTCTCGTCGAGTCGAGAATCGATCTTGCTCAGCATCAGGATCAGAGCCTGGAAGCCCTGGAGATTACCGGCTCGGAAATGGTACAATATCATCAAAGTTATGAAAAAAAAAATTTTGTGCTGAAAAAAAATTATCAATTTTTTATGATTCAATAATTGTATAAAAACTAGCATGTTTGTTGGCTCGTGCGCTCCCAGCATCTGAGTATTTGTGTGTTGGCGAGTATCTGTGTGACTGGCCGATTGACATAAATATGATATAATTATGTATCATATATATATTTTGGAAAATTGTGGATTTTTTTGATGGTGCGGATGTTTGTCCCAGTTGAGCCCCTCTTTCGGAGAACCGGAAACTCATCCTCCTCCAGCCCGTTTTCATAGTATATAGAAAGGATTTCGAAATTCCATTCTATGTGCTATAATTTCGGAATTTCGGTTTTTATGGCATATGAAATGGATTTGCACATGCTATGAAAACCATGCGATCCATGCGAGCGCACGAATTAACATAGCCGCTAGTTATTAATATTGATAATATTATTAATGTTATTAACAAATATATAATAATTATATTTTATTGTTTGATAAATAATGATTACTATATAAAAAAAAATAACGAGCGGTACTTGACTGTTGCGGCAGAAACACATGACCGAGATGAAGGGCCAGATGCTCGTTGATCTGAACAACAAATTGTCAACTCTCGAGGGTAGATACGAGCGCGCCAAGGCCGAGGCCCTTCGTTGGGAGACGATAGTCTCGAGGATAAAAGCGACCGCAACCGCAAAGAATCTCGAGCTTACTCGGATAAAATCGTCCTGCTGGAATATGTATCTGCAGCTGTGCAAGAGAAAAGGATATTCCGTCGAGGTCGATCGTGAGGACGTCGAGAATCAGCTCGCTCACATAAAGCGCACGATTCTCGAGCTCAAGAGGATAACGAAGGTGGCGACGAGAAAGACCGCGCAGGGTGAACGCCACGCCGACAAATCATAGTGCCTCAATCGTTACGATATTGTTGGAACAACGTCGATTCATCGTCTAAATAAACGAAATTATACCTCGGCCCAGCTACTGGTAGCGTTTCTGCATGATTTTTCGGGCAGCCGGCAAGTGACAACCGGAAACGTTGTGAAGCAGCTCGGAGTGGTCTTCGGTGAGACGATTTTCCAATTTCTCGACGGCCTCGTCTCTCGTCAAGGGAACGTCGAGGCCCTCGGACACGTACTGCATCTCTTCTTTCTCGACGCACCTCGTTAATTAATTAAATCGATTAACCTCATCGAACCATCAACAACCGATCGACGATCGTCTCGACGACGGAGAACGGAGGAAAATGGAAACAATTGAGCCGTGGAAACTTGGCCGACTCACAGGGCGCAGGGTTGAACGGGCGCGACGTGAGGAACACCGCCGACTCTCAATTTCGGTTTCTTCTCCTCGTCGAGTCGCATCGCCTCCGACTTTGCTCCTCTGTCGATCCAGTGAACCTTGTTGAACATGTCGGTAATGCGTTTCTCAATTATACCGAGATAAAGCATTACGTTGTTCATCGTGACGCGAGAATTGTCGCCGAGCAGATCCAGAATCGGCGAATTGTCGCAACGGACGGCTCTGAAGAGTGCGTCGATGCCGGTCAGCAGCTTGTCGACGATGTCGTTACACTGAAACGACAAAAAAAATACCGTTGTTGATCGGCGAGTCGTTAGACGAACGGGCGAGTTACGGGCGCATCACCTCGTCGAGACTCTCCTCTGCCGCATCGGCGAGTCTCGTCTGCTCGTCGAGCTGGCTCGATATTTTCTCGAGGGTTTCGGCTTGCTGATCACCACGGTGGACGTTCAGGGCTCGTGCCTCGTCGATCGCCGACTTCAACTGGGCCACTCGACACTGCAGACCCTCGAGCTCGTCGTTGAGCTCGTTTACGTAACTGAAAAGAGCGAAGTTCTCTTCCTCCTGTTTGATGAAGTGGCTCGTCAGCTTGTCGATCTCTTGTTCGCCTGTGGATCAAATATTATATTATGCCACAGGGAAGGAAAGAGTAGAAATTTAGACGGGGTGAAAATGCACTTCTTCCCGAATGACGTACGCTATTTTCTTCCCTACCATGCTAAAAAGTGGTCAAATATTTTTCAGCTGGTGAAAATATTTCTCTGACAATTTGTCTGAAAAACTCTAAACGGACCGTTTCAGTGATTTTCATTGATTTTCCGAGATTTTTCGAAAACGACGTGGATGTTGTTTCTACGGCTTACCGGTGAACTCTTTAACGAGATTCAATATTTGCGTGTAAATCGCTATCTTGTTCCGCATCTCCTCCCTCTTGGCCTGGCGCTCGGCTTCTTTCTTCGCGTTGAGATCGGCCATTTCACGGTACTGGCCCTTCACTCCGAGAAACTCTTGGAGCTTCAGCTCGTTGTCGAGCGTACGCTGGAGCTCGCACATCTCCGACGTGTGACCCTTGAGGTCTCTCGCTCCCCTATGAACATCGACAATATACTTCGTTGAATCGGTCACGAGATATAACGAATAAATGAATCAATCTAATCATCAATCTTTAGCGGCGGTTTATGATTTTCAGGATTTTTTTAAATCGGTATTAAAAAAAAATTGGCCTTTCGAACCTTTCGCGAAGCGCGTGAATCTTGTTGAGCTCCTCGTCTCGCTGATTGAACGTTATCGTCGCTTGCTCGATGAGATCGTTGATTATCATTTTACCAGTGTTCAACTGACCGATCATCTTTGCCCAGACGATATTGAACTGCGCCCGCTCCTTCAGGAGACCATCGATTTTTGATCTGAGCTGGGCATTCTCCGCTACGACGAGATTGAATCTCTTGGTAGCGACCTCCAGACGATTTTCGAGAATCGTTACGAACCGATTTTGTTTTACCATCAGCTCTTTCGATTGCGAGTCGGTTCGGATCTTCGTCTTCAGTAACGCTACCTCTTTCGTGACCTACACAAAAAGGTACCTATTAATTACTAAAAACATATCGACCACCGAAAAAATAAAAAAAAGTTTTTTTGTTCAAAAACGTCTACAATTTTTTTTCGATGATTGTATAATAATTTATTTTCTTTCTTTTCTTTTCTATAAATATTATTACCTATCTTTGGTCTTTTCTTTTGTTTGAAATTTTTTATTTTCTTTTATCTTGAATAAACTGTAGTAAACGTAACTATATTTTTTCGTTCAAAGACGTTCAAAAACGTCAATACTTTCTTTCTTTTTTAGATTTTCATGTCAGAATACTTAAAATCGTTAAAAACGTCGAGAACGGTGATTTTTAGCTGGCGTCCGCATGTGTGTGCGTGAAATCGGCAATTATAATAAATTCTGGTACAAATTTTGACGATTGTAATTTTATCAGATATCGACATTTTTTTATGTTACAACAAAAGGTGCAACGTAATTTGCACATGGTTTTTTTTATACTTAAATAAAAAATACAACTAAAACAAATTAAAAATTCTATTTTAATTACAGCTTCCTGTATGCGGAAGCCAAAATCGAAAAGCAAAATTTATCATAGAGGAAGTTAGGCACATTAAAATCTCTACCACTCATTGGTCCTGTCCATTCATTGGCTGCTTTACCCTATATTGTACTAGAAGCAACTATATTTTCTCCCTTACATCTGTATTTTCGTTGCAGAAATGCTTGTCCCGTAAAAGAAAGAATATAAATAAATAATATTAATATCGTCTCGACTACCTTGACGATTTGCTCCTGGAGCTCGTTTATCTGCTGCCGTTCGTTTTTTATCATATCAATGTACTTGGTGCGTTTGGTAAGCAAACACTTGAGCTTCTCGTCCATCGCTTCGTCCTTTCTCGTGTTTGACTCGGACTTTGCCGTTCTGATGGCTAGCACCAGATCGGCCTTTTCCAGTTCCAGACGGTCGATCATGTTCTGCTGATTTCGAAGCTCCAGTCTCGCGTCCTCGGCATAAGCGACCCGGTCGTTCTCCATTATTCTGTATTGTCTCTTCAGTCTCGACAATTCTACCTCGGCCATCGTTTCGAGCTCGAGCTCGTCCTGAACCGGTTGCACCTGCCTGTACGCCATTATTCTTTTACCTAAAAAAAAAAAAAACAAAACAATTTCAAACAAACGTAAAAATAAAATCGTTTCCGGGCGGAGCCGAAAGGGCCGTCTCGATTCTTTCGCTACTTCCGGTTCCGTTCGAATATTCGTATGTTTAAACGCGACCTTGAGTACCATTCACTGTCCGAACGTCCGAGCGATTGTGCCTTTACGAACACTCGCACGCTAGGCTAATTTCGACCATTGTCTGTTGCTCGTTGCCCGGGAAACACCTTTCCACACCCTCTGCTCACCCACATAGCATGGAAATATTTCTGAAATGTTTTCAAAATATTTCGTGCTATATGGGCAGTTGTGATTTCAGCAACGATGCAATAATTTTTATTCTTCATATCCAACAATTGCTCTTACCGACAGTGTTTGACGATAGTGACAGAATAATTAACGGTTTTCCGATCGGATCTCAGGCATCGGCAATGACCTCAAGCGGCACGAAGAGGAAGTTCGATATCAACGCCATGTACAGCGTGCCTTGTGCTCGAAGCCACGAGCCGCCGAGAATCGATTATGCGATATAATCTCGTCACTACAGACAACCCCGTTACTATCAGTTTCAGGTCGGTAATACCGTACGACAAAAGATAAGATAAGAACATTCGTATGTTTGCACGCAACCTTGAATACCATTCTCTGTCCGAACATCCGAGTGATTATGCCTTTGCAAACACTGGCAGGATAAGCAAATTTCGACTACTATGCCTGCTGGTCGTTGCCCGGGAAACACCTCTCCGCAACCCCCACTTCAGTTATTATTCCGGAAACATTGAAATAATTTTTTTTCTTATACAACAATTGCTCGCTTAGCAACAGTGTCTGGCGATAGTGGGGCAGTTATTAAAAGCATCTGAAACCACTTCCCCCCCTTTCCCATGCCCAGTCGGTATCAATAACTGTAATTAACTTTTTTCACGGACATTCGTATCTACGGTCAAAAGAAAAGTGTCATCGAGAGCTAACATGTAATCCGTCTCCGATGACACTCTTCTTTTGATTGATGAATCACATTGATGAATCGCATTCATTACAGATTTTCGTTACCGACTGAGTCGTTTCACATGTCCTTAAAACTATATGAAAAACCTCCCTCCCCGTCCATCCCGGGCTCACTCGCTATAAAAAACTGCAATCAACTTTTCTCAAGTGTTCTCGCATGTCAAAAGAAAAGCCTCATCGAAAACGGACATCATATCGGCTTTCGACGAGACTTTTCATTCGACCGTAGGTGTTAGAATCCATGAGATAAGTTTATTACAGTTTTTGTTACCAACCGCGGTATTTCACCTGCTCTTAACGTCATGTGAAACACTCTCTCGTGCTTTCTCTCTCACTCCACGTCAAACCCCGATATCAGCCTCCCCCTCGCTCTCGTCGCGCGGTCACGTGACTTTCACATGGCGTTAACGGTTTCCCGATCGGATCTTGGACAGCCCCGATGACGCCAAGCGGTACGAGGAGGAAGTTCGATATCAACGCCTTGTACAGCGTGTCTTCTGCTCGTGCCGCGAACCGCCGAGAATCGATTATTCGACATAATCTCGTTACCACAGACGACCTCGTTGCTATCAGTTTTCAATTCGTTACTACCGTGTGACAAAAGATAACGTCGACAATGCCGAGCGTCATTGGCCCGAAAGAGTTTGCCCCACCGTCCGACGAGGCTGGGAATTTTGATCGGGAGACGAAAAATCATGCAGGTGCGGTACCGTGCGACGCTTCGCCAGGCCGCCTCTGCCGTGACGCGCGAGCCTATACGTGTGTGCGGCGAGAGCCGTAGAGGGAGAAAGACCGAAGAAAGATCGTGAGAAAGGAGGGGTATTGGCCGTGGTCACCTGGCCACTCAGTCGTCGGCGCCGCCAGTCGTCGCCGTAGCCATTGTCGGGCTCTGACGCTAGAAAAATTTTCTCGCCCGCGATAAAACGAGAGGAAGGAGAGGGCGAAACACTCGAGTTTAAAGATCGAAAGAGAACACTCTCGTAGGTGGAATTGCCGATCGGCGCTGCTGCGAGCGAAGAGGGGGGGGCAAGAGTGAGGGAACGAAAGAGAACGGATTGGCAAAATTTTCTGTACCGCTGTCTGCCGCTATACCCATATATACATACATACATATATGTATATATATGTATAGACATATATATATAAAACAATCGTGTTTTACAAAGCGAGGGAGAAATACGGAAAGTCCTCGGCCGTGTCGTACGCCGTTGCGGTGACGCTGTTGTTGCAAGTTGTTGCTGTCGTGAGGAATAGTGGGGGGGTCGACCGTTCCGGGAGCAGGGCACGCCGAGCTATTCCGTAATATTTATTTTTCCACTGGCGCTGCTCACTGAGTCACTACCTGCCCGCGAGGACCGTCACACGCGCGCCGACCACGTCTTCGCTCGTTGCCCGTTTTATATATATCAAAAACCTCCTTTCGAATCGGTCCAGCGCGGTCGATCGCGATCGGAATAATATATCTCGTCGGGGTGTATTCCGCAGGCGGGCTTGGCCGGGCGACACTGTTGTGTGCTTCGGTTGCGATCGATAGAATCTCCGTGTGCCCCGCTCGCTCGGCGCAAAACATGAGAACAGTGAACCGTCGCGATCGGTGAAATTCGATCGTTCGTGGGAGGTCGCGAGCCGCACGAGGTGTCCCCGAGATGCCTCGAGGCAAGTGCGAGACGAGTGCGCGAGGAAGGTCAGTGAGAAAAATTGCGGCGGGCTTTCGAGTATGCGAAAAGGAAAATCGGTTCAAGTGACCGCCCTCGCCCTCGACGCTGCTGGGTCCCTTTGTGCGCGCCAGTGACACGATACACGATCGATCGCGCAGCAGCTGACGATAAGTTTAAACGAACTGGCCAACGAAATCCGTACTCGGACTGGCTTGGAATCTCTTCGACGAATTCGCTTTGTTTCGCGTCGAGCTTTGACGCTACCGACAGCGAATCGAAGCCAAGGTGACTTTCCGTCACTCCTGTGTTTATATCTCGTGTGAATTGTACATAAAACTTTCTTTTTTTTCCACCAAAACTACCGTGACCCGTCTCTTGGGAATAAGGAGGAGAACAAAAGCGATGTCTCTATCGAACTGGAAGAATATCCGACGTCGGGCCGGGCGTCCAGAATATTTTTTTATCGACCCTCGGCGTCGATCTTTCGATCGTGAACGTGTTGCTGCTAGAGCGGTGCAGTGAGAGAATCGCTTCTCGCAATAAGAACATTTCTTTTTTTTTTTTACGCACAAACGAGCGGGGTCAGCGCCGGAGGAAAACAAAAAAAAGATCGTCCAAGACGGATATCCTACCGGAGGTAATAAAATGTTTATTGCCGTTAAAGCGGAGAATTGCATTGTCGAACGGAAAGAAACTTTGCGCGCTCTCGCCCAAGAGAGAAATAGATTTTCATTGCGGGCAACGCCGGGACCGCGACGATATATTTGAGAGCGCGCTGCACGACCGAACGGCGAAGGAATCGTGAGAGCGATTACCACGATCGAATGTTTCATCGACGAATAAGTTGGACGACGTCGCGGTACGCCCACCTGTTGGCCGTGACGCGACAGAGACTCCTGTAACTGTGTCCTTGAAATCGGGCGCCCTCGTCGCTGATACAACAATAAATATATATATATATATAATTTTTTTTTTTAATTAAAAAAATTAGCAAAACTGTCGTCGGAATTTATCTTTCGGTGCGGATAAGAGCGAGTGAAAGAGAACGAAAGCCGGAATATATTCGGTAGGCGATTATGCTGCCCAGAAAAGAAGGCAACGGGCCCGTCGAGCCCTACGCTCTTGAAGACATGATATCGGACCTGCAAGCCCGAAGGAACTCCCTCGATCACGACGAGACCCCCGGCGATCCCCTCGAGCAGCTCAAGCAACGCGAGAGGGACTTGGTTCTCGCTGCCGAACTCGGCAAGGCTCTGCTCGAGCGCAATCAAGAGCTCACGAGGCAGAACGAAGCCCTAACCGAGGAATACGCTACCAAGCTCGAGGTGAGTTGACCAAAAAAAAATTAAATAAAATAACTCGTCATAAAAATAAAATGAAAAATGAAGATCTCCGTGAGAGTATCTCGAGTGGACTTGAAAATTATGCAACGACGAGCAAATTCCTTCTCGTCGGTCATATAATCGAGAAACTTAGCTTTCTCTGAATAAGCCTTACACTATCCATATATCAGACCGTTAAGTTTTCTTTTGTTCTTTTTGCTACTCGAACGTTTGATTATCGTTTAAATAACGATTTACAGCATCGCACGTGCAGCCGTCACTTAAATAACCGGTTCGGGCATTATTTTTTTTGTTTTTTTATAATGTTTTTTTTTATTAATTCATTGACATTGAATAGCGTATTCCTGTAAGGCGCTCGACGCGATAGAAAGGCGGGATTGGACGAGATTTATATTTGTCGGGTGGGAATCGCGGCGCTGCTCTTTTTAATTATCGTTAAAAAAAAAAAAAAAAAAAAAAAAAACAATTCACAGTTTCGCACGTAGCAGCTACGTAAATAACTGGATCGGCCACTATTAAAAAAAAAAAATATTGTTTTTAATGATTCAAAAATGTATACCTTGACTTTCAATAATCGTGCTCCTGTGATACGCTCGATGCGATAGAAAGGCGCGATTGGACGAGATTACATTTTTCGGATGGGAAGTCGCATGCTATTTTTCGTTGGCTGCTCGAACGTTTAATTATCGTTAAAATAAAACAACTTATAAAATATTTTATATTTTTAATAAAGAAAAAAAAAAAAAAAACATTTAACTATCTTTCAAAAGAACAATAAGCTCGCACATACCTAAATAACAGTCTCAGCCATTTTTTATCTTTAAAAATAATATTTTTTTTTTTTTTTTAATTCTTTCGTTGACATTGAATAACGTATGCCTGTGAGACGCTCGATGCGATAGGAAAGATATATAATTGAACGAGATTACATTTGCCGGGAGAGGGAGTGACGGGGGGGAGGGGGGATCGCACGTTCCACATAAAAGAGTTAATTGTACCGCGTACCGCATCGAAATTGGGAACAGAACTGTGAATACAGTATGCGCGCGGTACTGTTTGCCTCGCTTATATGTAACGGGTAACAAGATTCAGATAGACGGGGGGAGGGGGCGTTCGTTCGTTCTTCTTATTCCTTCATACCCGCGGCTACAGGGACGGTAGCACTGTAAAGCGGTGGCACTAAAAATACACAATACTAACAGCATCGGGAGCGCGCAGCGCGTTCCACGGAAAGCCACGAAAGCGTGGAAACAAGCCACTTGGGCAACATAACTCGAAAGACAATGCCCGGTACTACGCTCTGCCTGCCTTTCCGCGCTTTACCTGTCGCCTCATTTCTGACCTATATATATATATATATATATATATATATATATATATATATATATATATATATATATATATATATATATACACATATATATGTATATACTAGAAAATATATATATAAATAAAAAAAACTATACAACACATATGGGCATGTGTGTACAGACGTTTCGATGGAAAATGAAAAGAAATATTATTAACACGTTGTGAAAGGATAGGAATAACAAGTGCGGTGAGTAATCGTTGCTCCTTTTTTCGTTGAGCGAGGCTTTGTTTTTTTTTTTGGTTCCCCCCCCCCTTAACGTAGCCAAGTAACTCGACTGTGACTCGTTTGTGCCTTCGGATCTAGCGCGAAACAACGATCGTTGCCATAAAGTCGAGCTGTGGAATCGTCGTTCCAGAGATGCAGATGGATTAACGGGGTCGTTAGTCATTCGACCGGTCGATATGGAAAATTTAGAAAAATTATTCATATTTATCATAAAAAAAAAAAAATTATTAAATTGTAAAATTACAAACTTTCGTTCGTGTTTATACAGTAAATACAATGATCGCTGGTATAAAGTTGCGCCCTATAAAATCGTCGTTTCAGAGTTGACAAATTGATCGGTCGAAATCGAAAAGTCAGAAAAATGGTCCATGTTAAACGTTAATAAAAAAAAAAAAAAAATGTAACTGTGAAATTACAAACTTTTTTTTTCCGTTTCTGTGTAGTAATGCAACGATCGCGGCTATAAAGTTGCGCCATGTAATCGTCGTTCCAGAGATGCAGACGGCTTAACGGGGTCGTCGGTAAATTGACCGGTCGTAATCGAAAATTTAGAAAAATGAACGATATCAAGAAATAAAAAAATAAATTAATTGCCAACCACAAACGGTTTTTCCGCGTTTGTATAGTGACACAACGATCGATTGTCGTTTCAAAGTTGCAGATGAATCAACGGGGTTGTTGGTAATTTGACCGGTAGAAATCGGTAATTTAAAACAAATCATCCGTATTAAACAAATAAGAAAAAAAAAAAAATGCATGAAAAATTACAAAGGCTATTTTTTTTAGCGTACTTAGATCAACGACAAGAGTCGGAAAAGTCTCGCGATATACGTCAGAGGGTATCCACTTACCGCTTGAGACGTGGACAATGCAATGCAGAACAATGATACGGCAAGATCTTCCGGTCGCTCCCGCTAATTGCGTATCCTTCTCCTCATTCCGGACACATATGGGTTAAATACGACGAGAGCGGTCGAGAGCCGACAGCCTCTTGAGCTGTTAACGTCAGTCGGGAGAGATTGAAAAGTTAATCGGATTGTGAAAAAAAAAGAGAAAAAAAAACGTGAGGTCACGGTGGAGAGCGCGGAGAGAAGCCCGTGACTCTTGCCGCGCGTTATTGCCCGCGCTTTAGAAAAGTCGTTAGACGGGCCGACCTTGTCGATCGGAAAGACAACACCGACAGCTGCGCTCCCGTCGGCCGGCTTGCGAACGCGTTGCACAACCGTTTCTGTGCTCTTTCGATATTGCCCGTCACGTCGGGATTCGTTGGCTGCTTCCAACGTTTCGTACCGTCGGAGAGAAAAAAAAAAAAAAAAGTCGCCTCCCCTTTCGTTTGCGAATTACTAAATTGCCGATTGGCCGAATTGGCCAATCGGCAATTTAGTTGGAGAGCGAGTCGTCGAAGTGGATCGAGAGAGCGGATTATAGAGGTTAGGCTCGGAGAACCAAGATTCGGGGATTTATCGTCGGAAATACGTTCGGCAGTTGCCGGACAAGGCGTTCGGCGTCAACGAAGTCCATCGATATTCTCTTTCGATAATTCCTCGTCGCGTCGGGGTTGGTTGGTTGGCTCGAACGCTTTACCGCCTGAGAAAAGACGGCCTCCCCTTTCCTTGCGAATTGCGTTGCTCAATCGGCAATTTTGTCGGAGAGCGAGTCGTCCAAGTGGATCGAGAGACCCGATTATAGACGTTAGACTCGGAGACTGAAGAACGAGAGGGTTTTTCATCGGAAATCCGTTCGGGAGTTACCGGACAGGGGAGTTAAGGTAGAGGTGCCAATGATCGCACGGTTAAGAGCATACCCAAAATTCCAGCAGTTATATCAATCGGTCAGGAACACATTTTTCGTGAAAATAAGTGAAAGCAATGTGAAGCCGATAGTTTCTAGTTTCCAAAAGTCATCGAACAATTACAAAAAGATACATTTTTTTTTTTTTAATCACGAACGAAAATAATAAGAGTTCAAATTTATCATATTGCGGATCTGGTTTCTCGGTGTGTCCCTATATTCGAACACTGTGTGTTCCAATGTTTCGGAGAATCGTAGATTTCGAGAATTGAAAAATGATATTTATGCGAAAAAGAACTAAAGAGGAAAAGAACTGGAGAAGAATTTTCACATCAAACGGCCCTCTGTTCAGGGTCAACCTTTTTTTCAAAAGGTCCAAACTCTTACAATTCTTCGTAACAGACTAATCGACTGGACTACGACGACTGAGCCTTGGGGTAGTGAGTGGAGGTCGACCGGATGTATAACAACTAAATCTGGGACGAGTGAATCTAGTACAGTGGCCGAAACTGAGAGAGGTCTCGATTTTATGCATAAAAATACGTATTTTTGGTTTTTAAATGTGGAAATATTGGACTGGGAGTAAAATAATTGTTATATTCGTGATCAGCGGAAAAAAATACGTCGAATGTAGCCTCGAAACAAAAGAAAATCGAGTAAACAGAGATTTTTCAATATTTGAGACACTTTTGAAAAAACGTCGATTTTCGTGATTTTCAAAGGTCGATATCCCGGCTCCCAGTGGAGCTATGAAAAATCCGAGGTGCGCATCGTCTTCTGCGGGAAAAAATACACAAGATAAGGTCTCATCCGGAGTTTTAGAAGAGTTTTATCATTCCGTTTGAGGACGTTGAAAAACACGAAAAATGAACTCGAAAGGGGTAGTCTTGGAATTTTTTTAGGAAATATATTTTTTCTTTTTTTTTAAATGAACCGCTACGTATTTCGACGTATTTTTTCCCGCTGAGCACGAGTCCGCTGGCCTTTTTGAGGCTAAAGTACAGCGAAATTTTCAAAATCTCGATTTTATCCACAAAAATCGTATTTTTGGGATTGAAAAGGAAAATATTGGATCGGTAGTAAAATCATTTTATGAGACAGACATTTTTTTTACCTTACGAAAGAGATGCAAAGTAATTTCCACATGGTTTCCTCGTTTATTACAATTTTGTGCAAAGTTTCCTCAAAGATGAACCTACGCTCAAAATTGTACAAGTACTTTGGTCTTAGTGCTCACTAATAGTGCTTAAAGTACCGAAAAGTACTTCGATACTATAAGTACCAAATAAGTAGTCGTGTAGTTTAAGTACTGCTAAGCTTGTACCAATTTCCGGACACTGTATCGCCTTGTCCTTTAACATATATAACACAATTATAGCACATATTAGACTTAATATATATATATTAAGTCTAATATGTATATATTATATAACGATATAACACAATTTAGACTTAAACCTTGCACAACCTGTATTCTGTGAGTCAAATAGTGTTCGCCGATACGATTACAGATGTCAAATTGGATTTCTAATCCCTAAATTCCGAACAAATAAAATCTGCATAGGAGTTTCCGACGTCCGCCACGTGTCCGAGTTGTTGATGGTCGTTACCTTCGCGAAAGTCTTTCGATATTCCTCGCAGTGTCGGTGTTGCTTGGTTGGTTCCTAGGCGCTCTACCGGCTGAGAAAAAAAAAAAAAAATCGCTTCTCCTTTCGTTGCGAATAACATTGCTCAATCGGTGATTTAGTTGGAGAGCGAGTCGGCGAAGTGGTTCGCGAGAGCAGATTACAGAGGTTATGTTCGGGGCAACGAAGATTCGGGTGTTTCGAACGAGGTAGCTAACGAAGTGGGTTGATCGCAGGACTGGTTATATCACGCCTCGCCTGTATAATTGCACAAAGGTGGATAAAAGGCACACTTTTTTTTTTTTCTGCCGCCGCTGCTTTTTCACTTTCTACTGTCGTTTGGACGATGCAATGACCGGCGGTGGCGCTGGACTGGTCGGCCGGCCGGCTGGCTGCCCCGTACTTCCACGATCGAGGCACCATGCGATAGTGGCCGAAGAAAAGCGAGAGGAGGGAAAGCCGAGCACGAGTCGACGTACACTCACTTTGCTACTCGCGTGATTCATATTTCTTAGCTCACCGTCGGCAAGCCCCCCCCCCCGGGTAAACTCAGATGTTACGCCACGTTCTTGCCTTGTTTTTCTTTTTCCTTTGTTTGCTCTCTTCGAAAAAAAAAAAAAAAAACAATCCGGGTCGCGGAGATTCTCCGTTCTTTTGTCTCTGCTTGTCCCATGTAAGAAAGAATCATCACTCTCATTGTGCATCGGGATGGATCGAATGTATTCTTGATTTATTCGTTCGATGATTTTTTTTTTTCGGCGCGAGCGAGTTCCACAAATTATTCGAACCAGTTTTTTTTTTTTTTTTTTGATCCTTCAATTCGACCCGAAAAAAATTACAATTTCATTTATTTTTCTTACGCTTCATTATATCGGCCTGCAAGGCTTCAAAAACACGGCTCGGTAACTCCGCCGAGTGCTCGTGCGGTTTTCTCGCGGAACGCTAAGAACTCTGTGGACAGCCGGGTTTTTTCGTAATTCTATCGGGAAGTTGGAAACATCGGTGTTTAAAGTGACCGGAAGTCGATACTTCTTCCAAAATGGCACTTTTAAGAAAAATTCCATTCAAAGCCGACATCCGATGTATTTTCTTACCGCTCATCGTAAGTCTGCCAGTTATTTCGCTCTCGATTTAACATCTAATAAAAAAAATATATATATATATAATAGTATAAATATGCTACACTTATATGAAAGTGTAATATAAATTGTTCCGATTCGAAATCCGTGATGTCGCAGAGCGCAAAAAGGGAAAGCGACAAACTGAGCAGCCTGCTGCAGAATATACATACACACACACACACACACACACACACACACACACACACACACACACACACACACACACACACACACACACACACACACACACACACACACACAGACACACACATATATATATATATATATATATATACACACGCCAAGAGCTCTAAAGAAGACTCTCTGACGCAACGGAATAGTCGCAATTTGGAAAATTTTTTACGCTCATCGATCGAGGTAATCGACGTCACCTCTGCACGTCGAGCTGGAACTACCTACGTCGCGGATTATCGTCATGACCGTTATAAAATCGCTCCGCTGTTGAGCTAAGGCGATTTAGATGGCGAATTGCGAGACGCTTGTGCAAGCTCTATTCGCTTATCGACTTTGATGATTAGCCTTTTTTTTTCCCAATCCATTTATGAAACTTGAGTTCCGCGTGAAGATACTTTCATCACCGAATCTCGCTCACTTATGCACACACCCCACTGATATTATTATTATTATTATTATTATTATTATTATTATTATTATTATTATTATTATTATTATTATTATTATTATTATTATTATTATTATTATTATTATTATTATTATTATTATTATTATTATTATTATTATTATTATTATTATTATTATTATTATTATTATTATTATTATTATTATTATTATTATTATTATTATTATTATTATTATTATTATTATTATTATTGTGCGGGACGAGGGGGTGCCGATTAAGTAATAATATCGGGGATCGTAATCAATGATGTGGAGTACAACAGCCGATAAATGATTTAATATTAAAGAGCCTCAACACGAGTTGTCGAAGAGTTGCAAATGTTGTTGGTAGAGACGGTGAGTCACCGACAACGTAACGTCGGTAACGTCAAGAGGCAGTGAGTAAGAGCGAGAGTGTCGGAGCGATCGGGTATTAGTATTGATACCAAGAGGCAAGGCTACAAACAAACGTAATGGGGGGGGGGGGGGTCGGGTTCGTTAAAATCCGTTCGCTGCCTCGCGGAACCTTTCACGAGACGAGGCACACTCTTCGGGCGATCGGCGTACATATTATACTACAGGTCGTGGCCGGACTCAATTGGTCGATGAGTAACCACGGGATACGAAGGCCACACGTTCGTGGCTCGATAAAACTCGAAACTCTCCAGCGTGAAGACACACATACACACACACACATACACACACGCACGCGCGCACACACACACGCGCGCGCACACACACCTTGCGCTTGATTCTATAGTTTACTATAGAACACGGAGTACACAGTAGCCAGAGCCGATTTATTATTTGTATAACGTGACAAACACTGCTCGAATCGACCAGCTCTCGGATACCATCGGAACGAATAAATATTATTCGAATTAAGTGGCAAAGCCATTTTATCCACTTTTCCTTGTTCCATACTTCATATGTTCTCGTCACTGCATTAGATATATATTCCAGAATAAAAAACAAAAAATCTCCTTGGATGATACTGGTGACAATTATTCAGAAAACGTCACTTCCGGCTTGAAAATCTCGGTTTTATACCGTAAGTGACTTCAAACTGGAAAGCGTCACTTGGGGTTCGAAAATTTAATTTTTTTTTTTAACCGAAATTACGTCATATGAGAAAACGTCACTTTCTATTTGAAAGTCTCACTTTTTGACTGGAGAAGTTTTGACTTATTTTTAAAGCGGCGGCGATGTCGTACGGAAAAACGATTTTTTGGGTCCTTCCGTAATTATGATGTTAATTGGTAATTGGACGGTATGGATGTTAATTGGTAATTTTATTCCGCAGAGTATCGAGCAAGAGAGACACTTGCTGCGACGTCGACTGGAGGAGGCGAGAGGCGAGAGCGAGGCCAGAGCGTTGGAACTTCAGGGAGACGTCGAGTCCCTCAGATCTCAGCTGGAGGAGCAGAGTGAACGGGCTAGAAGAGCAGAACGTGATCAGGCGACTCTCGTCGCCGAATTGACGGCTCAAAATAGTCGACTGGCCGACCAGCTCAGAGAAGCCGCCAAGCAGGAAGAACAATTGTTGTTGGAGGTCAAAGTGTTGAGGGAAAAGTGCACTCTCAGGAGCACGACCCTTCAGGATCACGTTAGCAGCCTCGAGATTCTCAGGGATGAGGTAAAAACAGAAGCTCAAAAAAATATCATTTGTCGTTTGGTATTGTTAACGTAACGAATATAAATTAAAACGAAAACTATAATAATACTGTAGGTGCAACTCGTATCCGCTCAGAGAACCGAACTGGAGAGGAGGTCTTTGGAACTTCGAGAGGAACGCGCCCGGGCAGTGGCTGCTCTTGAGGAGGCCGAGGAAAGGGCTGTGGCTCTCGAGAGACTGGGCCATGAAGCCGAACACCGCGCGAGAGCCGCCGAACAGGAAAGGTAAAGTCAAGAATTTATTTTTATGTTTTTTTTTCTCGATCAATGCCTGTTCGACAAATTTTTCCAGAATCTTTTCAATCAAAAATGAATAAGATTTTTTTTTTTTTAATACAGGAGAACCTCGATTATATGAATCCATTGGGGTCGAACCTATTTCGGATTAACGATTGTTCAGATAATAGAAATTTTAAAACGCGAAATAAGGTATTTAAGTAGAACATCTAAAAAAGGTAGCTACGGTGCCGGTCTCGTGTTGAAAAAAGTTTCAAATTCAAATTTTCATATAGCTTTGTCACAATGTTCCTTCATTCGCAAAGCTTCTTCTATGAAAAACCAATGAGAATGGCGTGATATAAGCGCTTGGAAGCTTCTCCTTCCACTGCAAGAAGAAGCGAGAGTTTTGGAATTTTTTATAATTTTTATCACTCTTCAGCGACTTGTTGCAGAGTCAACGTCGAGAGTTAAAGCTAAGAAACTTTCGACACACACGAACACGCGTAATTAATTTAACCCTGAAGTTCAAAACTATAGTAGTTCATGTTTATCGTTTTCCTTAATGTTCAATTCTTCCATTCAATAAATTACGCAAAACTAGTTGTCAAGTAATTTCGACTGCAACACCTACCGTCCGATTTCGTCGCAATACTGAGCACGGGATTTTACAACTTCCGTGAATTATCAAAAAGACTTCAGAAATCTGCAGTGCATAATTTATATTATATCTCCTCGTCGACAGGGACGAACTGGCGGCGGCACTCGCGGCGATCGAAGCGGAGCGAAGAGGAAGGTCGGGCTCGATACAGAAGCCTCCGAGATCCCTGCAGGCGGAAATGGAGTGCGAGGTGAGCGGCAACTCTCTCGGTGATTCCGAGGACTCAAGGGCGGCGGAAGTTGCGAGGGCGTGCAAGCGTCTGCGCGAGCTGTGCACTCACTTGAGAAGAGGCGAGGACGACTCGGGCCTTCAGAGTGACTGCGACGAGTCTATGCACATCGTTGTCAATAGTGGGGAGAGTGAGGTGAGTCCCGAAATTCGGAGCCTCCTTATCCGACGGGCACATATCAGTGCTGGGCGGCACTTGAAGTACCGCTTACTTTCTTGGCACTTTAAGTACGTACTCGAAGTACTCGAGCACTTTTTAGTACTTTAGGTACGTATTTGAAGTGTTCAAGTACTTTTTAGTACTTCAAACACGAACTTGAAGCTCGAGTACTTTTTAGTACTGAAAGTACTTTTTAGTAGTTTATGTATTTTTTAGTACTTTAAGTACGAAATGCAACTACTTTTTGGGTACAAACTGTTTCTGTTAATATATGATTATCTGTCTAAACTTTTCAATCCGTATAGTTTTATTTAACGAGGATTTTTTAAAATTAATTTATACGAATTTCCATTAACAAAAAAAAACTCGGACTTTCATTTTCGTATTTTTTATAACAAAAAAATTATCTTAAAAAATATGTTATCAAACTGAAAAAAGGGACGAATTAGATTGAAAATTGCCTGAAAACGACTTTGTACGTGAAGTATTTTTTGGTACCTTGCCCAGTTCTGGTGTATATCAACGGGTGACATGTATATATATTTTTAATACCAACTATCCAAAGAGGAAGCAGATAAATTGATAAGATTCACTTTTTCTCGTCATCAGGTTAATTGTCCACCCGGCGCATTGTCGGAGCTAGTAGAGGATGTTTTTGGTCTCGCCTTGTCGGGGAGAGGAGCCCCGAGCGAATTGGGTCTCGCCGTGGAACTTCATCGCGTCACGGAAGAACTGGAACATTCCAATCAGCAGTTGAAGCAGACGCAAGAAGAGCTGAAACGGAGGGGAGAAGCTCTTCTGGAGAACGCGAGCAAGCTGAACGTTTGCGAGGCCGAGCTTCGTGGAGTGAGGGAGGAGCGGGATCGCGCGAGAGGCGACATCGAGGACTCGGAGCTTACCAAGGACGAGATCCTCGCGCAGGCTTACGCCGTTCGGGATCAGGCGCTGTCCCGAAAAAATCGGGCGGAAGTCGAACTCGCCAGAACGAGGATAGACGTGCTGCAAGCTAATAGTCAATTGATGGAGGCGATACAGCAGAAAATCGAACTGAGCCAGCAACTGGAACAGTGGCAAATGGACATGCAAGCCCTGCTCGATGAGCACGTAAGAAGCAAATTGACACCGGCGAATCTTGCGATCGGCTCGACGAACGCCGATAGCGGCGACGTTACCGCACCGGCGAGAAAAAAGAGAAGCACGTCCTCGTCCAAGAAGATGTTCGGCCTGTTCTAAACGACAAAGTCGATCGACCTATGTGGCCTTGGAGCCTGTGATTTTTATCTAATTGCGAGTCCGAGGAGGAGACTGATTATTAGTTTTCAATCTGTACATAGTAGACATTTACAGTCGAGGTGATATTTGTTTTTTTAAAATATAATCTCGAAACAAGTTATACAACAACCGGACAAGCAATTTGTTCCGATATAAACTAATGAAAGCCCGTCCGTGGTAGGTCTATTAAACTGGCACCCCCACTACATGAAAAAAATGGGCTTTACTCACAATTTACAGGCTATTCATGGGCTTTCGAATGCCACCAAAAATAATTTTTGGGCTCAGGGTTTCCGAGGGTATTTTTTCCGGGATCCAGTTTAATAGACCTGTCACGATCCACGTCTCCGCCTCCTTGTACAGGTTGTGCCCTGTACGAGAAAAACTTAATAACATTTTTTATATATACGCGGCGCCTACTCCATAAAAAAAATGTGGAAGGATCCCGGAAAAAATACCCTTTTTTGTTTTTTTGGAAATTATTTTCAAGATTCTTTGTTACACAGGGCACAATCTGTACGAGAAGGCGGAGACGTGGGTCGTGAGAGGTCAATTAAACTGGCACCCTGATCCCGGAAAAAATATCCTCAGAAAAAATACCCCCACCCCCACTTATCAATGTCGATTTTCTCGAAACAGGGATGAGCCCAAAAATTATTTTTGGTGGCATTCGACAGCCCATAAATAGCCTGTAAATTGTTAGTAGAGCCCATTTTTTTCATGTAGTGGGGGGGGGTTTGCCAGCTTAGTAGACCTGTCCGGGTACTTATACGTTGCAAACGTAGGTGATGTACATAATTTATTCAAAGATTTGTAATTTTACTTGTTAACGAGGAAAAGTGTATTTTATAAGAGAGCCTTCGACACTTTTCAACGAAGTCCAAAATCCGTCCGTATTTGTCCGTTATCTTGTATTAGACGGCGCTGAATCTATCGATGACGAGTTATATTTTCCATCGTGCAGCGTACGAAATGATCGGCCAGCGAAATCTGTTTACCTACGATTTACCTACGGTGATGGAGGAAAAAAAAAACGAAACGAAACACAATTAGTCATCGATGCACAGTCAGCACTTCGATCGTATGAGAAAAGGACTTGTGAAAAATAAGAAAGAATTTTTAGTACTTGCGATTTTACAGTGCGATGGGCGATTAAGATATTACCCGCGTAATAACTATGTCGGGTATCGAAACTCACCGTGTTAAATATTTATTTAATAAAAGAGCAGCTTTGCAGAATCTTCAATTGCCGGCATGAATTTTTATATTTTATTGCACCTACCATGTAAGAAACATCGAGCGCCGAGGTCGGTAAAATTTCTCTCGCTTGTCGAGAGCGCCGACTATGTTAGGAGGATTATGAGGAATTTTTTTTTTAAATAGACAGTGCCAGTCTTTAATTTAAATATATTTGCATTCTTTGCTTGAATATTATTAATTTCTTTTGTCTCTGTAAACGAATCGTGTAAATAGAACCGTAACGATGGTTAACAATGACGGTGTATAGTTTTTTTTTTTTTCTTTTTTTTTTGTTGTAATAATTACACGAGTAGACGAGCGTACCGCTCGTTTTAACGCCAACCCCATACATACTCATACTAACATATGCGCGATAAACATTCAAGTTTTGCTTCCCATTTTCCATTCGGTGTAATGTATTTTTCATATATATATATATGTTTTTTATGTCCTTTCACTTGGTTTTCTCCTTGTCGTATTCCAAATTTCTTGCGGACGTACCGAAAACAATAGTCCAATATCTCGGTTTCGCAATTAAAAACTATACAATATTATCGAAGTGGTACGTTCGAGGAAAAAAAAAAAAAAAACGATGAAAAGTACTATAATAAGAGAGGCGAGTGAAACAGTCCTATTCGCTGTCGCCCATTGTTTTTTTTTCTTTTTTTTTTTTTTTTAAGATACACATAGATTATTAACTGCGTGTTTTCCAATGTACAGAGTCGTGTGAATGTGCCCGTATCATATCACAGAGAGGCGTAACAAAAATATAAAACAATTTAACCATTATAGGTATCTCTGGCTCGCTCCTCATTTTTTTTTTTTTTTCATCCTTCTTTATTCTTCGGACCATATTCGTACCCTGCTTTTTTGGCGAGACTGATGCCAGAGAGCCGCGCCGGGTCGACGCCCGAGGTGAAACGGTCGAGAGACTCCGAGCTTCGGGACAAGGTACGAATACGACCCTTTTAGGTTTGTCAATGATGCGCTCGTGCGACCTTTATTACGAGCTGCGATTCGGTCCACAATAACAACGATATTTCATCGGTTAAATAAACGAAAAAAAAATGTATATATATATATATATATATCTGTTTGATCTTCGATACGAGAAAGCATGTGCTATCGTGTCGTACGGTACAGGCAGACTTGCTTTGACGATGCTCGAGGGGAGCTTGGAACGTTGCCGGAGAGGTTGTACTTGCTGTTATTGTGAAACGAGTCGCTTCGTTCTATTATTGTCATCACTCTTTGCACTCTTCAATCTTGAGCTCCCTAATCGGCCTTGTCTCTGAATTTTTCTTCGCGTATTACAATTTTTTTAATCTGACCAGCAGCGGAACAAAAACAATCATGTACACGAGATGCAGAGGTTTTCGTCCGGCAGCAAACTTTTCGTTTTTTTTTTCTCTCCATTTCAGCTCGCCCTTCCTCCAATATCATATTTGATATTCATTTTATTTTTTTACTTCGTTTTCAGCGTATACTATTTTTTGGCGTACGTGCGTATCAGCTATCGGGATCTCGATTTTTTTTATCCCCACCTTCCCATTCTCGGTCCATTGTCGTTATCATTTTTGTGCTCATGAAAAACAGTGTTGGATTACTTTTAGCCGTTAACGTTTGTTGGCTCCTTTCTTTTTTCTTTCTTTCTTTTTTTTTTCTTTTTGATAAATATCTTTGATCGTAAGCGATATTTTCAATATACTGTAATAATAGTTATTCGTACATTGATAGTAAAGAGATAAACATTAATGGGTAATCCGTACGGATTGGTTCCTTTTTTTTTTTTCTTGCCTTTTATATCTTTCTCATCCGAAACTTGTTTGCAATATAACATTCTTATCGTATTATTTTTTTTTTGTTTGTTTATTTTTTATCTTGTTTATTTTTATTTTTATCAATATCAATAGTGGATTCGAGTGAGATTATTTTCAGCGATATTTAGTCCCATAGTAGTTGGCGATAGAAAAAACCTGATAAATTTTCTTTATATTTGAGTAATATAATCATTTGGATGTCAAAGTTTTGTCAATGGAAAAAATGTATAGTAAAATTTTTTCGTTTTTTTTTTTTTTTTTTTTTTTTTTTGTAGTACATAATATATGTCTCGCGTATATACACATGCCGTTTTTTTTTAATGGTGTATGTATGAAGAGGTACAAAAGTTACAGATAGTATAGAAGTAGGCTGTTGAGGATCGCTTTATCTAGATCGATCTCGTTTTAACACTATCATCAATCCTTCAACAAATCGGTGATTATAAGCAATTATTCAAGGCAATTATAAGTCGAAACATGTTTTTTTTCTTCCTTCCCCCCCCCCCCCCCCCAAGGTTTAGCTCCAACCGTTGACAATCCGCGGTGCTGTGTGACCGAGAAGGTCGATATAACTATAAACTATTATTGAAAATTAAGGGGGCGCGAAGATAATTATGAACTCGATTCTCTCTCTCCCCCCCCCCCCCCCCCTCTCTCCCTATCTTTGTCACTCTTGCACTCACTCACCCGCACGGATACACACGCGTTCTCCATTACGAAAGTTACAATGATCCGAGGTTTTTTTTTTTTTTTTTTTACGACCAATTAGAAAACATTTTTGCACGGTCGAATGCGTTAGCTAATAAACTCTGTACAAACGTTAACATTCCATTGGAAACAACAACATTAAATTCTAGCAAATACCGAACGGGGATTCCCTTTCTCTACCTGTTCGCTTCAAATCCTTTGCCTCCCGACTTTCCGAGCTCCGAGCTTTCGAGTACTCGTATCCAGCGAGAAGCCCAACGATAACCAAATGTTTATTTTTTTTTTATATGTTTTTCATCGGATATGAATTCAATAGCTCGGATCGAATTATAATTTATGTGGTGTTCGGTGAAGAAGGGTACACGTGAGTGTAAAATTAAAACGATGTGGGGCGCCCATGCTACAGAGGATACGCTGTCGATCCGGGCGTCAAGTAGTGCAACTTGACAGTTCGTTATCAATATTAAAAAAAAAAAAAATGCGCTCGGCCATAACGAGAGATATAGTCAGCGTGGAAATCAACACCGGGTCTCAATCGCATAGCGATGAAATCAACGAAAGCTGTACACGTAAAGAGTGTATTTGTCGAGGTGTGCAATTAAGACAATTCTAGTAAACGATTTTTTGACCATGATTTTTTCCAAGAAGAAAACCTTCTGACTGTTATTCGTAACATTTACTCGTTTCGCAACTTCCGCGAGTGATTTGTATGCACGGTAAGTGCACAGTGAAGACTGCGACAAACAATCCGTTTACAGCGGTCCGTATTTCGTAGATGAGCCCGGTACGAAACATCAATGACGATATCTCTCCGCCGGCTT
The DNA here is from genome assembly GCA_963575735.1 of Amblyjoppa fuscipennis. Lineage (NCBI taxonomy): Eukaryota > Metazoa > Arthropoda > Insecta > Hymenoptera > Ichneumonidae > Amblyjoppa > Amblyjoppa fuscipennis. Next base: position 1,372,670 of record OY754489.1, on the reverse strand, counting down.
TGACGAGAGGAAAGAAAAAACCTTACAAATGCAATAGAGGATTGCTCATTTCGCCGATGTTATAATCCGACTCGATTATTTTTGAGCGCGCAGCTTTCTAGGTTTTCGAGGAATGATTGTTTCATTTTAGTGGTATACTTGTACCGTCGTGGTGGCGGCGGCAACGAAGTTGGCGACAAGAACGACGACGATCGTATCGAGGCTCACTTTCTCAACGGATGCCACATTACAACGGGGCGTCTAAGTGCCGCGAGCATTTGCCTCCAATGAGCGAGCGATCTTCCCGTCGCCGTCGAGCCGACGATAACGTGGCCGACCGAGAGAGCTTTGGAATTTGCTGCCGGATCGGTGCTGTTCTCCGCGACGGTCAGTCGCAGTTGAATACTCTGACAAGGGGAAAATAATAATGCGATGAGAGAGAGGGAAAAATATACGAATACATTGGGTAATTCTAAGGAAAAATTGCGTTCGGCGTACCTGCAAGGCGTGAGGAGGAACGCTGAATATAATAGCCTCGTTGAATATCGGACTTTTTTCGCCCCTCTTGGACGAAGTCTTTTTCTTGTGCATTTTCTTACCCTGCTGAAGGAGATAGACTTTGACGAAGAAGTCACCTGGTACTGGATCGTTGATGCCGTGAAGATTTCTGGCTTTGACGACGACGAGGGTGAGCCTCTCGGCGGTAGGGAGATAACTAAGAGAGAACATCAATTCACCGAGATGCGGAATCGGCAATGCAGGACTGATGAGGGGCAGCCACGTCGTGGCCGGCGGTCGAGCGGCCGGACCGAGCTTGAGACTGGCTTCGCCGAGGAGCGAGGCTCCACCGCCGATGCTCACTTCGACCGAGATTATCTGCACAATTCAAATAAATATTTTCCGTCAAGCCAGTTGAATCGTGCATCAATCAAGAGGCACGGCAGCCGCACGAGATCACGAACTTGAAAAAAAATAAAAATTTCAGCGCCTCGTTACCAAATACTCGACATTGCCAGAAGTAGAATTTTGGAATCGATATTATTTGAAATCGAAGCATTGGTTCGTTTTCAAACTTTCCAACCCGCCCAGTTTCGATCATAACTGTTCCGCAGATGTCGCGGTACCGTAACACATGTTATCTTACCTCGACGAGAAGAGTTCTTCCGATGGGTCCACCATCAAGGGGAAACAAAAATTTCTCTTGATAACTCGGCGATGGTGAGCCACGATAGAGCCTCGTTTGAACGTGGACTTGCCGATCAGGTAGGAGGCAAACTCTGTTGGATACGAAAAGGAGAGATTTTTTTGGATGAAAACAATCTTTAGCCAATGATATTTATCGTTTGTAAATAGGCTGATTGATAGTTGCGAGAACCTGGCCAAAGTATCCTGAGCGGGACGTCCGTCGGGTGCGACGAGATCGCGGGCCTCGAGAACACTGACCGCCAGGTCGCCCTCGCAATCGGCGCCTCGTCCACCCCAACGCTCGTGCTCGAGACCCACGCAGACATGACCGACCACAGTGACGTCCTCCAGGTCGCCGAGATTCACGCTCGTGTCCGAGCAAACGCTCTCGCAGCTTACCGCTCTCTTGAGATTTGACTCATCGGGAGGCGGTTCCGGTTCGGGTCCCTGGGAGCCTCGTCGATTAACCGGACTCGTCGCTTCTCCCATCTCGTAACCACCGTACGACTCCTCGACGCTCTGAAATACGAAAACGTTCTTCTACACTCGTTGGAACGCTTGCCTAAGCTTTTTTTCTTAATTCCATTCGCAGTTTGTACTATCTCCGTTGAATTATCACCTGGGAGAGTCTGCGCTTCAACTGCACCTCCTCCAGAGCCGCGTACAGATCTTGGCTGCTTCTTCTTCTGTACGGATTTAAAAAAAAAACGATCGGTTTAAATTTCAACGATTTTATATGAGCTCGTCGATCGATAAGTCTATTGCAATTTACCTTGTGCTATCCCCTGTTTCCATTTCCACGTAGCTCTCGTGAAGACCGTTCAGCCTTTCCATGCTCTTTCTCCTCTGCTCGATACTGTTGAATATGTCCTGTCGAAGAGGCATCGCCGTAAATTGAATCGAATTAATTAATTAAATTCTGAGGCTTAAACGTCACGTTCGTTACAGGCATACCTCCGAGGTCCTCGTAAAGCTTGGATCCGACATGTAAGGATAAGTCTCTTGGCTGAGATCCCTGAGAAGCAACGGCGATGCGGGTGGATCTTGCAGGCTGTTGTATACCTGAGAAAGTAAAAAAAAATTGTTAAGATATTCTATCATTTTATATTTAAAATATATACATATATGTATATGTATTATAATGTGGTGTTTTCATTGCAAGTTGCAATTTCCCTTCATCAGCGTGGCAATCGTTGTCCAGCCAGCAAAAGGTGGGTTTGGCGAGAACTTTTAGGGATTTCAACAAAATTAGTAGACCGAAAAGCGACCGTGAGACCGATTAGTCGGATCGACGGAACAAATTGGCAAAGTAAATAATTGTATTAATTTGTAACAAATATTAATTTATTGTTTTTGTAAATAATAAAATACCATACCCCCGATTAGTTTGTGTTTCGCATTGCCCGTTTACTCAATAAATATATATTAGGAATGCTTGCCTGTTGCGCAGTGCGATGAGCTTCTAGATTGAGCTCCGGGCTGTACAGATCGGAAGCTCGTCTGGAGCCGTCGATACCGATCGTTTCGGGATCGGTCTCGGAATAAAAAGCCGCCTGAGCATCCGCTCGCTGCTCGGAATTGTCCGTCTGAATAGGCAGCGATGATCTCGAGGTAGTAGACGGGAAGGTGAAACGGGGCACTTGCTGCTGTGCCGACTCGAGCACGGAGCTGTCGACACGAGATAAAATACCGAAATAATTACAAAAGATCACAATTACCGAGTCGAGGTTCGTCGATAATGTAAACATCGATCGAATTTACTTGTAAAATTCCGAAGCGTCGATGTAACTTTGGGAAGTAACGGATCTGAGGGCGTTGAATATCCTCTCGCCGGTAGTTTGAGGATTGTTTTCTCGGACGAGCTCGACGCAGTTGGAAGGATCCGGTGGCGCTGGTGGCGGAGGAACCGGACTGGGCACGAGCTGTACCTGCCTCGCTGAGTTTATATTGATATTTATATTGTCGCGATCGACGCTCTCCCGACTCCCTCGTCTCTCGAACATCGAGTCCCGCTCGTTCTCCATCGTCTCGAGATCGCTGCCGCTCTCGTAAACGTTCGACAGATCGGGCAGGCTCTCAATGTACTGCGAGACTCTCTGAAGTCCCTGAGCTTTAGTGGACATCGGTGGCTCGACGGGACCGTAGTCGGCGGGCGACAATTGCTCGTGCTGAGGACTTTTCGAATTACGAAAATAGGACGTCATCTCGATGCTCTGTGAATCGTTCTTTCGCGTCGCCAGATCGTTGACCCAATTGTGCGAATTCTGAAGAATCTTCGTGACCGCGTTCGGACCGTATATCGATTCCATTATAGTTTCGGCGGTCGAATTACCGCAATTCTCGAGATTGAAGCGCGACTCTTTTCTCGCGTGCTGGCGCATCTGATGCTGAGCGTTGTCGCCGAGTTGGCCGGTGAAGGAGCCCGGATTTCCGAACTCCTGAGGATCGACCGTCGAGCCTCTCTCGATCAATTGTCCGCTCGATATCGCGTATCTCAGGCCGCTCGGCTCGTCGGGCAATTCGAATTGCCTGTAGGCTCTGTCCCTGCTCGTTCTCATCGTCGCGTAGACGTCCCTCTTCTCCTCGGATCTACGGCCTTCGTGAGTCGCTTGCAATTGTCCGTCGGCCGCCTTGTTGCCCATCGCGTAGCAAGTCATCTGTATGCTCTCGGGCATAGATCGCCCCGTGAAATTGTCGAATCGCAGACTCGATTGATCGGTGCTCGGGGTGTGCGTCTTGTAAGGGCTGCCGAGATAACACTTGCCGGACGGTTCACCGGACTGAAAAATAAAGGCCGTCGTTCCGGTGGCTCGACCGGCGTTCGGTGGACGAGGGACAGGCGGTGGCGTGAGCGGACCGGTGTCTCCCTCGTGCATTCTTAGATAGTCCCCGGTGCTCGGTGTCTGAAGCGGCGAGGGTCGCGGACGTCCCATCGGCCTCGGCTGGGGCGCGGGCCTCAACGGCTGAGGTGGTATGGCGTTCGCGCTACCGAGAGGCGGATGAAGATCTCTGTCGACGGCCTCGAATCTTGAGAAAAAATAATTTTTTTTTTTTTTTAAGAATTGTGCGTCAACTATTGTGGAAAGAAAAAGTACATCGATGTTCAATTAATGCAAGTAATGTAAGCAAATTTCAAGTTCTAATACATTACATTTACAATATATTTTTACAGTGTTATTATAATTATAAGAATTTTTATGCTAAATTTATGCAAGAGCTACCACGCCCTTTTTTGAAAAATTTGAAAATTGCGTAAAATCTCGAACCGGGCCTCATTTTTCATGAAAATTGTACCGGGGAAGAGACGTGACCACACCACTAGTGGACAAAATTTCAACTCGCTATCTCAAGCCTTTAATCATTGTTCGCACTCACAAACATCCAGGCGCCAGCGACAAATCGTATTTCTCGACGTTTTATATTATTTAAAGTACTCTAACATGAGATTTTTTTCTTTTTTTTTAACGAAAGCAGCTTCCTGAATGAGAAAGTAATAATAATCGAGAAAAATATCAATCTATCCAATAAATCCTTCGTGGTTTCTTTCGGAACCATTCGAACTTATAATCCGTGCTCACCTGGTGAACGCCCCTTGCGCGTCGAGCCTCAGATCACTGTCGCTGTGAAGTAGATTCTGCGATACATTTCCGGTCTGCCGATAGACTCCCGGTATCGTCTGAGCCGTCGGGTGTTGAGCCTTCACTAGACCGACCTGAGAATGCGCACAAACGACACGACGACAGTCGTTTATTAATTGCCGTTATTGTTTAATTTTGTTTTTACTGCGCATAGGAGGCGGGTGGGCCAAAACGGACCACTGTCTTTCGTTCGAGATGAGAACTTTTTTTTAATGGTTCATGGAAAAATTAGTAAAAAATAGTTCGTTTTGCCCCGCTCCCCCCCCCCCCCCCCCCCCACGTTCTATTAGCGTTCACCTTCTCTTCTCTGGGCGCCCACAGCCAGGACAATCTCTGACGCCACTCCTCGCATATGCTCCAAATATTTCGCCTGCCCCATTGCCAATCCAGACGCCTAAAAAATTTTATTTTATTAATTTCACAAAAAAATTCGATAAACAATCATTGATCGAATTCTTCATTTTTTCGATCGATTTATTTTGTAGCCGACGTACCTTCGACAAAGAGTCAGGATTGTTCCGACAACGGCGATGGCCAGTGCTGTTGCCAGAGCGATCACCGCCCACCCGCCGTAATTCGATTTAATCCCCATGCCAACGTATTATCCAAATTTCGATCACTCCGTTTTCACTTCTAACGCGCTGAAAAATATAATAATAATAATAATAATAATAATAATAATAATAATAATAATAATAATAATATAGATTTTTTGGCGAAAATGGTATGATTACCTATATATCATGCATAGAGTGCACAAGATAATTAATTTGCTCTTGCGCTAATAGCTTTCCCTTATCGACCATCCTGCTAGATCATAACTACTATATATATATATATATATATATAGTACATGTCGACTCGGGCGCTTCGCATGGTTCATAGCATGTGGAAATCCATTCCATATGGAATGCATTTCCACATTACCCCTGTGAGAAACGTAATTCCGAAAATATAGCATATAAAATGGAATTTTGAAATTCATTCTATATGCTATGAAAGGGTGGGAGGCAGCTTCTCCGAAAGGGGGGCTTAGCTGGGTGGGGGGACGAACATCCAATGTAACAAAAAAAAAATCCACAATTTCCCACAATATATATATATTTATATATACATATATACATACATAAAAATCGTGTTCCTCAACGTTTTATATTACTTTAGTACTCCACTGAAATCTCTCTCTGTATGAGAAAGCAACATATATATGTGTATATATATATATAGATTTGTTATTAATACTATGACGATATAACTACTATACATATTATAATTATTAAGTATTATTATTATGAATATTATGTACTAAAATATGTGAGTATAGGAGGGCGCCGTATGTATTTTGAAGAAGCATATTAGGGACGTGGCTTTCCGGGTGTTTACGGGAGAGAAAAATCGTCGAAGCGAGAACTTTCGGTTCGATAACCGTACACGGAAAGGCTGACGCTGGTGTAGAGCTACCGACACAACCGTCACAAGTGGGCCATCCCTCGCCAGGCATCTACGCCACTGCCGGGTCAAGGTGAACTCGAGAGAGAGGAAGAGAATTAACAATAGGCGATGAACAATGTCCCAGTTTCTTTTTGCCTAAAAAAAAAAAAAAGAAGAAAATCTGTGACCCGAAATGTATCAAAATAATCGAGAGTATTATTGACGATTTCTTCGTTCGCTGATTGGCTATCGCCCGAGGCTGAACGGTCCGCAATCTATTCACGAGGGACTTCAGTCGCGTCGGGAACGAAAAAGAGAAGGAAAAAAAAACAAAACTTTTGTCGCTCACAGTTTCAAGGCTACGTCCGATGTATTTTTTTCCCGTTCATCGCGGAAAAACAACCGATCGATGATTCAACTCCCAGCCTGTCGATACCCGGCAGGAAACTCCACGCCGGAGGCGAAAATGAAAATAACTTTCGGTGTCCGCCATTCGCGCCTACCATTTACGTTACGTTCGACGAGCGTGCGAACGTGGGTAATTAAAACTGCGGAAAATTAAATTAAATGTTGCATCCCGAGTATTTCACAGTTCCTCGAAAATTCAACGAAATTCGTGCGCCTCGTAAACACGAACAATTGGCAAAGTTGCCGGAGAGTGGAGATCCATAGAGAGAGAGAGAGAGAGACAGAGAGAGAGAGGGAGAGAGAGAGAGAGAGAGAGAGAGAGAGGCGCAGGAGTAGCCAACCGTATGAATAATTCACAGGGAGTTGCGCGGGAAAACCCGCCTGAACCCGCCTAGTTTTCACTCGGCCGGTCCCGTCGGACATCCGAAGCTTCGCAATTTACGAGAACTTTCCTTAATGTTCGTGAGAACGATAAGAGAACAAAGATTCGACGAGAGGAGAGAATGAAAAATTCTAAAGAATATCGATAGGCGGCGATAAATAACGAGCAATTTTCATCGGGAGGAGCGCACACGATCGCCCGATTGTAGTTCGACTCTTTCTCCGATAGGAGGGTCTATCGACGAATTTAACTGCAGAAGAATAGAGGTGCAACGCCAGCGGTGGAGAGTGGTAACGCGTGACAGATGTATTTTGCGGCAACAAGTGCGACGGTCGGAGAACACGTGAATGACCCCCTCCTAGCCCCTCGCCGAGGAAAGAGACTCCGTCAAGCTGGCTTAGCGAAGTTTCCCAAGTGAGTTTTATCAGGCTAGCCGGGCCTTCGTCGTTCATATTTGCCTTATCGTTCAATCGATAAATCATACTCGAGCGCCATTGACGCCCTTCTCAGATACGTCCGAACTTAACTCGATCGTTGTTGTTACCTATTACATTTCAACAACTTTCAACGATTTATCGTCGTGGCTCACACCATCGTAATAATATGAAACAGTACTTTATTATATTGGTCTGTAGTCTCTGTCATATTTTTTTTTACCGCACTTAAATGAATCATACTTCAGCGCAATTTGCGCCTAACCTCGAATTATTATTAATTACTTTTCGACGACTTCATCCTTTTGTCTCGCGCGACCGTAACGATATGGAACAGTAGTCAGAATATTGGATTTCACTCCCGATCATATTATATTATTCCCGTCACTTCGACATTATCGTTCAATCGATAAATCATACTTCAGAGCTATTTACGCCCCTCTCAAATACATCCGAGAATCTAACCTCGAATTATTATCATTATTGCCTTTCAGCAACTTCCAACAGCCATTTATCTTCGTGGCTATGCATCAAAGCTATTCGCACTCTTTCAAAATATGCCCGAACCTAAACTCGAATTATTATTATTATTGTTTCACCGAATCTTTCAACGATTTATTTTTTGGCTCGCACCATTATAATAAGATGGAACAGCAGTAAGAATCTTGGACCGCAGTCTCTATCATACTTTTGTTACCGTCGTTTGGACATTATCGGTCAACCGCGACACTCCCTGTCCCACTTTCTATTCAATATTCTCCCTCCGGCTGTCTCCCTTTGTGGTATTGTTATTATAATGATTTCTTTTTTTTTTTTTTTTTGTTATCGCTTCTGCCTCGCCGTTGGATTATAGCTTTGCTTTGCGATCGGGTTTAATTTTACGGGATTACTCTCAGGCGACTTTGTTTCAGTTCGGTTCAGTAGAAAAATGTTTCTCGGTCGGTCGTTGCGTCGAGAAGGGAAACTCGCTCGAACGGATTGACGCTTCTCGACTTTGGACAGGATGGAACAGAGCCGTTGGACGAAACGAAACAGTTGGATCGCTCGGGGGCTGCCGAGCAAAGCTCCTTTGTCTCGTCCCGCGTATGCCAATGCCTGTCAACCCCTCGAGGTCTGTCCATGCAAAGAAGAGGATGGCACATAGCGTGGTCACCACGCCTACGCAACTCTCGCGTCCTACAGTGCCGCAGTACGTCGAGCTGTGGCACCGCGATTAACCGTCAACAGCGCCGTAGCGCCACTCTGCATGCCCGACGGATGGGTGGTTCCTCGATTTCTCGATCAATCGCTCGAAAATCACGTGCTTTTTTTTTGTTGTTTTCCTTGCGAACGGTAAGTAAGAAATGCGAGTCTCGTGCGGGCGCCATCATTCGTTGCCATTAAAGTGGGAATATTATCATAAGAGTTAGCGGAGATGGTTGAAAATTCTCCGGTCGATTATATTCGTTAATAATACAGACGATAATAGAGCGAGCGAAGCCGCGTCGAGGTTGCCTATGCTGGCGTTTCGGTATCATCGATCCAAAGCCCCACGCGTCCACACTTGTAGTATCCACGAGCCTGCGGTCCTCTCTCCCTCTCTCTCTCTCTCTCTGCCTCTCGTTTTGTTTGGCGTTTTATCTGGCTCGCGGTAGATGCGGCACGAGAGCATTCGCATTATGGAAAAATATCCTACCGCGAAGGACAAAACAAATTTAAATATTGTCGAACCCGACGAACTTGACGAATTGAACATTTGCCGAACTTTGCAAACTTGTTGAACAAATTGAAATATTGTCGAACTTGACAAACTTGACATATTGAAAATTTATCAAATCTGACAAAGTTGCCAATGAACTTGGACAATTTTTCAAACTCGAACAAACTTTAACATTTCTTCGACCCCATCATTGTTAAGCCGCTATCGAGATATTTGCCCAGGACCGTTCTTTCCCATGTGCCCGTCGGACAGCAGCGCGAAATGGACAAGTTTTAGCAATTTTTAGCGGGACATGAAAAAAAAAAAAAAAAAAAAAAAAAAAAAAAAAAAAAAAAAAAAAAAAAAACATAATGTGGTTGATCCCGAATTAAGTACACTGGTCCGTATTGGCCCAATCGCCCCCCCCCCCTCACCCCTCTACTCGACTACTAGCTCAAAAGGAATGCTTCCACTTTAATTCGATGTTCAAACCTCGACAGTGTTCGTTCTACGGTAGAGCTGCGAGATGGAGGATCCTCTCTCTCTCTCTCGAGTAACAACTGTGGCACTCCCACCGTTCCGAGACAAATCCGATTACATCCTCCACTAGCTACGTCAGCAACGGCAATCTGCGCCCGCTCTCACATTTTCATCCGCTTCCCTTTGTGTTTACCTAATATATCTCGAGCGCCGCTGATACGCTGACAATCCTCGTCGGAGATGGGCTCTCCTAACGTCATTGGACCACTCACGCTGCCGGAACAGCGTTACTCATCCCGGTAACAATGTTAACCGTACCGGAACAATGTTACTCGTTCCCGGTTAACAATGTCACTCGCCGATACGAGTAACAATGTTTACTCGCACATCAGGACAACGTTACTCGTCACCGAACGATGTACCGCTGACCGAGGCGCGCAACAGTTCGCCCCTCCCGTTCGGCTGTTTTCTAACCGATCGAAAAAAATAAAGAAAATAAATTAAAGCCTGTTGAGCGCGTTCGCGGAAATGACAGGTCAATCGAAATGCGACGCGGACTCCACGACGAATCCCGACGGACCGAAATTGTCTATCAGTGCGAAATGAGAATCCCTGTCTTCTCGAACCCTTGTAAGTTTTATTTTTTATTTTTTTTTAATAACCTCAAATTGTTCTCGCGAAAGTCTTCGCGAGAGCTCGTTCGCGCAAAACTATCGATCCGGCAAGTTTTACTTTCCTTGCTGCCGGCTCGAGAAATACAATGCGGTACAGGATGAATATTCTGGTGCAACGTGAGGGCAGCGAGTTTCCGGGATTCAGAGACGGAGAACAAAAAAAAAAAAAAAAACGAAAATAAAATCTTACCCCTCAACGTTTTTTTTTTTTTTTTCGTGCGAAGTGCCCTCGAGCCTCTCGTACGGTAACTATAGGAGCGGGCACAAAAGGAAAACCGAATGGAAGCACGGACGCCGATGCCACGACCTAGGGAGCGATGAAAAATCGCGCACTCGGCTTATTTTCACAATAAGTAGCACGGGCGCCGTTACACACGCGGACCCTACGGATTCAAGGCCAATTCCTCAATGCTGCCTATTCGAATATCTCTAGTTTCTACTGAACGAAGCTCTAGTGATTTTTTTTTCTAAAATCATTTCCCGATGGATACATCTACGCATATACATATATACATATATACATATATACATATATACATATATATCTCATTTCGATAAAATGTTTGAGTGAAATTTCGTTGCTGCCTTATGTGGCTCTCTTACCCGTTGTACGCTCGTAGGAACGTCACCGATGCTCAACGGAGATATTCTCTCGTCAAATAGCCGACTACTCTCTCAGCACAGCCTACAGTCTCGGCGCTTACCGCCGCGATTGTTATCAGAGCACTTTTCACGTTCGACGTTTTCGCGAACGTTTGTCATTTCGCGGCACGTTTTTCTCTGACGTGCTATGGCCCGTGCTTCGAACGATGTCCGCAGTCTTTCCGTGGGCTCGCGCGATCGCGCGACCCCCTGCCGCCCGGCCAGCTCCAGCACGACGAGCGAGCGAATTTTCCGCGAGATCCTCCCGTCCCTAGGTCAACACTTACTGCGGATTCATTCCCAGCCGGGAATCGAGGCAGGGTTGCTGCTGCCAGTCGAGCCTCGCGAGGTGAACGGTAGAGGCGCCTCGAGCTCTGTACTACCCCCTCGTGCTGCGCCGCCTGATGCACATATATATATATATATATATATATATATATATATATATATATATATATATATATATATATATATATATATATATATATATATATATATATATATATATATATATATATATATATATGTATATAAACACACACACAAAATGTCTATGACATATATCTTTATCTGCTTCTGTCAATTCTTGCCTATGGACTCTTGTCGAGGGCGGTCGGCCCTCAAACTCAATTGTTCGTTTATTTATCGACGAATAAAGCCGTCAAGTCCGTGATTGGCCAATGGAGAAAGCTACCGAGGAGCTCCGGCCCGCTTATCGAAAGATCGCACGGTGACGGAAGGTTACAAGCAGCGCAGGCCGACGGCACAGCCTCACGGCGTTGAGGATTCCTCATTGAGGAAAAAGGACCGTAGACAGGGGGGCCGCGCGAGCGCAATAACATTGTATCAACCGCCGGTTCTCCCAGCTCGCCCAATCTTTCCATCTTAGGAGACTTTACATATATATATATATGTTTTTTTTTCTATCTACGTCGGTGAATTCTCTCTGAAACTCGATTGTTCGTTTATTTGTCGACGAATAAGAAAGCCGCCAAGTCGTCCCCGGTAGTTTCGGAATCTGAAGAAAGCCACTGCGGAGCTTCGGCGCGTTTAGCGAAAGATCGTAAGGTGACGAACGTCATAACAGAGCGCAGGCGGATGGCACAGCCTCACAGCGTGAGGATATTCGTCATCGAGGAAGAGAGCCGCAGACAGGGGGGGGGGAGGGGCGCGCGGGCGCAGATACATTGTACCAACCGTCGGTTCTCGCGTTATATCTCCTATCCTCCCCGTCTCGCCCAATCTTTCCATCGCAGGAGGCGCGAATAGAGGAGAGCCTCGTACCGCGGGTTAGACAGGCGGCAATGCAGCGGCTAGTCGCGGACGCGTCGCGACGCCGCCAGCTGCTCTCGTTGCGCGCTGTTTTACGGACATCAAAAAAATTATGGGCACAGCTATGGACGAACGGTGGTTTTTTTAGTGTCGAACGCGAGTTCCGTTTTTTCTGTCGAATTTAAACGTGCGAACATGCCCGATAACCTTGATAGCCTGTAATCGTCGCCCCATCGCTGCAGACTCGTTGTTTCAATCGTCGATTGACGCGGATCGATGCGACCGGTGCGCGTCGTCACGTGCAAGATCCTACGAGCCATACGGACCGTTTTCACACGGCTGTTCGCTGGAAGCGCAACAAGCTTTTTTTTTACCGCCGACCGACGAACGGACACGTCTAATGAATATTGTTGGCTGGTTTGTATTTCTCATTTCTGTTTCATTTTTTTTTTTTTCAACATTATTTTCGTAATCCGGTGTAGGATTAATTGCCAAGGTGGGGAATGTCGACGTTATACGGACGATTTTGTTGCGGAGAAAATACAATGGCGTTGAATTTATTTTGAGGAGGTTGGAGTTCTTCACACTAATGATATAGTGATCAATTTTTAAAGTCGTCTATACAAACATTTCTTATCTATTGATTATTTTTTATCACAGCAGATGTCCTCGATTTATAGAAACATTATTGCAATGGATTTGCAAAAATATCAACTGGTTTCTTTTACTTTCCGAGATGGTACATATTCGTTCAGTTTTTCCAGATAATAATCCATGATTTTTGCACGATTTTGATGTATCGCGGCTCATTCCTCTTCCTCGAAGGACGCTCTACGAATTCACTGTTTCGGATGTTCGACAGTATTTTCCGTTTAGAAATCACAGCTGCTTGCTGATGAAGGAATTTCGTCAGTGGATAAACAAAAGGCTGCAATTTTGATAGGGAAAATACTATCGAATATCTGTACGGTGAATTCGTAAAGCATCTTTCGATTTCGATTTCGAGAAAGAGAAATTAAACGAGATACATCAAAACCGAGCAAAAATTGCCAAGTATTATTTGAAAAAAAAAAAAAAAAAAAAAAAAAAAACAACAACAACAACTGTGCGAATATGTACCATTTCGAAAATCATAACCAGTTAATATTTTTGCAAGTCCATTGGAATTTATGGTTCTCTGAGTTAAGGACATCTGCTTTAATACAAATAACCATCCATTATAATCAACGGACGCGCAAAAGTTTGTATAAACGACTTTAAAAACGCAGCACCTATTTGCCTCGCGTGAATCGCTCGAACCTCCTTAACGGGGCATTAAGAGAGATATACATAGGATGCGTTTATCATCGAGCCGTCGTCCGGTCCGTCCTCTCCGCCAGCCTCTCGCGGCGACAGTGGCGCGTCTCCCTCTCTCCCAGGTGTATTAAAATCGGCAATATCGATTTACCGTTCGCTTATCGAGAAGCCGAGAGGGAGAGGCGCCTGTCAGTTCTCTTTCGGGAGCCTGGCGACGGCGACGAAATTGATAACGCTACGCTATCGCGTGAAGAATGGAAGAAAAAAATAAAATAAAATAAAAGTAAATTTCGTTACGAAACCACTCCAGTCGCGAAAGCTCGTTCGGGCAATATATTTATTTTACTTTTTCAGTCCGAAAGCTCGGCAATTCGACGTGGAATAGACTGGGCTGGTGATTTTCTTTTTAATGACAATGGTACCCTCGGCGATCCTGGGCGCCGCTGCTGGAACGGGATTGGCCCTCCTCATCGCCGTCACTATAGTCGTCTATCGTTATTATTATTCGGTGAAAAACCGGGATAAACACTGGAGCAATCTCGAGCGTTGGCCCGATCCGCCGGCTTCGGCGGACTCTTCGAGTACTCGTCACGACGCAGTTCATCACAGCCACCAACAGCGCTGTCCCGAATCGCCCAGAAAAGTTCCTGCCCTACCGAGCATCGGTAACGGTGACTCGTCGAGTCCAATCGTCCCAACGAACGCCTCGAGCGCATCCCACGTGTTCGACTGCTGGCGAAAACCGCAACAGAGCTACTACGCCGTCCAAACTGGGGTACGTTCCTCTGCGATTCTACCTGTTTTTCACGCTGTTCAATGTTTGGTCCGACGGCACAGTGAAATTATTACGGTCGGTAACGAAGACTGTGATAAACTTTTCTCATGGATTCTGGCATGTACGGTCGAAAGAAAAGTCTCGTAGAAAAGCCGATATACGATATCCGTTTCGGATGAGATTTCTATTTTGACCGTACACGAGAGAACCCGTGAGAAAAGTTGATACCGACTGAGCCCGGAAATGGGCGGGGAGAGCGGTATCTTATGTGGTATTGACACGCCATGTGAAAGTCACGTGACCGCGCCACGAAAGCAACGAAGACACCGTTATTGGCGTTTGCAGTCGACTCAGAGCGAAAACACGAGAGTGTTTCACCATGGCGTTAAGGTGATGTGGGACATCCTCCCGCCCACTCATCTCGTCCTCAGCTGGTAACAAAAACTTTAATGAATGCCTTTTTGAGACCGCGGACTCCCGAGCAAAAAGAAAATTGTCTGTCACTGCGTCCGTTGGATTATTCAGGGAAAGACAATTTGCATTTTCGTCAGCGGACTGCGATCTCAAAACTGCATGCAGTACATTTTTTGTTACCGGCGGCGGTATTTCACATCACCTTAAGATCCGGTGAAATACCACGGTCGGCAATACAAACTGTAATCAACTTCTCTAACGCACGCTGTTACCTAAGGTGAAAAGAAAAGTGTAATCGACGACGGATTACATGGTCTACTTCCCCATCACATCTTTGGCTAATGATACGCTCACGTTATGCCAGCGATGACGCTACGGCAACGCGAATGTGAATTCGATGTTAGGTGACAGATAAAAAAAAAAAACATTTCGCTTGCTTGTGCTTAGCAAGCAACTCCGAAACGTACTTTCTTCGGTAAAGTAAAGAAGATAATACATTTCACACTCGGTGAAAAGACGCACTATTCTCCCTTGTAGCATAATATATAATATTTCATGCCCACCCTCGGGCAATGGATAAGTGTAGATCCACGAGAGAGAGAGAAATAATTCGCTACGCTGTGTATATATGCTCGACACTAAAGAGACGTCCTCGCTCAGCATTTTAATTAAATCGATCGAAACATAGTTTCATCGTGTATAGCCGAGAAGCGCTTCGACGTCGGTTCGACGAGGTAGCGTGCTTGAACCGCTCGGCTGTACAGTATACATTCGTGGAATCCGGAATTGGGATCGATACAGCCGCTCCACAATGTGGAGACAGGCGGCTCTCTATTGCGTATCTTTTCGAGTGAAATTTCGTGCGCACATGCAGGCACTTTGTCACAAAATAGCGGATATTATAAAATAATAATAATAATAATAATAATAATAATAATAATAATAATAATAATAATAATAATAATAATAATAATAATAATAATAATAACGATAAAGGAGTGCTGCAGAGTATTCTTTGTCGCAGGCGTAACGACGAATCCTCGCGTCCTATATAGCGAAAAGAAAGCTATTACGGGAGTCCGTGCCGTTCGATGGACTATTAAAAGATGCATGGCTCGAGAAAAGTCGATCTCGCAAAGAACGACATAGGCGAGCGTAGGGGGGCAAAAAAAAAGGAAAACAAAGAGAAGGACTCAAGGAGGATAATTGAAAGATGGTTGAAAGGCGTATGCGTACGAGAGCCGGGTAACCTGTTGCGGCGCACGCACATCCTCGTCGCATTTGGCCTCGGCAGGGCTGTGTGAGTGGCTCGTTCGTCGGCGCGGCCGAGTCCCCGACACTTCTCAGCGATCCCTCGTCCCTCGCAGCGTTAGGTTGTGCTCGGCGGTCGAGCGGTTCTCTCGCTCCGTTGACCTCTGCGTTCGGCTCTCCGTCATTGACCCTCGCGAATCATAATATCGTAACGCGACGATGAAATAAGTTAGCTCGAGCGTGAACAAAGGCGCTGAATCGCAGGATCGGGCGCGAGTCACGACAGCGCGAGATCTTCGTTTGCAGCGAGTGTTTTCTCTTTCGTGAACGCGGTACGCATTTATTATTATCGGAGATATCGACTGTGACTTAAAAAAAAAAAAGAGAAAAAAAAAAAACGTAAAAATAAGGTTCTGCCCCGTACAATCGCTGTCTGCGTGATAGTGACGATTGAAAGTTTTATTCTCGGGGATAAAATATTGTTCGCCGGGCGATCGTGTACAGAGGGTGGTGGTATTGGAGTCTCTCGTCAAAGTGCCGGACAAGTTGTCCGAGGTATTCGGCGATGTTTTGGATCTAGCATGCCGAGGCGGCGGCGGCGTAAGCGGAAGCGGCACCGGGCCGGAGAAAAGTGGCTCGGGCACGACGAGCGCCGTAGCTAGTAAAATCGGTGGGGCGACGGGGGGAGCTACGGTAAGAAGCCGATGGGCGCAGAGAGGCTCGCGGTCACCACTGTCGTCCGTTGCGACGAACGACAGCGCGGACAGTACAACATCCGGCACGAGTTCCGAGGTAACGTGGGGTGAAATTGTTTTCGACGATATGCGCGTCGAATATTTGTGAGGGTTATTCGTTTGTTTTGTTTGTTTGTTTATTTGCGGCGGCGGGTTATGTTTGCGAGAATGGAAAAAAAAAGCAAAAAATTCCGTACAAAGTACAGTCGGGAATTTGTAATTGGACGGTCAATATTTTGAACGTGCGGGCAGATAAACGTGTCTTTCTTAATTCATGCGTCTCCGTCGTTGGCTGCATTCGAGATAAATTTCAAATTCATTGGGACGTATCGAACACGTTCTTTCACTCACTTCCCTTAACCTTTTGAAGCGCGGTAGGTCAAAGGTGACCTACACATCTTTGAATTCAGAAAAAATGCATTAACCAACCGATGTACTTGAAACTTCGTACTTGTAAAAAAAAAAGTATGCTTCAAAGGGTTAATTCACAAGTTTCTTTCGCTGGTTGCATTCGAGATACACTCCAGCATTTTTTTTTTAAATTTCTCCGTAAGATCACATGCGGTTTAAAAATGTAATTTTTCTAACGGAATTGACATCATACCAAAAATACGCCACTTCCGGTTTGAAAATCTTATTTTTCAACCGGAAGTAGCGTCTTGCAGGAAATACGTCACTTCCGGTTTGAAAATCTTATTTTTCAACCGGAAGTGGCGTCGTATCGGAAGTACGTCACTTCCGGTTTGAAAATCTCATTTTTAAACCGGAAGTGGCGTCATACCGGAAGTACGTCACTTCCGGTTTGGAAATCTCATTCTGCAGCCGGAAGTGGCGTCATACCGGAAGTACGTCACTTCCGGTTAGAAAATCTAATTTTTCGACCGGATGTGATGTATTTCCGGTCACTACCGGTCAAAAAAATGAGGTTTTCAAACGTATTGCACCGAATAGTGGGTTAATTTACCGAATATTATATCGACGAAGAAATAATAATTCGATCGTTGTTTCAGGAATTCAATGTGGCCAAGGACCATCACGCCGTTCAGCCGTCAGCGAGCGCCATGCTCGGCGAGCCGGGTGAGTTAAATTTCTTACTGAGAACATGCGATAATCGGCTGGAAGCAAGTCATTGTTATTACTTGAGTAATTATTATCACTTAATAAGCAATTGTTATTGCGATTTTTATTGATTTGACAAATTTTACGAAAGGCGGAAGTTCAGGCCATCAGAGCCGCAGCTGCCCGAGCTCCGGCGGTGGAAGCGGAGGTCGAAGAACCCTCGCGCGTAATCAATCGGTCAGCTCGCAAAGTTCGTTGGAAGGAGCCTCCGGACCCTCGGCACATCGTGGATCGTCGCCGCAGATCAGGGCTTACGGACCAGACGGTCGTCACCGCTATCACGATTCAGCCGACGGCGCAGCTTTTTCGTATCCGCCTGCGAAAAGTTCAAGGTTCGTTGGGCCCGAGCTAGCCCGAAGGGAACGAAGAACGCCATACCGATTGATGAAATGTTTTTTCTTTCTTTTTTTCTTAAAAAAATTATTCTTCTTTTGAAAGATCGCCGTCTCCCGCGAGGGCGTCTTCGTTGGACGCTCGCTGCGCAAGTCCCGTGAGTCCAAGTATCCACAGCGGAACGGTTTCTCCTTCTCAAAGCTCCGTCTCTTCGTTGGCCACCGGGACGAGCTCGTCCTGCGGATCCTCGTCCATCGGTGCCGCCAGAGCCGGAGTTCGTTGCCTCTCGCCGCTGCTTATTCCTCCACCAAGAAGCTCCGCCAGGTAGGATTTCTCCAAATTTGTTTTTATTCAATTTTATAATTTTTAAACATCAGTTTTATCATTTTTAAAGATCAATTTTATCATATTAAAAGACGAATTTTATCATTTTAAAACATCAATTTAATTATTTTTTAAAATCATGTTACGATTTTTTTTATTGCTGTTTTTGATAATTGCTTCTTGTTTGTGTATTACAGTAGCGAGGGAGGTCCGGCGCCTCCGTCCTCGCCACTGGGTTCGCTTCAGCCCGATCTCTATCATCGTCGGGTCGGACCGCTCTTTCTGAGTGCCCACAGAACGGGAAAGCACCTCGGACGTCTCCATCTCCGTGTAAAGTATGATTTCGATAGATCGGACCTCCACGTTCATCTGATCGAGGCCCACGATCTCGCCGGCAGCGACCAAGGTGGGTTCAACGATCCCTACGTGAAACTCTCCCTGAGTCCCGAGGTCGATACAAGAAAGAGGCAGACGCCAATTCACCGAAACGAACCGAATCCATTTTTCGATCAGCACTTCAAGTTTCCCGTCAGCCACGAACAGCTCCAAGAGAAGACGCTACTTCTGCAGGCAATTGACGACGCATATTATTTAACGATCGTATTATCGATCGATAAATTTACTACCCGGGCGATAAAAGGGAGGTGAGAATTAATGGTTTCTGTGTTGCGCCCTCGGCAGGTCTTCGACTTCGACCGCTTCTCCAGAAACGACGTCGTTGGTTCGGTAAGAGTAGCGATGAAAGAGCTCGAGCTGATCTCCTCAACGACGTCGATCGAGGTGTGGGGCGAGATAGCGCGCGAGAAAAAACCTCCCGAAGAGATTCAGCAAGTGCTGCTGTCGCTATCCTATCTACCGAGTGCCGAAAGACTAACAGTTCTCATTCTCAAAGCGAGGAATCTGTTTCCACCCCAGGTTAATAAGAAAACTCACATATCTATATTAAATTTAGTTCCGAGGTACGACGGACTCATAGATTCGATATTCTCCTCTAGGACAAAGAGATCCTCGACCCATTCGTCAAAGTAAGCCTCCTCACGGGCGACAAGAGGGTGAAGAAGAAAAAGACTGCGGTGCGAAAGGCTACGAGGTGTCCGGTGTGGAACGAGGCGATGTCTTTCAACGTCACCGCGGGTGCACTCGCGGCATCGGCCATTGAGGTGAGCCATTTACTTTTTTGAAAAAAAAAAAAATTAAAATTCGAATGATTACGAAATCAACGAGGTTGAGAAATGTGTTTGAAGTGAGCCTAGACGGCTAAACAGTGACAACATTTGTGACAACAAAAATGACGCTCAAATCTCAACTACATGGATGTTTTCGCTGTTTTGATCATGTTTATGACCCCGAACATCAAACATATTCTGTAATAAAAAAGTTGGTCAATTGGCGCTTACAAAAAATGATCGTCACGGCACATCTGGAGACACCTCTCACGAGCTAAACGACGAGCTCTCGTGTGATCTCGTAAGATCGACTCGAACTAAGGAAATTAATTTTTCAGGTTTGCGTCCTGGACTCGAGCAGCGAATTGATAGGCGGAAACGCGATTGTTGGTTCCTGCATCGTCGGACCGGCGATCGGTGGAGCAACTCCGTCGGGCGTTCTTCCGGAAACCGACGTGACCAATCAGAGCCGAGACCATTGGCTCCACATGAGCCATTCGCCGAGGAAAGCTATCGCCATGTGGCACACGCTGCACTAGGCGGTACGTGACATCCATCCTCCCTCCCGAGGCACGGCTTGAGATCGTCGTCGGAGAATAATACCTCGCGGTATCGACTATTCTCCCGCTATTGTTGCCGAATATAATTTTTTTTTTCTTCCAACCTTCGTTTGAACGCGCATTTATCGAACTGCTAACGATCGAAAAAAAAAATATGGCCTAATGTTTTGGCTCGCGTATGTGTAATCGTCGTGTGTACGTTACAGTAGTTAAAACTTAACTGAAACTACAAATAAACAAAAAAAGGGCTCTCTCACTTTGTACGCGGGCTCGTCAAGATGCGCGAGCGTCGCAAAAGTTTGAAAAAGTCCCCGATTATCATAATTCTTAAGGCAAATCGATGTTGACTCGACGCTTCGAGTGGCAAGTTTGTGTGCGTGTGCGTGTACGTGTGTCAAAATAACTTTATCGAGAGCATATGCTATGAGCCGCATATCCAAGTCTGAATTTCGCACAGTCGTATGGAGACGAGAACCAAAAAAAAAATATAAGAAAAAAACAACACAAGTGTTAACTTTCGACCAACCCTTGTGCCACAACAACATATCAAACGATTAATTCAATGTACAATATAAAAAATTAAAAAAAAACCACAAGGGACTTGATGCACTTTCGCTTAAAGTATGTTATACTATGTGTCGTTGTACAACACGTTGCGTTGATCAATTGTATTTAAGGTAAATTTGAGATTTAATCTTGTGTATTTAACGAAAAACACGCTAGCTGCATCCAAAGTGCAAGTGTTACTGTGGCACGTGTGTGGATGAAAAGTCTAATTCGCTCCGTCTTTAGGAAATCAACAGAGATGGCAAATATTTTGAATGTAAATACCACAAAAAAAAAGTAAAATAAAAAAATTGAACGTCCTTGATCACAATCGCTCATCGACATTATCAAGAGGCAACGAATTTTTTTCAAATTTCCCGGGAAAAGGCATCGAGAGCTAAACAATTTTTTATGAATTTGCTCAAGTACCGATTACCGTCGCCTCGTTCGTTATCGACGCAACAATACAACTACCGTTTCCTGAATATCATGTTGAACTAATATTTTTATCTGATATACTAAACTTAATTACTACAGTTTTTGGGTGGATCGATTAAAAATAAAATAATGTATAAATATATCCTCGCTTTTTATTCACATTCGATACACAATCTACTGCATTGAGAATCGTTAATGCACATATCGTCGATACAATTATATAGAACGGCGGAACGGCGAGAATACGGCGATTGAGTTAATTTCACAGCGAACGTGATATCGATCCAACGACACTCTCTCAAAATTTAGAACTAACGTCCTTTATTAGACTGTCTGATTCCGCGATATCGACGAAGTCCTTGACTCCCCGTGGACGAACGGACAGAGCAATCTTCACACCGTTCTCGTGCCACTTGGCTTTCAGTTGAACGCAGCATTCCTTACCTAAAAAGAAGAAAAAAAAAAAAAAAAAATGAGAACGTACATCGGACAATGAATTACAATAATAGTACTTTATATCACTTGGTGGGAAAATGGCGGTTTTGTGCATGCTTCGCGTGCGTGAAACCCTCGTTTTCACACCTTGTGACATAAACATTTTGTACGATACTCTGCGAATTTTTTTTTTCTGAACTCGTGTGACTGCAACACTCACCTTCGACTCGTATTGCAGACTCACACTTGTCAGAAATGTTTTCCAAGCACATGCACGTGAAATCTCGCTTTCCGTTCCTGTGAAGTGTGCGCAGAACGGCACTTTTGCGCATCGCGTGCGGGAAAAATGCTGCGCATGCGTACGAACCCACTATGGTATTTTTTCACACACTAGTGCGGAAAAGTGCCTTTGTGAATGAGGGTTTTACGCACGCGAAGCATGTGCAAAACCGCCACTTTCGCACGGAGTGAAATAAAATATTTTGAAACCTCGATTGTTTTCAGTGATATATTACCGAGTTGTCCGCGCTCATGAGCGGCGGCTAGTTGATTGACAACCCGTCTCTCGACCTCGTACTTTATGGAGCGTGCCCCGTAATGAACATCGTAACCGTCAGCCAAGGCGGACAATACATCCCGGTCCCATTTGAGGTCAATTGTGTGTCTATCGCGGGCACGGGCCGCCCAGGCTTCCAGCTCTCGGGCAACGAGCTTTATCAGTTCGGCTCGCGAGAATGGTAAGAAGTATACGATCTCGTTTATTCGACCGAGAAACTCGTCGCGGCGAAAGTGATGTTTCAGTATAGGCCGCACCTGCGAAAAAATATGATTTTTACTTTATTTGTTTTAGCCAAAGTTCGACCATCAACGAAAATACCGAACTCACCACTTGATCCTTGAAGTTTCTCGATATAACGATGTGCTCGGGAGCCTCGTCGCCGTCGTTCTTCTGGTCCAGTCTGTGAGTCAACAAACGCTCCGCTTCGGCTCTGAGCTGCATCGCGTGCTCCGCTATTTCCTCGCTCGCCAGATTCGACGTCATGACGAATATCGCATTCTTACAATCGATTGTCTTTCCCTTGCCGTCGGTGAGGCGGCCCTCGTCGAACAGTTGCAGGAGGACCGTCAGCACGTCCGGATGAGCCTTGTCGACTTCGTCGAAGAGCACCACGGCGCTTGGAAACTTTTTCAACATCGTTGTCAACTGTCCGCCGTCGTCGTGGCCGACATATCTGCGTTAAAGTGACATTGAAACATAGAAATAAAAATTATATCGAAGCCCCACATCAGAGTCGAAAGAAACAGAAATTTACCCTGGCGGAGCTCCGATCAATTTTGCAACTTCGTGCTTCTCCTGATACTCGGACATGTCGAGCCGTATGAAACCATCGGGCTTGTTCTTGTGTATGTAAGCGGCGAGCTGCTTCGCCAGTTCGGTCTTTCCGATCCCGGACGAACCCAGGAAGAGAAACACGAGCGGATGCTCCTCGTCTATCCAGCCGTTTTCCTTTCGTCTGATGGCTGCGTTTCGTTAACGACAATTTCAATGAGTACGGAAAATGCAATCGAGTTGAAAATCTCGAGGGACTCACTCGAAGCCACGATCGATATTGGACCCTCCTGCCCAACGATGTTCTTCTTCAACCGCTGTTCCAACGGAAACCGTCGGCGCTCCTCAGCTTCCTGCCGACAATCGCCTTCATTGTAACTTTAAAAAAAAAATGTTCTCTCTTCGTTTCTCGGTTCGTTTCGACGATAAATCCAATACCTTTTCCTTCATTATCTCGTCATATTTGAGGGCGCGCTGAGTGAGAATGTTTTTTATCTCCTCGTCCCGGGAATACTCGATCGCTCGGTGTCCGCTTTCGTTCTCGATGGTCGGATCGGCACCACCATCGAGCAGAGCCTCTATGCAGCCCTTGGAATCGGCGAGAACTGCGTAGTGCAACGCGGTGAAACCTTTGAAGGTCGCCTTATTGTTCAAACGCTCCGAAAACTCCTCCTCTCGTTTCATGAGAACTGTCGATAAAGGCATTTGATATTTTATTTTTAATTGAAAATTAACTTTAAGAGCATGTTCAATACCTAGGTTGGTAATAAAAACTGTATTCACTGATTGTGGCATTTACAACCAAAAGAAAAGTTTTACAAAATGCAAGATGATGTGACTTCTCAGTTGATTCTGTTGACTTCTCTGTTGAATCCATGAAAAAAGTTGATTACAGTTTTTGATACCGACTGAGCCCAGGATGGATAGGGAGGGAGGTGTTTCGCATGGTCGTGACAAAAAGAATTAAAATTAATTTTAATAAAAAATCATTAAAATTAATTAAAAAAAAAATGCATCTTAATGAATTAAAATCGACTTTAATTATAATTAATTTTAATTGAAACAAATTTCAATTCATTTTTTTTGTTAACCCCGGTAGATAAAAGAAAAATCCTAAAAGTAGTTAAAATTTGAGCAATTAATCACCGTCCAGCGAATGAAGACCTCTCTCCATTGCGGTTTTGTAAACATTAACGAACTCATCGCCTGCATTTGGATCCGCTCCGTGTGCCAACAAAAATGACACAACCTCCGTCTTGCCATTGATAGCCGCGCACTGTAGAGCTGTCCAGCCAAGCTGGTGTCTCGCATTGACGTTGACTCCATCTGCGATCGCCTGCAACAGCAAAATTGACAAAATACCAAAGCGTCAGAGCTCGGAACGGCTATGACGACGCGTTAAGCTTACCTTTTTCAAATCTGGAATATTTCCATACTGAGCAGCTCTGAAGAACCTCTTCTCTGTAATGTCAACTGTAATGTCCTCAATAACTCTTGTCGCTCGCGTTTCCGTCGACACTCACCTTTATTGATGTTGGCGACTTGGCAGAGCGCCACTACGAGACCTACGCCACTCAGTAAAAAGCCCAAATTCCGGTAGCCCTCGTTGCAATTCTTCTCATCGTTCCCGCTCGTTCGGTCGTTCCTCGAGGCGATACGTTCGATCAATTGGCTGAGCGACGGTTTAACGAAATTAAGCTTGCAAGCGTTCGACACTCCGTTGCATCGCCTATCGGCATAACCTCGTTCATTCCGAGGGAACAATCTTTTGCCGATTCTTGTCAGTTCGAAATTGTAAATTTTCAAAAAAATCTCTAAGACCCTTCCTCGCCGTGACGCGACATTAAAATTATGCCTGTACAATTGTGACATTGTGCAATGCGAGGCGGAAATCATTTTATCCGAACATACTTTTGCCGAGCGTTTGAAATTTTACTTCACTGGAATGTTGCGCCCCACCGAGACCATCGTCGACTCGTCGTCGTCCATTGCGTCATCCTTATGTCGGGAAGTGGCGGCTGAGAGCGTGCCATTCTGCGAAGTGACACTGCTCGGTCGGTAACGAAAAACTGTAATCCAAAAGTCCAAATTCCAAAATCGCTTTGCATACGAACATACTTTTACCGAGCTTTTCAAAATTTATTTCTCTACAATTATTTCTCTACAATCCATTCATCGAGTGTCATAGTTATCTCGGGAAGTCGCGTGCGAGGTAACGCTGCTCGATCGGTAACGAAAACTGTAATCAAAAATTCTTTGCCACGGTTGTTTTTATACCGATGAAAGACGAGATCATCGACTTCCTCGGTCGAATTGGTGGGACGGCTTCAAAAACATTGAATTTGTACCTGTTCGACACTCCGG
This sequence comes from Amblyjoppa fuscipennis, assembly GCA_963575735.1. Lineage (NCBI taxonomy): Eukaryota > Metazoa > Arthropoda > Insecta > Hymenoptera > Ichneumonidae > Amblyjoppa > Amblyjoppa fuscipennis. The sequence goes on along the minus strand of OY754489.1, from coordinate 1,347,382 downwards.
TGCAATGCCTAACCTCGTTCATATCGAGGGAACATTCTTTTACTGATTCTTGTCAGTTCGAAATTGTAAATTTTCAAAAAAAAATCTTTACGACTCTTGCTCGCCGTGACATGACACTAAAATTATGCCTACATAATTGTGACATTGTGCCATGTAACGCGCCAATGGTTTCACTCGAACATATTTTTGCCGAACGTTTGAAATTCAATTTCTCTAGAATGTTGCGCTATCGGGATGTCGTCGATTGGGGTCATCATCGTTGTCTCGGGAAGTGGCGTTGAGAACGTGCCAGGTGACACTGCTCGGTCGGTAACGAAAAACTGTAATCCAAAATCCTATATCACGCTTGTTCTTACCGACAATAAAAAACTAAATCATCGATCTCCGTCAAACAATTGCGCGCTACGACGTTGACGACTTTTATCCGCAAGATCATGATTACAGTGTACCGTGGACAATTGAAGAATCCGCAGGCTTTCCGCAATTTGTGCGTCACATGATAAAAACTTTGAACAAACATACACCCATTTCAAGCCTACCTACCTATGCTACGTATATCGACGCGCACACACACACACACACACACGTGTAAGGAAAAGTATAGGATTTTCTAGAAGGTTCCAGGGCCCTCTATCTCCGGGCCAATAGTCGGTAACTCGGGCCTCCTGGATTGGTTGTTTCTCAACGGTACACAACCACACGGATGCACATTCGGATTCCCGATAGGCCGGTGTACGTACGTGTGGTGGAAACTGCTGTTGCGCGGTCTGGCGGTGCGCGTTGCTGCTGTCTCACTGCCACCCCGCTCTCACTTCCATTCGTTTCTTATCGCTCGCCAGTGTATCGTGCACTCCGTGGGCGACTCGTAACTCCATATATAAAATCACGAAGTATCAGCACGTAAAGCGTATCCGCATTATCGTTTGATTAATAAAAAGAAAAAAGACATTGTCGACGAACTGACGTTCGATACGGGAGATTATCTTGTTAAGTCATCGGGTATAGAATTAATAAACAAAGTATCGACGGAGTGTGTGCGCGTGTGTGTCGGGACGTTGGATTGAACACTAGAGAGGAGCAACGATGGCTGCTATGTCCGTCATTGGAATCGACTTCGGCAACGATAGTTGCTACGTCGCCGTTGCCAGAGCCGGTGGAATCGAGACAATTGCAAACGACTACAGCCTTCGGGGAACACCGTGAGTAAACTACGCCCGTTTAACCGAAGCGAATTAACGTCGGAGGGCGGCAAATAGCGCTGACCGGCCGATACGGAGAGCGAGCAAGACCGGCCTCGCCGCACCGGTCTACTCACTCGTCCGGAAAGAGTCGGCTGCCTCGGCTCCGCCTCCACCCGCCTGCCGTATATCGTCGCACCACGTTCCCACGAGATTTATCCATAAAACTTTGTCTTCTATTGATCAATCCCTATATTATTTTTTTGCAGTAGAAAAAAAAAAGGTGACAATCGACTTCCCTCTCTCAATTTACTTTACAGATTTTTTAAATCTTTTTCGTATTTAATTGAACCGATGTTGCCTTAAAAAAATATATATATATTTCATAGTTTTATATTTTTAATTTTATAAGACAAAAAAAATGGTTTCCCTCGTTTTTCAGATCATGCGTGGCGTTCAGCGGAAAGAACAGGATTCTCGGCGTCGCCGCCAAGAATCAAATGGTGACCAACATGAAGAACACCGTGTACGGCTTCAAACGCCTGCTCGGAAGAAAGTACAACGACCCGCAGGTTCAGAGAGAGCTCGAGACTCTGTCCTACAAAACTTGTCAGCAACCTGACGGAAGCATCGGTATTCGAGTGAGCATCGCGAGACGATTGATTCTTTGCCACGAAACTTGTTACATTAAAATGGTTTTATAGCCGGAAATATTGTACAGTATAACCCTTTTTATCCGAGGTAATGTGGAGAAAGCACACGTCGGATAAGTGAAATCTCAGATTACAATGATGACATACCCAATACAAACCTGTACTACTTTTGTATATTTTTAGAAGTAACACCACTTGATAAAAACACTAACTTTATTAGTTAACTTAGTTGTTTTAAAAATATAATTGTTATTTCATTAATGACCGGCAACAATTATCAAATCTAGGACACTAAATCAGTTTAAAAACAGACTTGATAAACGTTTGTCCGTATAATGTACAAATTCTATTGATGCAGATATAATAAGTTATAACTTTCATTCTTTAAATATTAATAATAATAATGAACATTAACTTCATATAAACATAAACTATTGACTCTAAAATCGGAACTGTTGCATTTACATCTCGCGATATAGAGCAAACTTGTGCAAGTTTAAGCGGAGCCTTCCGTATTATCCGATGCTACACCTCGGTTAACGCGTAGGACTCGAATGAGTTGGGTGCTTCGGATAACGAGGAGGCTCGGTTAGTCGACGGGCGGATAAGCGAGGTTCTGCTGTATGTGAAAACATTTATATATATATTTTTTGTTTTTTTTTTTTTTTTGCCAGGTACAATATCTCGGAGAGGAGCATGTATTCTCGCCGGAGCAGATAACCGCTATGCTCTTCACAAAACTGAAGGACATCTCGGAAACGGCATTGCAGACAGTCGTGAACGACTGCGTGATCTCCGTGCCCTCTTACTTCACTCAGAGCGAGCGTCAAGCTCTGCTCGATGCCGCGAGGATCGCGGGCTTGAATGTTCTCCGACTCTTCAACGAGACCACCGCGACCGCTCTGTGCTACGGAATCTACAAGCAAGATTTGCCGGCGGTCGAGGCGCCGCCGCGAAACGTCGTCTTCGTCGACGCCGGTTACGCCAGTTTGCAAGTCAGCGTGTGCGCCTTCCACAAAGGAAAGCTAAAGGTTCGTGGAACACGCGATTGCTCCGATAATCGTCTATAGTAGACTCTAAAAAAAATTCGTCTGAAATTTAATTCACCGGGTTGGAAGCGTTTACGTAAGAACTGGTACTTTAAATTTCATGTACGATTGTGATGAAAAATTTATGTTCAGTGTATTAAAAACATTGGGAGTATACTTTATTTTTAATAATTGACCTTCATTTCTATGAAAAAGTATATTGATTTTTCATCACAATTGTATATTAAATTTAATGTACCGGTTTTTACGTAAAGTCTTCTAGTCTGGTACATTAAATTTACACTGTACGAAATTTTTTATATCAAGAATATTTTCGGGCTCCAAATTCAAGGACGAAGGTCTTGGATTTTTTTCGAGATGAAAACGAACATCGACATTTTTCTGCCGACGGTCCGGGCAATAACTGATTATCATTCGCAAACGTCAGATCGACACTTTTTTTTTTATCGCAAACAGATGTTAGCGATTTTAGCCGATAATGGTCGATAGTACAAAATTCAGTGTTGAAAGAAAATTTTCGTGCTTGAAATCCAACAATGACGGTATTGGATGGTTTTTCGACATGAAAACGAATGTTGGAAGTTGTTCCCCGACGGTCCGGGATCCAACTAATTATCATTCGCGACCATGAAATCAACGTGTGCATACACATATATATAAGATATTACACCGCACACAGATGTTAGCGAGCGCCGCGGACGGCAACCTGGGCGGTCGGGACATCGACATTATCCTCGCCGACCATTTCTGCAAGGACTTCCAGGCTCGTTACAAGATCGACGCTCACACGAATCCGCGCGCCTATCTCCGATTACTCGCCGAAGTTGAGAAACTGAAGAAGCAGATGTCGGCGAATTCAACCAATCTACCGTTGAACATCGAGTGCTTCATGGAGGAGAAGGACGTTCACGGTGACATGAAGCGCGTTGACATGGAGGCAATGTGCTCTCATCTGTTCAAACGCGTCGAAGCGACTCTCAGACGTTGTCTCGCGGATTCCAGTGAGTGTCTCACGCTATGAAAATCCTCCCATCATCGGGACTACACGCGATACGATATATTAATTATTTTCTCCATTGCTCGTTCGTCGCCCAGAATTGAAAACCGAGGAAATCCATTCGGTCGAACTCGCGGGAGGCTCGAGCCGCGTGCCGTCGATTAAAAAACTGGTCGAAGAGGTATTCGGCAAGCCCCTGTCCACGACCCTGAATCAGGACGAATCCGTCGCTCGGGGCTGCGCCCTTCAGTGCGCCATGCTCAGTCCGGCCGTTCGCGTTCGGGACTTCTCCGTCACCGACATACAGCCCTATCCCATCAAGATCACTTGGGACATAAGTCCGTCTGAAAAAGGGTGCGATTATCGTGAAAAAAAAGAAACATCGATCCCGTTCCCCTCCATAGAACCTCTCCATTCACCTTACGATTTTTTTAAATTTATTTCAGGGAAGTCGTAATTTTCGAGTACAATCATCCGGTTCCGTTCTCCAAGAATCTTAAGCTCTACGCGTCGAACCCGTTCAGTTTGACTGCGAGTTATGTAACGCCACCGGCCACGTATCCTCACACTCACATCGGTAAGAAATCTTACGATTCCTGCGAACCTACGATGTTTCACCGGCTTATCGATTGTTTCCAATTTTTATTGACTCAGGCGTTTTCCAAATCAACAACATAAAACCGACACCCGAGGGTGAACCCTCGAAGGTCAAGATCAAGGTACGCCTCAATCTCAATGGAATTCTTACGATCGCATCGGCCTCTCTCATCGAGAAACGCGAGCTGACCCAGCAGGAGAGGGAGGAGGAGGAGAAGCAGCAGCAGGCGAACAGTATGGACGCGGAGAGCCAGCAGGAGAAGAAGGACAAGGCTGACCAGGAGGCACAGGCGAATGAACCACCGGCTCCCGAGGTAGTCCCTCGAACACCTCCACCCTTTGCTCCTCGCTCGCTCCCCGTCACACACGACACCTCCGTATCCTCCGCCGGTCCATCTCTCTCTTCCGATTTTTCTTACAAAAAACTGATCTCGATATACTCGTCAAAAGGAGAGCGCTGCGTTGCGACTTTAACGAACTCCAGGGTCGCGGCTTCGCTTTAATCTTTTCAATTTTATTCCTGCCTATACCTAACACTTGTTTGTCAGCTATTGCGACCAAAATTACTCTCGATTCAATCGGCAAACTTTCTACGCTAAAGTAGTGGAAAGAAAAAAAGGTAGAAGAGCGATACATTTTCATCCTCAGCCCCATGGCCATGCGAGTTTGTTGTGATTTAAGTGATGGTGGAGAACCCTGCGTTGCGCTTTCAAGGAATTCCAAGCTCGTGGCTTCCCTTTAATATTTTTAATCTTAGTCTGCCTATACTTCACACTTGTCTCTCGGTTATTTCAATTAAAATTACTCTCAATTGAATAGGTAAACTTTCTACGTTAAAGTAGAGGAAATTATAATTATTTATATGGCAAGGGGGTTCTTGACGAGTGTGAAAAAGCCTTTGAATGCCTTTGAGTGTGAAATGCCATGTGAATGCCTCGAAAGGCATTCACACGAGTCGGAACCCCCACGCCATTCACATCATTTTTCCTAACAGATTCACGAAAATCACGCTTTTCGTTTTTGGCAAGTGTGCGCAGAAAGGGACTTTTCGGCACTGGTACGAAAAAAGTGCCTTTCCGCGCACACTTCACAGGAACAGAGAGCGGGATTGTACGTGCCAGGAAAAAAATATGTAAAAAAAACGCTAGAAGAGCGTTTTTTTCATCTGCAGCCGCATGGCCATGTGACTTTGTTGTAGTTTAGGCGACGGCAGATAAAAGACGGCGGGACTCTGATCGATTTTTCAATTTTATTCTGCCCTAACACTTATGTCTCGGTTATTCCAACTAAAATTACTCTCGATTCAATCGGCAAACTTTCTACGTAAAGTAGAGTAAAAAAAAATTTTAAATGCTGGAAGAGCAACATATTTTCATCTCCAGCCGCATGACCATGTGAGTTTGTTGTGGTTTAGGTGTTGGCGGATAAGAGGCGGCGGGACTCTGATGCTGATGATGCCGGAAAAGGTGGAAAGGGGTCTGCCCCTTCCTATTCGTCCAGGATACTCTCTTGGTTCAGCTCGGTACGCGACACACTAATCACTACTTGGACCCATGCGCATACACCTCTCTCTCTATCTCTCTCTATCTTTCTCTCTCTAACTCTCTCTATCTTTCTCTCTCTAACTCTCTCTATCTCGCTCTCTCTCTCTATCTTCTCTCTTAAACATTAAAGTTACGTTAAATCTCTGTTGTTCGAGCACAAAACAACTTCCGCTCGAAAAAAAAAAGAAAAAAATGAGCGACTTAAATCCCATCACATTTTACTATGGCTTATCTCGTCCACTCAATCACTACTTCGACCAAGTGCGTCACGGACGTTTGTTTATTTACCCCTGTTCTCCAAGTGCAAGAAGGGGAAAAAAAATCATTCTCAAATCTTCCAGAGTTGTCGTCACACCTCCTCATTGAGAACGCTAGTTTATTTATATAGTTGCACGCATCCTTAGGATACACGAGTGATTGAATATTTATCTGCAGCAGCATGATAGTGATGATTAAAAAAAAAAAATGATAAAAAGGAAAAAATTATATATAATAAAAACATAACGGTAGTGCAGATCGAACTCTGTGTCGATTTCTTCTGCAATAGCTCTCGTTTTTGTTTTCTCGCTACCATCTTTTTCCATATATATTTTTTTTCTCTGTTCGCAACGAAAGTGTGAAATTTCCCTTTCGTATTGTTTTATACTAGTTTACTATTTGCCAATGGCGTACGGGGAGTGGAGGGTAGAAACGTTTACGCCCCCGTAGACGGTCCATGCGCGTGGGTCCAAGATAAATATGAAAAAGTTGTGTCGTCATGCCGTAATGTGCTATTTTTATTGTGCTTTATAATCCATTAGTCGTTTGGCTAAGGTCTCGCAGAAGAAAGAGAGACAGTGAACGAATCTACGCGAGGCCGTAATCAATAGATTAATTCGTATTCTATAATTGTAATTGCTCTTAGGATCGAAACAGGAGAGTCGCAGAGAGAGACCCGAGTATACGAATGCGTCGAGTCTTGTCGTGTTACGTGTGAATTTCGTAACTATGTCCTGTTGTGTACAGTTCCGACACACACACACACACACACACACGCGCGCGCGCGCGCGCGAACATAGCACCGCCCAGTGTCCATCAACACACCATTATGTTTGACCACCTCACGTCGCATTTTTGTTGGTTTATTTGGTTATTTTTATTTTTCTCGTATCATTGAGTCTCGAGTGTTAATTCGAATTTATATCGTTTATACGCCAGAATGCTACTACCTAGATCGACCATTCTCCTGTTTGTATGAGATTCATTATTTATTTTGAATTTTTGTTTTGTTTTTTTTTCTTAAATGATCGATCGTATCACGGGAACGATTATTTCATTCGGTCGCTCGTTGTTTCCAGGGTGACGACAAGGCCGAGGATGGCAAAGGAAAGAAGAAGATCCCCGTTCGGCTGGTCGATCTTCCCATCGAGGCGCGCGCCGGAGGGCTCGCCCAGCACGATCTCGAGAGCGCCACCGAGAAAGAGGTATGCTCGCGCGCGGCTTCGCGCATCTCATAGAATTTATCAGGACGCTTGTCTTACTATCGTTTATTCTCGAACAGGGTAAAATGATCGCCGAGGATAAGCAGGAGAAGGAGCGCATCGACGTGCGAAACGCACTCGAGGAGTACGTCTACGATCTTCGCGGTAAGATATCGGACGAGGATCAACTCGCCACATTCGTGACCGAGTCGGACAGGGAATCGCTCAGTCGCATTCTCGACGATACGGAAAATTGGCTCTATGAGGAGGGAGAGGAGTGCAACAGACAAGTTTACTGTGATCGTCTGACCAGTCTCAAGGTTCGTTGTGTTCTTTGAAAAACAAGAGAAAAAAAAGGATTATCATGCATAATCTGAAATGAATGTGATCTGAATTTGGCTCATTGCAGGGACAAGGCGAACCCATAAAGGAGAGGAAGCTCGAGTTCGAGGGCAGAACCCAGGCGTTGAACGATCTCTCGAGCTCTCTGCAACTATCGAAGAAGGGCTACGAACAGATCAAGTCCTCGTACGGTAAGGACGACAGATACGCTCATATAACCGAGGACGAACTCAAGCAGGTGAGCAAAACGATACAGGAGAAGTGGACGTGGTTTGACGACGCTCACGTAGTTTTCGCGAGCACCGCCCGTACCCAGCTACCGAGCATCACCGTCGCACAGATTCGTTCCGCGAAACAGGTACGTTCGGGATTTTGAGATCATTTTTCGTGGTGGCCGTTTTTTCCTGGAAAAAAATTCCCTGACTTTTCACTGACCAATTAAAAATTGTCCCTAACTAAACTTCTAACGACTTCGTTTACAAAAAAAATAATGGTGCAAATGAAAATGTCTAATTATTGTATTAATATTAAATTTTATATTTTTTCAAAATTTTCCCAATTTTTATTGAAGGCTTTTATGTACTTCTTATTTTTTTATACAAGGTATGGCGACAATTTACTTCTTCCCGGACAAATTTTGAACTTCTCTGACCTTTTCCTGATTCCCTGACCAAGATCTTTTTTCCCTGACCGCGTCCAACATGTTTTTTTTTTCTTCTTTTTCTCCGTGTTTGTTTAATATGTCTTTATCTCCGCAACAGGCCTTAGACAGCAGCGTAACGCCTATATTGAACAAGCCTAAGCCCAAAGTCGAGCAGCCGCCGAAGGTGGACGAGAAGTCCAAGGACAAATCGAACGAGGAGCAAAAGTCTCACCAAGCGAACAGCCAGGGTGGCGACGCTCACAAACAGAACAATCAGCAATCGGCGAAAGAGGATAAGATGGATGTTGAGTAACACGCGGTGTACACGGAAAGCGCGTCTTCGTAACGAAAGACTTGTCTCTCAAAAGCGCAAGGCTCCATTAATTGTTCCAAATAAAAGGAAAATAACAGACGAGTACTTAATTGCGCGGATTAAAAAAAATGCTCTCTCGTCACCGCCGATTAACACTCTATAATTCACAGAAAGCATCCAGGCTATTTTCCTCACAACGTATTAATGCGCTGCTATGTAATGTTGCCTATATACGACAGTACACCCATAGGACACTATCGATCTCTCGGTCTCACTTATCTGCCCCCCGATCGCTACTTGTGAAAAACACGCGCGCAGCATTGTCGCAGCAACGATCGCCCGAGCTCTTATGATTTGTAAGTGACCCTTTTTTTTTTGTGTTCGTTTGTTTTCAGTCAAGGTGGCGACAGGCTCCTTACAAAATTTTTTTTCGGTTAAAAAAAAAGCGAGCTCCACACTGCGTAGATTGACTCACGCGGAATCTTGACGGGGGACACCGTCTTATATTAACGCCGATATATAAAATAATGTTCTCCCTCACGACAAAAAAAAAAAAAAAAAAAAAAAAAAAAAAAAAAAAAAAAAAAATAACTAAGTAGATCAAAATGCGTTACGGCTGATGCTTTGCCCGGAATAAGCGAATTGCGCTTGCCCGTAATGAACTCAATTGAATAAATTGAATAAACGAGAAAAAAGAAAACAAAAAATATTAATATGGTAATATCGCTGGCGATTTTATGTATTTAAACGGTACATCGATAATTCATTCCATCGTCTTTCAAAAGACCCGTTCCTGTAGAAACACACCACAGACACATACACACCCACACACCCACACAATGTGCATTGCATTTATTACATGCTAAATAAATAAACGTTGTGTTAAAAGACGATCGGCCGAGTACGAATGGAAAACTAGCTTCGGCCCGTTTTCCATTCTATGTTACTTTAATCGAAAAATACGATGTTACTTTAATCTTTGTCTCGAAGGAGACGAAAACCGGAAGTCGCCTTTGTCGTTGTAATCCGTGTATCCGTTTCTTATCTTCTGCCGGCCACCATTATCTGCTGATCATACGACTCTATCGAAACCAACGGCCCTCAGACTACACTGTTTCCTTGGATATGCCATTGACTTTTCTCAATTTTTTTTTTTTTTTTTTCACACGGCTCTCTTAAGTTCCTTTAAAACCTTGGATGGAGCATTGTCATTGTTTATTGCTAAATAAATTATTGATGAAAATGTAACAAACCTACTAATGCGGCAATTTTTGTGAGATTGGAATAAATTGTATTTGGGAGTTGCGTCAAAGAAGATAACAAACATTAAACACTAGATTACAATTAATCGGTCTTCGAGGATGGTTTTGTAGGCGTGTCGAAGTACGCCCTGTAGATGAACGCACCAAGAGCCACGTGGAGCACAACTATTGCTACGACCGCTGCGTAAACATTGCTCGGCACAGTGTTCAAACCCAATAAACCTGTGGACAAACATTTGCCTAGTTTAAGTTTCATCGAGATGTAGAATTTAGAGTTAAAAGAGAAAAAAAAGCTTCCTCCACGAGGAAGCAAAAAAAGGCTGTTTCAACTTGCAGAAGGAGCGAAATAATTACCGTCGAAGATGAAGACTTTGCTGGAGAAAAAGGACAACACCGGAAATGCGATTATGACGATGCAGTGGTACAGTACGGTTTTGAATACTTCCAGTTCCGGTAGGTCCTGAAACAATCGAACGATCAATGTTGGTCCGGCGAGACGTCGGAGACTAACCGGAGAAAATTTACGACAGGTCAACTAACCTTCGTGGCTGCCATCGTGAGACAAGTTGCTTTGCGCTGAACGATCTTGTTTTTTTTTTTTTTTTTTTTTTCCAACGCTAATCAGTGCTCACGTGAGGGGACGATGATTATCCATTAGTTTTTTTTTTTTTTTTAATCTTTGAATGCAAACGCGTACCTGTGATCAACGCATTTATTACTCGTGTCCCAAAAAGTGCGACACTGTCCGAATTTACATTACTGTATGTACGACGCCCCGTATTACAGATCTACAGCTGTCCGGTAGGTGGAACAGTGGAGTTTCGATAAAAGGCGAGGTGAAACGGCCTCAGTCGGTAACAAAGACTGTAACAAATGGCATTTGTGGACAATAGACATTTGGCGAAAAAGTAAAGTATTGACCTATGCAGAATTTAGTAAAGCGTCCGATGGTACTTCGTATTTACCCCAAACGACAACATTTTTTCATGGCATCGATTAGTAAAAAAAAATGCGACGATCTCTCTTGCACTTATATGTCACGTGGTACATGTTTCGACTGAACTGTGCGTACTGGCGACGCGAGAGGGCCGGGGTTAGTAAGCGGAGTGCAGTTTACTTCGTTGCCGCCAAGAATTATTGCATGGGAAATTAGTTGTGTAAGTTGGTTGGGTCCGGTTCGGCGACAAATATAATAATTGTTACACAGACCCGGCGCACGCTTGCCGAACCGAAAGAATCGATCGGCGGAACGAAAACTTGAGCCGCGCGTATACGCTGAAACGAAAACGTTGCCACAGTCCTCCGTCTAACCTACGTCGCTACGGATTATTCGGGACTTTATTTTTGTATCCAAATCGCAGTCACGTCGCATTAGAACGGGTCGTTCGGCGATCGCGTACCGAACACGAAATACCGCTCTATCGTCCTTCGTCTGATCGGAATACCTAAGTGGGTTCTATGTCGAAATTGATGTAGGGCGCGGTGTGCCTTACGCACTACTAATTTCCGCCGATATCCTCGTCCTACCCGTGGACTGGAGTGCGCGGCGGAGGCCGATTATCGTTCGCAATGTCACGAACGACAATCCCGTCTCGATTTTCGAAAATATTTTTTTAACACCACAGACCCAATCGCACGATGAGCGCTGAACCAAACGAGCTTAATTCTACGCTGGATCTTCGGTGGTGGTGTAAAAAAAATTTTGTCCTACAGTGTCCCATCGAGCACACTCGCTAGCGGGGCACTATTAGATGCTAGGCTAGCGATTGGCTCGAGGAAAGATGGCCGCCGGTGATTCTTCGGCGAAACTGCTGCTGCCATTCTGCGGACTAAGGTTCGTCGTGCGTGCAGCGAAAATGCATTGTGATTCCTCCGATAATCTAATGATATCGGTGTAAGCATCCTGAGATTATAGGACAGCATTTCGCGAGTGTCAGTTGACGCGTGAGCCATCGACACGAAGTCGGTGAGTGACGTTTCGAACTTGTTACGTTTTTTTTTTTTACAGTTTAATTTACACTCGCACCACTGTCGGGATATCGCTCTTTCTCTTCTGTTGTCTTTTTTTTTTCTTACGCTCTTTTTAAAAATCTTTTTCTATCCGTCGGTTGATCCATCGGTGCCTCCCTTCCCACCCCCCCCCCCCCTCCCTTTCCCACCTACTTTTCGTCCTGTTATGTACCCTACGAGAGCCCTTCCCATATTATTTTTTTTTTCCGATCGCCGTTACGTGTTTCGTCAAAACATTGTTCATTAAGGTTCGACCGACTGTCGAAACAACAGTACGGCTTTGTCGCATTGTCGGTCATATTATTTTTTCTTCTTTCGTGCAAAAAAATAATAATAATGCATATATATTTCCGATAATGCTGGAAGAACGGCAAACTATATAAGTACGCGGTCCACTGGGTCAGATGCGCGCTTTACTTATTCCTAGATGCTTTTTTTCCACCCCCCCTCCCTCCCCATCCCCTCCACCAGTATTTCTCGTATCCCTACGTGACTCGGTATGTAATACATAACTGGTAGCCTCTGTGTAATATATTAAGTACACAGAGTCTCTCTCTCTCTCTCTCTCTCACACACACACACACACACACACACACACACACACACACACACACACACACACACACACACACACACACACACACACACACACACACACACACACACACACACACACACACAACCTATGCGGTCGTTCGACCCAGATCGCATGCAGTCGAGCAGATATTCTTTGATATTTGAATTTTTTTTTTTCACACACCCGAGACGATTATAATCGTGGGAGCGAGATTTTTTTTCGGCCCATTGCTTATGCGCCCAAGAATTTAAGTTTGTCGTTGACGATCGCGGACTTCCGTGCTGTACGATTAATCGTCTGGGTTCGAGGTATTAATTGATATTTTTTATTTAAAAAAATTACAGCAAGATGGAATGGGTGGAGATCATAGAACCGAGAACGAAGGAGCACATGTACGCCAATCTTACGACCGGCGAGTGTGTGTGGGATCCACCGCCTGGAGTTCCCGTGTACGTATCCATCGCCCCTCCCCCCCCGTATACATCGCCCTTTGTCACGAAAGTGGTTGGTATCTCCGACGGTAACGTCGGAGGGGGGGGAGAAAAAAAATTCGCACAGTCGAATACATTGTTGCCCACCGTTGTTTCGTTACAGTAAGAAAACCGACAACAATCAATGGTGGGAATTGTTCGATCACAACACATCGCGTTTCTACTACTACAATGCGACGTCGCAAAAGACGGTGTGGCATCGGCCGACCGATTGCGACATTATACCACTCGCTAAACTACAGGTGAGCGCGCTTTGCGTCGAAAAGAGCTTGGGGGGATGTTTGATGATTTTGGGGACAAAAATTAATAATTACCTTAACACCGTGTGAAAAAAAATCCAGAAGTTCAAATATGTGTGAAAAAAACGACCTGGGCCTAACCCTTCACATGTTGGATTTGGCCGGCGATTTTTTATGATTGAACTAAGTCTCAGAAGCACTCGAATAATTTTAGAAAAATACACATTTGATTGTGGGTCATCGTTTGACCATTTTTAGATGGAACACTGCATTTTTGCGAATGTTTTCAGATCTTTCCGAACAGTGTTTTTGTTAAACTTTTTACAATAATGAAAACTCTTGGAAAAAATTTGAAAAAATTCTCAGAAATGCAGAATCGCCTATAAAAATGGTCAAGCGATGTTCCTCAATGGACTGATCTTTTCTCTTAATTTTTTACTGCCTTTCTAGAAATGAAAATAATAATTTTTAACTCGTAAAAATAAATTAATAGGTAAAGCGCCTTTTTTGTCCCGAAATCGTCGAAACAGTTTGTCAGATAAATTCGATTCCACCGATTAATGTTTGTTTGTACTCGTAGACACTTAAACAAAACACGGAACCGGCTAGCGGAGGTACGGACGGTCTCGCGAGCGGCGACGATCACCACAGGGAGTACCGTAAGAAGGAGTCCGTTTCGACGCAAACGCAGACACCGTCGGCGGTGAGGGCCGCCGCGGCGCGCTTCAATCATCAGGAGAGTGCGAGCACGGCCTCGACGCTGGTAATTAAAAAATTTGCAAAAAAACATTATCGCAATAATAACAAAGATTTTCGAGCTCTGGTAAAAAGATTGACGTTGTACGATTCTTTTTCAGCAAGTCGGCGCTGCGTCGGGCAGAGTGTGCAAGCCCCGTGTCGCCGCATCAGGGGTGGGAACAGGCGATAGTCAGACGTCGCCGTCCTCGCCGTCTCCGTCGCCGTCGAGCAGGCGGCAGCATCATCATCACCATCATCATTACCATCATCAGCACAACAACAGACATCATAGATACCAGGAGGAGCCGACGACGCGGAAGCATCACAACAATTCTCAGGACTCGGGTCGATCGAGCGACAGTTCGATATCGCACAGTCGCACCTCCCTCGAGTCGAGCACGGCATACAGGTACAGATGTGGAAATATCGGTATTTTAATATTTCGTAAAATTACCGTAAAACTACAATATTTTTACGGTACTACGCGGTACTTTTTTTTTCTCAACATTTGCCATCGTGAAAAGATGGTCACGAAAGTTTCTCGCAAATTTACAGTGAAGAAAAATCATCTGTCTATGTGAAATTATCGGTAACAACTTTTCTTTGTAAGATTTAACGTAACATTTTTCGAAAATCCACCATGTGTTAATGAGATTTTAAATCACTATGAGACCATATGGTTTTATTACCAATGTGGTAATTTTCGTAGCGGCGCGTACCGTATTTTTAAAGTAAAATATACGATAAAATGACCGGTTAAATTTACCGCTCACGTCTCTACATACAGGCTGCTGGACTCGCCCCATCGTCATCAGCAGCGCTCGAGTATCGGTCAACAGCCGACGACCGGAGGGCTGCCGCCGCCTCCTCCCCCGCCGACAACCTCGAACAGAAGCGTCGCCACTCTCGTCGCCAATCCTGGCAGCACGATAGAGTCCAGATCTCAGAACAGAAGCGGTACTCTCGAGAACACGAAGAACGTGAAGATCGCGGGATCGTCGACAGAGTCGGCACCGCCGTTGGGACTATCGCTGTCCACCAGTACTCCGCTTTTCAAGAAGAAATCTTTCGTCGACCAGCAACAAGCTGGCGGTGTTATTTGTCACCGCGAGAGGCGAACGCAGAAGAACGGTTGGTCAATTTTTTTATTCATTCGTAACATTGATTTTTTTTATGATCGTCAAGATATCCGCCCGACATCAAATTTCATCTTTGGCAAGTCTTTGTCGATGCACTGTGCTGTAGGAAGAAAAAAAGAAATGTTCGCTTGTAGAATGTTATTATCCGAGTGAACTTTCCTACGTGAAATTTGCACAAGCAAAGCACAGTCGTGTTATAACTTGATGAAATTTAGTCTAGTGCAGCTGTCTTCGGGGTCATTTTTTAGGTAGGTAATAAAAAATAGAAAAAATCGAGAATAACTTAAATCACATGAGCAAAGTTATGACAAACAGATTTATACAGATCTGTATATATTTTGTATAGTAGTGAATTTAAAATTCTAATTTTAAACGTCTAAATGTATTGGCGATAGGGCGGGAGAGCAGCAGCCGCGGTTCGTACGGACCGGAGCCAAGCACGTCGCCGTATCGAGACTCGGCAATGGAGCCCCGTGCGTTCAGACAAGAGATGCCTCCTTACCGGCCACCCGAGGTACAGCCGCAACCGTATCCGTCGGCCCATGGCTACAAGACTGCGCAAAGCACCGACAAGTACGGCTCTCTGGTCGAGAGCAGCAATCGTTATCACAGAGAGCGAGAGCGCGAACGCGAGCTTCTCCATCACAGGGACAGGGTGAACAGTTTGGACAAGAGCGCGAATTCATCATCGGGCTTTTACTCGGGGTCGATTCACGGGAGAAATTTGAATAAAAGCGAAGCACCGAGTAACGTTGCACCGTCTCACGGTGATATCGGCAGCATCGGACGCAAGCATCGTGGCTGTTCGGCCTCGCTGTCCGAGGCCAATGTAAGAGAGATGTACGGTGTCATGCTGTCGGACAGAAACGATCCTAACAAGGCGAGTCTCGCGAGGGACAGGGCCAACGCTCTCCTCACTAGCAATGTCATAAGACAGAAGAGTCTCGAAGTGTCCGAGCGAAATCGCGACAGAGATCGTCCCACCGTCCTTGATAGACAACAAGTCGATACCGGAAAGACAACGAGTGCTTCCAACAACTCTCTCGACGGTAACTTTTGCATGTTGTTTCATTTTTTTTGCTTCCTCTTAGAGAAAGCTACTTTTAGTGTCCGAGTAGTTAAAATAGTCTAACATGTCGAGAAATGCGATTTTTGGCGGGCGTCTGGATGCATGCATGGGATAGATTTGCATAGTTTAAAACGGTTGTAACTCGGAAACGCTTCGAGATAGCGGACTTAAATTTTGTACAGTAGTGGAATGGCCACGCCGCTTTATTCAATGCAATATTCATGAAAATTGGGGCCGCATTACTTTCACGCAATTTCGAAGTTTTTAAAAATATCTGGTATCTCTAACTTGCGTAAATTTTGAACTGTCGTCCTAAAATTGGACAAAAATACAATATTTTGATAAAAGACTTTCGGTATTGAATTTGGCGAAAATTGATCCAGCCGTTTAAAATGTATGAGATTTTGAAATTTTTTTTTGAAAATTTTGTTTTTTCACGCCTGACACGACTTTCTGAATCAAATATCACGCTGAAACCATGTGCAAATTACTTTGGACCTTTTTTCGACATTTTACTAAAGCTATATCGTCGCATTCGTAGTCACGTCCCAGCCATTGGCTCGAAGCTACAGTTTCGTTCAGCAACAGCAGCAGCAACAGCAACAGCAGCAGCAGCAGCAGCAGCAACAGCAGCAACAGCAGCAACAGCAGCAGCAGCAACAGCAACACCATCATCATCACCATCACCAGCCGTCGAGAAGACGCAACAGAGACGACGACTCGATGCACGAGCGTTACCTGATCGGTCAGACTCACGATCCGACGAGGCTGCATCGCCTCGCCGGTGGCAGCAGCAACAGTTCGAGCAGCAACAGCAGCAACAGCAGCGACAGCAGTAACAGTAGTTGTAACAGTGCCATAGGAGAGGATATAAGGGGACACATTGAGAGTGAAGATTACGGAAAAAAGAAGCCGAGCAACGGGAATCCGAGCCCGCCACCTTCCCCGTACTACGGCAACTTACTAGTCGACGCCGATCATCTGTTGCCCCTTCAGCACTACATACTCGAGCAAGCCAAACTCTCTGGTACGTAAAAATGCTATGACTGAGGGTATCCGCATAACGGCAAATTTCATTGTTGGCGAGTCTCTGTCGATGCACTGCTTCAGGAATTAAAAACAATTATTGACTGGTAGCATTTTATTCTCCAAGCGAACTTCTCCGAGTGAAGTTCGTGGGATGTAAAACATAGCTTAAGTATTTTCTAACTCGATGAAATTTAGTCTCATGCAGACATCTTCAGGGTAATTATATTTTATCCTGGACAATTTTTTTTATTCTCGATGAATACATTTTTTAAACTAAAAAAAATTAACCCCAATCGTCAGGCTGTTACAAATTCGGCGACCCCCTCTTCGGCGTGGAGGAGGGTGACGACTCGTTGGACGAGGAGAGTGGCGGCAGAAGCGGCTATGGGGATGATGGCCGACTCGGTGGACGTGCCGATGGTAGCTGCGGGGGCGGTGGAATTGGATCTCGTACAGTCGGCGGTACAACTGGGAGGCCCGACGACGATTCGGACGATCAATTTGCTGACGATGAGGCCGCCAGCAATCAGGGCGATTCTTCCAGTCAAGAGTACCTTGAGGATCATTATGCAGGTCGGAAATTGAAAAAAAAAACTAATTTATCGTTCAAGGTCTGCCCGTTCACGAGTATTTATATTTTATATTTATATTTTATATGCATATTTTATTACAGATCTCGGTAACTACGATACGGCAGGTTTGGCGACTTACTACAATACCGCCGAGACTCTGACGAGACCACAGACAACGACGTGTATCCCACCGATACACATTCCCGCAGCGGTGGCACCGATAATGGGAACGGCGGCAACGGTGACGGCAGCGACGACGATGACGACGACATTCTGCACGGGATCGAGTGTCGCGGCTGCCAGTGTCACATCGCACGGAGGGGAGATACGCGGTGAGGGTAGCTCAAGTTTGGCGAGTCCCCGACCGATTTCATTGCCTCCCTCGAGTGCATTTACCAGTCTAGTCATGGGAAAGGGTATCGATACGAACGACGCCGGCAGCGGTGGCGGCGATATCGAAAAATACGCCCAGGATAATCTAAACTTGAATTGCGGCAGACCCAAGGGTCTGAGGCTGCTGTTTAGAAAAAAGTTTAGCGTACGAGATATACTGAGCTGGTCCAAAGATCCCATACCGCAGCCGATGCTTGTGGTCGTCGACGGTGAGAAGCTGCTGAAGAGGGAAGCCTGCAATCTCTTTCGATTGGTGCAAGTTTACATGGGCGATCGAAAGGCCAACGTTGGCATGACACTGGACGGTGTCGCGACCGATATCGTCAACACAGCTTTCTCGAAACCTCCGCTCAGGGACGAGCTGTATGTACAAATTTGTCGGCAAACCACCGAGAATCCGCGGAAGGAAAGCCTGCGAAGAGGTTGGGAATTGATGGCTGTCTCACTGGCGTTCGTTCCTCCGAGCGCAACCTTCGAGCCCTGTCTCGAGGGTTACATGAATCGACATCGCGATCCAAATTTTCAATTTCCCGAAGTGGCCAAGTGGCCGATTCACGTGCAGGTTAGCCATTACGCAACCGTCGCGTGCAAGCGTCTTCAGAGAATCGGTGCTCATGGGAAACGACAGCCTCGAAAAGCGACCATCGAGGACATCGACCAGGCTAGGGTATGCATTGGCTTTGGAGACGATTTAAGAGCAGGTGAAATACCACGGTCGGTAAAAAAAACTGCAATCAACTTTTTTCCACGGACGGTGATTTCTGATGTCAGTGGAAAAGTGTCATCGAAGATGGATTACATATCAGCTTTCGATGACACGTTTCTTCTGACCGTAGATGTTAATGTCCGTGAATAGTTTATTAAAAAGTAAAATTTACGAAACCAAATTTTACTTCGCAAGGTGTGAAAATAGAGGTAGAGGAGACGCACGCGAACCATGCATAAAACTGCAGTTTTCGCAACCAGTGAAGTAAAAAAGTTTATTACAGTTTCTGATACCAACTCGGCATGGGAACGGCGAGGGGGGGATTTCACACGCTCGTAAATCGATTACGCGAGATTATGAATGTTAATAACGCTTTCAACTTCTCTATTTCTTCAGATTCAGATATTTCGTGCCTCGATGTTCGGAGCCACTCTCTCCGAAGTAATGGCCCTCCAACGCGATCGGTTTCCCGATCGAGAATTACCTTGGGTCCAGACGACTCTAACGCGTCAGGTCCTCGTACGCGGTGGTACGCTCACCGAGGGCATATTCAGGGTGTCCGCCGATGCCGACGAAGTCAGCACGCTGAAGTCGTGCCTCGACAGATTCGAGGACGGTGGAAACTTGGCTGCCTCTCAGGACGCTCACGCCCCAGCTTCTCTGTTAAAATTGTGGGTTCGTGAGCTCTACGAGCCTCTCATACCCGATTCGTTCTACGCGGAATGCGTATCGATGCGTCATGACGACGGGGAAGCCTCGGCGAGCAGCGTGGCAGCTCTCGTCGAACGACTCGCCGATCTTAATCGTCGAGTCTTGTGCCATCTTATACGTTTTCTTCAGGTATTTTACTTATATTATTGGTATCCTCGAGGCAATATTAAACAGACTCATCGGCATCGATTTCGCTCTATGACTGATCGACGTTTTTTTCCTCCCGACAGATATTTGCCCGACCGGAGGTCGTAGCTCGTACAAAAATGGACGCCAACAATCTCGCTATGGTAATGGCACCGAATATTTTGCGATGTACCTCGCAGGATCCTCGGGTTATTTTGGAAAACGCTCGTAAAGAAATGGCTTTCGTTCGGACCCTGATAGAGTCTCTGGATACCTCTTGGGTCGACGATCTGCACTGATCGCATAAACAAAAAAAAAAAATAAAAAAAATACGCCACTAGCCTGAGACACCGTCGTCACCGCTCGCCTAGACTGCTCTATGCCAAATTAACAAGACGACGACACCTCCTCCTGTATATTATTATCAAACGTATCGTAGTTCATGCGGCGGAAACGATGAGCCAACGCGATTATTATCGCACTTTTCCTTGTTTTTTTTTTTTAATATTATTTTTCTCGGCTCGCTCGCTACCTCCATCCCTCCGTAAAATCATCGTCGTCGGTTCGCCGCTAAATTGCCTTGACACTATATAGTTTCCTATCTCTCCCCTCCCGCTCGGTACCCGCAATAGCGATTGCAATATTGTTATATACAACAACACTATACCAATAATTCCCACGAATATCGTCCCCGTAATTTCATTTTCGACATGTTCTATATTTATTATTTATATACAGATTATACGTTATACGCTGGAGATTATTAGATATGTATATCGTCGCTATATAATATGGTATATATTTTACCAATTCTTGTTATCGCACGAAAAAATGCAGATGGCTTTTTGACTCGATAATTTGTTAAATATCGTGTAAGATAAGTGATATACGTTACCGTGTACAATAGCAGCTGCACTTTGCCAAGCTCCCCTTTTTTTTAATTATAATAATCGAAGGAAAACGAAAGTGTGTAAAAGAGACGCGTTTCATTATTGTACGATGATAATGGAAGTAAAAACTAAATATAAATTAGCAAGTTACGCGAAGGTGTTTTGACACAGTCGTATTATTGACCCTTCGAATGCACACATCATAGATGTATTCCAATATGACGTCACTTCCAGTCGAAGAATGAGATTTTTAAACCGGAAGTGACGTATTTACGGTATGACGTCCCTAACGATCGAAAAAGGAGATTCACTTAACGACAGTGACGGACTTTCGGTATGAAGTCACTTCCGGTAAATAATTTTCAAATTGTAAGCGGCTGCGATGCTCTTGCAGCAAATATTGAAACTCGCCCGTAGTTTTTCCGCAGCTCACTTTTTAGCGGAGAAACAACATTGGCTTAGGACTCTACCCTACCGCGTCGAAAGGATATTAAAACACTGCAATACTTTGCGAGTCGATAAGTTACGACGTGTCGATAACAACAGAACGGAGCGTGACGTCACACTCGTTCACATTCCGCCCAGCACAACACAATAACGACAACGTGCTTCTCAACCCAGTGACTTCACGACAGCTTGTTGATTGTTTTTCTTTTTATTAAAATAAAAAAAACCGAAGGAATGGGGAAGAAGGGAAAATCCCGAAAGAACTCTGAGGGAAGCGTAGGAAGAGCGTTGGTGAGAGATCGTTTCGGTTCGTCAAGATCGAAACGGGACTCCGGCGAATCGTCAATGGTGAGGTTATGTCGCGCTCTACGGCTCCGATTTAAAATTTGTCGAATAGCTCAATGTGTGTCTCTCTAACTCCCACGACGTTGTTGAACACAGCTGCACACCGCCGACATCGACGACGGTTACAAATGGGATCGGCTCGATCTTAAGTCGATTACCGAGGAGAGCTCGTTCCAGGAATTTCTCTCGACGGCACAGCTCGCCGGAACGGAGTTTCACGCGGAGAAGCTCAACATAAAGTTTGTAAATCCTAAGAGCTGCATCGGTCTCCTTTCGGACAGAGAGAGGGAGGAGTTGCTGGAGATTCACAGTCTCAACAAGGACGTACTGAAGATACCCAGGAGGCCAAAATGGGACCGCACGACGAGCGGCGAGGAGCTTCAGGCCAAGGAGAAGGAGGATTTTCTGGAGTGGCGAAGAACCCTCGCTCTCCTCCAGGAGGCGCAGAAGCTCACAATGACTCCATACGAAAAAAACTTGGAATTTTGGCGACAACTGTGGAGAGTCGTAGAGCGCAGCGACATAGTCGCTCAGATCGTCGACGCGCGTAATCCTCTACTGTTCCGTTGCGAGGATCTCGAGCGTTACGTGAATGAGGTCGATCCGAACAAAATTAATATGATTCTCGTTAACAAGGCTGATTTTTTGACGGACGTACAGCGAGATCTCTGGAGGGATTATTTTTCGAGCGTCGGCCTCCGCGTCGCATTTTTTTCGGCGACGCTCTCGGCCCAGGAGACGCTTGAGGAACGGAGAATCGACGCCGACGTTGTGGCGAAGGATCGAGAGGAGGACTACGAGGACAGCGACGACGGGGAGGAAGAGGGAACGGCCAGCGGGAGCGACGAGGAGTACACCGACGCGTCGAGCGCGACCGAGAGCGAGTACGAGAGTGCGGACGACGGAATCGGCGATGGTTCGCCGATCGCGGAAGTCGCGTCCGAAGTCACGAACGACGACGGAACGATGGAAAATTCGTCGCGGCTCTTGAACAGGGATAAACTAATATCGCTGTTCAAGTCGATGTACAAAGGCAAGAGATACACCGAGGGAATAACGACAGTCGGTCTTGTGGGATATCCGAACGTGGGCAAGAGCTCGACGATCAACGCGATATTGATGGACAAGAAGGTTTCCGTATCGGCCACGCCCGGCAAGACCAAGCACTTTCAGACTCTCTACGTCGACGAGGAATTGCTCCTTTGCGATTGTCCCGGTCTCGTTATGCCGAGCTTTGTTTGTACCAAAGCCGAAATGGTCTTGAACGGCATACTGCCGATAGACAATTTGCGGGACCACGTGCCCGCGGTGACTCTCGTCGGTAGTCTCATACCGCGACACATTATCGAGGACACGTACGGTATCATGCTCCCGTTGCCGCTGGAGGGCGAGGAACCCGATCGACCGCCGACTTCCGAAGAAATTCTCAACACATACGGGTGTACGTATATCGCGGAGCTGGCCAAACTACCAAAAAATACTTCAAATACAAAGTACAAGGTATCACAAGTACTTGAAATATCAAGTACTTTTTGTACTTCAAGTATTTATCAGGTACTTTCTCCAAGTTCCTTTCGCCAATTAGTTTCATAGCGTTATCCAGTCTTAAAGAAGCTGCACCTCTTTTCGTAATATTAAAAAAATGTTTACATTTCATAACATTTGTGTACTCAAAAAGCTTTTGTATTTGAAATCGTAAAAAAAGTACTTGAAGTGACAAAAGTACTAAACAAGTACGCGGTACTTCAAGTATTTCCGAGCTGTATTATATCGAAACTCTCTCTCGATATCGCTGTATTTACCGGCAGTATTGGCGTTTTATTTTACAGACAATCGGGGCTTCATGACGCAGAACGGACAGCCGGACAATCCTCGTTCGGCGCGTTACGTTCTCAAGGATTTCGTGAACGGAAAATTGTTGTACTGCGTAGCACCGCCGAACAGCTCGCAATCGGAGTTTCACACGTTTCCACCGCGGCGAAAAGCCGAAGGTTCCCGGGCTGAGATGCCTGCAAGAGCTGTTCGGGCGAGTCGGGGCGTCAGGACGACTGGTCAGGACGTGGACAAGCTTTTTTTTCAACAAAGATTCACCGGAGTACACGTGAAAGGCGTCGCGAGGGACACCCGAACTACCAATCGGTAAATCTCGACGTGCGCGCAAGTGGCGAACCGAGACTGCGAAGGAACAAAATCATATATTTCTCTGTGGGAAAGTTAATTCGTCAGAATAACAATGTTTTTTTTTTATTTGCACTTAATCGTTAAACACCGGTTTGTTGTATATCAGTTTAACTTACAGTATTCGAAGCTTAAAGAAAAAATTCATTGGGAATTGCGTGTTCGTTCATCGGGCTTGACTGTCCACAGTAGTTAAAGTTATTCGCTGAATCACGGACGATCTTGCACGGATTTAATGTCCAATGCGTTTTACAGATCCGAGAGCGGCTCGATAACCGCGTCCACCCAGAGTCTCGCCCTCGAGGACAAGCCATGGAAGAAGATAAACAAACACGCAAACAAGAAGAAGCGCGAGAAGACGAGACGATTGTACGCCCATTTGGACCAGCATTGAAGAAAACCTCCGTTCTTAGTCCCAAATACAAAACTTGTTTACACGTATCAAGTCTCTACGTTTAACTCGAACAATAAACCGAACGAACGATTATTACGCGTTGCGGTTTCGACGAATGCGCGGGCCCGTTGGCCCTAAATAATTATCGAGAATTTCTTCATCATTTATCTATTAATGTATGTACAATTTGATCCAATTGTTTTTGTTTCGTATCCTCCGAGCAGTCTAATCTTCCTCTAGTCCATCTTTCTCTGGATTGTTGGCATTATTATTTTGTTTTTTTTTTTTCCTTCGCGATACACAATACTTGATGTATATATAGTCTCGTTGAATCGTTCAGTAAAAGAGCACGGTGTGCAGCATCATCCTGCCAAATTTGTTCGATTCAAACTCGTACAGGAGACTATCTATGTCATTGTCCAGATCCTCGCTGTTGGCCAACTGAAAAATAAGAAAACATTAGACCTCGCCATAGCTGTTTCAGTGGTCTACGACAATTTTGACCTACCTACATCATCCGAGCACAGCTCGCAAAGACTTACCGTAGTGACGAGTTCGCAAATAAAAAACGATCCCACCGTAGCTTCCTCGTGATTATCCTGTATGTCGATGTTTATGAGATGAACCGGTTGATTCTCCACTGGCGTTCTACCCTCCATGCACTCTATAACCTGATCGTAAACTCTCTCCTCGCACGTTATCAGAATATCGAATTTGTCCTTGGATGCCTGAAAACGCTCCGGTCTGGGCTTTATCCTACGATTTCTGTCCAGCATATTTAACAATCCCATTTGCGTGTAACTGTTTTTTGGTTTAAGGCATTTTTTTTATTAACATTTTTGTTTTTTCCCGATATATTCAAAGAACCAATGGGTATAAAAAAATTTTTCCGAAGGATACAGTTGTTTGTCCTTGGTCAGGAGATCGTTGTAAATGTCGTCGTAAGTCGTGCCGAACTCGTAGACGTTGGGCCTGTCGGGGCCGCTTCCGGGCAGCTTCACCTTGTCCCCCGTTCCGAAAGACTTGACGTTGAAGCCCTTTTTGCTGACACATTAAAAATTTTGAAAAATTTTAAAAATCCGTTATTGCCGTTCGCGTATCGAGATATTGTATGTCGAGTGGTGTTTGACGTGTACCTGAGAAAGGCGTGAGCCTCCATGCTTCTGTTCATATTGCTCGAGCATATAACCGCGACGCTCAGCGACTTCGAGGCTGGCATAGCTTCTGTAATTGTTTCGACGGTGTTTTTTTAGTGTCCGCGAACCGAGACGAATGCGAATACGAGCGTTTTAACCTTGTCTCTTTCGTGCGCAGCCGAGGGGATGTGTGCCCCGTTCTCGCCCGAGCCCGATAGTCGTCGTGTCGTCGTCTCGCGACCAGCTGGCCTAAAGAAACAAAAATTTACAGCGACACGTCAGGTGGCGCTTCTTCGATCTCCAAAATATCCATCCGCGCAAAATCTCTCTCGCCCGACATTCATTCGGGGGTTACTTTGATGGTTGTGCCAGTATCTCCCGCTCGAGACTCACAAAATCGGGGCCCTTAATTTTTCAGAGATGTCGCTGGCGACGGTTTGCTCGGCGGGACGGAGAGGAGGGGGGGGGGGGAAGCCCGATAGCTGGTTTACTCCTTCCACCCACCCTTCCCAAAGTCCTCCCGCTCCGTCGCTCTCGCGCTCTATACACGCCGCATAGGCGCACATATTTTGACAGTCTCGATCGGCCGATCGATCGCGCAACTATCATTAAGGAGCTGCACAAACGACGTGGCGAAGGACGAACCTACAGGAAGGACGAATATGGTGGGCCGATTCAGAATATTTTCAATCGTCGGTGATTGAGCTGAGATACGATCGCCTCCGTACAGCGTGTTATAAACGTTCGGTGAGAAATTCATTTAGTACATTTAATTGAATCTCCCTTAAAATGTCATAATTATTTATCTATGAAAAACTGTACAATTTGTCGCAAAGTTTCGATTTTATTGACGACCGATCTCGAGGCACCTATCACGTGCGTGTCGAAAGTGAAATTGAAAAGGTCACGCCGCCGCCGCCGACGACTCGTTTGTGCCTTAATGCCTTATAGTGGGTTTAGCTCTACGTCGGAACACAACACACATTTGTGTCCCGTAGCCCGAACGACGGAGGGAGAGAGAGAGAGAGAAAGAGAGAAAGCTTCCTTGAGACGCAAGATATGAAACGACCTTTCATACTAATTCTCTTAACGCTGCAATGTATATCTATATCTATACTCTCTGGAGTTGCGAAAGCCTTTAGGAATAACGCAATCTCGGGGATGCCATCGCCGTGACTTCCTTACCGCGGAGGTATTAATTGTCTTGATAGTCGGTAAGCGTACGTTAATGAATAATAGATGAAAGCGTCATAATTACGAAGGTCTCTCTCGGGGCGAGCGCATGAGAAATTTTTTTTTCGGACTTGGACGGGATGCACGTGAGCCGAGTCGCGAGACAAGGCCGGCTCCGGACTTGTGGCGGCGAGCCGGTCTTGCGGGAGAGGGGGGGACCCACCAGAAGAAGAAAGTTGTGTGTGTCAGAATTCGTATCCGGCATGGCACGCGATACGCTGGAAGGGATAATGAAAATTATAACTTGTACTATCGATTTACAATTACGTGGGGGGGGGGGGGGGGGATGAGAGGATCTTGCAGAGAAGTGAATCGGCGAAGGAAACTACCGAAGCTGCGCGGGACGAAAGTATCTAACGAGACGGTAACACGAGGCGAGCGGTGGAAAGAGGGGGGGGGGGGGGGGGGGCAGAGGAGCGAGAACGGCGGAGGAATGTTTGAGCGAGAGACGAAGAGAGTCGGATCTCAAGACGTCCGAAGTGGATGGTCGTTGGCTGCTCCCGCTTGCCGGCCAGCGATCCGGCGACTCTGCCGAACACGACCGAGCAATCCGAGCATCGTTCTCGCCTCCTCTCGCCGATCGAGAGATGCGCTTAACTCTCGGGCCTCTCGAGTCCTCCTCTCGCGGTGCGTTGTCGTCCTCGTGACGCCAGTTTAGAAGCGGACGCTCGTAACGATGACGTCGTTTGTTTTACGATAAAAAAAATATGATTTCGGTAACTCGAGAAAACGTTCATAAAAACGATCATCCTGTAATTCTTCGTTCGAACATCGGACCTATGGGATTCTCGGGCAGAACGATCGCGACACGTACGCTTGACCACGCGATCGAGAAGAAAAATAATAATAAATCGCTGAACGCGTACGTATTGCAAGAGGGAACTAGGCCGTAGCGGTAGCATGCACGACATGGATATACTCCGTTCATATAATCGAGTGGAGCATCTTTTCTCGCTTCACTCTCCTCACATCTGTCGGACGTAGAAAATAAAAAAAAAAAGTCAAAGTTTCTCTTTCTCTTTTAGGCACGAGATTGCCTCGGAAACTGTATACGTATATATATATATATATACATATATATATATATATATATATATATATATATATATATATATATATATATATATATATATATATATATATATATGTATGTATGTAATTCTTTTTTTTACCTGTTGAGAGTTGCGTGTCAGCGCCGATTGCTATAATAACTAGTTGAATCATTGAGAGACATTCTCCAGCTGTAATAATACTTTTTGATGGTTGATTGATGTAGGTAGGGCAACGCGCGCTGAAACTGTCCCTGTAACATTATATACCTCTATAATATATATACTATAGATACTTATATATAAATATATATATATATATACATACCGCGTGGCTAACACCAGAAAGGCGTATTTCGTACGCTTACACACAGACGTACGTCCTCTTGATTTCAGGCACGCGGTATATATGTATGTATATAACAGTATATCGTAAATAGAGCTCGTGAAATAATAATAATAACAATAAAAACAATCGACATTAACAATATTATTACAACTAATATTATTATTAATGTCAGAGCAAGAAGGTGATTGGTCGGCATATAATAAATAATATTATATACGCGGTAAATAATATACCGCGTGACTAAACCAGAACGGGGTATTTTGCACGCTTATACACAGACATACGTCCTGATCTCTGGCACGCGATACGTAGACAGATAAATAGAAATAAATTTATTTTGCGTTGGGACACAGTCCCCTAAAAGCATTTACAGAGTATACAGTGAATATATAGCTATATATTTAGTTATATAACAATAGTTGTATAGCAATAATTTACAACAAATTATTATAATGTTTATAAAAATGTAGGAGCATTATGTTGGAAGTACGTGGAAGTGCCTATCGGATTTGCCCGTTGTTCATACAAAGTTTTTTTTTGTTGAAAACTACCAATTAAATAAATAAATAAATACATAAATGAATATATATATTAGGGTGTTTGTCAAAAAGAACATTTTTTATTTTTCGGCAACTTTTTTAAAGTATAGATTTCGATGTCAAATTGAACTTCGCGGAAGACGGGTCCAAGCAGAAAATTCCTAAGAGGTGCCGCATTCAACGTTTGTACCAAAAAAATTCGTCAAAATCTAAATGTAATTATTGGCGCCCCCTATTCGCGAAGTCTTAAAAGGGTGGGAAGAAAATTTTTTAAAATATGTTCTTTTTGAAGAACACCCTAATGTGTATATATTGTAAATAGAGATAGTGAAATGATAATAATAATAGACATTAACACTATTAATACTGACAATATTATTATTAATTTCAGAGAAAGAAGGTGATTGGAGGAAAGACGTCAGTGGAGCTGATAGACGGCCGAGTGTTCGAAAATGTTGCAGAGGTTATCGGGTGGAGGTTCGCGATGCGCTCGTCGAGCTCTGGTCTTTGCGTTCGCCTGGGGTCTTGTAATGATCGCCGCGCTGCAATTTCGCCACGCCGATAATGGACCGTTGGAGGTTCAGCAGCAGCAGCAGCATCAGCAGCGGGATGTGCAGTCGACGTCGCCGACATTACCGGGAAAGCCGGTGCTGTATTCCCGGGACGATGATCGCCGGGAGGAGGAGGGTCCACGAGGGGTCGGAGGTTCGTCGCGATATCTCTTGCAGCGCTTCACTATAGACTCAACGCCGAGTTACGTGGCCCCCGGTAGAATCGTTGGAGGTGGAGCGAGCGAGTACGGACGGCTGCTCGGCAGCAGAGAGGAGCCCCTCGTTGACAAGAGAGAGCCGCGAACGGAGGAGGAGCTCGTGCGGGAGATCGAGAGCCGACTGCCCAGTTTGCCGTTGGCGTACTGGCTGAAGACCAGTTTGCACTCGGAGAATGGAAGTAAACGCGCCGGTGGCTCTCGGTCACGGAGCAGCGGCGGCAAAGCCTCGGGTCTGGATAAGGAAAAGACCAAAGTGAACGAGAAGGAAAGCACGAAGGACGCGGAGAAGAGGAGGCCGGAGGAGAAGAGAAACGGCAAGGGATGCGTGCCGCGCTTTCCGAGCATATTCGATCTCGAATTCAACAACATATACTGGCAGACACTGAGATCAACGAACGGAACGTTTCAGCTCTTCGGGGCTTACTACGACGAGAGAAAGCTCTCGCGGATCGGTCCGGCGGTCAGAATAGTCGGTATGATAGACAGGATAGAGCCCCAGGTGCGAACATACTGTCAGATGTGGTTCGACGGTGACCGTGAGCCAGCGGTAATCGAGACCCTCGAGTACAAGTACGTTTGGTACTCGAAGTGGGGCAATTACAAGCAGGGTATCTATCAGCCTTACGTAATAGCGTGCAAGGTGCCGCAGAGCCACTGGAAGAGAGGACCGCCGGCCTCGGTGTCGATCGTCGAGAGGGCGTGCGACACCTCGACCAACAATCTTCGAGTAATATACAACAAGCCCGACGTTAAAAAAGGCTTCGCCGTGTGCGTGAAGGGGCTCGATTTTTTGCACGACGATCTGTCGGTCAGGCTCGTCGAGTGGATCGAACTTATAG
Source organism: Amblyjoppa fuscipennis (assembly GCA_963575735.1). Lineage (NCBI taxonomy): Eukaryota > Metazoa > Arthropoda > Insecta > Hymenoptera > Ichneumonidae > Amblyjoppa > Amblyjoppa fuscipennis. The sequence continues at coordinate 1,317,376 of OY754489.1, read as the reverse complement.
GATTACTGGGCGCTGATAAGATATACTTTTATCAACTGCAGGTACATCCGAACGTGAGCAAGGTGCTCGATCACTATGCGAAATTGGGAAAAATCGAAGTGACGCCGTTGACACTCCCCGGCGGTCAGCCGAACGTACCCGCCTTTCAGCACATGTATCTCACCAAGAAGACCAACAACAAGCGACAGAACGAACTGATACCGTACAACGACTGTCTCTACAAGCACATGTATGAGTACGAGTACATAGCTCTCCTCGACGTCGACGAAGTGATAATGCCGCTCAGGGACTCGACGTGGCCGGAATTGATGAAGCGGGTTTTACCTAAGGCTCTCGCCACAAGGAACGAGACTCGGGCGTCCTACAACGTCAGAAACGTATATTTTCTCGACGATCTGCTCCACAGTCACGGATCGTTTGACCATCTGCCGAGGTAGAATATCACCCGATGTAAATCGTAAAATGCACATTGAATATTTCATACCGTTTCGACCTGGGTCTAATCCTTCGCATCTTCGATTGGATCCGCGATTTTTAACCAATTTAACGTTTTAGTAACTCTCAAAAACAGGCAGATTTTTTATTAGATTTAAGAAAAATTGTTTACCGGTATTTATGATTATAAAAATGAACTTATTCATCGACACAATTTAAAAAACTGAAGAATCTGGTTTCACGTATAAAACATTTTAACTCGAATCTAATATTTTTGTTATATTTGACAAAAGATTTTTCAGATTTTTTAATTGTGGCGATCAATAAGTTTATTTTTTAATAATTTTTTTTTTAATCTCATAAAAGAACTGAGTGATTTTGAAAGTTAGTTCAGTTATATAAAAAATCGTGGACCCAATCCAAGAGGTGGAGGGTCGAAACCAGGTCGATATGGTAGGGAATGTCCATATATAATATATGTATATATATTTTAAATTTAATTGATTTATTTCGTTTTTTCCAATTTTCTTTTGCAGATACATGCACATGCTGCAACACGTGTACCGTTCGAAAAACTTTACGAAGCCGAATCAATACGTAAAGTGTTTTCACAATCCGGAGCGTGTGGTGACTCTTCACAATCATTTTCCGCTGGCCTGTCTCGGCGCTGGATGCACGAGCTATCCGATCGAGACCGAGGACGCCCAGCTGCAACACTACCGGGCCGACTGCGTCAAGTCACTGAAAAAGACGTGTCTGCAGTACCGAGAGAACAGTGTCATGGACACGACGATCTGGCGGTACAAGGATCGGCTCGTCGAGCGTGTCACCGAGACACTCGAGAGGCTCGGCTTCTTCGGCATCAGTTGAAGAATAATTATCGTCGCCTGGCTCACATGCTCCCTATATAGACTCCCCCCGCCCCCTGATAGTTTGAGATATGGTGAGCCTCGATCGTTCTCTAACGGCGACGCGTATATCGGTTTATCGAGTCACGCTCGGACCAGAGGGCGATTCACGTTTCACCATTTATTACATGATTTACTATTAATATTTCATTATTGTTCATTATTAGTATCTATATTCGATCCTGATTTTTTTTTTTTTTTTTAATGTCTGTGTACAGTGTAGAGTACGATTTGAACATGAGATCGGGCGAATCAATCGACGGATGACCAATTGTCATGCTAATATAGAGTTTTTAATATAGTTAAATAAATGCCACAATAGAAAAGAAGGCCTGTAAGCTCGCAGTGTGCATGGTCGGATAGTGAGAACGGGCGTCAGTATACATTTGGTACGTTCCACGCAGTAATGCTTCGTGGTGGAGTTACGTGATTCGGCATTTGCATAGAGGCTCTTCTCGGCGGCTACTCCACGCGAGCTCTCGCCTCTCCCTCGATCGCCTTAGCAGTCGAGTACGAAAAGAAAAAAGTATAGACTGATGCTAGTTTATTCGAGGACATTATGCAGAATCCAAACGAGCTGCACGAGGTCACCAAACCGTCCAAGTTTCTGATTTTTCTTCGTCTTGTGGAAATTTTGCGGATGCATTCTTTTCCACATAACACTCAGCTTGCTGGTCGTCGTTTACTGCGCTACTAGGCGCTTGAGCTTTCGAGAAATTCGGGTCCAATTTCGAGGAAGAGGTTCGCAAGTAAAATTTCTGTCGCTTCTCGAATATTATTTATTGTTACACGATTTTTTTTAAATAACTTTCCTTTTAATCGTTTTCGGTTTTTTCACAGGTGAAGAAAAGTATAACGAACATGAAGTCGAACGTAACTCGAACCCTACGGAAGTGTACCGAAGGTTCTGGAGGTTCCGATACAGAACAATTGGATGAATCACGTCGTTTGAACGCGGGTGATACATTTTTTTTTTGTCGCGGGAAAAATGTATGTGTTTTTTTTTGCGTATGGATATTAACGTGTTTCATTTTGTATTTTTTATTTTCTTCATCTCCCTCCTGATAAAAGTCTAGATTCTTATCTTATAAAACCCATTGTGGAAGGAGAATATTGGCGAAAAATCCTAAGTGGTGTCTATTCACTTGTATATGAGGTATTCCATCCGGTTTTTAACGGTCAAAAACTCGTGTCTCACAAAAAAAAATTGTAATTTCATCACAATTCATGATTAACATGACATTAACAATATTATTACTAATAATTTTATTAATAATTTCAGAGCAATAAGGTGATTGCACGAAGGACGTCAGTGGAGCCAATAAATGTCCAAATGTTCGACAATGTTGTGGCGTTTATCGCGTCGACGTTTGTGGCGTTGTCTAGGCAACCCTGATCTTTGCACTCGCTTGGGGTCCGGTAATGATCACCGCGCTCCAATTTCACCACGCGGATAATGGGCCGTTGCAGGGTCAGCAGCGGGATATGCAGTCGACGTCGCCGACTTTATCGAGAGGAGACGGTGGTGAATTCCCGGAACGATGATCGCCGGAAGGAGGAGGGATCATGAGGGGTCGGAGGTTCGACGCGATATCTCTCGCAGCGCTTTACAAGATTACTCGACGCCGAGTTACGTAGCCCCCGGTGAAATCGGTGGAGGTGGACTGAGCGAGTACGAGCGGGTCCTCGGTGACAGAGAGGAGCCCCTCGTTGATAAGAGAAAGCCGCGAACACAAGAGGAGCTCGTATGGGAGATCGAGACCCGTCTGCCCAGTTTGCCGTTAGCGTACACGTTGAAGACCAGATTGGACTTGGAGAACGGAAGCAAACTCGCCGCTGGCTCTCGGTCACGGAGCGCTGTTGGTAAAACCTCGGTTCTGGATAAGGAAAAGTCCAAAGTGAACGAAAAGGAAAATACGAAGGACGTATTATATAAAGGAAAATACGAAGGACGTATTATATAAAGGAAAATACGAAGAACGTATTATATAGATATAACTTCCATGTTATATTGCCGTAATAAAACGTGTTCACTGGGTCTCGATCGTTTATGACCCTGAAGATATCTGCATGAGACTTAATTTCGTCAAGTTATACCGGCTGTGTTTTGCGTCGGGCAAACTTTGCTCGGGAAAGTTCACTCAGAGAATAACATTCTACAAGTGAACAATTCTTCTTTTCTTCGCATAGTCGAGCATTGACAGAGATTTGCCTAAGATGAAATTTGATGTCATGCAGATACCTTCAGGGTGTAGATCGTTTCCTAACGAGAACGCATATGTCGGTTTGTCGACGCACGCCCCCCGACCAAAGGGCGATTCACATTTGATAATTGATTACACGATTTATACTATTAATATTTCATTAATATTCATTATTAGTATTGATATTTGATCCTGATATTATTATTATTTTTATGCCTGGGTACTGTGTGCAGTACGATTTGAACGGAAGATCGGGTGAATCGTTCGACGAACGACCAATTGTCATGCCGTTGTAGAGTTTCTAATATAGTTTAATAAATGCCGCAATAAAAAAAGGCCTGAAAGTTCGCAGTGTGTATGGTCGGGCGGGTAGTGGGAGCGGGCGCTAGTATAAATTTGGTACATCCCACGCAGCGATGCTTCGTGGTGGAGCTACGTGGTTCGGCATTCGCGTAGAGTCTCGTCACGGCTACCCCATGCGAGCTCTCGGCTCTCTCTCAATCGTCCGAGCAGTCGACTAAAAGAACGAAGAAAAAAAATTATTAACCGATGATAGTTTAGTCGAGACCATTATGCAGGATCCAAACGAGCTTTACGAGCCCGCCGAACCGTCCAAGTGTCTGAGTTTTCTTCGTCTATTGTGGAAATTTTGCCGATGCATTTTTTCCCACGTAACGCTCGTCTCGCTGGTCGTCGCTTACTGCGTCCTAGGCGCTTGGGCCTTCGAGAAACTCGAGGCCGATCACGAGAAAGAGGTTCGCAAGTAAAATTTTTAACGCTTCTCGAATATTATTTATTATTACAGGATATTTTTATATATATTTTTTTAAAACTCTCTCGCTAATAGTTTTTTTACATTATTTTTCACAGGTGAAGAAAAGTATAACGAACGTGCGCTCGAACGTAACTCGAGCTCTGTGGGAGCTTACCGAAGGCGCCGAGGTTTTAATACAGGAGAATTGGACGAGTCACGTCGTTCGAACGCTGGTGGTAAATATTTTTTGAAAAATTCGCGGCAAGAAATTACTAAGGTTTTTTTTTTGTAATGTATATCTCGGTGTGTGCAGGATTTTGAGAAGGAACTCGTGAGAAAAATGAAAAAGGACGGTTGGGACGGTATCGAGGATACAAAGAATATTCAATGGACGTTCGCCGGTGCTCTGTTCTATTCGATTATAGTCATCACGACGATAGGTTCGTTCGTGGACATTTTTTTTAGTTTTAATTTTAAACAATTATTTTTAATTAATATACATTTTGACGATTACAGGCTATGGTCACATAGCACCGAAGACTCAAAATGGCAAGATCGTGACGATCTTTTACGCTATACTTGGAATTCCTCTGATGCTTCTGTGCCTCTCGAATATCGGTGATGTAATGGCATCGAGTTTCAGGTCAGTTCCCTCATTCCTGCGGTAACAATTTTTTTATCACGATCGCGCAATTTATAACATTAAACATTTTTTTTCATCCTTTCAATTAGATTTCTCTATTGGAAGATTTGCTGCTACGTTTGCACGAGACCGCCGAAACCGACGAGATCAAGGCACATGAACATGCTCGCGAGATCTCACAGTCTCCGACAACCGGGGTAAATTGGACAATTAAGTTACTCCCCTATTATAGTCTGTACGTCTGCTCATTGTAATTCGAATGTCATTTCGTTAAATCGCTGCAAGGAGGTACGCCTCGTCAAATCGGTCTACCGCGACCGCCAGTTCATCCTTTCGAAAGTCCATGAGAGTGAGCCAGAGATCGGCCGAATCGGTTGCACCGTCGGTATTTCCCGAAGTCATCGCCAGATCGTCGCACTCGGACACCGACTGTAGCAGGTCTGCTCTCCACTGTCTCATTGTAACCCCTACGGTGAAAATACTTTTCTTAAAATCATGATTTTCTCTTGAAATCATGATTTTCTCTTGAAATCATGATTTTCTCTTGAAATCATGATTTTCTCTTGAAATCATGATGTTCTCTTGAAATCATGATGTTCTCTTGAAATCATGATTTTCTCTTGAAATCATCATTTTCCCTTAAAATCAGGATCACGAATACCGTATTTCTTGTACTTACTGACGAGCACATGTCTGTGTCCATTCAGATGTAGAAATTGTTCGTTCGAAGTGAATGCTGCGGCTTCAGGAACCGCAGGAGCCGGTGGGACGTACAGTGCGAAAGACAGCTCGCCCCGTTACCTCTCATCGACGAGCCCGTCCGCAGTCGCTTCACCGAGATTCCTCACGGTTGGCTCAAAAAATCCGCCGCCAATGGGGTCCCGTTCGCTCGATAGAAAAGCAATCGCAGCCTCGAACGACGCTGCCCCTGTGTTATTCAACAGATATGCCCTGGACGAGCCAGACGTTGCTTTCTCCACGCCGAAAGGAGGTGAAGGTCAAACAGCAGGAATTTAATGCTTCCCGAATTTTTATTTTTTATTTTTTTGAACGTTAGATGGCTGCGAACTCGAGCCGACCGAGGATCAAGCCGGTGCGAGGACATGGCCGAGACGCTGCCGCTCTGTCGAGGCTCCGGCCAGGCTTCATCCCGAGACTGTTCGACCAGCAAGGATCTCCAGCGCACCGGTGAAAAGATGGAGAAACAGCTGTAACTAAATTCCTCCTTATTGTCCGATGTCTAGTTGGAATTTCCAATTTTAATTTTTTTGTGTTATGATTAAACGTATCGTTGTATTCGTTTTTAGCTCGCCCATACAGAAGGGAAGCATCGTCGGCGAGGATAATGTCACCTATGGGTTTCGCCGTTCATCGTCAGATATACGTCGACGACGACGATCTCGATTACGACTACATGACGAGTACAGTACTGCAAAACGGGGAGACCGCTATAAAGCCGGTGCCAATATGGCTTTGCGTTTTTCTCGTTGTGAGTTACATATTCGGCGGAGCTTTTCTTTTCAACAAGTGGGAAAGCTGGCCGTTCCTCGACTCCGCGTACTTTTGCTTCATAACGCTGACGACGATAGGTGAGTACACGGTCCGGTGAAACGTCGGCGAATGATCGCCCTCGTGTTCCGACCAAACGGTAATCAACCTGGGAACCAACTGGTTGATTGGTGCGCCAAACTAACTCCGATTCCAACATTCTGAACGTTGATTTTTGGCTGATATTTCAAAACCAACTGAAATACTAATTGTTACATGTTTCGGATAGAACTACATTATTTTGCCAACACCCCGATCGACCGAATTGACGTATGGCCGAAAATCATGTGTCCGAATATTGGTAAAATATTTACAATACTAAAAAAAAATTGATACCTTTCAAAAAATGTTTCTGAAACCTTAAAAAAAGAAAAATTCCGTACTATGTGGATAGATAAGAATTCAAATCAAACCCAAAGTTTTGCGGTCGTTTGATCCGCGAGGGGCGTGAGGATAAAACGACGATTAATGCAAAAGTCTATGGCGAGTTTTTAAATTTGCAGGATTCGGTGATCTCGTACCGGCGCATCGACTGAACGCGGAGCAGGGAATAGCGCTGTGCTCTCTCTACCTCCTCTTCGGCATCGCTCTGTTGGCAATGAGTTTCAACCTCGTGCAGGAGGAGGTGATCAACAACGTGAAGAACGTTGCAAAGAGGCTCGGTATACTAAAGGAAGACAACGACGTGGACAATTACGACGACGATGACTACGAGCCCGACGAGTACAACGACAATTATCTGCTGGATCGAGAGGAGGGTCGTTACTACGGCGAATACGATAGATCAGCCTACACAGCGGCTGGTCCCGAGATCGATCGCTTCAACGATCGTCCGTATCGAATGAAACTCTCCTCGTCGGCGATCTGATTTTCAAAAACTCTGCTGTATTCAGCATCGGAACTGTGAACTCGGAAAGGTGGGAGAGCCGCACCGATCTCGCTTTTCGAGTTCGTACCTACGAGTCGTGTCCGCCGCTCTCGTCGTTATTATTAGATTAGCGCTATTTCGAGTCGTCGGTGCCGACGAGCGGGAGACTCGCGGACTCCGTCGAACGTACGGCGAGCCTAGTGGGCTCCCGGCTGCAGACTCGAAGCGGTTCGTCCGGTCTCCTCGTTTTAGCTTTTTAGATATATACTTAGATATTTATCCTTGCATTTAAACATTTTTTTTTAAATTTATTTACCATACTTTTTATTAGGCTCTCTTTTCGCCCAGGGTGCGATGTCATAATAGTCGAGAAATCGAGAGTCGTCTAGTCGATATAGCGTAACGATAAAAGTTATCACGAAAGTGTGGGTCAATAAAATACATAAAAATTAGAGACTAGTGGATTATGAGGGAAAGTTGTAGATGACGACGCACGGGGTTTACGAAGAGTCACGGACTCGGAGTCGTGGCGAGACAGAGTCGGGCACATGGGCAGGCCAAGGCACAAACTTCTATCCGTCCGAGAGAAGAAGAAGCCTCGAGCATGATAATCGAAGATCGCGACGGTCGGGAGGCGGAAGGAGGAGAAGACGACCCTGGCCGGAGAGACTGTGCGACGGGCTCCGCTCGTTCGTGGCGTTTCTGTTCAGTAACGTCGGTATCGTGTGTTTGGTAATCGGCTACACGATTGCCGGTGCATTCATCTTCGTCGCTATCGAATCGAGCCACGAGCACGTCAGGACTGTTAATGTTTCGATAATCCGCAACACCACCGCCACCAGACTCTGGCAGCTGACCTCCGAGGTAGGCTGCACATATTTGTATATTTAAATTCCCCGATTAAGGTGGCTACCGCGTGGCGCACTAGTCAAATGAGTGCTAGATTTTACAATTGTTTATCCAGAATTGTATGCATTTGTTGATGGTAAAAAAAGGTTGATTTATAGTGCATGTCTTCTCGACCAAGAGAAATATTAATCCCGATGGTCTTGCAAGAACAATAACTGGTAAACGCAAATTTCCATTATATGATTTTTATTTTTGTAGGTTTGACCGTTTCACAAATATGGCTCATTGTTCAACCGGTGATTTTTTTCGCATAAACGAACTGCTGTCGTTTTTAAAGAGCGTAACTATTTTTTTTTTTTAAAAGTCTACTCCGTGAATTCGTAGAGCAACGTTTGAGGAATAAAATGAGCCATGGGACATTAAAATTCGTTGAAAAAATAAGAATTCCTCTTTAAAAAAAAACTCAACAAAATGTATCGTCATAGAAATTTGCATTTATCAATTTATGTATTTGCAAAAACATCGTTATCAGTAGTTAATAAATGCACAACATTTTGGATAAACAGTGAAAAAATTTAGCGCTCGTATGACTATTGCTCGTGCAGTAGCTACCTTAATATCAATTGTTACTAGTTTGAATTTACTTAAATTCTTTAATTTTTTTATTTCTTAGGAGAATACATTTTCCGAGAAAATTTGGAAAGCGAAGGTCGACACGCTTCTGAAGATTTATCAGGCCAAAATAGTCGATGCCGTGAAAGTCGACGATTACGACGGCGACGACACTCGAGTAAAAAATGAAAAGTGGGCATTCGCCGGAGCTTTTCTCTACTCTCTCACCGTCATCACAACTATCGGTGAGAACATTTTTATTTCTAACTCGTTCAAAAAAATCGTCCACTGATTCTTGCTGTACTTGTCTTCAAGGCTACGGTAACAGTTGCCCGAAGACCATGTGGGGCAGGGTGGTCACTATCGTCTATGCGATTTTCGGGATGCCGCTGTTTCTTCTGTACTTGAGCAATATCGGTGATATTCTCGCTCGAAGCTTCAAATGGACGTACGCTCGGTGCTGCCTCTGCAGGTAATGCGTGACCTATCGATACATAATATCATATTTTATAGTTTTGCTGGGCCGCGAGAGTTTCTCCTTCCCGAAATAGAACACCCATTACGGACGATAAATCGTGCGCTATTTACGACCCAAATTTTTATTACTGAGAAAAATTAATAAAATATATTTTTTTTACGGACGCAGGTGCAGGAAGAGGGTCAGAAATTCTTCGCACAATCTTGATACTCGATCCCGTGATATCTCTCTGACAAAACAAAACGCGTGGCAGGTCGGTGAAAAAATGCTGTCGTTACACAACAAAGATATCCCTCACTGAAGAGAACTACTAGGGGTCCAGTAGTGACTACTGGCATTGCAGTAGTTACTACACATATAGTTACCACTTCTTAGTAGTCACTCCTCAAAAGTCAGTAGTTGTTACCGAGGACGTGGGGGTTCCTGCACCAGCAATTACTACCTACAAGTAAAACTACTGAAAGCTAGAAGAAAGTAGTTAATTACTGGGTACACTCAGTAGTATTTATGAGCAGTTTTTAGCAGTTCTTTCCGGTGTGGGATGTCCTACTTGAATGACAACGTGGGCGTTGAACAAAGCGATTTGTGAAAAATTCCAGATGGTCAGAGTAAGATCGGAGCGGGATTCTCCGAGCAACGCGAGCGTGCTGGAGAACGAAGAGGAGGGCGACAGCGAGGAAGCTACGGAGGACGAAGAGGACGAGGACGAGTATGATCCTCAGCAAATAACAGTTCCGGTGACTCTGTGTCTTGCGATAATGGTTGGGTACGTTAGTATGTATCACGTCGACATTTCCGTCGTCGTTTCTTTTATCTCGGGATTTAATTATTAATTCGCAAAACTTAGATACATATGCGGCGGCGCGCAATTGTTCTCGAAGTGGGAGGATTGGAACTTTCTCGACGGATCGTACTTTTGTTTCGTGTCCCTGTCGACGATCGGCTTCGGCGACATAGTTCCGGGTGACGAGATCTACGCCGGCCAGGGTCTCGCTCTTTCCTCCGTTTTCTGTTCCATGTACCTCATGCTGGGTGAGAATTTTCTCGTTTTTTTGTTTTTGTGAATATAATTCTCTTCAAACACTCCAGAAACTTTTCGTTGCTCTTCTGTTGCAGGTATGGCTCTAATTGCCATGTGCTTCAACCTGATGCAGGAGGAAGTAGTCTCCAAGATTCGCTTGCTGACGCGCTCCGTGAAGCACATACTGAACTGCGACCGTTGAAATTTTGGAAAAGAAAAAAAAACCTCGGTGCGCCGCCGCGGCCTCGCCAAACCCTCGTAGCATGATCCCTCGTCGCATAATCATCGACTCCGACGATTCTCCCTGCTAATCGTTGTAAGTATATCGTCCTCCTTGACTTTGCTTACCAATCAACTGTTATATACGTCGGGGATAATTATTTAATTTTTTTTTTAAACAATACCGTTCTCCTTGAATTCGCTCACAAACGAACTGTTATATACGCCAAAGATAATTCGTTCATTGTATATTTTTATTTTTGAAACAGTACTGTTTGACGGACAAGCAGACGCAATAAGCGTAGTGCAGAGGACACATAAATAGTGTCTCGTGCACACCGTCGAGAGGACACACTGGGGGTTGGACCTCGACTGGGCTCGACTGCTCATGCGTCCTTAAGCCCGGCTAGCAGGAGACGAGGCTCCGCGTCGATTGCTTTCTGCGCGAGGGATGCGCTTTTACTCCGTTCCGTTATCGTACCAGCCGACTCTCCGCCGGCGTGTAACGCTCCGGTGTGCGCGATAATAACTCCGAGACGAAACCGCACCGGATTGACGAAGATTCGTAATAATCGTCGGACGCATGCCGATCTACGGGACAAGATAATTCGTACCGCACAGTGCTACGTTCGCTCCGTTAAACTCGACTGAGAACGAAATATTATGTCCCGTGTAATTCAACGAGACGGAGCTTGTTTTTGCTCGAGGAGAATCGCTCCAACGCCGACGAAAATTGCGATACTCTAAAATCTGATCCGCCGTCCGAGTCTCCGTCTCGACGAAATATCGTCCGATGGCCGTTTCGAGCTTCGTGCGCTACCGACCGTGTGTCCACTCCAAATAGAGAGGGACGAGGGTGGAAAATCGTTATGGGTTAGAGAGTCGGACAGATCGAGCGCACAAGTATATAGATACGAATATTAGCAGAGCTCATCGACACCGCATTCGCAGCTACAAGTTGGTGAGTCGACATCGACTTGTCTCCCGGTTGTATATTCGTATGCACTCGCTTCTTTATTCGTTTCATTTATATTCCCATTCGTAGCATCCTGTCACCCTCATGTTCGCTATAGCTGCATAGTGTAAGTAGCGGCGAGCCGTCTAGCCGCCGCAACTTGGTTGAGCGCGCGATGCCACTCTATCGATTGCGGTCCGGCATCGTATCGGGGGGGTGGGCTACCGTCAAGCTGCGAGCAGCCTCCGCACACATACTCTCGTCGCTCGTAGTATTGCATCTCACTACTCCTGTGCATCAATGCTGACCATTTTTCATCAATTTTTTTCATCAATTTTTCATATCAATTTTTCATATCAATTTTTCATATCAATTTTTCATATCAATTTTTCATATCAATTTTTCATATCAATTTTTCATATCAATTTTTCATATCAATTTTTCATATCAATTTTTCATATCAATTTTTCATATCAATTTTTCATATCAATTTTTCATATCAATTTTTCATATCAATTTTTCATATCAATTTTTCATATCAATTTTTCATCAATTTTACTAAACATCCTTTTCTCGACCACTAGAATTGGTATGTTTAATGCGACATTGTTGACGTTTGCAGGATCGGTCCGGGAACTATCGATGGGTGTCGGGAGGAACCGCTCGGTGACCGCAGAACGCTCGCTGCATCGGTTATCGTCGCAGCGACGGCGCCGGCATCCCGACCGCGAGAATCACGTCCGACGAGACGGTCGAATTAACGAGCCCGCTAAATTAATCGGTCGCCGGTGCGACAATGACGAAGAGATAATCGATGATCGGCGGCGTACTCGAGAGATCGAGAACCGTATAACCGGAAGTTTGCGATGATGCAGATAAACGCAGGTGATTATTATCAGAGGGCACCGAAATGTTGTCCCGGTCGGGTGTCCCAGCTCGCTGCGACGACTATGGCCACTGGCACTTCCGAGCGTTCCCTCAGGATATCGACGACCATCAGAGGGGCCGAATTGCTATGCTGCTGCTGTAGCTGCAGCACGACAACTTCAGCTAAAAGTCCCGGTCTCGTCGCGAGTCTCGGCGTCTGCCTTCTCGTCTTCGGCTACACCCTACTCGGCGCCTTTGCCTTCATGGCTCTCGAGGGTGGCTTCAAGCCGACGGTCAGTTTTTCTTTTTTTAAATCATATTCGAATCGATGATACTTGTAATTAGTTACTTATAAATTAGTTACTTGTAATTAGTGATCGGTGATAACTATAATTGACTTCAGTTTTCGTTTATTAATGTTCGAATCGAAAATACTTGTAATTAGTTACTTATCTTCGTATTCTGATCAACCTGAAACCAACCGGTCAATCGGTCCACCAAACCAGCCCTGATTCCCACCTTCGGCAAGTTGATTTTTTGGCAATATTAGAAGACTAATTGTAATACCATCTGTTATATGTGTCGGATAGGTTGAATTACGGTTGAATTTTCCTAACACAACCCAACTACCAACCCTGAGCCAAGAACTATCGGTGCTCTCGACGTAGAGTCGAAAATTGGGTTGTTATAGGAAAATCCAATTATAAACCGACTTTCTATCCGACAACATATAACGGTTGGTTTTGAAATATCAACCAACAACCAGCGTCCGGAAGATTGGAGTCAGAGTTGGTTTGGCGGACCGATTGACCGGTTGAGTTGGAGCAGATTTTTAGAAAATGATCTAAATCCACCCCAAAGTTTTATGGCTGGTTCGTGCGTGAGGTTTACAATCAGTGACCGGTGATCGACTGTATCAATAATCAATCAACGATAAGCCATAGTACAGCGTCAATAAATGAGTATCCTTAATCGTTGCAGGAAACGCCGAGTGAGATGACCGTTCAGTCGAACACAGTCGGCGTAGTTTCAGGCTCAAGTGGAAAGAGTGATTCAGCCGGAATTGCTCCAGTTTCCGGTGGAGCTCTCGGTGGCAAAGTAGTCGACGCTAATGCCTCGTCTGGTGCATCGTCCGAGACCACGTCGGCATCCTCCTCAAGCATTCTACAGCCGAGTCATCACGAGCAGCAGCTGCTGCTCGAGGACTCGTCGGCGAGACAGATGCGAGCGTACACCGTCGAGAGACTGTGGAGCATCACCGAAGATCTGAATGTGTTGTACAAAGAAAATTGGACCCGTCTCGCAGAGCGTGAGGTACTCGATTTTCAAGAGAAAATGGCCCAGCACAGCTTGGATCGCGCAAGATCGGGTCCGGCAATTTATGGTACAACCGCAGTGCAACGCGCAAGCGGCCCTTCCGGCAGACGTAATCACGAACGGCGCCTCGCCAGTGAGAAACGCTCGCTCGTCAAGGGACACCGACGATGGACGTTCGCCAGTAGTTTTCTTTACTCCCTGACTCTCATTACTACCATCGGTGCGTTGTTAATCAAAACCTTTCTGATATCCCGTATGGCACAAAATATTTTGAAATCATTTTACAAATATTTTCACTCTTTCGAATCTTACGAAATATTTCTGAAATATATGACAATAATATTTTGAAATATTTTTAATTTCATATTTCACTGAAATATTTCTATGAATGTTTCCGCGTTTATGCGGATGTGCATTGGTGACGCAATATCTTTCACATTGCGTTGAATTGTTTAAACAAACATTTCAGCCAAACATCTCCGAAACATTTCAATGTAAGATTTATGAACGGAAAAAAAATATTTCCAGAATCTTTTAAAACTGTTTCACAAGTATTTTTAACACTGATAAAATATTTTCAAAATTTCGAAAGAATATTATTGAAACCTTTCAAAAATATTTCCGTGCTATGTGGATGTGTTTGTATGACTGGCATGAGCGACGCGTTTCCGCTGAAGGCGATATTGAATTTTCTCAGGATGGAAGTGGTAAAAAAAAAGCTATGCGCGACGAATCACGTTCGTTTTTCCATTTACTTGGCATCCTGAGAAAATCCAATATCGTCACGCTGCCGAAGCGAAAGTTCTTGCAACATCGTTGACCGACGGTAAAAAAAATAAAATATAAAATAAGTCGTTTCGCACACGAAACTTTATGTGTGGTTTCATTGCAGGCTACGGAAGTATATCGCCACACACCGTCTGGGGTCGTTTGATAACGATAGTCTACGCAGTTGCCGGTATACCTCTGATGCTGGTGTATCTAAGCACGGTGGGAGACGTGCTGGCACGAACTTTTCGCAGACTGTACGTGCGAGCTTGCGGTCGGGTGAAATGCGGCAAGGGACGAGACTCGCAAGTGACTAACGGACGACAATCCTCATCGCCGGTGCCCCCGATATCCGGTATTATCGGAAAAACGAGCTATCACCGTTACGACAATCATATCGAGACCAAGCTCGCCTCCGCTGGACATTTTTATTCGAGCAAATCGAGCTCGTGCGACGAGCTCGGAATGCGATCGACCGGTAGCGCGATTCTTCTCGATTGCGGCAGCGAGGGACTCCTCGATGCAGCAGCCTCTTCCACGGTAAATACCTTTCAGGAACGACGCGATCGTCATTCATGAGACAAAAAAAATTATTAAGTACAATCATATATAACGAATCATCTGTAACCGATATATGATGATAATAATATATGGCAGTAATAATAATAGTTTGTTGTGGCTCAGGCGTTTCGCGTCCTCGCCATGGTCTAAAATTTAGAAACTGAATATTTTGATTTCCAGAGATTCAGCGGAAATACGTCACGTACGGGTTGAAAAACTAATTTTTTTTATCGGAAGTGACGTCATACGGGAAATATGTCACTTCCGGTTTGAAAAGCTCAATTTCCCGACCGGAAGTGACGTCATACCGGAAACACGTCACTTCCAGATTGGGAATCGAATTTTTGTTACGATAAGACCGCATGCAGCAACATATGAAGTGGCACATGATTATGCATGACCACGTATGATTGTGTATGATAATATTTCGGGCCGTGTACAATTATACATGATTATGCATAGAAAAAAATGTCAGGTTGTATCGCCATACAATGTTGCAATTTTACCTTTGCAGGATGCACACCCTGGACGCATAGCCAAGCGACAGCAGCCACATCAGCACCATCACCATCACCACCATCATCATCACAAACACAACTTGAATCCCTGCTCGCAGGTGTCGTCAATGGGAGGACCCTCCGGTGTTTACTCCCGCGAACCCGTCTGTCTCGTCAGAATACCGATAAGCCTCTGTCTCGTTATTATTCTTTTGTACATATGCTGCGGAGCGATATTGTTCAATCGGCTCGAGGGATGGAGCCTCCTCGAGAGTAGCTATTTTTGTTTCACGAGCCTCGGCACGATCGGTTTCGGGGATTTGGTGCCAACAGGTGGAAACGCACCGACCCACATCTTCGAGGAACTGAGCCTGTGTGCCTGCTCCCTCTATATTCTCGCCGGTATGGGACTGATAGCCATGTGCTTTAATCTAATGCAAGAGGAGGTTGTCCGTGTCGTCAGAGTTTTCGGTAGAACCTGTGGAATGTCACCCATTCCAAACGCTACAACGGCTGCCCGTATCGTCAATGCACCGTCACCCGGTAAATGAGCCTGATTCCCTTTCACTTTGGGTGCGTTCTTCAATGCAGATCTGCTGAGCTCATTGCAGGCACATTTTAGTATCACTTAAAAGTACTCATTGTGAATTTTTCAGATTCTTTAATCCATCCATTTAGGGACATGCGTTTTTCTTTCTATTTTCTATTTTGTACGTTGCGCGCGATCTGCATATAATCATTTCTTATAAGTGTCCCAACACACCCGGGAAATGTCCTGAACATTGTATTTGATGTCCTTGACTTTTCGGGCTTTTCACTGTTCATAATGTTAGTCGGTTAATCTATTGTCATTATATATTTTTTTCATTGCCCGCACAGGTATAAAGCAGGATTTGAACGATCCCGAAAGAGATTTCGTCGACCGGGAGGACGAGTACGATCATGAGGACGAGGCTATAGCGATGTCCCTAGTCCCGACCTCCTGACAAAATCCGACCAGGAGTTGCGCCGACGGGAAACTCCTGGCCTTCCAGCAACATCGTTTCCCCCCAACGACTATAACCGCCGACTCGGTTAAATACTCGTCACCTGGGCGTCACTCGCTGCCGCGAAAGAAGCAGCAGCATCATCAGCGGCTGCCGCCCGAGTATCAGCATCATCGTCACGCTCACAAGCACAACGGCCAGCAGGAGTGCTCGGTCGACGATCAGACCGGGACCGAACACTTTGAGTATTTTGTACCGAGAAGTATAAGCGAATTTAACTTGGCGGCCGCTGGCGTGGAGAACACAGCGATCGTCGGACATGACAAGGTCGGCCACGATCAGAGCCCCTCCGCCTCGTCCAATCGGGCGATACCGGCGGTGAATTGCAACGCGACAACCACCGCCGTGCCGATCACGAATCCACAGCCTCCGGCGATCTTAACGTGCAGAGCGCGCAGCGAAAAGGTCGTTACTTTCGAGGACCAAGCTCCGATAATCGGCACCTCATCCACCACACCGACACGGAAGAATAATCACTCGATCAAGGGGGACAATATTTTTATGTGACCTTCGGATTTAATCGGCGGCCGAACGTCAATAGCAACTATATCGTACCTTCTTTCATAATTTCTCCTCTACTCGAAATAAAACTAACCTTGTACCCCGCGATACGATGTAATCCCCACCTGACGACTATAATCGTCACAGAATTATTAAATTATAGATATTTAATAATCGTTATTGAAATACTAGGCGTGTTCCGTGCGGCAACGATTGAAGTATGAAGAAAAAAAAAATAATGTATTTATTATATATATTACGATAAATATAAGGAGTTTTGTTTTGTCGATAATACAAAAGTTTATGAGGGGGGTTTAAAAGTATTCGATGGTTGTAAATCAATCCGCGCGATCTCTCGATCTCGAAGGCTTCGCTCCGGTCGCGACGGGCGGGTCCGACAGCGTGTCCGGCAAAGCACCGAGCCGGATTCCGATGTGCGTGAGCATGCCTATTACCGTAAACGATCGGGTTTCAAACAATTCTGCATTAACCGCGCATATAATCGGGATATTTTTTTTCTTTTTCTTTTTCTTTTCGAACCTTTAAGTTTTTTTGGAACGCGTTTGCAGTCCTTGAGGAGGCTCGAATCTTCCGTCGGTTCCATCGCGGCTTTCGCGCTCATCGTTGCCGACGCTATCGAACATGCGATATCCAACGTGTGAATCAAGATGAATTGAACAGTGCAAAGGACCATCAGCAGGAGTATCGGGAGGCATAGTCCCGTCTCGACATCGTCCAGGAAATCGTTGACGTTGTCGGGAAGAAGATCGTTGCACATCGTGTATTCGGTGATTTGTCAAATATAGCGAAAGAATTTTTTTTTACAAAATTTCATTTGATATTGATTTAGGGTGCAGAACCACTCGAAAGTAAACTGTCAATCGATAAAACATAGGAGAACCTGTATCAACGCCTGCCTTTATTTCTCGCACATAAACGGTGGCCGGGATTTTAAGACGTCCACAACTTGAGGAGACCATTCTCGCTCTAATCTGATTTGCGAAGTGTCGCGAAACAATGTTTAATTTTTATTACATTTGATATTGATTTTAGATATGGAACCGCTCGAAAGTATCGATCGATAAAACATTGGAGGACTAGTATGAACGCTTGCCTTTATTTCTCGCACATGGACGATGGTTGAGACTTTAAGGCTTCCATAATTTGAGGAGACCGTCCTCGCTGTACGAACACAGTAGGTTTTGATGCGGATGATGGGCCAAGCCGATTACATCTTTTTCGTGAATCTGTCGATATAACAATTTTTATTAAAACAAAAAAAAATATTATATTAGACGGATCAAATTAACCAGATAGAAAACTGACAGCACGGGATCTACTCGGTACTAGAACGGAAACGCACGCCGTGGCCAGCACAATGGAGACATATTTCTCAGCAGATGAACGATATTGTGACGGAACGGCGTTTTGATTGCTGCTTGCACAGTTGCAGTTCATCGTTTAGCTCCGCAATCTCAGCGTGAGGAAGCACAGTGAGCTGGAACTGTGCAAGCAGCTTCCGGTATCAAAACGCCATGCTGTCACAATATTGTCACCTGCAGACACACCTGTCTGCATTGTACCGGCCTGGCATATCGAATATTACGGCACACTTTTCTTCCTGGGTAGCGTGAGTTAATTTGGTGGTTCTAGCGTTACGATGACTCACGTTGAGAGTTCTCTCGAGCTTGCCCGATGACGTTGAGAAGCAGTAGAGGACAAGATCCTCGCCGACGCAGTAGATAAATTCGCCGCGCGGACTTACGACCGTACAGACAAAGTCACCGCCCTCCCGTTTACCGCTGGAAAACGACCTGACGATCTGACCCTGCATGTTCATTATCACGACGGTGTTCGACCTGTTGCAAACGACAAAATGCTCCGGATTCCGCGCGAGCGGATGTATACTGTTGACCGTTAGATCGGCGGCGCCGAGTGACTTGTACGTGCCCACGCATTCGGTCGTTTTAAGGCTCCACACCTTGACCGTACCGTCCGAGGAAGCGCTGCAAACCGGAAGTTCATCGTTGCTGAATACGCAATAATTAATTCACACCAGAGCTGGGCAAAGTACCAAAAAATTCTTCAAATAGAAAGTCCAAAGTATCACGAGTATTTGAAGTATCAAGTACTGTTTATACTCGAAGTATTTATCAAGAACTTTTCGAAATTAGGTTTGTAGCTTTGAGCGTTATCTAGGCTTAAAAAAAGGTGCAAAGTTATTATACTTATTGGAAGGTTAAACAGATAATCAATAGTAATAGGATGCCACGCTATTCATCGAGTATTCGTGATGCGAGCGTGTACTCAAAAAGTACTTGGTACTTGAAATCGTAATAAAAGTACGGGAAGTACCGAACAAGTACCCGGTACTTGAAATACTGTCCAGCATTCACAGCAGCGAATCGAAAAATTGACCTGATAATGTGATGACCGTCCGGAGCGAAAACTACCTCGTTGACGAAGGAAGTGTGCCCGCGAAATTCCTTGAGGGTTTTGCCAGACTTGAGACCGTGTATCCTGAAATTAGGAATGATGTCGAAAAGCTCGCACGTCGAGGATGTCGTTTCGTAGTTTCGTTATTTACCTGACAGTTGTGTCGAACGACGCCGACAGAATTTGGCTGTTGTCCCTGCTAAATTGAAGACAAGTTACGCCCTTGGAGTGTCCCTTCTCGAATCTCCTAAGGCACTGTCCGCTCTGAACCCGCCAAACTTTTATTTTACCGTCCTGCGAGCCGCCGGCCAGCATCTCGCTGTCCCGACTAAAAGCCATCGACAGCACAGCTTGCTCCATCATCATGAAATTGTCTTGGGCCTGATACTTGAGATCCTTTCTTATCTTGCCGGTCGTGAAATTCCAGACCTCTATGAAACCATCAACAGAACCGGTGACCAAATACTGTCCGTCGGGCGAGAAACGGGCGCACTCGACGTGAGACTTCTGCCCGAATTTGATCTGCTTCGACAACTGGGTCGGATATTTCTCGTCCTCCTGGTCGCGAACCGCGGCTTTACCGCGAAACAAGTCGATCGTCGTGCCCGGCGGCAGGAGACCCTGGTGCTGCTGCCACTTTAGAGCTTGGCCCAGCAGCGCGAGTAGACGACTCGACGGCACGACCGACACTTCACCGGCCAGGGCGCTCGCTATGTACGCCCGTCTCTTCTCCTTCGTGCTGCCATCCGGATAAGCCTCGCGCGGGTCGAAATACGATCGCGCCAGCAAATTTTCTGGACATAACAAAAAAGGAATGATTTTAATCGTCTGACTTTAGTAGTCTGGATTTACGAATCTGAATTACCCAGGTGTATGTATCTCTCCGGCTCTTGCTGCTTCATCATTATCATGGGGTCCGTTTGTCGCAGCAGGGATCTAGCTGCTCCCAACTCTCTCAACTCTATCAGTTCCAGTACAACCTTCGGATAAAAAACATATATAATGATAATAATAATAATTTATTCTTAACAAAAATACATTCATCTGATATTTATATTTTTTTTCATTATTTTCATTCATTCATTCAGGCAATTTATTAGTTATTACTATTATAAACTGTATTATTCTGAGCGCTAAATCAGGCTTTATTGTAAACTGGTAGTAAGAGGAGAGATGTGTGTACAAAAAAAAAGGTAACAGATTTTATAATTTAACGGGGTATTCTTTAGTCATACTTTAGTCATATTCTTTAGTCATACGTTCAGGAAGTACCAGTTACTTCCTGAACGGAGAATGTAAAATGTATTACATTGAAAATCGTGTATAGCTCGTCGACGGCGATTACCTGCTCGTAAAGGTCGATGAGCTTTTTGTCCGGGAGTTTGAGAGATTGTATAGCCTTGAGCACAGTGTCCCAGTGACCGTTATTGATATCCGCGACAAATCCATCTACGCTGTCTACCGTATTCAAAGAAACTCCAGTTTCCTCCTGCAAATATTCAGCGTCAGCGTTGACTACAGCGAAGTTTAAACTGTGAACTTTGCGAATATTATACCTGCAGTGTCTGCAACGTTTTCACCAGGTTCGATTCCTTCAGGTACTGCTGGATCAGTCGAATGACACTGAAAAACATGGAATACAACTTCAATAACAGCCATACATTTTTGTGCAAAAAAAAAACTTTTTTCCAAGCAGACTGTATAAGTTCATAAAGACTTTCTTTTTGTAAATATTAATAATAATAATAATAATAATGAACAAAAACTTACTCGGCAGATTCGATTTCGATCGACATGTTCGTTCGAAGCGCTGAATTTTAGTGCTCTCGTCCTTCGTCCCAGTAGTTCCAAAATTTGTTTAACTATTTACTGTACACAACACACAACACAACAAGGCGTTGCGAACACGCTTCTCCGACGGTAAAGAGGCGCCCAAAAGGTCGCGGAAAATAAAAAAGCGCAAAAGAGCTGAAAGAGCCTCGGAGCATTATCGCGTTGCCGTACGATCGGTGCTGCCATCTGCGCAAAGCGCTTTTCGATTCCACCGTTCTGCCTCGATTTGACGGCTCTTCGCCTTGCTTTGCCTCTCGTCCATCCACGTGAAGCTGCGTGTCGTTCGGATCCCTCGTTTTTTGGCGCACAATTAGGTAACTCTGCGCGATCATTATTACCATTCGCCTTTAATACGCACGCGATAGAAATTTCTTGTTTTCGTTCGCATCGCATCCAGCTCGTTAACGGTCGCGAAGCCAAACGCACGATCGGGCCGCGCGATTCTCCGAACTTTCGCCTCTCGGCTGGAGGTCGCACACGTTTTTACATCGCCAACCGCCGGACATGTCCCCTCGACGATGGCCGTGACAACTCGAAAATTGATAAATGTCCTCTCGTGATCGCTCGTGCATGTTCTCTGGCCCGTCTGCCGGATAAGCGACGTCCGGTTCCTTATGTAATTGCGCCTCGTCGGCTAGGTTAAAATCACTCGGATCGCTGATGCAGCGACGATTTAACGTGTGGGGACTATATTTTTTCAGATAGAATGCCGTCCGACGCTAAAAAAAAGCAACAGCAGAAGAAGAAGGACGCAGCGAAGGCACGGCAGTCCGGCAAAAAGCCAGTCTCCACCGGACAAAAGTCCGCCAAGGACGACAAGGAACAGAGTCCCCCGGCTGGAAATGTCCAGAACGGCACCAATGGAACAGCCGTCAGCGAAGAGGGTGAGTCACTTTCCTACTTAACTCGAAGGAGCTTCGGTCACCCCAGATCCATACGCGAGCGGTTCACGCTTTATGGCTGATTCCAATATTTTTTACACAAACTTGCTAGATCGAAGATACACAAAAAGTTGAAAAAAAAAAATGTATTGACGGAACAACAGTACTGTAACGTTGCTTGTTGGAAAAAATGTTTTCTCTATTTTTTTTTTCTTGTATCGTTTGTAACGATTGCACCTTGGAAATGGTTTGAGATGGTGAGTTGAAATTTGGTACACCAGTGAAGTGGTCAATATTCCTTCTTTGGATCAAATTTTTATGAAGATTTGGCATTAAATTTGGTGCAAAATCTATCCAAGTAATCAAATTTTATGGAATTTGTATACAATTTTTTTTTTTTTTATTATGATGGATTCAAATAATCGACACAAAATAATTTTAAGACAACCAAAAGTAACAAAAAATTCTTAGAGTGACGTTGTTTGTTAAAAAATATTTTCTTTTATTTTTAATTTGCATTATTTAAAACGACTATAACTTGGAAATGGCTTGAGATAGCAAGCTGCAATTTGGTACATGTAGTGGAGTGATCACGTTTCTTCCATCTGTACAATTTTCATGAAGACTGAGGTCTAGTTAAAGATTTTGGGTGATTTTGAAATTTGTGAAAAATGTGTGTGGTAGCTCTGACTTTTGTAAATTGTAAGCTATTGCCCTAAAACTGCATTCTATATGATCAAACCTTTGGTTATAGAATTTGGCGTGAAATCTATCCAAGGGATCATATTTTATAGCATTTTTTTTTTTTTTTTAAATAATTGTGATGGATTCAAATATTTGACACCAAACTATTATTATTATATATTATTATTATTTTTATCGTTTAGATGCCTCGACGCCCCAATTCGATAAAAATGCATCTTGTTGAAATTTTGACCTCTCTTTGTTCTTTCAGAGGCACTCTGCATGAAGCTGGAATCAGATGCAAGGTTGAACGCGGAGGCGCGTTCCTGCACCGGTGAACTGGCCTCTCATCCGCGCAGTCGAGACATAAAAATATCCACGTTCTCGATAACTTTCCACGGCTGCGAGTTGCTTCAGGACACGATGCTCGAGTTGAATTGCGGCCGACGATACGGTCTGCTGGGTCTCAACGGCTCTGGAAAATCCACTCTTCTTTCCGTCGTGGGTAATCGTGAAGTTCCGATTCCCGACGCGATCGACATCTTTCATCTGACCAGGGAGATGCCGGCCAGCAGCAAGACTGCTCTGGAATGCGTCATGGAGGTGGACGAGGAACGTATTCGCTTGGAGAAACTGGCCGAAGAGTTGGCTGATTGCGGCGAGGAGGGCGCTCAGGTTAATTGAATCGTCGAACTTTCCCTTCGCTTTCTTAGCGAGTATATTGGAGTTTTGTCTATTTTATATATATGGGGCACTCCCTACCATTTCGACGTGGGTCTAACCCTTCACATCTTGAATTGGGTCCGCGATTTTTTATATGAACAAACTCTGAAAAGCACTTAGGTCTTTTATGAGATTTTTAAAAATTGTTTATAATTAGTAATGATAAAAAAAATGCACTTACTCATTGCTACAATTAAAAAGAGTTTTTCTTTTGAACTTAAGAAATAACTCTTCAAACTAATTGTTTTAAATTCCCAAAAATGCAGTGTTGCATATGAAATTTAAATTCTGGCGATCGATAAGTTAACATTTTTTGTAATAAATAATTATAAACCATTATTTTTTAATCTAATAAAAAATCTCAGTGATTTTGAGAATTAGTTCAATCATATAAAAAATCGCGGGCCGTATCCAAGATGCAAAGGGCTGGACGCAGGTCGAAATGGTAGGAAATGCTCCATATATATTTTTTTAATTCCTCAAATGAACCGCCTTTTCTAATCCGACTGTATCTTCTAAAAAAAAGTGACTGGTATTCAATGTTTACAATTTTTCGAACAAAAGGAACAACTGATGGACGTGTACGAGCGTCTGGACGACATGTCGGCGGACACGGCAGAGGCACGCGCAGCCGGAATTCTTCACGGTCTCGGTTTCTCATCTAAAATGCAGAGGACACCGACGAAAGACTTTTCGGGAGGTTGGCGTATGAGAATTGCTCTTGCTAGAGCTCTGTACGTAAAACCGCACCTGCTGCTTCTTGATGAACCCACGAATCATCTCGATCTCGACGCTTGCGTGTGGCTCGAGGAGGAATTGAAAACGTACAAGCGTATCCTCGTTATAATATCGCACTCGCAAGATTTTCTCAACGGTATATGCACGAATATCATTCATGTTAATAAGAAGCAGCTCAAGTATTACGGCGGTAACTACGAGGCTTTCACCAAGACAAGGTAACATCTTCCGCTGTCTTCGTTTTCCAACAGTCTTCAGACTTTTTTTCTATTGGTTCTTTCGACTAGAGCGTTTTTTGTTTCTAAATAGAATGGAACTGCTGGAAAATCAAGCGAAGCAGTATAACTGGGAGCAGGATCAAATCTCTCACATGAAAAATTACATCGCTCGTTTCGGTCACGGTTCGGCGAAATTGGCTAGACAGGCGCAATCGAAGGAGAAGACCCTCGCCAAGATGGTCGCTCAGGGACTTACGGAAAAAGTTTCCAGCGACAAGGTTCTCAATTTTTACTTTCCGTCCTGCGGCACTATTCCCCCGCCGGTTATCATGGTGCAGAACGTGAGTTTCCGTTACAACGATGACTCGCCCTGGATATACAAGAATCTCGAGTTCGGTATCGACTTGGACACGAGGCTCGCTCTCGTTGGACCCAACGGAGCTGGCAAGAGTACTCTTCTGAAACTTCTCTACGGCGACGTAAGTGTTACTACCTTAAAAAATAAAAAATCCACATGATTTCCTCATTTATTACAATCTTGCGCATAGCTTTTTCTAGGAGAAATTTCGTTGATTAATATCGGCTTCCTCGTAGAGGAAGCTATGCACAAAATTGTAATAAACGAGTAAGCCATGCGCAAATTACTTTGCACCTTTTTTCGTTACGTCAGAAAATTTATAATCATTATTGTAGGCAATAGCAAATTGAAATTTGTGGATTTCCTCGCTTTACGACAATTTTTAATCTATTCTTCACCGCTGATTAAAAAACTATAACTCATCTTACTCTTGATGTGATATTTTATTCAGAAATTCGTGTTCGGCATAAAAAACAAATTTTTTCAAAATTTCCATCAAATTTAAACGATCAGATCAATTTTTACGAAACCAGCTTCCTCCATGAGGAAGCAAAAAATGACAACAACAACAAACGAGACGTGGCGATACATTAAACGATCCGCATGTTCCAGTTGGTCCCGTCGAGCGGCATGATTCGCAAGAATAGTCATCTTCGAATCGCGAGATACCACCAGCATCTCCATGAGCTACTCGACTTGGATGTTTCTCCTCTGGATTACATGATGAGAGCGTTTCCTGATGTCAAGGAACGCGAGGAAATGCGCAAGATAATCGGGCGTTACGGCTTGACCGGTCGTCAGCAGGTACTTTAATTCGGTTAATACGTAATCTATCGATTGTGTGCGCGGTGATTAATCCGAATCCTTGAAAATTCTCGGCCGCAGGTTTGTCCGATTCGTCAACTCTCCGACGGTCAACGTTGCCGTGTTGTGTTCGCTTGGCTGGCCTGGCAAGTTCCTCACTTGCTCCTCCTTGACGAGCCTACCAATCATCTCGACATGGAAACCATCGATGCACTCGCCGACGCTATAAACGATTTTGACGGTGGCATGGTGCTAGTTTCTCACGACTTCAGACTCATCAATCAGGTAATTTACACGAACGCAACCCTGAAGATATCCGCACGACATCCAATTTCATTGTTGGCAAGTCTCCGTCAATGCACTGCTTTAGTAAGAAAAAAAAGATTGTTCACTTGTAGAATTTTGTTCTCTAAGTGAACTTCTCCAAGCGAAGTTTGTATGATGCAGAGCACAGCCATTATAACTCGATGAAATTTGTTCTTGTGCAAATCATCTCAAAATATCTTCAGGATCATACCAGATATCGTTAAATGTTTGTGACAAAAAGTCGTTCGAACGAAGATTAAAACACGTTGATTTTATCTTTTGCCCAGGTGGCCGAGGAAATCTGGGTTTGTGAGAACGAAACGGTGACGAAGTGGCAGGGCGGTATTCTCGATTACAAGGAACATCTTAAGAACAAGGTTCTCAAGGACAACCAGAAGCGCCAGAAGGACTTAATAAGTCGAGGAAAATAATCAAGGCATTTAATATTGTTTAAATCGAATCCAGAGCTCCTTCTCTGTTCCGTCGCGCGTTCTCTCACGTAAACTTCGTAGGGGAAAAAAATATATAATAAGGGCGAGCGAACGCGGTCTCATCTCCAGTCACCGCTCAGTTACGATGCGCTGCTGTGCTAGCGCTTACGCGTGGTGACGCACAGCCCTCCTCCCCCCAGTAGTTAATTTATTTAATTAAATCAAATCCGGGAGTAAATCGATCGATCGAAATAGAGATCATAGTAATATAGACCGGGCTGAGAGCATGTCGAGGAGCCAACGACAAGCTCAAAGTTCCTCCGTGCACTGTGTACGTATTGAAATTTTTAATTAATTGATTTAATCCAATAACGAAAACAAAGCATACTGTGGAGTAAGACAATTGCGACGCGCAGCGGTTAAACCATCTGCTCGCGTTCGGCTTTATTAAAAAATATCTTTCGCTCTGTAACATCGTAGTTTGATTTTTTTTTTTTCGTTTAAAAAATAATCTGTGTGGCACGATTACAGGACAATAGATATCCCCAATCGATACAAAATATATTATGTATATATATATGATAATGGTACTGGTGCACACACTCACACACACATACATACACTCAGATGGTGAGTGTCGATCGGTGAATGGGAAGACACTGGTCGTCGATGCACGAGCTGCACGCGATCCTGGAAGACTTTAAATCGTTCGGAGAATTCTCGGATAATCGGACTTATAGAAAAAAAATACTAAATTTGAAAAACATCGGAACACGCTCAAATATGTTCGCGTGCTCAAAAAAAAAAAATTACATTAAACAATATTTGTCATAAATTGCCGGTTATTGATTTCTCGTCTGGTGATTTTTTTCTCTTTTTTTGGGTTCTAACTCGCTGACTCAGTGTTGCAGATGAGACCGAACACAACTTCGACGGGACGCTAGTGACAATAAATTCGACGCGTCGAAAGAGTCGCCCTCGTCGCGTAGCTTCGATGGTACGGACACGATACCAACATAGACGCGCCGAACCACGCGACCGTGTTAAGGTGATGTGAAATACCGCCACCGGTAACGAAAACTGTACTGAATAACATTGGGTGCATTCTTAAATGCAGTTCTGCTCTCTGGCTAAATGCTGAAGTATTCGAGATGTACCCACATTTATACGCGGCTGAAATAGGCGTTCTTATATTTCAGTCTGCTCTCAGTTCAGGGTTTAGATTTGACGCAATCTGCTCTAATAAGCGTTCTTTTGTTATAAAGAGGAAAAAATTGGAATGTTCCGTTGGCAATTTAAAAAATCCACTAGCAGCGGACAGTCACAAATAAAAGTTGAGCAGATCTCAGTACAGCTGAGTAGATCTGCATTGAAGAACGCACCCGTTTTTTGACACCGCACTCCGATGAGGAAAAAAAAAATAGTCTTTCCTTGGGGAATCGCCAAACGCAGGGAAAGACAATTTGCTCTTTCCTCGGCGGTTTGGCGATCTCAAAACGACATTCAGTACAGTTTTTGTTACCAACTGAGCGCGGAGCAGGTGGGTAGGAGATTATACCACATCCTCTTAAGCTGCTCGCACAAGAACCAGCGTGTTCAGTTTGCCGTCGCACGAACGAGCCGATCGAACACTGACACATCGTGTCCGACTGGCTCGTTCGCGTTCCGCACGTAGTTACGTCTGCGAGCATTCTTACACCGGAGTGGATGCCGGAATCGAACAAGCGGCCTCCTGGGCGAGAGCCGCGTTTCTCAGTACCAAAAGGTGCGAGTCCATGTCCTGAAGAGCTTGATCGATGAAGGCGAGCTTTCTCGCCTGACTCTTCGGCACTCCGTGCTTTGTAACGAGGGCCAAGTGGGTAACGGCGAGAACGAGAGCGGCGACCCGCGCCTCCAGCAGACGAGCGTCCAATGGTGGGTACAAACTGCGCACCACGTCGTCGACTCTAGGCGGTATTCGTCTCGCTACCTAAAGAAAAAAAGAACCTCAATAAGTTTTTTGAACCATTGATGGTTCCAACTGGGGATGGAGAAACAAAAAATCCATCTCTCACATCGACGATTTCAAGCGGGACCGTGTTGGTGTTCACAGTGCCGGCTATGGCAGTGAGACTCGCCGCGAGCGAGTGGCAGGATCGAAGAACCGCTATGCAAGGCGGAGCGAGCCCGGTAGCGTCGTCGACCCATCTGCGAATAAAAGAAACATCGAAGAATTATTACCGCGAAGATATCCGCATGACATCAAATTTCATCCCTGGCAAGTCTGTCCAAATTTCATCCCTGGCAAGTCTGTCCTCTGGGGGGGGGGGAGGTGGTTCACTTGTAGAATTTTATTTTCTATGAGAAATTCCCTGAGTAAAGTTTCTGCGGTGCAAAGCACAGCCGTTATAACTTGATGAAACATAACCACGTGCAGACATTCATGACTTTAGGGTTTTATATGCTGGGAAACAAATAATAAGAATTTATATTCCGGGAGCCAAATGTTTTTTTGGGTATAAAAAATCGGTACCTCTCGGCACCGGCCAGCCATTCCTCGCTCTCCCAAGCGTCCAATCCCAGCCCATTTTCACCCTCCAGCAGATCCGAACTGAGATCCTGCGAGTCCTTTTGATTCTGTGTTTAAAAAGAAAACAAACAAAAATCTAGTTCATAGGCAATGAATAATCGGGAACTGGCTGGATTGTTGAGAATCGTAGAGACGGCATATAGCTTACATAGTAGCAACGTTGTCGTCGACAAATTACGAGGAGAACGAGCAACGCGCCAAGGAAGACCGCGGCAAGGGAACCCAGCGCGACCGCGACCACGGTCTCCATACCTGGTGCACCTGACGAGGAATTGGCATTGCCCAATGACACAGGAGAGCTCATCATTGGAATAGCGACTCTGTCAGGAACAACTGAATACAGCAAGGGTGCAAAAAACCTTGCGATTACTGGTCAATCGATGGAAGTTTCTAAAGCTATGTCCATAGCGCGTAGTTTTTAAAGACTTTACGAGTGTCGATGCGTATCGAGCAGACACCACCAGTTGACGCGTTGTTGTTTCTGTGGGAGGCGGAGACTGTCACCGTTTCTTAAGGAGGTTCTCGAGCGCTCCGCGCTAGTCAAACGAGAGCTAAATTTTTTTTAAAGCCGGTACATCGAACGAACGTCCATTATGTCGAATGAGCTGCATTCGCGTCCGTGCGCTCTTCGGTTTATACGATGGTAAGAAAATGCCTTGCGTTTTTTTTTCAGCAAGTGCGTTAATTTTTTCACATAAAATTACCCAGCTAATTTTTTGCGCAAATTCGTTTTGGCTGTAGCCAGAGGTGTTTTCGATTTGCCGTTATAATGACGGTGCGCATGCGCACAATCGTTTTCTGGTACGAATTTCCATCAAAAAACGGCCAGGCGCATGCGCATGGTCATTTTTTGATGAATATTCGTGCCAGAAAACGCCTGTGCGCATGCGCAGTCGAAAACACCTCAGTTTGACGTACAAATGATACCGTACACGGCTCGATGAAAACGATTGAGTATAATAACGGATTGATTCGATTGGTCCATTATGTCAGAGATGCTGGTATCTGACAGAAGTGACCAATAAAATTAATCCATTATTTTAACGTACTCATTTTTACGCCCGATGGAAAGCGCGAATAATGGTAATTGGCGCCAAAACGTTTCTACGCTGTTTCTAGGATCAGGTGGCCCGCGCTTGCCAATGTTTGCCATAGCCGACTCGAGCACGCTCCCGTCATAACGATCCTTGCCGTTCTAACTGATAAGCGACATATTGGGTTTGAACATTACAAGTCAAGTTCGTCGTGTTGTCGAAATTATTTTGTTAAGCCGCAACAATTACGATACACCCTCAGGATGATCGAACTCTCGAAGGGAGCTCTGGACGTAAGACATTATATTATTTTTCGGTTATTTCAACCGGCTCCGTAACAACGGGACAGAGCCCGGCTTATCGCAGGGACACAAAGAAACTTATCGTACGTTGATTTTTTGTTTTACAGGCCATCATGGCTGGCGATACGATCGAGAATCCCGTTTTTCAGATACTGGTAAACAAATCGTTCGAACACGAATCCATACATACGTTCTTCTGCGATTCTCCAGATTCATTGAATATTTGTTTTGTTTTTGTTTTTTTTTTTTTTTTCGTATTTTCTCACAGGGACACAAAAAGCTCGCAAGTTCGACGAGCGGCGAACGCTACAGACTCCTGCTCTCCGATGGACTGAGAGTCAATTCCTTCACTATGCTAGCCACACAGCTGAACCATCTGATCAATACGGATCTCACTGAATTTACCGTTTGTCAGATCAATCGATACGCCATGACAAACGTCAACAATGCCGGAAAGCCAAAGTGAGTTTGGAGCATTTTATGCTTCGAGTACTTATGACACCTCAAACTTTAAGTACATTTTGGTTACTTTGCCCAGCTCTGAAAGAGACAATATTCACCAAAGAGAACAGGAATCCGAAGATATTTGTATGAGACTAAATTTTGTCAAGTTTTAATATTTGTTTTTTTGCATTATGCAAACTTTGCTCCGAAAAGTTCACTCGGAGAACAAAATTCTACAAGCAAACCATTTTTTCTTTTCTTCCTAAAGCGGCACATTGACAGAGACTTGCCAGTGATCAAATTTAATGTCGTGTAGATATCTTCAGGGTCATAAGGGATCGCATTTCAGCATTATTTTCTTTGGTGTAGACAAGTCATGGTAATCCTAAACCTGGATGTCAAGGTGCCTGGATCGAAGGTGGGAAAAAAGATTGGAAATCCCATGCAGTCGGATATGGCGACCGAGGGCGAACCGACCCAAGCTGCTCCCCAAAGCAGACCTGCACCATCCAGGCCTAGTCAGTCCAGTGATAATTTGTCCTAACAGCCCGAGTCTATCAAACGATCGATACTGAAGCAGTAACAGAATCCGTCTTGTTTTCACTCGGTCGATAATGAAAACTCGATTTTCGTAGACATTAACGATTTACGACGATTTAATAAACAACAGATATTTGGGTCGTCATCTAAGACTGAAGCAGACGCGACTAGTTTGATATTCCTACAAAGAGCGCGGTAGACCTAAAAATAAACAAAAAAAAATTGGATTAGAGTTTTTGTTACCGACTGAAACCCGACGGACGAGCGGCGAAGATTTCGCATCGTTTTGATACGCAGACATTGTTTAAAAAAACAGACTTCGTTTCGCTTCCAACAGGTAACAATGTCGTTCAGAAGAAGAATCTCAACGACTCGGTATCCGCGGGATTGGACATCACGACTACTCCGATCGCTGCTCTCAGTCCGTACCAAAATAAGTAAGATGCAATAAGTCGTAACTGAAAAAATAGCCGTGATTAGTTGAACGGTATGTCCTGACGGAATTTCGACCTTCGCAGATGGGTGATCAAGGCCAGGGTCAGCAATAAATCGGGTGTCAGAACTTGGAGCAACTCGCGGGGCGAGGGTAAGCTATTCTCCATGGATCTCGTCGACGAGAGCGGCGAAATAAGATGCACAGCATTCAAGGATCAGTGCGACTCGTTTTTCGAGATGATCGAGGTACGATCCTGGGTTTCCGCTCGTCGTACAGAAAACTTCCTTGACAAAAAAAAACGTTTGCTTCTCGCAGATCGGTAAAGTCTACTACATCTCGCGTTGCACGTTGAAACCAGCGAACAAGCAGTTCACGACATTGAAAAACGAGTACGAAATGACGATGAATGGCGACACGCAAATAGTACCTTGTCACGATGACGTGGACGACATTCCAGATATCTCGTTTGACTTCGTGCCCCTGAGCGAAGTCGAGACAAGAGAAAAAAACACTATGCTGGGTACGGACTGTTTTTATTGTCGATCTTCGCGGTCGAGTCGATAAATCGACGAATTCACAGAAACGTGTTGCTTTCAGATGTGATCGGTATCGTTAGGTCTTACGAGGACGTACAGACCCTCACTGCGAGAGCTACGGGACGGGAACTTCGCAAGAGGGACATACAGATAGTGGATATGAGCACTGTTCAGGTGAATATTAAATCACGCCGGTTAGTCGTATGAGAACTCGTCAATTGGTTTTTTCAAGAAGTTTATTCAAAGAATCCTTATTTGTCAAACGATTTTAATGTACTGTGGCTCATTTTGTTCCTCCAACGCTGCTCTATCAACGTTCCGAATGCACCAAGTAGATTTTTAAAGTACTTTTGGCCATTAAAAATGACAGTATTTGTTTATTGTCAAAAAAATCCGCCGGTTAAACAATGGGCCGTATTTGTCAAACGATCAAGCCTACGCAAAACCTACTTGGTGAATAATACAAACTATTCTCGTCTATCTTAGGTCACCCTGACGGTCTGGGGTACGGAAGCCGACGAATTCAATGCTCAAGAGAACGCGGTCATTGCAATAAAGGGTGCGCGTATCGGCGAATTCAACAACGGAAAAAATTTGTCGACGGTTGGCTCGTCGCTGATCCAGCTCGATCCCGATATACCCGAGGCTCACAGGTATTAACACTTTCATGCTCGTTTAACAAAAAATAAATAAATAACAAAAACATAGAGGCCGGCAATATTCGGCGCCCAACGGGTGATGTGTCTTTTCGCAGATTGCGCGGCTGGTGGAATGCATCCGGTAAGGATCAAGATTGCAAGATACTGTCGAAGGGCGGTGGCTCCGGTGGAATGAATGCTCCGATTATGACCGTTGCCGAGGCGATGAAGAAGAACCTGGAACTCGTCGACGGTGTTGAAATTTACATAGTCAAGGGTTACATCGGCCTCATTCGGAAGGAGAACTCGATGTACAAATCTTGTCCGATCGAGGGATGCAACAAAAAGCTCGTCGACCAGTCCAACGAGATGTACAGATGCGAGAAATGCGACAGAGAATTTCCAAACTTCAAGTATCGTTTACTTCTGAACGTAACTATCGAGGCGACGAGAGACACTGCTCACTTATCGACGATACTGCTAGGATTGATTCTTTACCGATGCACGTTTCGTTGTTTCCCAGATAAGTATAACCGACTGGACTGGCAATCAGTGGGCAACCGCCTTCAACGACGAGGCTGAAAAATTGTTCGAACTGACCGCCCAGGAGCTCGGTGAGCTCAAGGAGAACGATCCCGAAGGGTACGACAATATTTTCGCCAAAGCTGCGTTCAATACCCGTTTCTTTAAGATCAGAGCGAAGAAGGAGACATTCAATGTAGGTTTGATTGATACGATGATTCTAATTGTAATTGCATTTCTGTATACAGCTCGTTACAAAACATTTTTTTACGCCTGTTTCGCAGGATGAAACGAGAGTGAAGTCTGTCGTCGCTGCTGTGGGCCCCGTCAATCGTAAAGTGTATCACGATTACATGCTGCAGGAGCTCAAGAGGATGATTAACGTCGGGCAATAGGCCGTCGTCATTCGATAACCATTTATTAATTAATCTCATGTTTGAAGAGTTAAAATTAAGATATTCTTCGAGAAGTAGTTTTGTTTGATCGTGCAAGTTACTCGTCGGACTGGCGCCGACGATGTCGATCCAAGTTTGTAATGCATTTATATAATAAAATAATGATTCAACGCATTGTTTGATCTAAAAATTGGTTAATCGGTGGGACCTTGGAATCGAAAACTCAAAGTATAAAATAAATCATTTATTCACTAAAAATAATACACTACTCGTTAAAGCCAGCAGCGTTATTTTGATTATTGGAAGATTAAATAATACAAGAATAGATTTATGCTACATACGGGCTTATATATAAACTCTTCAACATAATTCAGCGTAACGGAACTATTACAAAATCATCTCGTATCAATATATTTTTTTTTTCTTCTTTTTCCATTGTTCGATTACCAATTATAATACATGACACAACCATGCTACGTTTGTACACATAGATTGTCCTTCCATGCTGCACACTTATGTTTCAGTAATATGAAACACAATTACATAGTTCTAGTAGAGACTAGTAAACACCGCAATATAATATAATCGTAATCGCACAACATCGATAAAATACATTCCACGTGCTATAAAATAGTTGATTTCTGGCAACGAATTGTAATTCTTTGAATTCAGTAGTGCTCTGTAGGAACGATGTTAGGCTACATAGTTATATATATCTCTTTTTTCTTTTTCGTTTTTTTTTTTCAAACTAAATAAAAGGCCATTTTTTGTTCTTCTTTACGGGAATAAGCCTGATGATCGAGGCGCTGATAACGTCGCTCTTGACATCAAGATGATTTCTTTTTCTTTCTTTTTCTGTTCGTTACATCTTCAACTCTAAGAAAGTACGAAGAGCTTCCCGAATCAATAATTTCTCTGCCCGTTTCTCATATGTTTCTCTATGATATTTATCAAGCGTTTCAACATCGGAATCTCATTCTTCAAAAACAAGCAAAGGCGGACTGACGCTTGTTTCCATACGAAAATCGATCGACGATCTATCGTGCGTACTGTCTACAGAACAATGTTTGCGCTGCAACAAGCGGTCGCCGCCGAAGATAATTATTACAGTGGAACTAAAAAAAATACGCAATCCCTCATTCCGTCCGTTGGAATAATGAGAACGCTGCAAATGTTTATACAGTCAAATTATTCTTATGAAAAAAAAAATATCGTAATACAGTACAGAATCGGGTCAAGTGAGCGGAATAAAGTAAGAATTAATTGAATCACAAGTCTCCATCGTCGGTGCGCTCTCGATACATTTTATACCAAGCCAGTCTCTCGTTATATATTGAATTATCATAGTAGTACAATAGAATTTTTTTTCATCTGTTATCACACTCTGGTACCCAGGAAGCTCTCGTGCCCAATTTATCGTAGGAACGAAACTTTTAATTTTTTTTGTTATTATTATTATTATTTTTTATATATGTATAGCTTCTTTCGTATTGTATTCTTTATCTCGCATTCGTGTTTTTGTGGTGTATATTTACAGTATAACATGGTGCAGCACAGCATGAAAGAACCTTGACTCACGAACTATGCTACTCTCATGTGATATAATATTGGTCAAGATAAGATCTAGTTTGATTGGTGACAACCACTTTTTTTTAAATGTTGAAATTGAAACATTTGGACTTTCCTCGGTTGAATGCAAAATCCCGGGAAACGCTATGTCCAAACGTGGAAGCATAATCGTTTCGACGGTTTCAATAGAAATTGTTTAAAAAATCGACACCAGTGAAAAAACGTATGTGTTGCTCATTGTCATAAAAAGTCTCCATTAAACGCCTCTATCTCGGTTATGCAATGATCGACATCTCTTCAATTAGGATTATTCTTTTTTTCGTATATTTATATATATATACCGTATATATATATATTTCGTATATATATATATATACATATACAAATATATATTGAAGGAAATAAAAATAAAAAAATCAAAGAATAATGGGGAAATGTCACGTACGAGTAAGGGGCAATTCCATCGTAAAATTTTCGGTATACATAGGTACATCGTGTCTAAAATTTCTCGAGTGAGGATAAGATAATACCATTTCGATATTTCTCCGTTAACGTGCAATTTGAATATCTTGAATTATGTCTCATTCAGTTTTGGTATACATAGAAAAATTAGATATATATATGTTTATATATATATACTATATATATATATATTCAATATTGTAGATAAATACTTCGGATATGATACATCAAAAGTGAGCCAAGCACCCGGGAAGATTTCAGATAGAATAGGATAAAGTATAATACAACGAAGCTAGATGTGGTCCTCCTCCTTGTGAATTTGGGGCGGGGTCGCGGGAGTTGGATCGTCGTGAAACATAGGATTCTTCACCTCCATCTCGCCGGTCTTGAAATAACGAATGGATTCGTTGGAGACATATTTTTACAGACCATCTTTAAACTGTTAAGGCACTAGCATAAGGATTTGGTCTAAAAAACAGATCGATTTTCACCATTTTTTTAAAGGGAGTATTAGAAGGACAATTTCGGGTTTTTACACACAGTTAGTACAAGGTGTTATGAAGTTTGACTTTTTTTTAATTGAAAAATATCAATTAATGACAGATTTATTAATAATTAACAATTAACCACGAACATCGTACCACAAAATCTATTCGTCCGATTGAGTTGAAATTTGAACAGATCCTTGATTATAAAATGTTCCATTTAATGACCGGATGATTAAAGATCGATTAAGTTCGTTTCTTATTAACAAATGACTAATTGTTAATTGATATTTTTCAATAAAAAAAATCAAACTTCATGACACCTTGTACTAACTGTTGGTCGACAACCGACGTTGTCCTTCTAATACCCGCGTTAAAAAAATGTTGAAAATCGTCCTGTTTTTTCGACTAAATTCTGATACTAGGATCTTAAGGAAGCAGCAGCTTCTTAAGGTACTAGCATAAGGTACTGGCACACTAGTTAAATGCATGCTAAATTGTTTCAATTGTTTGTACAAAATTATATGTACTTATTGAAGTACAGAAGGTTCATTTGTATTATCGCATGTGTCCTCAACCAAGAGAAATATCAATCCCGATGGTCTTGCAAGAACAACAGCTGGTTTTAAAGAACTCAACGAAAATGTATCGTCATGGAAATTTGCATTCATCAGTTTATGTATTTGCCAAAAACATCATGAATAGTTTCCTTGATTGACGACCCATGGCAGTAATACAAATCGACTTCCGTTACTGTGAACAAATGCACAACATTTTGGATAAACAATTGTGAAAATTTAGCACTCGTTTGACTAGTGTTCCGTGCAGTAGCTACCTTAAACCAAAACATTATAAACGCTCGACTCACCGAAGCAAGACCCGGACATTCGTACACGGTGTAATCTCCTTCCTCGTTCTCCTCGTCGCTCTCCGCTTCGGACACGGAGCCCGGATCCCGCGATGCTGCTGTGCGACTGTGATAATTTCGAATAGCGAATAAACGGCATTGACGATTAGATACAAGAAAGAAAGAAAACAAAAAAAAACACATAAATTTAACGAGCATTAACGACGAGGAAAAACCGACCTCTCCATAGCAATTATCTGTTGCTTCTGGTGCTGGAAATGATACATCTGGGCCGAATGGGCGAGTCTCTGATCGCCGGACGGTGAAACGTCTTTGTTCGGTCCGGTAACGCCGTAAGCCGGGTATTCGATGTCCGCAGCTGCTTTAGCGCCTCGCCGAAGTCTGCGGATTAAGAGTCATTCAGTCAACGCCCCGTTCGTTAATTTTTCCACGGGGTATTATTGAAGACGAAAGAAAGAGTAAAAAAAAAAAAAAAGAAAAATACAATAAATATATTACCTGCACCACGTTAAGGCGATTAATACCAGAGCAAACATACACGCTGCACTGCAGCCGGCCACTATGGCTGTGCAAAGAAAGAAAAGACAATTTCAATATCGCAAGTTATTTTTCAAATGCGTCACGCGTGCATTGTTCATACCAAAGTTGGGAAGTACTTGAAGTAACCGCGTACTTGTTGGGTATTTCAACTACGTATTTCAAGTATTCAAGTACTTTTATGATTTCAAGTACCAAGTACTTTTTGAGTACTCCCCTAGCAAAAATACTGTCGGACCGCTTTCCTGTGGTTATTTTGAAAGTTATTTTTATGCCCTCGCAGACTCGGCCACTGACCGAACTACCTTTTTTTTTAAACGTTTTTAAACGGCAAATTTGGATCGTTTAAATTTTATGAAAAATAAGCATTTTTTAATGTTACGGAAAAACGGTGCATCCTTGTTTTTAAAGCCTAGATAAAGCTTAAGGCTTACGAACGTAATTGCGAAAAGTATTTGGAAAGCGTACTTGAGAGAAAGTACTTGTGATACTTTGTACTTTGCACATGAAGTATGATTTAACACTGTTTCCCAGCTCCGATTCATACGTACATTAATTAGCTTTTCATTTCGCAGATGACGACTCACCGATGAAGTAAATGTCGTTGTTCATCATGCGACTCGAAGTCACGACGAAAGGATCCCGCTCGACTCGTCTCCGGAGTTCCGGCATCGAGAACTTCATCAGCGAGAATTTATCTTCACGCACGACATCCGGTGCATCGTAATCGTCCGACTTTCGTTCGTCGTCGGAAGCTTCGTCGGTATCGTCGATCTTCTCCGTCGGCTCGGTGACTTCTTCCCTCTCCGAGGTGGTCGGCTCGTCGTCGACGAGGGACGTCGTGGCCCCGTCGTCCTCGTAGTATCTCGGATCGTTCGGCCTTACGGCGAATGCGTCGCGCTCGTTCAGCCTCGGCTGGTCGAACTTGAACGTGAACTCGGGCTCGTGTACGGACTTCCGGGTGGAAGATTTTTCCTCATCCGAGCTCGCTCTGTTCTCGTTCGTTTCGACGAACCTTCCTCGAAGCTTCGTAGAACGCTCCGCATCGTCGGCAGGATAATTCTCGTTTTCCGGAGGGCCGAACCGTAGCGGATAGATCGGCGAGCGGGCGTAGTAAGGATTTTCGTCGTTGAAGAGATGCTTCGGGTATCCGTTCGGTTTGCCGTAATCGTCGAAGATCGGCGGTGCCGAGTCTGCGCCCGCGAATGGACCATCACTTTGGACCTCGCCCCGAGAATTATCATCGAGGTTTACGTATCGTTGCGGCCACTGCTGAACTACCTCCTCGCGACCTTTCAACTTCCGGTTCTCCAGCACGTCTATGAGGCTCGGATTATCGAGCAGGGCCTCCAACAGCTTCTTCTCCCTGTGGCGCCTGTAGTCGAGGTAGTCCGAGTACTGCCACGGCAATATGACCGGCATACGCGACCGACGCATCTCACGCTGATCCCGATTCTGCGATCCCAAGTACCTCGCGATTCGCTTGT
Organism: Amblyjoppa fuscipennis; assembly: GCA_963575735.1. Taxonomy (NCBI): domain Eukaryota; kingdom Metazoa; phylum Arthropoda; class Insecta; order Hymenoptera; family Ichneumonidae; genus Amblyjoppa; species Amblyjoppa fuscipennis. The sequence continues at coordinate 1,278,089 of OY754489.1, read as the reverse complement.
ATACCATTTCCTCCGGTGGCTCTGGACCTCCATCTGCGCACAATATCGGTTACACTGAGTTACAGACATTTCATTCATTTCGCCACTCTGGTGAAAGAGCTTTGGGTTCAAAAAAAAAAATCTTCTTCAATTCCAACAAAAAGAAAAAATCAGTAAAAATTTAACGATTTTTTGCACATGATTTCCTCCCGTGGCTCTGACCGACCACGCTAATAAAAAACATACGCTTCAATCAACTGACGATTCGGGCAGGAACGTTGAAATAAATATTTTGTCGGTGCAGCTAAAAAAATGTATTAGTTCGACAATTTTTTGGATGATTTCACCAAAGTATTTTCGAGCCATTAAAATACTTTGTTCGACCGGCTAAATATTTATTTGAACGTCCCTGTACGAATATTCAGTTGATTGAACCCTGCCTTTTTGTCAGTGCATCTGCGGACGTAATCGTCGACATTGAGTTACAGATTATTTCATTAATTTCATTAATTTCAAAGTCGATAAAGATTTTATGAACACTGATGCATACCGAAGGAACTTTAATCGACCGGAAATGCAACGCTTTTTTTACTTTACATTGTCAAAGTCAATAATCGAATTCATTGGCATGGATGCCGATCCATTTTTCGGTAACTGGGATTGTTCATTCCATTTACATTATACCGATCGATCCATCGTGTTCTGAAAAACAAACAAAAAAAAAATCGTCTTTATCACCCGAAGAATAAATGAAAGCGCCCAAGTTCGCGAGTTCGCCAGCGAATAACATACTGACGGAGTCGGTAAGAGCCGAGTGGCGCGGCTACTGCGCGGGGCATGGATTTTTGGAACGACCATCTGTTGCACCGTGACTCGAAGCGAATCAATCGCTCTATTACCACTACCGACCGTAAATATAAGGACGGGCCCCGAAACAATGATGTACGCAGCACGACGTGCCCGAGACTGTCCGACCCTCGAAACTCGACACCGTGCCTGTGGATCGATATCGCGAAAATGTGCCTGCACACAGTATTGATTCGGGTGGATAAACGTGCCTCGAGAAACGCCAATAAATTATTTACATGTTGGTATTTACATGGGGCAAAGCAACGAACGAGCAATATGCGGGTCTCCGATTGGGCCACCAGTGAGAGAAGGACCCATCGGAAGCCTCATCGAAAGTCGGCTCGTTCCGTATGGAAGAAATTTTCGATGAATACAGATTCGGCTTGATGGGTGTGTGCGAGCCCTTGAAGCGTCGATCGAGCGACCTTGCCGAGGACTCTGATCGGACGAATCGATCAACTCTAGCGGCGGAACCCTCCACAATAAAACGGGATGAACGGGAGGCGAAAAAAAAAAGAACACACGAAAAAAAATAGGATGGTCGACGTCGACGACAAGAGACGATAGACCGGCACATGTTCGACGAAATGAACTCGCGAATTATCGAGGGCGTGAATCTCCGTGAAAAAAAACAAAAAAGCACAAAGTCGTCGGTCGTTTTGTCGTCGCACCGACGATTCCGGTCTACGAGAGGCGTGAACGCGCTTCGGACGCACGAATAACGTTGGAACGATGATATATATATATATATATATATATCTATATGTATATATATTTTTTTTCAAAAGGCCACTCTCTCGTCAGCACGGACTCACCCTGGTAGAGCTCGAGCTTTCCGCCGTTGGTGAAATTAACGATCACGAACAAGAACGACACGAGGAGCCTAAGCGGGAGAGTGCCGGATCTCATCCTCGCGACTGTGCCAGGTGTAGCGGCCGATACAGCTGGTCTGGTGTATTCACGCGAGTTTATCGCGCTGACGATGCTCGCCGCTGGGGGGGTTTCATACGTAAGCGGCGTCATTCATCGGGAGGACAGAGAGAGCTTGCGCGGTCATGGTCCTGTCCGGCAATCAATACCGCACACCTACGCGCGGCTTCGCCGTGTGGTCCGTAACGGAAAAACCTCACCCTTCGACGCCGCCACGGCAGCGCTCGCAGCGGGCCTCCTCTCTCACTCGGGACACTCGGGCCGTCCGCTCGACGGCAGTGCACACGGAAACTGGCAGAGTCCCGCGACGGCAGGCCGGGGAGGCATTCGCACTCGTACTAGCGCCATCGGGAGGCCTCGCTTCTCGGCCCCACCACGCCGGGAACACGAAGCCTCGTTCACCGATCGACGGGGACAACGAACGCGCCGGACAAAGCGAAAATCATCATGAAAGTCTAACGCGGCGAAAAGCTCAGCGTTTCTTTCGACACGACAACGGAATGGCACGCACGAGGACGGTGGAGAGCTGACTTATATTGTTTCGTGGTTTTTTTATTATTATTTTTTTTTTCTCTTTCTTCGACGCTCGTTCGGACGGGCCTCGAGTGCAGCGAGCGCACGGTTCGTATTTAGCACCGCTCTCTAACGGAACACCAGCGATAGGCGGTGTCCGGTGATAAGAAGCAGATAAGACGGTGACGAGAGCCGAAGACCGGTCTCATTAAAGGAGAGCTTGTCGGAGGGTTTTTTTTTTCTTCTTTTTTTTCAATGACGGCGTCCGGCGGACTTGGAAGCTCGATGATTTTTTTTTTTTTATTATTTTATTATTTTAAAGTTCGAATATTAATATTTATTTGGCATCTCGCAAGGATTTTCTTTGCGCCCAGGCATTCTGAGTAACCTGAAACGAACCTGAGAACCAATCGGTAGATCGGTGCATCAAATCAACTTTCATTGCAACCTTCGAGAGGTTGGTTTTTTGGCGATATTAAAAAACCAATCGAATTTCTAAACCTAAAGCAAGAGTTTTGGGTGTTCTCGACATAAAGTCGGAAAATGAGTTGTTTTGGAAAAGTCCAACCGTAAACGAACTTTCAATCTGACACACAATGGTTGCTGTTACGGTTGGTTTCGAGATGTCAACCAAAAAGCCACCTCCAGAAGGTTGGAATCAGAGTCTGCTTGGCGCACCAATCGACTGGTTGAGTTGCAGCAGTTTGTCAGACAACAATCCAAATCCAAGCCAAAGTTTTACGGTTGGTTGGTCTGCGAGGGTGGTGTGTTTGATTGTAGAGATTCGAGCGGAATCGTGTGTCCGAGCCGTAAAAAATTACACGTTTAACCTCGTCGTTAATACAGCATTCGTATGAGTGCTATTTATGGTATGTATTAGAATCGATAACTGTAATAGCCGCGCGCAACTTGTTGCATTTGCCGTTATGCAGAACAATGGATTATCGGTGGAGTTAGCGAGAATAAATATTTGTCCGCCAAACACCAGTCCGTTCGACAAATGTACGTTCGAGCTCCGTAGATTTGTTTTCAATGGCAGCGTCGTGTGGGCTTTGCAAGATCGACGATTGTTTTTTTTTTTTTTTTTTTTTACATGAAAATAAATATTTACTTTGCGTCTGGCACGGACTTTACGTGTATGTTTGATCAAAGGGTTTCGAGAGCGGAGTCACGTGTTCGATCCGTAAAAAAAAATATAAATCAAACTTTGTCGTTAATATGGCCTTCGTATAAATGGTATTTATGGTATTCGAATCGATAACGGTAATATACCCGCATGTAACTTGTTGCTTTTGCGTTACGCAAGCCGATGGATTATTAGTGGAATGACAACGTCTATAACAAGAGTAACGGTTCGGGACACAATCGCGACGCAATTGTCAAGGTCATTCGATATAATATCAGCGAGCTTTAATTACGCGTAGGCTTGCCAGGAACGGTGGCTGACAATGGTTTCCAATTTTATACGGATTAACTGAAAGTACGTAACAGTGCGGTAATATCGTCATGCCCCATTGTCGCCGGAACGCGACAAAGCAAGAGCCTCGTGCGTCACTGTGGTAAGAACGGACGGGAAGCGGTATTATCCCAATCTCAAAGGACCAGTTTGTCCCGAGTCTCGCCGTTGAACTTTGCGAACACAAAAGAAAAGTCTCAATAGAAGAACTGCGGCTCATTGTACAGTCTCCAGGTATAAATGAATTTTTCGATGGAATAATCAGAAGCAGGTTATCGTCGCTCGGGCTTTATCGTGCCCTCGCCGTGGACTACGAATTTAGCGACTGACGGATGTAATTTTTTCTACCGGAAGTGACGTATTTCCGATCGGAAAAAAAATGAGTTTTGACGTGACGTATTTCCGGTATGACGTCACTTCCGGTCGGTAAAAATTCGATCTTCAAACCGGAAGTTAGGTCTTTCTGGTATGACGTCACTTCTTATCGGTAAAAATTAGGTTTCTAATACAGAAAGTTAGGTTTTTCCATTGAATCTACAGAAATCTACATTTCCGGCAGATTTACGAAAATATAAATTTCCGGTGCTGTAAATTTCATCGTCCTTAGCGGGGGTGCGAACCGATCCAGCCACAATAACATGCTAGTGACAACGAATAAAGAGATAACTACGAGAATAATCGTACCTTATAATTGTGGCTGAACCCCCGGATCGAGCTAAATCTTGCTATTATCTGCTTTGTATTTGCTCTTCATTGGACCGAAAAAAGCATAGTAGCAATAGAGCCGTTGTCATTATTATTATTGTAATTTCAGTTCGCTCCGTCTCGCTGGCGCTACTGGAGTATCGTGCGTTTGACTGTTTTCTAGGTTAACGTTCCACCGTGAACTGTACGAAGAGAATTAAACAGTTTTATTAGTTTGGCAGAGATTTAGCGAGGACACGTATCTCAGTAAATGTAAGTAACACTCCGCGTCATGCGAGATATCGTAGAATATGTCATTGGGTATTGCATGCTTCACAATAGTTGCGCGGCATTCTAACCATCGAAGCTCGAGTGAAAGGCACGAATAACCAATAATAACAATCGACAGCTTATCGGATGCATAGATTCGGCGTAATCATTAACGTACGAGCGAATTGCAATTGCACGGTGCAATGTCAGAACCAAATTTCCCTTTGCAATTTACCTATCGAACGATACTTTTGTGCATCATATTTTGTCCGTCGGTATTTATACGCGAATAACGTCGCGCATGCATTGTTCCGCATTCAATATTATCCGTACGTCAGCGATAATTGTTTCATAAAATAAAACGTTGACGTAAACAAAAACAAGCAGATACGAATGGTAAAGGAGAACGGACAATCGTCGTTAACGTCGCTGCCCACAGATGGCGCCGTTTCGAACAATGGAAATCCGCGACAATTGTGGATATTTAAAAGTACATTGACAATACATTTTATATATTTTTATTCAACAGGACGACGATGCTGAGGAGAATGTGTTTGCCGATATCACGGCAAGCCTGTCGGGTAAGTTATTGACGGATTTGTCCCATTCGTTCGATACATTCGGTCGTGTAAATGAAGCATTATTTTTTTGTTCCTCATACTTGTAGCTATCCACGAAACCGGCGAAAGTGGACGTGAAGATGAATGACGAGGTATACGAGAAGATCGATACGGGACAAATGAAGGCGCGGAAGCATGCGGGAAGATTGAAGAGTGGATTTGCCCATTTTCCCGAATGGTTTCCCACAGCTATTGCAAACGTGTTGGAAGGTACATCAATGAAGCTTTGTCGTATGATAGATTATGAAAAATATGCAAGATAATTTGCACATCATTTGTGGAATAATTCGCACATGACTTCCTCAGGTATAATACAATTTTGTGCATAGCTTCTTTTATGAAGAAGGTCTTCGTTTATAGTTTTAATTTTGTATGCAGTTTTAAAACGATAGCTCAAAATTTATGCAAGATAGAGTTACCACATACTTTTTCAAAATTTATTTCAAAAGGAACCAAAAAAAAAATGATTTTACGATTCGTTCTAATTATTCCCCAGACTCATCGATGACGTCGTTGCGCCAGGACGGTAAAAGACTGTCGAATTATTTGCACGCTAGACAGCTTCCTACCGAGCAAAGCACTGCCCAGATGAAATTGGCTGCAATAAAACAGGAAATCGCATCGCAAAGGAACGAGGAGAGACTGGCTCACCTGTCCGCGGAATCTGTTGAGAAAATAGAACACTCGAAAAGCTTAAGATTATTAAAACGCGCATTTTACGCGTGGTCTCCCGTACAGTACAACAAATATTCTGGCTTGCTGTACCTTGTGTCGAGGGCCCCTCAAGAGTATGCGGTACTTCACAGAATAATTAATGAGATAGTAACGAGAGACGATGAGTTTCGACCAAGGACACTGCTCGATTTTGGTTCCGGTGTTGGGACCACTTTATGGTACGTTCGGCACAAAAGGCCGATTCGCTATATATACAACAACGAAAAAAAAAAAAAAAACAAAATTGGACTGTTTTTGCAGGGCGGCGAATAACTTGTGGCCGGGAACAATTCAAGAACATGTGTGCGTCGACATATCCGTCGAAATGAACGATCTATCGGAATCGATAATTGACCACTCCGTTCCGAAAATCAAGGGGGTTTTGTATCGTCAATATATACCGATATCTCACGTACGTAGATAAAAACTTACTATGACTATATCAAAAGTTTCTCTAACGAAATTCAAAAGGCTACAAGCCAAAGTTTGTTAAACTATCGATAATTGTGGACTACCTCTGTTGTTTGTGTAATATGAAAATGATCTGTGATATGCTATACACATCGGCCAGGACGTGATAAACTTATAAAACATTTTTTTAGAATGTTATTATATTGTACTATTTACCTTAAATTTGATTCACTATATTTCGTTTGTTTTGTAAAAGGGTTTTTTCCGTTAACATGAAATAAATAATATAAAGAATGTTCGCTGAGCGGAGGCCTCATAAATCGAACTAACGATGGTTATAAATTATTTCAGCGAACTTACGACGTAGTGGTGAGCGCTTATAGTCTCCTGGAATTACCATCGATGCACACTCGTCTCGAGACTATAGCGAAGCTCTGGGCGAAGACCGAACGATACTTGATTATCGTTGAAAAGGGAACGAATGCGGGATTCAGGGTGTGTATAAATCGTAAATAGTGTCACAATTGTTCTGTCTGCTCAAAGATTTATCTTGCAGGTGGTGAACGAAGCTCGCGACTTCATTATTCACATGCAACAGTCCAAAGAGAAAACTAATTCTCAGGCGGCTCACATTTTTTCACCGGTAAGGATACTTTTTTACTTCCTCATAGAGGAAGCTTTGTTCGGGTGAAAAAAAAATTCGAGATTTTAATGAAAACATGTTCAGAAAGTGCCAAAACTATCTGAAAATTTCAACGATTTTCCATAATCATTGTCATAACGAAACATTATTTTACTTCGGTTCAGTGTCCTCACGAGTTGCCGTGTCCGCGATATAGAGACAAGACAGATACGCCGTGCAACTTTCAGACCACTTACGAACCACTGCCTGGCCGAAACAGAGGGGTATCCGGAACAGATCGTTACTCTTACGTGGTTTTCAAAAAAGGTACGCGATCTCGACAGTGATGCATGTGTAAGAAATTAAAAAAAAATATTATACTAAAATAATTTGTCAGGCGAATGCACTGACGAGACGAAAGATTGGCCGAGACTGGTACGAGAGACTCTCGTGCGTTCGAAACACAGTATTTGCCGGATGTGCACAGCGCAAGGAAAACTTGAAGAAGTAATCTTCAGACCATCGGTCCACGGAAAGTAAGTTTCGTTTCGTTGCAAACGCGACGTGAAATAAAAACAAACAAAACTACAACTACTATTTTTCGATCGCCTCCAGGTGGATGTACTGGTGTGGAAGATCGAGCAGATGGGGGGATCGTTTGCCCGTCGAAACGACGTACCAACAGGAAGTCCAACAACCCGAAGACGCCGATAAAGAAAACGAAAAATAATTTATCACCAAATATTTTTCTTCGTTTTCGTGAATACCATGTAAATATCTTTTCTTTCCTCCTTTCATTTTTTTGTCCCCTTATGAGGTAATGAACATGACTCGAAAAATAATAAAAATAAAAAAACGAATATTTTTTTAATCGCTCTATACACCTCAAGTACACCGGGACTATTTTAAAAAATATGATTTTCTGATTATCATCGAGAAATAAAGTCTGAAAACGACGGAAGAAGAATCTCGACGGCACGAAGCAAAAGTGAACGTTGTATAGAGTTTCTTCTCGGGAGTAGGGAGCAGAGATTGAGGTAGAAACGTCCGAACACGACGTCTTCCCTTTCCTCAACGCGAGCGACGCACTTTGCTTTCCGCATATCCCAGTACATTTAAAAGCAGTCTCAGCCTCACCGAAGCCCACAGTTTCGCGTTTACGATGCTAGAATCAATTTCTCTCGACTTAAGGTATGACTACAAGAGTATATTTTTTTTGTCTTCACTTTTCGCAACATTCGGTCGTTAAGGATATTGAGTAAGATCGGTTTTCACGGTGCAAAATGATAAATAATAATTACGCGTTGCCCGAACGAAATATTACAAAATCCGTCGTAAAACAGTTACATTACGATACTAGTGCGCAAAAACTTTCTCCGAGGAGTGTGATTTTCCACACGAGCCGAAGGCGAGTGTTGCAATCGCACGAGTTAAGAAAACGTCGTCCGCACAAGTTGCGTACAGAAGTTTATTTCACAAGGTGTCAAAAGTGGGATTTTACGCACGCGAAGCGTGCGCTAAACTGCCATTTTCGTGCCGAGTAAAATAAATGGTTTTTACTGACTAGAACGGGGCGAGTCGTATAGTTCAGTTCCGGATATGTTCTGTAGCATCCCGTGCATGAGAACAGCGTCCGTGCAAAAATAAATTGACAGATGATTTTTTTTTAACACACCGCGAGGCCGATTCGGAGTTTGCTAATAGCGTGTTGCATAAACGACAGTGTGATTATACGACAAGATTGCTGCGTTGTCATGCGCGGCTACTTACGCCGGACAACTTTCTCCCGCAAGATCGCCAACAGTTTCACGTTCTTTCAGCGGCAAATCGTGTGTTACTCGGTGGTCCCGGGACCAGAATTTATGCCGCCGCACGTTCGGCAAGCGCAATGCCGACTTACAGACACGCCGTATCGAATGACGATTGTTATTATACTCGCGGCTGAAAGAGCATCGAATTACCGTCGACTTTTCTGCGCGATTTAATTCCTCCGGTCGACCCTAGCAAGCTGTGCGTCTGTTTTTCGAGAAAAACCATAAAACGGACGCATACGTTGGAGAGTGAAACGGACCGCATAAAAATGGACAAACGGACCGTATCCTTGTGTTTTTTTATTCAGCACTCTTTTCTGTTGCAAAAACCGCGGAAGGACCGAACTTAATTACAATGAACGTTACACTTTTTTTTTTACGAAATTCAATGAGGTCCGTTTTGTTCAGAGCCAAAAAATGCGTCAATTCAAATTGCGACATTGAGGCTTAAATTGTAATAAAACAGCAACGTAACTGTTACTCTCTGTTGAAGGGGTTCTTCGCGATTTGGAAACTAAAAAACTTGGTTCTTTTTTTTCTTTTGTTAGCATGCCGCCATTGTCGGTAATGTTGCTTCTGATATTGCTGCTGATAGTTCTCTATTCGAGTACCAGAAAGCCGAAGGGATATCCACCAGGTATCTGAGAATACGCGATAAAAGAAATAACTATGTTTTTTTAACCATCGAAGTAAATCCGACGATGGAATTTATGTTCGTGTTTTTTTTTTAGGACCGCGTTGGTTACCAATATTGGGTTCCGCTCTGGAAGTGGCACGCATACGAAGGGAAACGGGTTTCCTACACGAGACTTGTACCCGACTGTCGAAAAATTACGGGCCGGTGTTTGGCCTCAAAATCGGCAAAGATCGGATAGTCGTGTTGAACAATTACGAGAGCATGAGATCTCTGTTGACGAACGAGGATTGCGACGGAAGACCGACCGGGCCAGTTTACGAGGCTCGCACTTGGGGCAAGCGACGAGGTGAGATAACAGCTCCTCCCCTCGTTTCGCAACGTCTTTCATGCTTTCTCGCTGTCCCTCCCTCGATGAGAACTCCGGCGACTTTGATAGTCTGTTGCGTCGCAGGTGTGCTCGTCACCGACGGTCCACTCTGGATGGCCCAGCGACGTTTCGTGTTGCGACATCTGCGCGAATTCGGTTTCGGCAAGAACGACATGGCCCGGATGATCGAGACCGAGGCGACTCATCTCGTGCAAGAACTGTCGACGCGTCTGGACGCCGAGGCGTCTACGCGCGAGAGCGGCGAAAACAACAACTACGTAAGGAACAACGGTATAATTTATCAACTCGCCGACAAGGAGAAGCACGACAAAAAGGGAAAGTCGTTCGACTCGAGGCATCTCTGCGGGACGAATGAGAAATCGATGGATGTTAGAGAGCCGAAGTCACTGAAGATCGAAGATTTATATGTAAATGCCGGAGATTACGAGGAGGTAAGAAAAGCATCGAACTGCAGGGGAATCGTAATACAGATGGACGAGCTTTTCGGCGTTCCGATTCTCAACACGATGTGGCGAATGATGGCCGGTAAAAGGTAAATGACTCTTACCGTCCGATGGTCGAAACATCGACTATTCTTTCTTGTTGCTCTTTGTCGTTGACTCGTTTTCGCAACGGTTTTTACGTTTTTTTTTTTTTTTTTTACGCAGATACGCCCAAGACGACAGGGAACTGGTAAATCTTCAAAAAATTCTCACGACTCTGCTGAAAGAGTGCGACATGATCGGCTGTATGTTCGGTCACTTTCCGATACTTCGTTTCATAGCGCCCGGGATGTCCGGTTACAAGAAATTTATCGAGACGCATCAACAGCTGTGGGCGTTTTTATATGCAAGTATCGTTCAATAACTGGGCGTGGTTGTTGATCGATCGATCGACGTCGAGTGGACGCGAAAAATCCTCCCGGCCACCTATTCTGTGCTCAATCGATAACAAAAACTGTAATGAATGCTATTTGGACGCTGTGCTTTTACGAGGGGTAATCACGCGACCGATAACACTTTCCCCTTTTACTTAAATGTTTACGTTCACCGAACTGCATTGACTACAGTTTTGTTACCGACCGAACAATCGCCCCACATCGTCCTGACCTTCGTGTTTTTGCTATTGCAGAGAGAACTGGACCTTCACAAGCAGAAATTTGATCCGGAGGAGCCGAAAGATCTCATGGACGCGTATCTGAAGATTCTACAGTCCGAGGATTACGACGAGACGTTTTCAGGTTGAATTATACCGCAGTCCGAGCTGCAGTGGACGTACGATTGCAGTTTCTTTTTAACACGTTTTTTTCCTTGCAGAAAAACAACTGTTGGCTATTTGCGTGGATCTGTTCATGGCTGGCTCGGAGACTACTGCGAAAGCCATGAACTTTTGTTTCTTGTATCTCGTACTTTACCCGGAAGTTCAGAGAAAAGGGCAGGAAGAGATCGACAGGGTCGTCGGTCGCGAACGACTTCCGGTTCTGAGCGATCGGTCCCAAATGACTTACGTAAATGCCATCGGGCTGGAAGCCGTGAGAATGTTTATGGGCAGAACGATGAATATTCCTCACAGAGCTCTCAAGGACACGCACATCATGGGACATCGAATACCGAAAGTATGCACGACTTAATTTCCGTTTAAATTACGTCTTTATCGAACTATAGAAATAATCCGATCACTCTGTTTGCAGGACACAATGATTGTCGCAAACTTCAGCAGAGTCCTCATGGACGACTCTTGGGGCGACCCGGAAGTCTTTCGTCCGGAACGATTTATCGACGAACAGGGAAATATATCTGTCCGGGATCAATATCTACCATTCAGTTTCGGTGATTTCCGACAATTTTGTTTTATGTTTCTTTTATATCAAGTCACTACGAACAGTAACTTATGAATTTGTTTGTAATTACAGGCAAGCACCGGTGCATGGGCGAAGTGCTCGCGAAGAGCAATATATTCTTATTCACAGCAGCGCTTTTGCAAGCATTCACGTTCTCCCCCGTTCCCGCAGAGGAAAAACCAAGTGAAGTTTTTACCGACGGTGTGACCGCAAATCCGGTACCCTTCAGAGTGTTGGTCTCGAGGAGATCCTGAGCTCGTTTGTTTCGCATTGTTGCAAAACGGGGGGATGTCGATGATGTCAAAGATATCTTCGACATCATTCGCCGATAGGCGAGAACGGTCGTAATCGCGGGAACAGCTGTGTTCCCTTAACTCTAGTCAAAGCGGCCGTCGAAAAATCACGCGAGAGAAGGCAGAGGGTCGCGAAACGCGTGAAATTGTCATTGTACTTTCGTTTCATCGTGGATTTTATTTGGTTACAATAACTTTACAGCCACCGTTTATAGCTCGATTAAATAGTATCGTAGAAAAGTAGATTTTTTTTTTCTACGAGTTTCTTTTTTACAACTTCACTTATATATATATATATATATATATATATATATATATATATATATATATATATATATATATATATATAGTTAATGTATATCACGTCAAAATACATATACACATGGTTTTTGAATTTACCATCAATAGTTATCGTACACATGGTAAATATGTTTTTTTAGAAACATTATAATCGCTCGAACAGTCTTTGCGATGAAGGTTCGTAAAAAAAAAAAAAAAATATGTACCTTTGTTACTCGGTGCTTTAATCGGCTCACTTTTGTTATCTTTTTTGTTTTTTTTTTCTTGTAAACGGATATCTTAAAATGATGAATTTACAATGTAATACATAGAATATACTACAATAAAGATTCTTCGTAAATAGTATGTTGTAAAATATAATGAATTTCGTTCCATCGAGTGTACGGCATAATATATTAGATTGTAGAGTAGTCGGAAAGGAACAAGTAACTATGCACGGCACAACGAAATTTCTTAATACAATATTTAAAAAAAAAATCAGACCGAAGCAATAAGCTTGGTTTTTCGTTTCTCCACTCTGTACCATTCGTGCATTCAACAATTACTCGTTGGTCGTGCGAATGCGGTAAAACAATGGATTATCGACATATTATACTCTTGGCGAGTGCGAGTATGGTCCATTCGGTAAGTATTATCAGCATTTAGCGTTAGACATTTAAACAACGTTTCAACAACAATTATTTCGGGATGTTATTATTAATAAGACATCCTATGCGTAAGTTATTTCGCAGCCCTACATTTGTGTGTGTATAATTAAGTACAAAATTCGCGAAACCTTAGTATATCCCATAAATCTTCGATACAATAGAGATTGTTTTTCAACGATGTTGTCGTATAAGGGCAAAAGCGCTAATTTTTTTTTTTAATGCTTCGAAAAATGACGTTTATGGCGATGATTAGTAACAACAAAATCTTATGTCAGTAGGCACGAGGCGATGCGTCGACAAAATATACTCCATTATTTACGATCGACCGAAGTAGACTAGAAGTTGCAGATGTACAGTTTTATTGTTTTCTTGAAAAAATGCTCATGCCCCTATTATGGCCTTCGATATAAACAATTGTGTTTAGAGATATTTTTTCCCCGCGAGGTTCACTAATTTTTAGCAGCACCGTTTAATCTGGAAGTTCTGTCTCGACGGATCTACGAAATGTCATTTTTCTGTTTTATAATATCGATTGTGCATCGTTGAAATAAGATGATTGTTCGATACGAGGTCACTATAAAAATTTCAATTAGTCGATAAGATGTACATAAACTTTAAATCGACAGCTAGGGAAGAATACTGAATCTATCAATACGTAATTATCGCGATTTATAGCCAAATTTTTATAACACTATCACGAAATGAAATAATGGCACCAACGGTAAAATGTCCCTCGGATAATTGTTAGGATAATTGGACCGTGTACAATTTGTTATGTTATGGGTTGAGCTCGCGACGAAGCGTTTACGAGATTAACAAAATATTCTATGATAAATAATTGTACAACGATAACAGCGTTAAAATTGACAAAAAAAAATTATAATCAACGCGACGAACGAATAGTTTCATTCCGTGTGTGTGTGTATATATATATATATAGTACATAAGTATATCGTTCGAAGAAGGTACCATCTTTTCATCAACAATTACGACAACAAATAAATCCCGCGGCTAGATCCGTGGGAAATCTTTTGGCAGGCACTTACATATTCTTACGGTACAGTGTGAAATTCACGACTATATTGAATAAAGTGCTCTTTTTTTTTTAATATATTTTGGAAATATACCGTGGATTGACGAATTACGCGACTTTCGATGGGGAAACCAATTCCACTGCTCTATTTATAGTACTTTGTACCGAGTGAATTTGCCTCTCGGTCGTCAGCTGAGATCGTCTTCCACTATGTGGATCTGTTGACAATAATTAATTAGTTCATAAATAATCGATGCGCCAGGGCTGAAGGGTTTAAGTCGATGGCCCGTTGGTAATAGAAATATATACTGTAAATAATCTTCTAAATATATCAATGTTCGTACCATGCCAAATATTGTCAATAAATACAATTACTAGTACAGCAGAAACTCGATTATCCGAAGCCTTTAGGACCCGGTCCAGTTCGGATAATGAAAATGTACATTTTTTTTACCGGATTAACATGTATGCAAATAAGACATTTATAAATGAAACAACAGTTTATATTAAACTTTAAAAATGTTTTTAACATATTCCTAACATCGATGGGATGTCACTTACCTCAGACAAAATTGCCCAATTCTCGCTTTCACTGTGAACAGTCATTCGAAGAATGGCCACGCGCCCGAATTGTCGGCCCACTGTTCCAACTGCCATTCCGAGACTATCGAATTTTCCTGAACGGGATAAGAGTGATTTTTTTAGCTTACTAACTCTCGAAGTCTCGAAGCCATCGTGCTTACCTATAATAACGTAACCATCCTCGGTCACATCGTTGCTATTTCTGTTTAGAGAGCTCGCTGATTCGGGCAGAATTTCTATGGTCGTGTTGTAAAATTTATCCGAGGGATGCTCCAGATTACCGCTTCTGAACAAGTATCTGCGCAAAGATTGTACACATGTGTCTTTTCTATCGATCCATCGAATCCATCGAGTTTCCGATATATTCGCTGTCGATGATACTCACTTCTTTATAAAAATAGGCCGGGTGAATTTGAACTTTACGTGATCTCCGGGCTGAGGTAAGAGACCCCAGAAAAATGATTCGCCTTTATATGCCTTTGTCAAGGTGTACTGTTTGTATGGTTTTATCTGAGATTCAACCGTAGCGTCCGGATTCTCATGAGCATAGTATAATGTTATTTTTCCGAATTGTTTGTCCTGCAAGGATACAACGATGTGAAAACACCGATAAAATTCATTTCCAAGAAACTAATTTTAACGGACCTTTAGTTTTTGTACTTTTCCTTTCAGCGACGAGTGCGTGCCTATGTGCTGAAACAACGATGGCTTGTAGTGTAGCCACAGTTCGGCTTTAGCCATTTTACAATGTTTCTGCGGTCAAAGAATCGAATTTTAGAAATAATGGAAAACAATGAGAACGTGTTAATGCGAAGTGATATGATATCGGCGCTATCGCGTGGTTACTCACACTATCCTTATCTAGGCTGCAAACTTTAGTCGATACCAAATGATCCAGCAGCCAGTCGACCGGCTTATCATTGTGAAACATCAGGAAGAACTGAACTAGCCACGGAAGTTCCACGCATTTGAACAACTTTCCTGAAGTATTATAAACCCGTAAGATTATCGTCTCTAATAATATCTCCGCTACATTGACGAAGATTGTCGACCCGTGAAATCCTTACCGATGAAACCGAGCTGACAAAAATCCAGAACGAACCAATTCTCCTTCATACTTATCTTCTTCAGAGCAAACGACTTCATGGTAGTTATAAAATTCTTCTTCGCTAAAATGTCGTCCTCCAATTGTATATAAAACGTTCCCTTAGTCTGAGCGTAGGACATTAGAAACGCGAAATCCAAATTTTGTTTCGATCGCCACACCACGCGCTGATGATCGTCGCCGAGGGTATCGCGGAGCTTTGATAGATCGGGATAGTACGATGTAGACGGCGATATTACCTCGATCACACCGGCTTCGGACTCCAATGGGAATCTGCCACGAAATATTTGCTGTTTAAATTATATTTTTGGAGAGTATTGAAAAAATAATGATTGAAGAAATCGTAGAACAGTATAATTTATAGTATACTATAGTATTAATATAATAAAAATAATAATAACAATAATAAAAATGATAAATCAATAGAATTATTATAGGAGCGTAATATTGATTATACTTACTGGACTTCAATTTGCTTCGCCACATAAGTCACATATTCCAAATCAGTCTGAAAAAAAAGAAAAAGTAAATTATTTATCATTGGAAAAAAAATTATTGTTGGTTTTCATGATTAGATTGATAAAAAGTTTACCTCGGCTACCAATACTATTATCAGTGTATCCGCTGTTTCAGCCGGGCTCATACGATCCAAAAGATTTTTTAGCGTGGCCAGCAGGTAGCTCTGCACTTCTCTCTTGACAGTGGGCACTCCGAGCACCATACTGACACCGACGCGTCCTTTGCTCTGAAGAAACGCTGGTCTCAGGCTGTTGGAGTCACTCAAGAAATGAGGCAAAAAATTGTAAATCGACGGTAATTTTATACTAGTAATGTTGGAGCTTCCGTTGTTTAGTAAAAATTGAAGATCGGGTAATATGTGAGTGCTCTCGGTGAGGGTAAGTAACTGGTGCGAAAGCAGATTAATTTCCTCCTGGCTGCTTATGTACTTTGCCTGGAGGTGTTCCAATTTTGCTTGAAGCTCCGCTATGCCATTCTGGAGAGCAGTCTCTTCGTGCATGTCTGGCGATGAGACAAGATTGATGATGGCACACGGCAGCAGTATTATCAACAATACGATCAAGCATCTTCTTCTGATCGGTGTCAGAGTTATAATGTGCGGTATCATTGTTCCATGCGCGCCAACATTATTGTCTTTCTGCTCGTTTTTTTCTTTTTTTCGATTCTCGAGAACTATCGTTCGTTGATTTTTCGCGACAACGGAACGTTACCCGAGCACATCTAAAATTTGAGAGAAACAAACATTAGTGTATGCGGCACTGGCCACTCGAACGAAACGTGCAGGGCCCGAATGATCGCGTTTCGACTGGAACGATACGAACGATACGTAAAAGCTCGCTGTTTCTCGGGCGTTATAACCTTTACTAGAACGTTAAAATCATCGATGGACAGGTAATTTGCGGGACTTACGTAATATTTCATGATTGTCACGACGCCCGAATGAGTTGTGATAATTTGAGTCGTACAAAACGCAGTTTGCAAAGTCGTATATATTTTGTTCATAAGAACTGACTGGTCAACAATCAACGAGCAGCACTTTTCGATCGGGATCACATGTTAATAAAAACACTGCCTATATCTGTGTTAGACTAGTTGATGTACCGAGCTCGCGCGCACCCGACACTCATAGTTTCGTTATTTGTTTTTTATTCGTCGCTACCGATGTTATGTTTATCGAGTTTATGTTTGTCGGTTCGTATTAAATATTCGTTATCGCGAGAGTCGACATAGCTGACTCGCAATTTGCTCATCGAAGCAAAACAAATTACACTTTGACATTTGCCCACCGCGCACAAGAGTGCTGCGGGTGTGTGTTGGTGACCCTGCGGGGAGGAGGATAGTCGAGCTGCAAATTGCACAGAGTTTTGCTACTCCAGGGGCGCGCATAAATTCTACAGCTCTGTCAATGAGAAGGAAGACGAATTCACCGGCCGTTTTTAGGCTAAAGTACAGTGAGACATTGAAAGTCTCGATTTTATGCACGAAAAATCGTATTTTTGGAATTTAAGTGGAAAATATTAGGCTGAGAGTAAAATAATTGTTATATTCGTGTTCAGCGGAAAAAAATACGTCGAAGATAGCCTTGAAACAAAAAAAATCTAGTGAACAACGATTTTTCAATTTTTTAGTCACTTTTGAAAAATGTAGATTTTCGTGAGTTTCAAAGGACGATATCTCGGCTCTCAATGGAGCTACGGAAAATCCGAGGTGACCGTCGTGTTCTACAGGTAAAAATACACAAGATAGGCTGTTGACCAAAGTTCTAGAAGCGTTTTATCGGACAGTTGTAGCACGTTGAAAAACGCGAAAAATGGACTCGAAAGGGCCTTTTTTTTACGAAAGTGGGTTTTTTCCAAAAAATTTGTTTAGAATATTTTCGCTAATAAAATCGGTTGGGAAATATGCCACTTGAAAACAATGGCGGAGGTTTTAATTCGATATCTCGAAATTTTTTGAAAAAAAGTCCACATTTCTGCGGCGCAGAAATTCTCAGTTGAGGAAATCCTCAGTCGAGGATTTCCTCAGTTGAGGATTTCCTCAGTTGAGGAAATCCTCCGTTGAGGAAATCCTCCGTTGAGGAAATCCTCCGTTGAGGAAATCCTCGGCTGAGGACATCCTCAGCCGCAGAAATCTGTAGCGGCTGCAGATTTTGCAATAAATTTTGCGAAACGGCGTTTTTTTTTAATTTCGAAATATCGAATTACAACCTGGGCGTAATTTCGAGATATCGAATTACCTTGGCGCAATTTCGAGATATCGAATTAAAACCTCGGCGTAATTTCGAGATATCGAATTAAAATCTGGCTTTGGGTGAGTTTGGTCAGAATAGATGTTTGGCTTTCGGCCACCTGTATTGTACCCGAATGCAGCCAGTGACAGTAGCGGATGAATTAAGGAACAATAGGATACGACTGAGAAACAATAGCGATAATAGTAAAAACAAAGGAAAAAAATGACGTAAAGTTGAGCGCGAACGCCCGAAGTATGAGATTGTCGAGCACAAGATCTAGTGCACTTAACCAGAAAGCGGTGGTTCAAAATTAGAAGTATTTCGTATTATCAGCCGCTCCATCCGTGGCTCGAATATCTCATCAGTCGCCATCTGTCGTGCATACAACCGAGTCCAAAAAATTCACTTTGCAACCAGCCAGAATAAACTTCGGATGCGCACAATCGGTTCTCAGTGACAAGATGGCTGGTGTCATCGCTCGCTGTGTCCAGATCCCAAGGGGGCCATTAGGTAAGTTAACAGTGTTTTTCCTAAACAAAAAACAATCCCAACCCTTCCGTCGATCTCTCAAAATCTCCCCCGAGTTCGTCGATTGTTTTTTTCATCGTCACCGCGCTCCCGAAAAACAATTGCACGACACTTCTCAATCGTCGGGTACAAGGTTATGTAATTAATCGAATAAATCGATTTAAAGGTCTCCTTGGACAGGTCTTGAGCACCCAGCAGGCGAGAAGTTTCGCCGATGCCGCCCCCGAAGGGAAGGTAAACAATTGCGCTAATTTGTATTTTCGATTCTAGACAATAATCGTCGCGGTGCGAGTCGGTCCGATCGGCTCTCGTCTTTCAATGCAACTATTGTCGACACTTGGCTCCAACTTGACATTTACTCAAAAATACAAAAAAAATCATCCCACCAGCTGCACTATGAAAAAAATATTGAAAAAATTTAGTTCCTATAAATTCGAAAAGTACATTCACGAGTTTCAAGTTTCAAGTTTATTTGCACGCAAGGTTTGCGATCACTTGCAAAGTTTCATACACATATGCAGATCTGTATCTATATTAGCAAATACGATTTGCATCTCACGCGAGTTAACTCGAGTATGAACAAAGAGGGTCGCAGTTAACAGCTCAGATGAGTGCTCGAACATTCGCGTCGCCCAGTACAACTTGTTGTCTAACCTAACCTAGGCGCTTATAAAATTGTAATAACCCTGAGCAATTTCTTTTCTATGTATAGACGTCAAACGATATTTTACCGTCATCATTAAAATTTTATTAACGTATATTAACTTTTTTTTTCTATTTAATTTATTTAATTTAAATTTCCTTGTTTATGTCATCGATATTTGATAATTTATTACTTTGATGGATTTGCCTATTACAATCAGTATATAATAAATCATAAATATCAGAGCTCATGAATAACTTCTAAAAGTTTTAAAAGTTAAAAACTCAAGCTTTTCCAATGCACAAATTGATTTAATCACTGGCACGAGACTTGCGTGTGACTCCTTTTAGTTTATTCACTTAATTTACGAAATTTATTCGTTGTTTTACTTAATTAACGTTTCTTGCAAATCAGAGTCTCCAACTGTATCAAGTTGTTTAATAAAAGAATAATAATAAGTTTTACAGCTGATGCATTGCTAAATTTTTTTCAAATTTATTTCGCAGAAAGTCGGAGGTCCGTTGGCGGACGCGGACAGAATATTCACAAACCTGTACGGCCGACACGACTGGAGGCTGAAGGGGGCGCTGAAGCGCGGCGACTGGTACAAGACGAAGGAGATCCTGGACAAGGGCACGGACTGGATAATCAACGAGGTGAAGGTTTCGGGTCTGCGAGGACGAGGCGGTGCTGGATTTCCGTCCGGAATGAAGTGGTCATTCATGAACAAGCCGTCGGACGGCAGGCCGAAGTATCTCGTGATAAACGCCGACGAGGGTGAGCCGGGAACGTGCAAGGATCGCGAAATTTTGCGTCACGATCCTCACAAGCTAATCGAGGGTTGTCTCATCGCCGGACGAGCGATGGGCGCGTGCGCCGCTTACATATACATTCGCGGCGAATTTTACAACGAGGCGTCGAACGTACAGGTCGCGATAGCCGAGGCTTATCAGGCCGGTCTCATCGGAAAGAACGCCTGCGGATCGGGATACAATTTCGATATATTCGTTCAGCGCGGCGCCGGGGCGTACATATGCGGCGAGGAGACCGCACTGATCGAGTCGATAGAAGGAAAACAGGGAAAGCCAAGATTGAAGCCACCTTTCCCCGCCGACGTCGGACTCTTCGGATGTCCCACCACCGTTACCAACGTCGAGACCGTCGCTGTATCTCCGGTACGAACATTTTCAAGATTTTTTTCCCGATCTGGAAAAATATTATTTCTCTTGCTTCCTCGTGGAGGAAGCTTTGCTTTTGTGAACTTTTTTTCGCGATTTTCATGTAAACGTTCAGAATGTTCCAAAACGTTGAAAAATCAAATTTGGCAAAAATGTCGGGATGGATGTATGTGTCAGGCCTGTAAAATGAAATGCTTTCGTAAATCTTGAGTTATCAGGCTGAAATTTTTTACAGAAGTCGACCAACGTCGAACAATTTTCGCTATTGCATTTGGTAACAATCGGTCGAGGTGTCTGGATTTTGTGACACTTTCCATTTTCCCAAACATATCTTTTTAATTTCCTCAAGCTCCAGCTCTTACAATTTTTTTTTAGATATTTGACCAAAAAAAATCGACATAAATCATTTTATATATCGGAGCTATCCAAATTCAAAAGTCTTCTGCCTTGCGGGAAAGGAGAGACTGTAGTTCAGCCTGTACTTGGTATTATTTTATGTGCCTTATTTATTTATATATCTTATTTCTATCGATTTAGACAATCTGTCGTCGCGGAGGAACGTGGTTCGCCTCGTTCGGTCGACCACGTAACAGCGGCACGAAGCTCTACAACATCTCAGGGCACGTGAACAAACCTTGCACCGTCGAGGAAGAGATGTCGATACCGCTGAAGGAACTCATCGAGAGGCACGCTGGTGGCGTTGTCGGAGGCTGGGATAATCTTCTCGGAGTTATTCCCGGTGGCTCGTCGACGCCTATCATTCCAAAGAGGTGCGGACTTTTTTTCTGAGTCCTTTTTTTTTTGTTCAAAACCTAAGCCTCGGTGATATCTTCTTCGTGACCATTATTATGATTATTATTATTGTAGCGTTTGCGATACTGTACTTCTGGACTTCGATGATCTCGTCAGAGTGCAGAGTTCGTTCGGAACGGCCGCGCTCATCGTGATGAACAAGCAAACCGACGTGATTAAAGCGATCGCACGGCTTATAAGTTTCTACAAGCACGAGTCGTGCGGTCAGTGCACTCCTTGCCGCGAGGGAATCAGCTGGATGTACAAAATAATGTGTCGGTAAGTTGGAGTTCGGAATGATTTTCGTTCTTTTCATTCGTCAAAGAGAAAGCATTATTTTGGTAAAAAAAACATCGAGATTTGAATGAAAACGTGTTCAGAATGTTTGAAAACATTGAAAAATCACATTTGGAAAAATGACCAGGTGTCTGTGTGTGACTCCGATGCGAAAAATTCAAACTGCCATAACTCGAAAATGCCTCAACCGATCAAGCTGAAATTTCACATACAGCATCTGTGGTTAATAGTCAATGTTTACTCAAAATTTATTTACGAAAAGTTTGAATTCTTGTTTTTGTACGTGATTTTTTTTAATCTATTCAGCGCTGACATGACAATTTTTCGAAATTTTCTTCTCCCAAGATTTGTCGAGGGTAATGCGGAGGAACACGAGATAGACATGCTCTGGGAGCTCACGAAGCAGATCGAGCTGCACACCATCTGCGCCCTGGCCGACGGTGCGGCGTGGCCGGTCCAAGGACTCATTCGCCACTTCAGACCCGTCATCGAAGAGAGAATCCAGAAGTACAAGAGCGGTTCGGTCGCAGTAGCCAATTGAGCACACTGTTAGTAAAACGGTATACATGAATGAATTTTTTTTTCTCGCCCTCTTCCTCATCAACGGAAAAAAAATGAGATGCTCAGTGAACGTTCGACCTCCCCTCTCTATCCCCTGCAGTCGTCGTTAATGTATTTATTCTCGCCCAAAAAAAAGAAAGAACATGTATGATAGAAATCTTTGCCCGTCGTAGATTGATTCGTAATTCTTTATTATATTAATGATATATCCACGATTTCCGACAGTCGGGAGTTTTGTCAATAAACGATCTGTAACGATTCTTAATGTTAGCGAATTTTTTTCTCAGTCTTTTTTATAGCTTTTTTTGAAAAATGATCCGCGAACATGAAATTAACCGTAGTTCGATCTAATCAAACATGCTGAAAATATCCTAAAAGGCTTCGTCACCGATGATAAATCTTTTCAGCTTCGGAGAATATAATCTTGGAAGGAGTCTCGAAAGCCTCCGATGTCAAGGGTCGTTAGCGTCCGTAGCGAGGAGAAACTACGAGCGGCTCGGTTTAAACCACGAATCAAATAATTACAGGTCATTTATTATTCCCCTACGGCTGATGAGACGTTGCCGTGAATCGGAGCTCTACCTCGAGCAACGTTTTAGTACCGAGGAAAATTGAGACTCGAATTGCAACAGCAGCGGTGCAGCTGCAGGCAACAGCAGCCCAGACCTGCCTAGATTATTCGTCGCTACTACAGTAAATTACAACGTTAGCCTTACGACTGTGGAATTACGGGCCACTGAAAAATTCATACTACGATTGATCCTCTTTCTGGGTTAACGACACCCGCACGCTCAATTTATCACCGTTATAAATCTTCATCGCCGAAACGCAACGCGGCTTTTGTTGTTCGCGGATTTGTGCGATTGATTCTGTAGATTAAAAGCACGCGTATATGTAAATATTGTAGACAAGTATATGACACCTTTCGTATCGAGTGGATCAATTTTTCTGAAGATTGTATATTAATTGGAAAAACGAAAACATTCTGTGAAAATTATACTCCAAAAAACTTATTGGATTACACAAATCGTTGGGACAGAGGTGGATGAAATTTGTGGCATTTTTTTTTTACCGAACGATAATTTAGCATTTATTCGTTCATTATACAAGAGATTTATTATCACGAACTCTAACGATCCGTAACGCTATCCATACGATAATATGTCGGCTTTTTATTTATTTATATACTTTTTTTTCTTCATTCTTTTTTTGTTGTTGGTTTTTTTTTTTCAATTAAACGGTACAATGTGCGTATACAATATATATAATATATACAAAAGCGCTCGCATGATTTACAGACAGATTTGTCGTCTTTTGTGCCACTAAATCGGGACTGTCTTTTTTGCGTTTTTCATTTCTTCTTTTACTTTTTTTGTAATTTTCTTTTTTTCTTTCTTTTAAATATCGTTAATCATTTTCTTTTTTTTTTGTTTGTTTTATCTTTCTTTTCTTTTACTTAAATAGAAGTAAAGGGGGTAGCGGTTACATGAAACGCGCACGAGGGTGTACGTCGAGACTTACGCAGCCTCTCGTTGCGAGGATTCTTTTTTTTTGTTTTGTTTTTTTGTTATTTTTATTTATTTATTTTTCTTTCGTTAGTAAGCGCACAAACTGTCTTTTATGATAGGTCCGTTGTTACGACTTTGTTCTTCCATCCGTCGTCGTATTTCTTACTTTTTAACGCTCTCAATATCGATCGTCTAAAGCTTCCCGCCGTCTCCCACTTCTTCGCAATACATCGCTCTCTCCGACTCTTCGTCTATTATAATGGATTCGACGTTGGGAGAAAATCGCGCGCGCGCGGCGATTCCCCCTAAGGCCAGTTGGGATACGAGCGCGAAACGTTAAGGGGAACAAATTCCATCCTCGAGCCTCGAGGAAATGCGACTCTCCCGAGACTCGCGAATAATCATACGCTCTCGTCCTCAAAGCCATGGCGATCGTCGTCGTTTTAATCGAACCTTTAAATCGGCGCCGATCGCGCCAGACTTGCGTAGTAAAATAAATTCTTCAACGATCTTCGGATTTCGTAGGTGAATTTTTTTAATTTTTTTTTTTTGTTGATTTGTTTTTCTTCCCAGTTACGAGGAAAAAAATATAAGAGAAATTTCTATAAGCAGGCCGACGATCGACGGCGGTGCTTTACTTCCGCTATCCTCGAATATTAAAGCCAGAGATCCGGTTTTTCTTCCACCGTCGTCGACGCCCTTTGCCCGACATCGAAGGTACCTTTTGCTTGCTTATTCTTCTTCTTTTTTTTTCTTTTGTTTATTTACTTATGTTTTGTTTTTTACGATATGATTAAAGCTCGCTGATGCTCGCTCGTTTGGCACGACCGGGCGGGTGTAGGATATTGTTTTTTTTTCGTCTTTTTTTTTTGTTCTCCACTTGGCCACACGGCCGATCGTGCTGATTGTTGGAAAGCTCCTGTTCCGACTAGGGCCATTCGCGCCGCCCTTTTTTTTTTCTTCTATACACGTATCCTGTATATATCGGCCTATAAAAATAGACGTCTCTTCTATTGCAATTCGTCCTAATACACGTCGGATTACGCTACCTGCTGGACTCGAGGGCGTCTCGGCGCGCACGCGATCGTATTAACGTTGGCCAAATTATTAAAAAATTTTTTCCCTTGTCGCAGACATTTTGCAGACACTGCGGATACTTTTTTTTTCGTAATGGAATCACAGACATCGAATGCAATAATAAAAACCAACGGACAACGGTGGCTTCGGCGTTGGATTAATATTTTTGCAATACCTCTTGGTAATTTCGCTAAATTTTATTTGGGAAACGATCGCGTGTTCGGGGAGACTCGATTGTGGGAAGAGAAGAAAGTCTACGAAGCGCGGGTGATTGGTCCCACGATTCCGGGACCGGAAGCTGCTACAGGCCGCTCTGAAAGCTTTCTCGCGCCGCAGAAGAAAAACTACAACCTCGATACGTCTCTATGAATTTTTGCCAAAATTAGTTTTATTTTTTCAACTTTTTGTTTAAAAATATTTTATTGGAGCCCCACCAAACAATTTACGACTGACAAATTTAGTTTACAAGGGCTAAAGAAAAAACCGCTGCTTCGCCAAATTCAAACAGCAATTTCGCATATCGAATTCTTCTCTTCCGCTCGATAAAAAAAAGGAAAAGAAAAAAAAATAAATCTTCCCTCTAATCCCCTCAAATATCAGGTAATCGTAAACAGGAGGCTGCCGGGGGGTTTATCACCAATCCCCCGAGCATAGCTCGCAAACGGATGATGGAAGGCACGGGGTAGGATATCAAAAAGGGTTGGTGATTGATGATGGTGCGGCGTTGTTACCGGTATCTGCAGCTTCTCTCGTTTAATCACGTATTACGAAAATCTTTCTTTTTTTTTACGTTGTTTTTTTCTTTTCATTAAATTTTGTATGTATTTCTTTCTCATCTCTTTTTTTTCCTTCTTTTTTTCATAATCGCGTCGACGATGCCGAGCAGCAGCAGCAGAAGAAGTAGCATCAGCATCAGCAGCAGCGTTAGCGAATGTGAAAAATATATAAATTTTCCACGACTATCGATCCTCGTCGCCCGTCCAGTCGCTCGATGCCCACGCCGGAAGTGGTGTCTCGTATTCCCAGCCGGGTCCGCAGTAGCGCCACGCGTGAAGATACATTACGAGATCCGACGGCTTAGGATCTCTGTACTTGACCTTGCACTCGTAACAGTGAGAGTCGACGGTGACTTTTTCGTTCGCGAAGTTCGAGTCCGGTGGCTCGGAGCCCGTTTGAGTGCCGACTGTTACTTTGAGGGCGGCGGCGATTTGTTGGGGCGCTGGCTGTTGCTGCTCCTGTGGCTGCGGCTCGAGCTGAGCTTGTTGCTGTTGCTGTTGCTGTTGCTGCTGCTGCTGCAGCTGCGTTGTTTGCTGCTGTTCCTCGTCTATGGGTCCGGGCGTCGAGGCCGGCGAGCCCTCCTTGTCGTTGCTAGAATTCGAGACGCGATCCTCCAGATCCAGCTTCGGCTTGAAGAGACTCATCTCGGAGTCGCCGTCCATTCCCAGCCAGTTCTCGGCGTTGTGAATGCCGATCAGATCCTTGACGAGCTCCTCGTCGGTCTTCCCTATGTTTCCGCCCTTTCCCTTCTCCGGCCCGAAGACCACGTGGTTGTAGAGCGGGTCGTTCACCACCGGGTAGCCCAGGTACTGAAGGTGCACGCGGATCTGATGCATCCTACCGGTCTGCGGCTTGCACAGAACCACCGAGGACTTGCCGTTCCAGCTAAGACGCTTGAAACGCGTCACGCAGTCCTTGCCCTTCTCGGAGACCTTGCAGACACCGATCTTGTAGGAGACCACCTCGATCGGCTCGTTGCATACTACTTCCTCCTCTGGGAATTCACCCTCAACCCGGCAAACGTACTGCTTGTGAACCTGGAAAACAAACATTTCAATCAGATCGCTCGCCCGATAGATTTTTCAAAATTATTATTGTGAATGAAATTATATTAAAATGAAAATATTTTGAGTGAATGAAAATATTTTATTATCGGAATGAGAGAAAAAAACTTAGGTTTTACTGTCGGGGTGCTTATTTCAAGGTATTGACACTTTTGTTTTTGGAATCTTTGGGTTTTTTTTTTTTTGGGCAATGCTGACCTGGCGATTTCGAATTTGATGCTCCATCTGCCTGGCTTTCTTCGGAGTTCTGCCGAAGAGCAATATTCCACTGGTGAGCCTGTCGAGCCTGTGTATGGTGCGAAGATTCTTCAGATTGTATTCCTTGGCCAGAATAAATACGACAGTGTTGTGGCGATAACGACCGCACGGATGGACCTGCAAACAATCGGTAAATGTCTCGATAAGTACTGTTCGGAGCTTAGAAAAACATCTTCGCGAAAGCAGCGATCGACTGTCCACGAGAGTTCGATGAAGCGATGATTCGGCGATTAGTAGGGGAAACTCAGAGCTGCTGGAAATTTAGTAGAAAAAAAAAATACTTTGTCAATTTCTCAGGAAACATGCAAGGTTCATTCGCTCTATCCAGTTTCGTGCTACAAATGGGTCGCAGAAAATTGTGAAAAAATTTGGGACTCTTCTTTACAACCGGAACTCGACGTATGAATTATTTCAGATTTTTGGGACACTT
The DNA here is from genome assembly GCA_963575735.1 of Amblyjoppa fuscipennis. Taxonomy (NCBI): domain Eukaryota; kingdom Metazoa; phylum Arthropoda; class Insecta; order Hymenoptera; family Ichneumonidae; genus Amblyjoppa; species Amblyjoppa fuscipennis. The sequence goes on along the minus strand of OY754489.1, from coordinate 1,250,564 downwards.
GGTGCAATTTTCATTGGAATTCCAAAATCGGTTGAAAAAAGAAAACAAAAAATGTCTACGATCACTGAAGCAGTGCATTTTTTTTTTTGATCTCAGTAAATGTCGAGGTCGTGGCACCGATGCTCGACCAGCGAACTCGCATTCTCGTGGGAGACAAAACGAGCTCGAAAGATAATAGAATCCTCTCCAAAGTCGTCCACGCTTTGTTGGCTCAACAAGCTCGTGTGTGTGTGTGTGTTTTTAACACTACCGTTATACACCGGCGTGCTCGCGCGAATACCATAGCCCTCCGATCGTTCGACCGCGTGTCTCGGGTAAACAGGAAGAAGAAACTCGTAAATCGTGACGGCCTGGTAGCAGCTGCGGCAGTAGTCCAGCACCGCATCGGTCAGACGAAGCGAACCTCTGAGAGTACATTTATGCATCCCGGTTAGTTTCGGGGCAACACGACCTGACCGATGCAACTCGATTTCGCAAATTCAGCCGTCTCGCACGAAATATCCGCTCCTACGAGACACTAATTTATCGGAGGGTCGTTCGTCACTCCATAATCCCGTGGAAGTGGATTCTTTTTTTTGTTTGTTTTACGAAAGAGTGAACATAGTCGGGTTATGACTTTAATTACACTTTTAAAAATAATTGCAAATTTAATGTATTGGCCGAGAAGTTTTTGATGCCAAACGTGGTACATTTAATTGAATGTACATTCATGAAGCAATATTGAAATACTTGTGTAGTAAAATTAAAGTAAGTTGTCAAACGCAAAGTGCTTCTAAAGTGTTTTTTTATGTACTATACTTTAATTTTTCATCACAATCGTTCGTGAAATTTGATACACCAGTTTTATACATAAAAACTTCAAGAAGCAGTACATTAAATTGCATAAGAATTTTTCTACAGTGAGGAAGCGAAATAGTCTCTATTTCATTTGTATTTAATAATTGATCTCAAATCTAGAATAATAAGATCCAAAATCTTTCTGAAATAATGAAAAATTTGAAACAATTTATATATTTTTTGTCCATCAAAGAAACTGGAGTTTAAAAGCGTTCGTTGTTTTTTTTTATTTTTTTTTGTTATTCCAACTACTTAAAGTATTATCTAAGCTGCAAAGCAAATTGATTTTCTCTTGTTACCGAATTACCCTCGATAAAGAGGGATAAATTTCTCTTGAGCCACAGACGCTCGATATCTTGTTGCACGATGGAAAAAAAAATGTGAATTATTATGGACGATCGACGATGAAAATTATTTTTCCCGTCAAGCGAAATTTATTCTTCTCCGGAGTACGCGACAAGTTATATACGCTCGATGACTATGAACGCTCGAGAGAGTGTCCCCCATCGTCCTATAAAAAAATCGCAACTTCGGAGGGATAGAGTCGAGAGTGAAAGAGTGAAACATAGTTGAGTCTCGCGCGTGGCGCGTACTCCGAGATATGTGATTTTATGAATGAAAAGCTTCGAAAGTATACGAGAGAGGGAGAAAACCCGAGATTCGCAGTACATGCTTCAAACTTTCGATATCACGGGGTAGTAAAAGTTCCCTCCGATAAATCCCGCAGCTCCGCAGATATTCGAGAAGTATTTTTCTTTTTCTTTATCGCAAATTGACGTCGAAAGGCTTCAGCGTCAATTGATGTATGTCGACAGTCCATTATTTTCTTTGGCTCGTGTCCGCGTGTTCTTCTCTACTAAAAAGAAAAAAAATATATATATATATATTATATGTCAAAAAAATACTTGAGCCGATAACTGTGGAACTACAAAAAATCGGTACAAAAAAAAAAAAAATGTTCCCTCGTGTCTAAATCGATCTACAAATTGGTTTAGCGTTCGAAAAACGTGAGGCGCGACGAATTTCTAAAGATAAAGTGAAATAAAAAATTTGTAGTATTGCAATAGGAATCGACCGATGAATCGTGAGAGCGCTCCGGCTCACCGGTTGGACTCGAGCCAATGATTTTTATTACCCCCCCCCCCCCCCCCCCCCCTCCTTTCCGAATCCATGTCCCGTTCGTGTTCCCGTTGCGGTTAATAAATACCAGATCAACTACGTCGGGAATGCCGAGGGTGAGAGAGGGCGACGATAAATATGTCGTATGCTACAGTCGTAAACGATGCTGAAACGTCATTCTCCTCCTCTCCCTCACCGTCCCCCCATCGACTCGATTGCAAAAGCACGAGCGCTTACAAACCCTCTAACAGTTACAATTGTAATGGGCGATATAAATATTTCAATTCTACTTTGTTTATCGACCTTTTTTTACTTCTCGCACCGACGAACGATTTTTCTCTTGTTTTTATTTGTCATCCCGGTCAATGACTCTACAACCGTGCCCGTTGCCTTGAATTCGACACCCTTGAACTCTATTTATAATTAATTTTTCACGAAGCTCTTATAAATTTAGATTTTTTTTTTCTCATCGATATCTTCGCCACGAGGACTGCGGCGATGTTTTTTAATCTTTCATTAGTTCTTTTTTAACTTACGTCGGTGTTTTTTTTTTTTTTTTTTTTTTTTTTTTTTTTTTTTTTTTTTTTTTAACCACCAACAAACTCGCCGCGTCGAGGGAGAGCATGAATATGGAAATATCTCGGGCGAGCCCGTGGAATGTCGCTTCCACGGATCTCAGCGATGATTTTCCGCGAGTCTGACGCTCCGACGTGTCTCTCTCTCTCTCTCTCTCTCTCTCTCTCTCTCTCTCTCTCTCTCGTGCTTTTCGCTTCTTTCGACTTTTCCGACAGTGACTCCATTTTTGTTTATCTCTCCGCCGTCGTAATTGGCAATTCTACCGCATGCGATATCCAGTGGAAAATATAAATTCGGTCGGAACGTCGACACTTATCTCCGTCCGTCTTTGATGATTCTCCACTTTGCAACGCCTCTTCTTTATTATAATATTTATAATAGAAATATAAATAGAATTTATTATAATTATTATTTCTATTATAATTATTATTTCTATTATAATAAATAGAATTTATTATAATAGAATTTGTCAAACTGTTAGAGCCCAAAAAGTCCTGAAACAACTTCATGCTTGTATCCCAAGTTTTGCGCTCCGAAAAACCACCTTATTCGTCGTTCTTCATCCAGAAACGAACCAGGAAGTTTTTTTTCCCCAACATGCAAAGGGTTTAAAGATCAAAGGAGATCAAGCTCGACAAATGGAGTGATTGAGGCCACGAGACACCCTTCCTTCCTTTCAATCCAGACTCGGTCGGTAACGGAAACTGTAATTGAATTTTTTTATTTTTTTTTCACAGGTGCCGATCATTTCCCGTCAGAAGGAAATGCTTACACGAAGAGGATATCAATTGGAGGCTCGCGCAACAATTTGCTCTCGGACGTTCATGGTCGGCAAGTCATTAGAAGAAATTAATTACAGTTTTCGTTACCGACCGCGATATCTCACGAGGCCTCAAGCGAACATTTTTCGGTGGGGCATTTGTTTTTTGTTTTTTTTTTTTCGGTCATGCGGAGGACAAGAGAGTTTTAGCTCGATGATAATGGCATGGATTTGTTCAAGCGCGTTGCACAATAACGTGAATGAGACAGTGAGAGAGACACATTTGGCAGTACAGTCCTGGCAGTACACCACTTACAGGGATGGAGGCGGGCTTGTTGACCACGACGACGTCCTCGTCCATGTGTATCACCGTGATCGGCTCCGAGGTGACAGGCACCTCGTGTCTGCAACACACCAATCGTAACCAGCTTAACGTGGCTTTGTCCTTTAACCATTCGATTCAATCGCACTTTTCAAATCACACCAGACGCACATTCGACAACGCGCAAAACGAATGAACGCGATGACATTCACACGAAAAAAGAAAGAAAAAAAAAAAAAAAAGAAAAAATGAACAGACACACTCACAAATGTACATGTACAAAGTTGATTAAGCTATTTTTTTTTTTTAGCTAAAAAAGAGATAAAACGGATTGAATGAGATCAATTTTTATCCACGTTATTGTTGTTACTTTGTTTTGTTTGATTGTAGGATTAAATACGATCGAAATCGTGACGTTCATTTTATTGCAATTTGTAGGGCGATCAATTTAGTTTTTATGCATTTTTTTTTTTTTTTTTCACATGTTCGATCATATTTATTACCTTCAATTGTTCAATTGTTTTTCTTTTTCTGTCGTTGTTACTTGTTTGATTATAACACAGAGTTACAAAGTCTTGATACCACGGACAGCGTGAGTGCCAAGCTAATGTGTACACGTGTCTATTTTACTATGTAATACGACAAAGTGTTATAACCAATGTGGCGCTGCCTTTTTTTTTTTCTTCTTTTCTTTCCTACTTTTATCGTATTCACCGCCGTGACACGTACGTAGGTGAGGTAACTCACATGTCTGTATCCACTATAAATCACAGTGGTTTCTTTTTTTTTTTTTTTTTTTATGAAAAATATGTGTGCAACCGCGAAGAGTTCTCTAAACGGTTTGACCCACACACATGTCGGTCAGCTGAATTTATTGATCATAACTACAAAGAGTTATTATATTTTATTCACGGTGAGGTATCTACATGGATTCGCTTGATTTCAGCTATATGGGACGTTTCGTGCAGAAACATAAAACCAAATTGAGTGACTTAATCAACGTCTCGAAAAAAATTTTCAGCATCCTGAGGCAAAAATCTGACATTTTTTATTCGCGTCATGAAAATTGTTTTATAATTAAATATCATGAAATTTATTATTCTTATTTCTTCACCCAGGGTGAAGAAAAAAAAAAAATTATTGATGCTCTAACGTCTCGAAACTTTTCGATCATCGTGATGCAAAAATCTGAAATTTTTTTTTCTTTGCCTCATGAAAATTGCTTTATTATTAATGTCATAGAGGGTATTTATTTTGATTACTTCCCACACGAGGAAGAAATATAAATGGAGCGACCAAGTTTGGCGAGGAATGGCCCGTGCGCTATGAGCTGACATAGTTTCAACTATGTAGTATAAAGACAGTCGAAGTTTGTCTATATGCGCCGTAATAATGAAACGTATGCATTGCGCATGCGCGAAATCGGAGTGGCGTATAAAAAAAAAAAAAAAAAAAAAAAGAAAGGGGTCGAATAAATAAAATACGACGGCCGCGAGGGTTAACGGCGGATCCGCGCGGCAATAATAACTCGGTGTCGAGGGTGTATAAACACATTATTACCTAATATACATACTCGAAGGGTGAGAGGAACCGTAACGGTCCCCGCGACTGCACCGGAGTGCAACGCACACACTGCAGCCTCGCCGGAGAGGAGCCTCGGCTAATTAATATCGGTATTACCCCCCCCCCGATTGGTAAATTAAATTAGCAAATTAGCCTATCGATTCGAAGGTATATTAGATTAGTTGGATTTAACGAAGGGTTTTCCATTGGGATAATACGGGAGGGTGGAGCAGTCGGTAACTGCCGCTGTAACGCCGGACGGAAATTCTATCTGAGCTGCTGGGGATTAATAGTTCGCGCGGAACGAAAAGCTACCAGGATATCGTTCTTCGTCTATTCGCGTCCGGCAAACAACGTTTATAAATGAATTACCGAATTACTCGGTGTGATTGATCGAACTCCGTAATGAATTTGTCTATTTTCGAAGCGATGCAGATTGATTGCACTCTTTATATCAATCGAAAAGTGACGTCGCGCTCGTTAGGCAGAAATATCAATTATTTGATGTCAGATGATTGTTCATAAATAATGTAGAAGTGAAAAGAGACATTTTTTTTTTGTTTTTTTTTTTTTACTTTTCAAGAAATCATGTGGAATTAAATGTTGAGCTCGTTAAATCCGATATTTGTAGAAAAGCTCCTACGGTAATTTATCCGTTCGGAAATTCGAATAAAAATGATTTTCTTTTTGGAGTAATTTTCTCATTTGAGACATGTTGCGAATGTGCGAATTTTTTTTCAGAATTTTTGGATCAAAATTTGAGGAAGATATTTCGTAAAAAAACAAAAAAAAAAAAACAGCCCTTAAACCGACACGGCGAATACGGCAAATTGGCCGGCAGAGGGTTAATTTCTGCAAACAGAATATAGGGATTATCCGGTCACGGCGGAACCGTCGACGTCGCCGAGGAAAAAAAATTGGATAGATAGCGTCACGCGAGGAGGGAAGGGAACAAAAAAAATGGATATGGCGGGAATTCGCTACTTTGCTCGGCAAACGAGTCTGGCTTTAATATTAAAAACACGCGAAAGCCGCGTAAAAAAAAAAGAGTTCGCACACACACACACACACACACGCACGCCACATGACGATGGCCGACCGTTCTACAGTCTGGCTGGTGGAGATAGAAAACGGCGGGGCAAAACGGACCACCCCAGCCAATTTCTTTTTTTTTCTGGGAACCTGAAAAATGAGCATCTCGCATGGAGTGGAGGACGCTGGTTCGTTTTGCCTCGCTAACTACAGCCTTTCACAAAGATACAAAACGACGAATGAACTCGTAACAAAGCTCCCACCGACATGCCTCCTGAACCTACGTACCTAAAACTCTACACTTTCGGCTAAATATCTATATTTACATCCACAAGTTTAAATTAATATTTATATACATACGAATATACATATATATATATATATTTATATATATATACATATATACATATATATACATATATATGTGCACATATGTATGAATTCATGTGTACTTCTATATATTCATGTATATATACTGTATAAAATATACAGCACGAACTCCGTGTCAGGGACGCAGCGATCAACGAAGCGAGAGGGTTGTTTTTTTTTTTTTTTAGTTAAAATTGCACGGTACAACTGTATCGTCTATTTTTGTTTTTTTTTTGGTCTCTCCTTTCGTCCCTATATCCTTTTGCTCTTCATCCCCGTCTCGCTCGGGGCTTTCGCAGGATTACAGAAGCCGAGCGCGCGTGTCTCGGTGCCAGCGAGAACAACTTTTGCGCGCGTGGTACACGTGTCATCTCTCGCGAGAGTTCGCCGAGTTCGGTAGCTAAGCGGGCAAACGGGACAATGTATTTTTTCACCGGATAAAAACTCTCGTAGGGTCGCCGCGAAACCTCGAACCCTTTTGGGTCTCGCAAAAGTTCGGCACTTTTGCGAGACCCAAAAAAAAAATAAAAAATAAAAAAAAATAAAATAATAATAAATCAGGAGCCTTCGGATTTGACAATTACACCGGGAATCTTTGGAGCCGCGCTCGGTCGACTCGACCGATCCGCGTAGATTCTCCCGAAATTCACATATCATTTAACATAATAATTTTTACAAATGTAACAAACAAATTCTAGTGAATAAATCATTTTTTTTTCCAACTTTCGTACGAATCCGCAAATTGGACTAATAATTTTTTCAGGTATTTTCCTTTTCGCCGAATTTCATATATTTATGGCGCATCGCGAATCTAAAATTTCGAATGTAGAATAATACGATAAAAAAAAAAAAAAAAAAAGAAGAAAGAAAGAAAAAAAAAATTGTTCCGAGTTGCATATAATACGCTGCGGACTTCCAGCCGGTGGATTCTACTCCCCTGATTAATCCACTAGTCTAATTAATATTCCAGTTCTCGCGCGAAATTACAGCAAGCGGAGGTCCCGGATCGATTCCCGGCGGGACATGTTGAGGTACGACACGGCATGCTTGTCGTATACATGCTCTACGAGCGAGCTAGTTATACTTGTACATCCAGGGCTCGGGAGTCGAGGGTGGAGCCAGGACAAAGGGGGCAAATGGGATCGCTTGAATTTCAACGTTGCAGGTGCGTTGCGTAACCCAGAATCCTCGACAGCCGGCTGCGTCGGTGGTTCGGCACGCGATTCCGTGCCACAGCATGAAAGGCTCCTATCTTCCGAGGACGAGCATTATTACGTCGAGCGACAAGACGGAGGGGATGTGTTTAATCTATATATATATATATACATACACAGATATATATATATATGCATGCACGTGTGTGTGTGTGTAGTGTGGAAACGCACAATGTTTCTGACCCTTCGGATGAACCGCAGACGCAAGATCGTTTTCGATACAATCACGAAGCGAGCAGAGTACAGCCAAGATAGAGGGTGGCTCTCGCTCTACCAATGTTAATAAATCATTCTGTCGTCCGGCCTTCTATAGCTCGCGGGATTCCTACGTTCGCGCGTCGGGAGCATGGACAACGGCACGCAGGTGTTATGCCCTGAATTCTGCTCGTCTAGCGAATTTCAGCGTTCCGAGCGCCCAAAAGCCTTTACGAGCGCTCTTTCGAACGTTTCAATCTGGACGAGAGAATCGTTGAAATTTAATAGGAAAATAAACGGTAATACATTTTTTTTTTTTTTTCGGTGATATTTTCGAGATAAACGACAAAACTAATGGCGTTTTTATGTTGGAATAAAAAATAAATGAAAACATTTATAGCGATATTTCCAACGGATCCGACAATGGTCTGTTGACCATTGAAAATTTGTCGAAATGCTTTTGTACTGTTTATTTATTTATTTATTTTTTTTATAAACAAAACTGCTGTACGGTGATAGTCGGTATTGATATATTTTGTTAAATTTTTAAGGCTTAGTATTTCGTGGATTTTTAGTGAAATTTAAATGCGGCGTAAAAACATTGATTGGGAAAGAATTTTTTTTTTCGAATTAATGAAACGAATATGAAAAGGGACCAGTTGAATGCCGGATGATTGCAAAGGAAGCCTTCGGACCATTTACGTTTTAGTACCATTAGTCGGTGAAGCCCGGCACGGAGTGCTGCATCGAGGGGGTTCCACTTTTTTTTTCCCCTCGAAGGGCAGAGAGAAAAATGCTCTCTGCCCTTCGCTCCCTCTTTGCTGTAAATGGACCCAGGCAGCAGTAAGCAAGTACCATGGTGCACAGCGATAACCACGAGGGATTCTCGTGTTCTTGCACTCCACTCTCGACTTTCCCGCTGCGTATGCGCTTCCCTTTCGGCCAAGTTACCTCTTTTCGAAAACCACTCGTGCGCCCTCCGGGGAGCGTCTCCGAACATCTCCCGCACGTCGAGTATTATCGAGGAAGGAAAAAGTCGAGGACGGCGAAAGGAAGGCGAAATGACGACACGATTGACCCAAAGTAAGAAGGTAAGAAAAAAAGTCCAATTATCATCTGATACTTATAATGAAAATTTACAAAAATTAGTTCCCGATGCCGACGAATTTATTTTACTGAACTCTTGGATATTCGCAGTCGTACAAAAAACAGAATTCGTTTTTTCGCACTCTAAAAAGCTAGAAATTAAACTTGGTCCATTTCGAGTGACATCGAGAAAGGAAAAAAAAAAAAGTGGAGGACAGCGAAGAGAAGCTTCGCTGTGAATACGCCGATTGACCCGAAATAAAAAGGTACGAAAAAGTCCAATTATCATTTTCTAATATTTATAATTAAAAAAATAATTGGTTCTCGATACCGACGAATTTATTATACACGAACTAATCCTTGGATATTCGCGGCTGTACAAAAAAAAAAAACAAAAAAAAACAGAATTCATTTTCTCCCACTCCAAAAAAAAGGAAATTACACTTGATCCATTTTGTCACAACCCTCGAAATTCGTGATAGCCCGACGAGCAGCAGAAGCAAATTTACATTGTTTCCTCTCGCCGGTTGAAAACAAGAAAAAAAAAAAAAGGAAATGGTAACTCCATCGATCCGTCCCGCAGCCCTTCAAATTCCCTCCACTCCGTTGAACACACCAAATTCCAGTTTTTTTTTTCCACCCGACCCTCGTTTACATGCAGCTCGTATTTTTAATATTTTTTGTCCCCCAACCCACCCGAGCTCCATTCTACATATTTCCCATTTCATCGACTGCGCCGTCCCGCCGGATATCGAATGGATACTGTAACCGGGAGAACACGGCTCCGAAACATAACTGGTAACCTAACTGTACGTGTATACTCTGTAATCTCGGAGTGGGATGCTTTTCTCGTTGCGCAGCTATGAATCCAGGTACGATACTCGTACTTTTCCAGCGAAACGAACCATATCGAGGACGACGGAAAGAATGACATTGAGGAGCTCGAGGGTGGCGTACGGGCGCATCTTTTATCCGGTGCCATCGCGACAACCCCTTCCGCGCATCTCACTCCGCCCAGCCTTAGGGGAGAGCGGGGTAAGATGGGTGAGTGGGGCAAAACGGGACAGTGAGAACAAAACGCAATTTTCGAATAATTTTACTAGGCCCTATTTCGTCCCAACAATACATCCGGATTTTCAAGCCCATTTCGTCCCAACGATACATCAAGATTTTCAACCCCATTTTGCCTCACGGATCACCATCGGTACCATCCAAAAGTTACACTGAGACAAGAATCTAGTAAAAATGACCAATCATCTAAGAAAAATTACCATAGCACATAATAGTACAGCGCCAGCGCGTCACTTATGGTAGAAAGTCTGAGATTATCCAAGAATTTTTACCACAATATCTAAGAAAAATTCTTGTAAATCCGGTACTTCCTAGCATAGGTGCCGCCCTAACGCTCCACTACTGTGTGATATGGTAATATCTCCCAAGTGATATAGTAATTTTTACCAGATCCTTCTCTAAGTGTATAGGAAAGTTGCCATTTCTCTCATTCCGTTTTGCCCCGCTGTGCCATTTTGCCCCACTCTCCCCCTACATTTTCCCTTTCGCTCCGTGCGATACACGATACTCGAAACAGCATTTGGAGAAACGAGAACGTCGAGATGAGGGCTATGCGGCGAGGATGAGGAAGATTGAGCGGAGGAGCGACGACGATTTCCGATGGGCTTTCATTCGTGCCTCGCTTGTGCCGCTTCCGTGGCCGGGGGGGGGGGGGGGGGCGGAGAGACCGGCGTGGTAGTTTTGCGGATACCACGAGGAAGAGTTCGCCGGAGCGGCTTTTGTTCGAGATTACCGGGCGAGAGGAGAGCCGCGGTGGAGTTTTGTGCACGTTGACGCTGACGTTACGCCGAGTATTCGAGTACGATTTCGGTAGGGATCGTGTAGGAGCGACGACGGCAATCGCAGTTGCATGCACGTCGGCGTTGGCCCTCGCTAATTGGGTTATCGTAACCAATTCCCCGCGTCGTTGGTGCCGGCGTTGCCAGACTCCGGATCCGAGTCTGGAATCGAGCACCCTCTCCCTGCTAGCGAACGGCGGACGGGCTCCACTCTCGGCACTGCTATTACCATAAGCACGAGGGATATGAGCAACGGTGGGAAGCGATGCCGAAACAGCCGCGAACAGGTTCGGAGGGTACATGTACTTCACGGGCTCTTCACGTCAGACTCATCAACGAGACCGGGACACTCTTCCGTAGCTATATCGTCTATACGTATACGCGTGCGTATGTACATATGTATATGCGCATATAGTTTGGATGTAAATTGGCTATATGTGGGCTTTATTGAGACGAAGATAGGACGGGGCAACGAGGGTCAGCTGAGAGCTGAAAATCGTTAGGGAGATGGGCAGAGTACCGTTTCGTGGATTCATTTTTTTTTTTGGGAGGAGGAGCGGTCTTGCTCTGCACTGAGATAAGGATCTACTGGATCCTTATGAAGTCTTCGATCTCTTGCTCGCCTCTAAATTTCTGTGACGACTTTTTATTATTCGTCGGTTTCTATTTCATTTTGTACACTGAGAGAGGGAACTGGCAAATATAACTATGTCGCTTGAGAGATATTACCATTGCACTGGGGAACTGGGACGTCGCCTGTGGTATGAAGTACCGGATTTATAAGAAGTTTGGATAGATATTGTGGTAAAAATTCATTGACAATTTGAGACTTTCCGTCATAGCTGGCGCTCTGGTGCACCACTACTATGTGCTATGGTCATTTTTCATAGATGATGGGTTGTTTTAGTGCGAACTATCGATCATCGATCGGCACGACGAAGAAGATTTTCACTGTATCGGGCACGGTATTGAAGCCTTTGCTCCATTCCGTAAGATTCATGGTTTGCGAATAATGTTCGAAGACCATGAATCTGGCTGGTTACGCTCCAGATACATTTGTATGTTTATATTTCTTAATTCATGCGTTCACGTCAGTGGCTGGATTCGAGATACATTCCAGAGAAAAATAACAAATTTCCACCGCAATGTCACTTACGGTTTCAAAATTTCAGTTCTCAACCGGAATTGACGTCATACTGGGAATTCGTCACTTCCGGTTTGAAAATATCATTTTTCGACCGGAAGTTACGACCCGGGACATTGAAATTTGTTTTTTTTATCTGCTCAGCAGTGGGGTTGTAGCATTGCCCAGTATTTTATAGCTTATTAGTGCTTATTAGTTTAATAGCTTATTAGTATCCGGAAGAACGTCGGCTTCGCTCTGGCTACCGACGCCGGCCGGCAGAAGGACCGACTTGGCGTTTCGGCGCACGACAGCCAGTGAAGATAGCGACGTGTCGTTTTTCCCGTTACGGCGGAATTCCACCTGAGTTTATTCGCTATCGAAGGACACCCGTAGGAGATTATCATTCGCGCCGTGAGAGGACTATTGCGAAACGATAAAAATAAAGATTCGATCGATGGTCTCGGTGGTCGTTTGTCTACAGGAAGAAGGAGCGCGTGCGTTGCCTCGCTCACGTTGCGTAAGAGCGATGAGAAAACTTTGCACTCGGTTCTACCGCCGATCGGGACGATCAACTAGCGTTTCTCGTGCCTGTTTCACGAGCAGGTGTGCAAAGTGTAAAAAAAAAAAAAAAACGAGACTCGAGACATTATTCTCGTAAATCGTGAGAAAAGATTTCTTTTTTTTTCGACTCCAACTAAAAAACAAGCGGAGGATTGCTGGTGAGCGGAATAAAAATGTAAACAATTTACCCTTGAATTATGACGAATAAACATGATTGTTGTTAATATTTTTTAGGAAAATTTTGAAATTTTTGTCAATGATTTTCGTAATACAATTTTTCGTTGACTCTCCTTTTGTCCGTTTGCCACATGTCACGTGACGAGGTGGAAGAAACTTTTAATTGCGCACCGTCTAAGTTCCTAACTCGCGGGGACATTCCAGTTCATCGTTCACTAAAGCGGAGGGGAGGGCTCTCTCTCTCTCTCTCTCTCTCTCTCTCTCTCTCTCTCTCTCTCTCTCTCTCTCTCTCTCGTACGTGCCTCTTGTTCTTGTGGAGAATTTTCTCGAGTGTCCTCGAAGCAACTCTACGGAGAAGCATATTTGCCGGAACACGAGTTTCGGTACATGCGGTGTGTACGCTACCTGTGTAAATTGCAATTTCTTCCGTCCCATGTACGTTACATGTTCAACACAATTTTCGTTACCTCGTTATCGCGTCTAGCGCCTCTCTCCCGCGTACGATTCTACATCCGAGCCCTCGGCCGAGGGTGGATTCTAGCCGTTCGCGTGCACACGCTCAAACACCGAGAAACTTTCGGTCTCTCCCGAGTCTTCGGCAACTTCCTGAAGACCTTGGCCCGGAAATCCTCAGAGGCGATAGGAGAATATCGATTCTCTTGTCCCGATAAAGAAAAAAAAAAAGTTTCGATAAAGTTAATGCGTTTTTTTTGTGTCTACTCCATCGTGCAAAGAAATATGTACTTTTTTTTTTTTTTTTGCAAATAAAGAGAGAAAATACCAAGTGGATCTCAAAGTTTTCCATGTTGACGACACGATAACACGTTAAAATTGATTCTAATGGGAAAAATAATCTATCGATAATGTTGAATTCTGAACGTTGACTTTTTTTTTTTTAATCGAAAAGTTGGCGTCATTTTGGTTATTGAAAAATATTGATTCTCTTGTCCCGCTGGATGAAAGATTTCAATAAAGTCAATATATCTTTCTTATTTGTGCAATCGTTGCAAAAAAACATATAAATGTTTTTGCAAATAAGACAAAATACAAAGTGGATCTTGAAATGTTTCATTTTGGCAATACGATAACGCGATAAAATCGATTCTAATGTGAAAAATAATCTATCCGTAATGTTGAATTTTGAACTTTGACACTTTTGTATCGATAAAATTCGCATGATTTTAGATATTTAAAAAAAAAAGCACACATCTATGGAAAAAAATCGACCGTTTTTGAGACGATAAGTTTTTGGGTCGTTTCGATATCTGTTGTTGTTTTTTTTTTTCTCCTTTCCCGACTGACCCAATATAAATGAAATATTATGCATCCGCGCGTAATCTCCGCCGGTTTGTGTGTCACTCGGTTTTGACCGTCGATTGGCCGTTCTCCAATATTCGTCGAGATATTGCATTTCGGCATTATTCCGTCGAAGCGTATCGTCGTCAGTCTATCCCGTACGTTACCGATGAAAATTTTTTGTTTGATCGTTTGATCAACAGCTGGTGAAAATCCTCTCCGTTCGCCGCGAGATAAATTGTTCAAAGAGATCAGACAACTGAGCCATTCATGAATCCCTCGAAGCTAACCCCGGTGTGTCATCATCGATAACTCGGTTCGAGTCTTTGAGCGTCCGTCGACGCTCCAATAACTACCGTGTCGCTAGCTTTTAGTTCTTCCGAGTTTCAGAAACAGCTAAGCACGCGAGAGCACCTCGTTATTATGTTATCGGCTCGTTTGTCTGATTCGGCTTTTTATTACTTTTTTTTTTTTTTTTTTTTTTTTTTACGAGAAACGTGATTTGATGAAGCTCGAATTTTATTTGGTGGTTCCAACTTTATTCGGTGAAGTGCAAACTCGATCCGATGAAGTTTGAAGTTAAACTAGCGAAGATCAAGTCTGAACGGTGTCTTTAATCCTAGAAGACGTGTAGCGCAAAGATTGGTCTGACGGACACGAACCATTCACCTTATAGAGGCCCCCCCATATAGTTATACCGTTCGTTAAATCGACATGTCACGAGTCAAATATGTTGCCTACATTCTGGCGTATCGATTTCACTGGAATCAACCTAAGGGATTTGATTCTGGGCCAAGCGATATCTCGATGAAAACGGAAGTGCATTTGTAAATGCACTCGGAAATGCATGCATGCATTCATTCGGAAATGTATTTTGAGCTTGTAGGATCATCGCAGAATGCATCGCCGACCTCCAGGCTGAAATTCGCCACTTGCGCTGGAATTTAATGCAGTTTACGAAAAAGAAAAAAATACATATATATATATATATAAAAACTTATATAAAAAAAACTTATATAAAAAAAAACTTATATAAAAAAATAACTTATATGAGCTTCGACTGTACCGGCAACACCGAATTCGACCTTGGCCCGAGGCTGGCCATCCGAGGCGAGCGTACGCAACGATCTGGACACCCGGTGAGACGTATCGCTGCACGATAATCTTGCATCCACGAGAAACGGTAATTAACCGAACAATCTCGAGTTAAGGATCGCAACGAAGGATCTCCACCGCCGTCCATGCCCTCCCCTGTATATCTCGAACGGCATAACGGGGACGTCGAGAGGGAAAATCCAACGAGAATTGCATTTCCAA
This sequence comes from Amblyjoppa fuscipennis, assembly GCA_963575735.1. Taxonomy (NCBI): domain Eukaryota; kingdom Metazoa; phylum Arthropoda; class Insecta; order Hymenoptera; family Ichneumonidae; genus Amblyjoppa; species Amblyjoppa fuscipennis. The sequence goes on along the minus strand of OY754489.1, from coordinate 1,235,164 downwards.
GCGCCCGCGTAACAATTCTCGACCGTTCGTCTATTTATAACTCTATAATTCGAACGACTAGCGGATCTCCGTGGCAAAATCATCGCGTCCCACTTGTAGATGTTTCGGTACGTACGATGAGAGGGTTTCTTGGTCCTTGAGGATCCGAAGATCTGGCCGCCGGAGGGGCGGATCGGGGCGATCTAGAGGATAGGACACAAAGCCAACGCGAGCTCTGCCAACTATTTCGCTGTTGGCTAATCTCGTGGTCCCTTCCTCTACTACCGTCGTTTCTCGGCGTAATCCATTCACGAAAGACTCAAGAAACGAACTGCCGCCGCGACTACAAACGCGCCAGACACGTCGGGGGTATTTGCGCGTTGAGAATCCGTCGCGCACACTTTCCCAGCCAAAAGTCAAATCCAGAGAGAATCACTTGCAGTTTCCTGATGAGAAATGTTGAATATTAAACATCCGGAGAGAAACATTGATTTTTTTTTATAATAACAATAATGACGATGAGTTATCGACGAATTGGTGAAAAATCAATCATCCTTCAACTGATAATGTAATACGTTTTTTTTTTTTTTAATATGAAACGGATTCCTTGATTCCAATGGGAAATCAATGTTCTTAAGACAGAGTACGATTTTTCGAAAATATATTTATGAGCTTAAAGGAAGTATCGAAACTGTGATCGAATCGAACTTTTCGTCGGGAAGGTACAGGCGAAGCTTTCTCGTGGATTACTTGACGATATAATACACGAAGCGTTGCTGCGTTTTACGTTGCCGTATTCGATAAAGGTATTGACTTTCAGAGATCGGGAGAGCGGTGAGCTAAAAATCGGATTCATTCGAACGAAATGAAACGCGCGCAACATGCAAACGTGATGCGTGCGGATAAAGGTGGAATTATTCAATACGGAAATCTGCACGTACGAATGTTCTTTGAATCTTTGCAAAAAAAAAAACTTGGTCTCTTTTGTTACTATATTCTTATTCATAGAAAATAAAATAACATTTTTTTTTAAACCTGAAAAGTCCATAGCAACAGCAAGTGTACGAGTTTCATTTGATTTATTGTTCTTGTAATTACTCCAAAATGATAATTCCGCAAGCCCGCGACCGTCAAGGGCACGAAAACGCGCTCAAAGCTCTTTGCGTCCGAAATTCTGAAAAATGCCGTGTCTAAGATCGGCCGATATATTTGTCCATCGAGATTTCCAAAACACAGTGAAAAGAGGCCACTCGTCCGGCAGTTCAAACGGCTTTGCGACCGTTGTACGCGGATGTACGGCTATTGCAACACCACTGACGTAAAATAGTGGGAATTTACGATGACGTTTATAGACCGGTGGGTATACAAACGGCCGCGGCAGCCGGATGATGCTATATGGGAAGCTATTAGAGCGATTAACGACTGGAGCCCGTTAACGCGAGAGCGGATCCATCGCTGGTCATTAACCGGTCGCGCCCTTAACAGCGTCCTTTTCATCCATCCTCCGAGGCACGTGGTGATCATTTCGCCGCTCTGCCTCTAACTTATAAATGCAATTTTAATTAGTCGCGCATGCGCAGAACAGCTGAATGGCTGCCTTATTAAAAATAGAAAAACAAAGGGCTGAAGGACTTCGGTCGATGGCCCGTCGACAATATGTGGATGCGATTATAAATGCATAAATGCATAAATGCATAAATGTATAAATGTATAAATGTATAAATGTATAAATGTATAAATGTATAAATGCATAAATGCATAAATGCATAAATGCATAAATGCATAAATGCATAAATGCATAAATGCATAAATGCATAAATGCATAAATGCATAAATGCATAAATGCATAAATGCACAAATGTATAAATGTATAAATGTTTAAATACTGTAACGATCGTCAACTACATCGTATGTGTTGTTAATAAATACGCGCTTACTACTATTAAAAAATAAAATGTTTGCGTTATGCATTATTGATGTATTCGAATCCCTCGTTTTAAATGCTTCGTGTTTTCGATTCGCCATTTGTAATTTCGGTGCAAAGGAGTCATTCCATCAAGTAAATTAAAATTACGATTACAATTGCAATTTCAAAAAAAAAAAATTATATTAAACTGCAACGTCATGGTTTTGCGTCACGCATTTTCGAAACGAGACGAGCCATCGTCGGCTGTTGCACGACGAAATAACAAAACGGGGATGCAAGAGACACGAGGCCTCAGTGTTTCGAGTACAGTGGCAACGGGAACGAGAGGTATCGGTGCCAAGGCTACCAGACGCTCTTGCACAGTGCGGATGCTTTTGTTGTTGGCTTTGTGATATAACCACTGTCGAGGATCCTCGGGCGTCTTCTATGCATTTCTTTTTTTTTTTTTTTTTTTTTCGAAAAGGGAAATTAGGTGAGGGCGAAGGAATTTCGGTCATGCGCGGGAGAAGCACGATTTTTTTTTCGTACTTCAAACGGCCCGTTTCGTGTACCGTTAATTTTATTCGAATCGACTCGGCGAACGAGGAAAGTCCCGAACCGTTTTTGACAATTGCACAGACAATTGCACCCTCTACAAAAAAAGAAGACCTTCCAATGTGCTTATGCCACACTGTCAAAAAAAATACGCATGGAATTTAATGTACCGGACTGGGATTTTTCATGCAAACTGACGTTTAAACTGGTATATCAAATTGTCATGTATAATTGTGATAAAAAATCCATGTCCAGGGTATTAAAATCATTGGGAATACTTTATTTTCAATTATTTGATTTAATTTCACCGTGAAAGTACTTTAATTTAAATAATTTACTTTAATTTCAATGAAAAAGTATAGCCAATTTTTCATCCCGATTCTACATTGAACTTAATGTACCACTTTTTGCATGAAAACTTCCAGTCCGGTACATTAAATTCATAATTTTCTCTTACAGTGCAGAGGCCGAGTTCCATAATTCCAAATAAAAAGGTGCCTTGCAAAAATACCCTCGGACGAACCGATTGCGAGATAAGCGTTCACGAAGATCCATATCCACTATCCAAGACTAACCGTCCCTCTTCTATAAAACTACCCAACGTTTCAGCCCGATCCGCGGATTTGATTCAACTTCAAAGTTTAACGCCTCCCCCATCGGACGCGTAACCAAAAACAAGCAATCCCTTCCGCATCCACTAGACTTCCCTCTTTCCAACAAAAAAATGTTTAAAAAAAGTTTAAAAAAAAGATAAAACTTTTTTCTTAATAAATTATTTATCTCCGGCAAAGCCTTCTCGCTCGCTGCGTCAGCATCAACAAACCGCAGTCGACCTCGACTTCTTCAATTTTTTTTTTTATTTGCTTTTATATTTTCCTCCATTCTCGTCGCTCTCTCATAACTCGCTCCGGTTTCTTTTTTCAGGGAAAGAACCAACGCTCGGTCCGACGCCCCCCCCCCTTCGCCGTGTGGTCGAAGTGGAGCAGACGTATATAACGCTGACGCGGCTGGCGCTCAGCCGCGATTCATTCCATTTGCGCCACTACCACAGAATCCCTTTCCTTCTCTCTCTGCTCGGTGGCGAACCGAGCGGGGTCGCGGAAGCAACAGTTTGACCGAGCGAGAGAAACGGCAAAAACGACAGAGCGGAAAAAAATTTAAAAAAAATAAATAAAAGAGAGACCGTGCGTCTGCGGAGAGAGCTCGAGCTGGGGCCTTGAGGTACGGAGACGGAAGTGACGGAGGAAAAGCGAAAAGTAGAAGAAGAGTCCTGAAGATCGGGACGAAAAAAAATCCCCCCCCCCCCCCCCCCCCGCCCCGCCCCTCCCACTTGCCCGGTGAATTTCACCTTTTGTTTTCCTCACTTCCGCCCGGAGCTTGCGGCACGTAGAGCAACACTTTCGCCGTCTGGGTCTTTGTCTGCTCTCGGGGTTCGGGCTCGTGCAATCTACTGCTACTATCAGTTTCGCAAGCTCGAAGCCTCCGGGCTTAAACAAGCGTTGTGCGCCGCTCGGTAATCCCTTAAGCCTCCCGCGTCGGTGCTGCCTCGGACATGACATTTTTTGCTTTGTTTATTAATCCTTCCACCTTCGCGTCTATTTTACTCGTTTACCGGATGAAAAGCTCGTCGCAAAGAATCTCGACGATGTCCGTTGATAAAATCATAAAATTCCTCGTTCGTTGATTTTTATAGTTTTTTTTTTTCTTGGTGTTTTTCTCTGTTTTGCGTTGCTCGAGGGAATTCGTTCCCCTTCGTCGATGTAACCTTTTTTTTTTCATCGCGTTGTTCGAGGAATCTTTGTTTTTTTTTTTTTTTTTTTTTTTTTTAATTAAAAAATTTAGCAGCTAGCTCGAGTCGGAGCCGCATAGTCGGGCGTAATTCTTTTATAACGTAAAGTGCTCACCTGTGCACGACATTGGCAAGTAGATCGTTGTGCCGTAGTCTGTAGTCAACGTCGACCCTCTGGTAATTGACCGTGAGGGTACCGGCGCGGATGCATCTCTCGTACTCCTCGGCCGGATGAGCCCGGAATTCACGTGCGAAAACCTCGAGGATCTTCTCGCCGACCCAGCGACCCTTCGTGAACGTCGTGAAAGTGAAGTAGTAAGGGTAAACCTTGCGGAGACCTGAAACGAGAGAAATAACGAAAAGAAAATTAATACCGATTCGTCGACGAGAGATAGAACGAAAATCAATTGATTGATTAGTCGATCAGTAAATTTCATTGCTTCCTCAGCTGCAACAGCGATATAGAAGTACGTAAATAATTATTCAATGCAAGTACACTTGAAGGTTCGTTAATGATTTTTTTTTTAGATTTAAAAAAAAACATTGATATGTAATTGATTTGTTGATATTCCATTTATTGCGAAATCCACAAAATCCCACGGTTGCGGATTGGCGAGGATTATTAAAATTAAAAAATTAAAACTCAATAATGAGCAAAAAAAAAGAGACCTGAAACATTGAAACGACTTAGCTCTTCAGATTTATTGACCTCGAAGCCTCGTGTCTGAGCAATTACAAAATCGATATAGAAGTGCTCCAAAGTTCCTATAGTCCTGACGATTCGGGAACTCTTCAACATTTTTTTGCCTTCTTTTCTTTGGCGCTGCTTGCATTGTCACCGTCAACGGCCCTTCACCTTAATACCCGTAGGCCGCGTGGCGTATCGTCGAACGTTCATAGAAATCGAGAATCGTCCAGAAGAGGGAGAGGAGAGGGCGGGGAAGTGGGGGGTGGGTTTTAGACGAACGAGAGAATGAGGTAGATAGAAAAGTAGTAGGCGGTGGTGAATTCTTGAGTGTCGAGTGGAAACGTGCCGAGAGCGAGTTTTTCCGTGCACACGGTTGTACCAAAGCGGTGTCGGTGCTGGGAAAAGTAAAAGAGGAATAGAGAAAGTGTATATGTGGAGAGAGAGAGAGAGAGGGAGAGAGTGTGGCCGATAGGGTGAGAATTCAGAGTCGAGAGAAGAGGACTCTTCAGGGACTTAGGAGACAATGCGTCGCGCTCAGTATCTTCTCGTACAACCGCTCTATCTCCACCCCCGCATTCTTCTCACTTTCCTCGTTCTCCTGTCGTTCGTCTGTCCTCGGGCGCGTGGCCCTGGGAGCGAATGAGAGTCAAAGGTAAGGAAGGAGGAAAAGATTAAAAAAAAAAAAAAAAACTCAAGAAGAAAGGCGGAACGTGTGAGAGAGTTTCGCACATACGGACTTGTATCTTTCGACGTGATGTACCCGATAACGCGAATAACCTCATAATACTCGTCAACACTAAAAGAAATCGTTCCCAAAAATTATGTCGTCGTGTTCACGGTTGAAAACTGAAGACATTTTCCCTCGGAATTTTTTCGATAGGATGTGCAGTTTTCGAGTTACGAACGTTGCGACACTGAGCCGATTTTCCTGCGTTCTGATTGGCTCAAACTTTGATTCACAGTATCTCGGAAACTATGCGTCGGAGAATTTTACTCCAAATACAAAGTTTGCTCAGAATTGTGCGGTGAATGAAACGCTACATTTTTTTTTTACAATTCCTTACGCTTTGAATGTTCACCAACTTCCTCAGACTCCAAATACCGGGGCGTTACGACGTCGGGGAAAGCGGATGATGCAGAACCATGGATTAAGGAGTTGCCAGCTCCTCGAATATCTCTCGAGACACTGTGACCTGTAATCTCTCGACCCCCGGATGACGGGACTCGCTCTCTGTCTGAAGTGCGTTTGGTTCTCCACTCGCATTTGCCCGACGCGTCGATGCGAGACTGCGGTGAGTTCTCGCCGAGACCGCGGAAGCTTACGGACTTTGCCCGAGATTCAAGGAGAATTCATTACGCCGCGTGTCGTGAGAGAGTGACTGAAGAGGAGATAACGTTGTGAACGAGGGCGTAGGGTAGGATAGGGTAGGTAAGTTGTGCAAGACCGAGAACGGACCGACGTGCAGACTGTGGTAATTGTACGCTCCTCTATCCGTAATACCTGACGCACCTATTACCACTACTAATTGCCGGTAAAGCCTCGGCCCCCCCCCGTATCGAGTACGCATGAAAGCTCGCGCTCCCCTTGCCCCAGGATTCGGAGCACTGACGAGCCATGTCGAAGCACGGCGATAGCTTGTACCTTATTGGAAAAGCTCGAACCTCGTCTACTCGTGCATCTCGTTTCCCGAAGGGTGTAATCTCGTTTCACTGCCTAACTCGATTTTTTTCACTCCGGATCAGTTTATTGTCGCATCGGTACACCCAGAGATCCAATCGAGGATTACCCGCGAGCTCTTGTGACCATGCCTTTGAGCCTCCGAGGACCGAAACCTAATGGCGTTATTTGCAACAGGTCGAGGATGGTCCACGGATTTTTGCAGAAATTGGCCGCAGGTTCGGCTCGAGGATTAAGGCTCAAAAAAAAAGCTCAATCCGATGATCGTTATCCCCACAACGGCTTACACACCTTTCGAACATCTCTCTTGAACGGCGCTGTACTAGTTGCGAAGCTTCGTTGAGATCCTTGCAGGGGATACGCGGAAGAGCAGCGACGAGAGAGGAGATGAGGTCGCAAGTTACCGATACTGCCGTTGAGCAGGACGTTTATGGCCACCGACTATGGTGGCTTTACGGGCCGTAAAGCAACAACTACGTAGCGCCAGTTCCCGATGAAAAGCTACGTGTACCCTGCGCGTTTCAACCCCCTCAAACTATCGCTCGTTTACTCTATATCGGATCTCGGAACTACTCGGGTAATCTTCCGAGTCCTTACGAGCAGCCCTACGCACAGTAGGGGCAAATGCTGGGCAGAATGGAACACTGGGGGCAAAATGACCCGTGTCCGAGACATTCTGATGAGACACTCTTTCCGTCCAGCGTAAAATGGGTGACGGAGGTCCGTTTTAGCCCCGAGTTCCGTTTTACCCCGCCCGCCGTTACTTTGAACAACGTTCCGGAAGGAAACGGAAAAACGACCGGGGGAAAAGGCGATCAAGCCTTGAAAATGGCAACGAAGCGGGGAAATACCTTTCATCCTTACGCACAGACGTCCCCCCAAGGATTCCTCTCGTTCGTTCCATTAGAGCGTCATCATGTGACGCTATATTACGACGGAATCAACATTTATCTTCCTTTTTCCATTTCGTCTACAGCCGTGATGCTCTCTGCAGTCGGAGCGTAAACACGCATCAAAGGTGATGCGAGGCAATCATCGTGACAGACGTTTTTCCGATACGCATCGACGAGGGACGCGGGAGCTGGAATCGTTTATATCTCAACGGTGAGCTGTTTTTTTTTGTCGGTCATATCATCCAATTTTTTTTTTTTTTTTTTGCAAGGGTACTTTCCTTTATTATACCGTGAATTCAAGCCATTTTCCCTGTCAGTGACAAATATTCGATTGTCAGGGCTTCCGTTACGAGCGATATTCACGTTTTTTTGTTGTTTCCGCCAAAGGGTCGTACAAAGCTCGTTGTTAGCACGGCCGGCAAATAATGAACTGTACGGTCGCCTCGAATGAAAAAACTACGATTAGTGGACAAATCTTTTTGTTACGATGCGACATTGAAACGAAAAAGTTGAAAATGAAATGTCATTCATTCTTTTAGCTGGATGTAATTTGAAGTTCCATCAGGAAGCATATATATCTCTTTTTATTTAAGAATAAGCTGTTCAAGCACTCGAGATGCAAGCGTAACCTCTTTGAATCAACGAAAGTAGATGTCATGCGACCATCGGTCGACAATCATCAAAACGAATGGTATATTCGCACTCACTGTTAAAAACTGAGGAAACTTTTCCTTTGGCGTCACTTCGTGCGGTGCGTAGTTCTCGAGTTGCGAGCGAACGAAGCTCTCAGCCAATGGGAACGCTGGAAATTAGGCGAAGTTGTTGCGATCCTTGTAACTCGAGAACTATTGGGCTTAGAGAAAATGTGCAAAGGTAAAGTTTGTTCAGTTTTGAGTCGCGAATAAGTTACGTCGATGAGGAACGCTCTCGGAGAAAGTTTTCTCGTTTTTGATAACGTTAAAGTGGCTCGCGCGCAGACGCTCAAATTTTCAGAAGCCTGCCGCGACGGAATAGAGTCGAATGCCCGTTTATGCGACTTTATCCAATTCTTTGATCGTTCGCTCGTCTCGCAGCACACTCACCGGGTCTTGGGATCTCGACGCCGGAGTTTCGACCAGCCGCTCGGCAGCCGGTCGGGCCTTAAGCACCCCTGGAAATTCGAGCCTGAGGATAACCGAGAGGCGAGAACTGAACGCGCGATAGCGAAACGCATAGACGAGGGTCTCGGTGCCTGACTATGAAATTCATACGAGCCGGCGAGGAGGGACTGCTGAATATTTGACACGGGATTTGACAAGTTCCTCGCGGCCTCGACTCGACGCGAGACTCCACCCCAAACGACGTCGAACGGGGTTTGAGGGACACATAACCAGGGAGAAATATCATAACCTGTTCCCGCGACGACGCGGCCGTGCAACAACCCCCTGGGAGAAGCTCGAGGAGAAATCCTCCACCCTCGCCGCGCCTCAAACTCTCGCACTAACTCGGGCCTCTTTTTTTTCCTTCTCACTCTGGAGCACTTGTCGAAAAAAATTCGCGGTGAATTTCGATGGAACATTTTCACGAATAAATCGGTCAGTGAATCGAGTAGAGAGCGTCGGTGCCGCGAATTCTAATTCCTAGGGAGGAATTCGGTGCTGAGAACTTTAATGGCGTCTGGTGTAAATTCGACCCCTCCCCATTTTAGTCCCTGTGGCCCTCTTAGTCCCCTTTTGTGCACTTCTCGGAGCTGTTGGGATTCTACGAATGCACAAACATTGGGGCAATACGGGTCACTACCGATATTATTTTTTTTTCGTTTACATAGAGTGGATTCCAAGTACATGGAAAGTTACTACACCGAAAAAAAAGCTTCGCTCCCAGGTGTGCAAATATTTGGCGGTGAGGAAAGAGTCGCGATGTCGTTGTTCGGGCGTCGCCTCGGGGGCTTTCGCTCCGGCGCCCTGAATGACAAGTCGAGGGCGTCTGCCACGGGCGAGGACCGAAGGGAAAGGGATTAAAAAAACAGGGTCGTTCGAAGCCTGCTGGAATGGAAGAGCCAGACGGGAGTGGAAGGGCTGGCCAAGGGAACGAAAGAAAATATACATGGTGTTGAAGAAAAAGAAAATACGAAAATACTTGTTCTACCGACCGCCGATGTAAAACTGGACTGTGCTCGAGTTTGCTTATCCCTGGGGTAGGCGAGAAAGAAGAATAGTGAAGAAGACAAGTAGCGACTAGATGTTCCCAACGGACGGAAACCGACTACACCGCTACACTTTTTTTTTTCGGGCCAGTTAATTTCATCTTTTGCGATCAATTGTCCATAATTTATGAGCATACGCAATAATCGACAAAAACCGCATTTCATTAAATTAAAAATAACACAAGTTAATATCTTTCATTGCACCCAACAGCGTGACTCTTCAATGAAATCCACAGCAGTCATTGAACTTCAATAAAATCTTAATGATTAGGAATTATTCTAATTATCTTTTTGCTATCATTAGCTTATATATATTTTGCAAAACTGTCGACATGCTTGTTTGTTTGTTGGTTTGGATGTTTGTTCCGATCCCTCTCCCCAGCTGAACCCTTTGTTTGTTTGTTGGTTTGCTGGTTTGTCCCATCCCTCCAGCTCCTCCAGCTGAGGATTCACCGAATCCTCAGATTCACCGAAGGGGAAAACTCCCCTTCGGTGAAGCTGACCTTCCTCGAAAATTCGGTTTTCGTGCCACAAAATGAAATGGAATTCGGGGATCCGAATCCAATCCCATATCCTAATTTCCGAAAATTCGGTTTTCATAGCATGCGGAATGAAATTCGGAAATCCGAATCGCATCCCAGATCGCATACATATATAATTTTCGAATTACGGTTTTCACAGCACACGGAATAGATTTTCATATGCTATGAGCCGATTTCTATTGTCAGATCACTTTTGTCGTTAAAATTTATGTAATTTTTTAACAGTTTTATTCAAATCCGGCCATTAATTTTGCGCCAAAGTACCTTGCAGTTTACTCAAGTTCAAAAATATGGAAAATTTTTAACCGATCGGGTACGCGTGAGCTTGTCGGATCGTTCTCCGTGCCGCGGGGTAGCCGGATCTCCCTTACTTCGAAGCTATCGGAACTAAAACAGTTCGGAGCTATCGCTGCTTGTACCTAAATTTCTAACTCTCGCCGAACAGTTTCCGCCGTTGTCGTTAGGTCTTCGTCTTAGTTTCCAACAACGGGTTCGCCGGGCCGTTCGACTCACGGATTGCGGAAACTTTCCGCGAGGATACGTTATTACGCGCGTCTCGATGCGCCGTCGGATGTGATTTCGCGATACAGGGAAAGACGAGACGGCAGTTAACTGCTGCGCCGGGACGAAAAGAGGGACGAGGGCTCCGGGGCGAAGGTGGAGCAATAACAGGCACGAAGCGAAGCTTGCGCGAGCTTCGATCTCTCTCGAGTGCGGAGCGGGAATCGCGAAAGGTCGGCAGCAGACACACAATGGCCTTAATGGGCCTGTTCTAGAAACCTGCGCCTCGGCACGACACACATAGATGCCGAGCGCAGATATAATAACACAGACGCCCGCACGTGCGAGTATCAACGACCCTAGACGGCCACTCTGCTTTAAAAGCAAAAATATATATGTATATATGTATATATATATATATATATATATATATATATATATATATATATATATATATATATACATATATATTTTTGCTTTTATAATATAGTGGAACTTAAAAATAAGAAATCTACTCCGGCATTTTTCCTCCGCCATCCATCGTCAGCGTAACATTCCCTGTGCCGCGGACGACAAAAGCGGTTCCAAGATTGGTCGAAAGGATTCGCCGGCACGTTTGCGAAGCCGCATGGAGTTGCTTAAACCGAGTCGTGATTTCTGGCTCTTCGCGAGTTTCCCGCTTACCGGGAAAAAGTCGGTTCGGCCTTCGGCTGAGTCGAAACCGCCGAGACCCGGGATTTCAGGGCTCGATAACACCCGCCCTGGGCCGAGGAGGGCTCGGCCGAAGGGAGGGTGGAGCGAGGCTCAGATGCGGAGAAAACAGAAGCGGAGGCTTCTCGACTCGGGCAGCGGAGGGCGAGGAGGGGACGATGGAAAGCTCAGATGGGATCGGATCTAGATTTGAATCACGTAGTCTCCCGAACCACCACCGCCCAACACGATGGCTGTTCCATCCGTCCAGCGCCCCGCTCTACAAGCCGACATCAAACCTCGTCGCTCCCGCAGAGCCAACCTTGCGGTCCCGATAAGCAATGGTACACTTCGATCCTAAACATGAAGCCATCCCGATGGCGCGCAGGTGTTTGGACATTTAAATCCTCATTTTCGTATTTCGCGCATTTCCACTCAGGACGTTGCTCAGTGCCGAGGACTTTCACTATCATTCCAGATAGAATTCTTGACCCTTCGCCTCTTCTATGTTGGGGGGTCTCTTTCTTTGCCTGGTTCTGCTCGGGAAAAGAGCTTCGTCACGTACTGCACTGAAAAAAAAGATCAATGACTCAAGTAAAATTCGCTTGCGGGCTGCCAAAGAAAAAAATCGTTGCTTCGATTGTACTTTAAATTCTTGCAATTCAGTACGCGATTGAAACGACAGCGTATCAACTTGACAGTCTTGCTGTCGTCGTTTCTATGTCATATGGAATTGTAAAAATTGAAAATAGTATTGAAATAAAAGTTTTTTTCATTGGCAGCCCGCAAGTGAATTTTTCTTTTCAGTGTGTGTACTTAGATCTAAGTACTTAAGTGAGTTGGCTTTAGTTTTCCACTGGGTGTATCGAAATTTTTGTTTCAGTTCCTATGATCGTTTGACGATTACCGATTAGAATTCAATATGGATGGTTTTTTACCCTTACATATTGCATCCTGTTGAAGTGCTTCGTAAAAAAGGCTGCTCGATAATTTCCACCTTGAAAAATAAATTGAACTCCTACAAATTTTAATATTTCTTCCTGCAGATTTTTCTTATATGATTTATTTTCTCCGATAACAAAAATGCTCTTTTTATTGAAAACCTTGAATCTCCGGCACTGATGAAGCTCCCTTCTATTTCGGCCCGTTCCATATTCCCCCGCACTCGCTCTACAAGTGCGAATTCGCGACCTCGTCGCGTGAAGCATCGGTTGCACAAAGCTATCTCGAAAGGAAGATAACACCGTAGCTTCCCGGCGTGCTCGAGCTGAGCCCCGACGCTGTGATCGCGGCTCCTCATCCTCTCGGGCAGTCCTCGAGTCGTCGTCGACGACGGGACGGAGCCGTCGGGCGCGGAGCAGAAACCGTCGAGTGGCATTAATAGGCCTTTGTTTCGAGTAGGTATCCGTGCCCTGCCGAGGCGCCTCGCGCGCTACGTGCCGCGCTCGTCGTCGCCGTAGTTGTCAGCCGTGCAAGAGTCTATTATTCGAATGTAGAGCAGCACCGGCAGCGAGCACCGACGAGCAGCCAGAGATATCGGATGCCGATATTTCACTGGGCTGCCGGCTCTGAATGTTCGATCGAACGCGGAGTCAGGGTTTGCCGCTCTCCGGGCGCGCAGGCTGCTGCTCCTCTCTCGTACCCTCCCCGCCCACATCGCCGCCTCACGCGTGGCCGACGTACGTCCATCCCTCTCGCCTGGCGAGACGACCCTTATCGTCCATTATATCAACCTCATTCTCTTCGCTCTTCGCTCCGTGCACTCCATCTATTCCATATCCTCTCTCGAACAACCGGCTTCGATCACCGAGCCTTCCGACGCTTCGCTGAAGTTCGTTATTCATTCTCGCATACTCAATAATCATCGCTAGTCAATAAACGGACCTCGATATTGTGTTTTTTCTTTTTTCTTTTTTTTTTTGCTTGCCGATACACTCGAGCTACTCTGAACTTTGATTCGAAGAGGCTGCGGTACTTCGGAGATAAAAAATGGTCCGACGGTTCTGATATTATTATTGTTATTCTTGTTATTATTATTGTTTTTCTTTGCGGAATCGAAGTGTTTGGGGTGGACGATAATTCATAGGGTGGGCTGTCCCAATCTTTTTTAAATCACTTTAAAGTTTACAACTCTTGAATTTTAAAAAAATTTGTTTAGTTTGATTTGAGACTTGTTCGAAAGAATTCATTTACGAACTTCCATCCATAGTTTATCGTGTTTCGGCACACTTTCCTTTCCTTTTTTTTGTCAAACTGATAGGAAACTTTTTCTAAGGTATTTTCCGTGAAAAACGATAGCTCGAAAAAAATTGTTTCCCGGTGCTTTTCAGCGAAGTCGTTGCGCCTTTCACCTCCCTCGATGTAGGCGGAAACAGTTGCAGCATTCTTTTCATCCCGCTTCGTCCTTCCTCTCCTCTGTTTCTTTTTTTCAATTATAATTTTTCTCGTTATTAACAAGAGTCGTCGCAATCGTGACTGTTCAGACGCCGCTGCCATTCAGCCGCGGTGCGAACTTTTCTCATCTCCGCTAATGCGAAACGTCCGTCACTTCTGCAAACCTCCCGCTGTCCGGCGCTCTTATCGCTCTTGTTTCATCGGGACTCTTCGGCGCAACATCCCTCGGCTCCTCGACGGCTCGTCAACTCTCGTCGTCCACGCTTTTCCGGCCGAAAGTCTCGTCGTTTTCCAGCGATCCTCGTCGTGAAAGCTCCGGCGCGTTCGCACGGCGTTCAATAAGCTTCTGTAACAGAGAAACTCCCCAACGTCGATACATTTATGACCGTTTAACGGCGCCACGCTGCTCCACATGCTCGCTCCATGCCACCGTTTGCCTTTTAGATGTTTCTTTTTTTTTTTTTCTTTTTTTTTCTTTCCTCCTGATCTAGGCTAATGCGTTTTCAAGCCACGAGAGGGTGGACGGAGGGGGGAGGGCGGTAAGAGGGTGTCAAGACGAGGATAGAAGTGAGCGCAGTTGGTTAATGGGAGTGCCGACACTGTTCGGGGCGACTCCGTGTGTTATAACACACACAGCGAGCACGGCAATTGGGCGAGTTATCGCGGCGCCCTGGCTCGACCCTGCGTCCTGCTCTCTTACGTGCAAAGCGACTGTTTCGCGTTTCCTTGGGCTAAGATACAGCGAACGAGTGCTCTCCGTGTGTGTGTGCGCGCGCGCGCCGGTGTTCGGAACGGTGAACGAGCACTACCGGAAAGCGAGACACACGGAGCTGCACTGTTTCGGGATCCGATTAGAGGCTTTATTTATTTTATCTACAATCCCTTTCGCGCACTTGTTTCACGTTCTATGCCTCTTTTTTTCCTTCTCGTGTTTCCGATCGGCCGACGATTGCCAGGAATTTTTCGAGCATCGGGCCGCCTGCAGACACGAGACCAGTACATTTTTTCGATCGCGAAATTTTTTGTGCTCATTGTTTAAAAAAACGTATTTAAAAAACGCTCGTTCAGCAGTTTTTATATTCTTTCGTAAAATTAAATCAGTACTATTATTTATTTATATATCTAAAGCCTCGATCGTAGAATTTGGGCTGTTCTAGAATTACTAGCTCCATTATTTCTAATTGAGTTCAAATTCAGAGCTGGGCAAAATACTTTTTGTACATAAAATAAATTTGTGAGTATTTTTTAAAATATCTCGTTGTTATGAGATATTTTCGATCAATATGAATGGATCGATGGGATGGATGGTTTTTTTCATTTCATCGATCCATCCCGTCGATCCATTTCGTCCAGATGGATAACTGGCCTAACCGTACAGTTCTAATATGGAATAGACGCAAAAGTATTTTGTATTTTGTACTTAAAGGGCTCGAACAGTACTTAAAATGCCAGAAAACTATTTGAGTACTTAAAATACGTATTTAAAATACTGCCCAGCTCTGTTCTAATTCTATTATTATTATTATCATTACTGTATTGCAGAAGCTATATTTTCTTAAACCTATTACCAGCTATCGCGAATGCATAAAATCGACTTTCTTTTTTATTCTTTTTTTTTTGCTTTTATCATTGCCCTCTTTTCTTTACGCCTCGTGTAAAATACTCCCTTTTTTACACGAGGCATTATCAGCCCTGTATTTACACCGTTCGTGCTCTAGAACGGCGCAAAAGCCCGTGATACGACACACGAGATCCATTGAGACGTTAAATTTTTACCGCTCACTTTATCTTCGCCGAAAGATCGTGGAGGTGACCGGGTGATCGATAGGCTTCCTCCGAGCGGTGACCGTTGCCGATAAACTTGAAACTCGAAACCTCGTTCATTCACAAAAGACGGCGGAACGCCGTTTCGTTTTCGATCTAAGCGGTATCGATGCCCCTGTCGCCCGACGAAAGGAAAATCCTTTTGTAGCAAAAGTCGAGAAAATGCGATAAACGGACTAAAAGGGAAAACTCGGACTCCGGACAGCGACAACGATGGATGACGAACGAAATATGTGAAAGGACACATACACACACCGCACTCTGCAGAATACACGACTCTTATACGCGGCATTCCGTGTAAATTTTTTTCATATTCACAAAATAGAAAAAAATAAATAAAATCGGTAATTTTTTTTTCTTTTTTTCGTTAAATAAGTAAAGTGAAATATGAATACGAAACATTGTTTTCGGCGGTAGATTTCAAACTGAAATGCCATCGAGGTAAAAAAGAAACGATACATTTTAAACATGTTTTTTTTAAATGCTTTTTTCATGCAATTTTGATTTTTTTTTTTTTCAAGCTGATTGTGCTTTCTTTTTCATTAAATAATTGGAGAAATATTTTCCCGAAAATGTGTGGTCTTATTGACGCGGAAAGCCTCTTACACCGTCGCATACACCGCGACTATTATTATAGTACTAACCATTCTCAACGTAATAGCTCGTCTCGTTGTACCGTTCGTCCGTGAATCCGGGCCTCTTCGCTTTCAGCGCTTTCGTTTCCAATTTCGCCTGTAACAAAGAGAGAGACCAGATACAGATGGAGTGTATTTCTCATCGTAAGAATAGAGTCGATGGCTGTACTGGGCGGTATTTGTGTACGTGTGTGTGTACGTGTTTGTCCCCAGTGAATGGCCACGGAAGCCTGCAGACATCCTCGTCGGATCGATCGAGTGTCGAAAGAGAGACAGATAAATCGACGATGATAAAGATGAAAAGAGTTGGTACTTCGCTATCGATAAAAAAAAAAAAAAAAAAAAAAAAAAGAATGAAAACAAAAATAATAGGTTCCTCGGCAAGGGGGCTTCGGCTATAAATCAGCGATAACATTTCTTCGTGAGTCATACCCGCGAGGTACAGGTTTATTTACAAGACCCTTATTTTCTTTTCCTTTTTTTCATTTCACTTCAGAAGGCTTGCACTAGATAGACATTTTTTTTTTAAATAGAGTAAAGAATCGTCGAAATGGGTACGATGATCTTTAGAAATGTTGAGTAAAATAAAAATAAGAAATTCCTCGATATAAGGGTTGGCTTCAAACCGAATACATTCCGTTGTGATTCACGCTTTTATTTACAAAATTTTTATTTTAATGTATTTATTTTTGTTTATCTCATTTTACCTTGGAGTGTTTGGATCGAGTGACAGCACTTTATGTACAGTTTCTCTCGAGGAATCAACTGTGATTTCTTCAGAATACACTATTTTATTTTTATTTATTAACTCTTGTTTATATTCTCATTTTACCTTAGAGTGTTTGGATCGAGTGGAAGAAGTTTATCTACAGTTTCTCCCGAAGAACTAACTGTGATTTTTTTCCATCTATATATAGAAAGCAGTATTATCGCGCGCGTGTGCGCGCGCGCGCGCGCGCGCGTGTGTGTGTGTGTGTGTGTATGTGCTCGAGGTAGTTAAACGCGTAGGTACGGCTATTAACTCGATTCGTCTCGAGGCCCGACTCCAGAAGCTCGGTAATTAGATTTTACGATCGTACGAAGATCGCACGCGACCGCGAGAGGGAGGCATAGGGAGAGGCAACAGAGAGCCAACTAGGAGAAAACCCCTCATGACGTTTCCAAGCGCCGCGGTTGGTCTCGCCGCTATCGAAAGTATCGCCCACTGTGCGAAACTCAGTGCCCTTATATTTTGCATGTTTGAATTAATTCGCGTCTCGTTAATTCAGGACTCAGCGGGAAGGTGGGATTTATTAAGAGGTCGGGGGTTGGCCTAAAAATACATAAATTTATTATCGCGAAACGCATTCTCATTTATTTCACGCTGAACGAACAATTTTTCTTTTTTTTTTTAATCCCGGATGAACTTTGCTTATTTGCTCGATTTTGTTCGAGGAGTCATTTTTTTTTTCTCCCGAGATTCGGAGGAATGTAATTAATAAAGTTTCGTCGATCGATGAAACACACCGCGGTTGTGCAAATTAAATTACTTTATTTGTTGTGTAAACTTTTTATTAGCTTGAACCTGCACATTCTCTGCGGATAAAAATAATATATTGACATTTTTTAACAAGCATTCACTCGTTAATATCTAAAAAAATTCACCCTCCGATGAGATCCTTCTTTCATAGAATACTTTTATTTATCTTTTATTTCATCGTGAGGGCTTAGCGAAGAAAAACATTAATGAAGGTTACTCAAGGAAATCCCATTTCACTTCCGTATATTTGCAGAACAGCCGTGCAGAAAAATAAAATTTCAAAGCGTCTCATAGATTTCTCAAATAAAAAAAAATAAAAAATAATTTTGTGGAGCAGTACAAAAAATAATGACGAGCGCTTTGCCAGGGAAGTGATACGATGACGAATAATCGCAGCTATTAACATCCCCGAAACATGACAATGATTTTATTTATCAATCAAAAATTTAGAGCTAAATAATGTTTCGTGTTTATATTTCGCTTTACTTATTTATTTTAAAAAATGTAATTGATAAAAAAAAAAAAAACGCCCCGACAGTGCAAGTTAAATTTTATTTGTTGTGTAAACATTATTTTTACATTAAATTTTTTACATTCCCCGGAAAAAACAAATCTATTGAAATTTCGTAACAAGCCAAGTGTTCCGCCCACTCGTCAATAAAAAAGAATTCACTCCCGCCTGAGATGTTTCCTTTATTGAATACTCTAATTCGCCTCTAACTTCGATTTCGTCTCCTCGAGATATTAACGAAGGAAAATATTAATGAAGTTTACTCGAGAAAATCCCATTTCCTTTTCTCATCTTTGCAGAACGACTTTGCCAACAAACAAAAAAATATTTCAAAGCGTCTTCACAGATTCTTTTTTCACATCAAAGAGAATGAAACAATTATTTCGAGGTACTAATAAAAAAAAGAATGACGAGCGCTTTGCCAGGAAAGTGTTACGGCGCCGAATAATCGCAGCTATTAACCCTCCCGGAATAACATCCGGGCGTGTAATTTCCGCGCATATATATATATATATATTTATGTTTAAGGACGTATAATGTCCTCGTACGCACGTCCGCGATTCTCCGTTATCACACGTAACGGCCGAGAATGTTACGCATTATGATAATGAACCTTGATGGCTGGACGAGTTTCACCGCACGAGTACCGAACGAGCGAGAGAACATCCTGCGTGCGTAAACGCCGCAGGATTTCATCTACTCCTCTCACTGGCTCGACGCAATGATGCCCGAACGTTTTAATTAACGCGCCCGATGACGATTAATGACGATCCCACTGGCACAGAGTCATTCCGCAAAATTTATGTCTACGCATATTAACGTCCCGCTCGCCGGAGTGAACAAACTGCCGTGTGACAATAACAACAATAATAACGAAACGATCGTTAAAGAAAATTTATTTTTCAACCTCTCTCCGGTATCGTTATTTTCCATCGCTCGTGTGTTTATTTTTTTTTTTTTTTTAATTTTTATCCTCTGTCTGTGGGGTAGCGAAAAAGCCGCAAGGTATTATTTGCGAACGGTAATTATCAATCAAACAAACCACCAGTCGAATTAATTGAAAATGCATGGAAAATAAAAAAAAAAAAAAAATGAAAATCTTTCACGTCGACGAAATTGGTGAAAAGAATGTTCGGCTGATTGGACGAAATAATTGGCGCTGTTAATGACGAGACATTTAATTAAACAGACCGCCAGTTCGAACAACTTTCTATTCCTGTCGATCAAATAATGTTATTTAAAAAAAGCGAAATTATTATCGTGTCCAAAAATGAGCAAATAACAATTTCTGTCCGAAGAGCGACTGTCGAACGGCCAAATTGACAAAAACATCCCCCAAAGCTCCCAGAAGCAATGTGTTTGACATAACGCCTAAGAGGACCGAAATTTATTTCGAGCCACATTTTTTAGATCCCTCGGTTTCTGCTTCCATTTTTTTTTTTTTTTTCAGCCTCATTCACCTGCCCGAGCACTCGACGGAGCTATCAGCAAAATTTAAGCCCCGAGGAGCGGAGGTGCTGCTCGTATGCCTCTGCTTAAGTACCAAAAAAAAAAAAACTCCGAATAGACCAGCGTCGAGACTTTTCGTTTACGCCTTCCATCTGCCGTTATTCCTCGCGCAAGCCCCGAGCCGCCCTCCGGCTCCGAAAAAGCAAGTAACCAGAGCGCAGCGATAAGGGTGCGCTCGGCAGTTCAGCCAATCCGAAATTGAGTGAGTTATGCAGAGTGAGGAGAAGAGAAGCAGAGAAAAAAAAAAAGAAAAAAGAGTTTTAAACGTCTAGCGCCAGAGACGTATTTATGGTGCTGCTTAGCGCCGGTCCTGCGAATTTTTCGTGGTGGCCACAGAGAGAGAGAGAGAGAGAGAGCTCTAGCGGATTCTGCCCCGAGATAGTGAGTGTGTGTGTGCTCTGAACTTTTGGCTGTATCGACCGACTTCTCTCGTTCGTCCTTCGTCCCCGACGCTCGTTCGTTTCTCTCGCTCCGTCTCGAGCCCTCCGGGACGTCGCTTTTCCTCCTTTGCCGTCGAAGAGCGCAAACGAAGGACCCTTTTTGCCAGCCGGTTTTCCCCGGTTTCCCAGGGACGAGTAACGGCGGGGAGGGTCGAGCGCAGCTCTCGCTCTCTTTCGACCCCTGGAATCTCGGAGGGTCGAACACGTACACACCGTATGAATTTATATGCGTGAGATAGTAGCCGAAGAGTCTATAGCGCGGCCGGACACCGGACGAAGGTTGAGTAAGGCGGAGCGAACGAAGCGTGGGACGAAAATTGGCAGGCTGAGGCATGATGTATCGTCGATATTTCATGCCGATCCTATAATTTCGAGTCGCGCGGTGGTGGACGCGCGGCCGAGACCGTAATAAAAACTATTAGGCGATAAGCGACGGATTATTTTTTCGTTTTAAGCCATTTTCATTCGTCGACGGAACTGAAATCGACGAAACCGACGGTCTTGCGAACTAAAAAAAAAAAACTGTTAGGATTTATTACTGCGTAAATGAGAGAATATAAACGAAATTATTTTATAATTAATGGTGATATAATTAAATATAATGTTATAATAAGTTATAACTATCTTGCGAACGTGAGCAACTGAAACGGCAAAGGAACAACTTTAGCCGTCGGTAAGGAAGTTTCCTGTTTTCTCCGTATCCAACGTTTCTCGGGCAGCAATTCACTCATTTCCCTAAAGAACCGCTCATTTGTTCCCCGCTATACCGGAGACTCGGATATACACGGTTACGGAGTACTAAGTAAAAGCATACAGAATACATTGTAGTTACAGCCCGTTTTGCTGTTTGTACACTGCTACAGTTGAATCCAGATGCCGCTCGGGACCGGCGACAATGATTCTGTTAGCTCATTACACAAAGTTCAACTAGACGCCAACAACGGTGTTTAATCGTGAAACCGCCCGTGTGCACATTGTACAATGTCAGTTTGCGGTATTTATGCGCGTTTGATATCTCTGCCTCGCCATTAAGCGGCTCAACATATTAACGATTACCAGAAAACTCCATTACTCGGTTCGCCATTAATTATAGAGTGACTTTTTAAAATAGTTATTTACATAAATTCGTAAAGCGGTCGGCTCTCCCTTGAATATTCCGAATTCATTTACCGCACAATTGACTGAAGAGCCGGTGAGCTGCTTTTCCACTTACAGTCAAGAAGTTTGAGCCTATAATCCATTCACCATTTTAACGACAACAGCAAAATAGAATATACATGTTCGATCGAACTTCAACTTCTCGACCACGGCGAGCTCCCTAACTTCGTGAAACTTCAATGTAACGCTGCGAACTCGGTTCTGGGAAGATTCCAATCTATCCAGCTCCATCCAATCTCCAGCGCTTTGATTTCCATCCAAAATCCAGAGGTTGCCGACCCAAAGTTCGAAAGCCGATGCCCTACGAAGCTATCGGCATCGAAATTGATAATGTTGTACCCTTCCCAGAATATATCGGACCTTTACTGCTTTGCCGACCATTCACCAACTCGTTTCCCGGCTCCCTGTGAGCTTCGGCATGCTACGCCCTCGCCTAATAACGCTAGCACACTTGCCGTCCCTCGGGATACCGAGAAAGTGCCTCTTTCTCCTTTATCAGCGGGCCAGGGTGCGGCCAAAAGGTCAATATCGGATCCCCGATGTTTGCCGACCCTGCCAAAAGCCACTAAGATCAGATCCCTCCGCGGACCACACCAGCCGGGGCTGGTTTGCCGTTCCCCTTATTTATATTTGCCTCGTCTCGAATTCGTTGGAAGGTCTGCGAGAACGTGCTCGAGCGACATCGGTTAAGTCCCAAAAGTAGCATAAGCGTCATCACATTCCCATGGCTATTCCCGACGGGTCGGCTGAAGTAATTCTCTGTATCCCGACTATGGCAAATTCATTAGCGAGGCCGATTCATTAATCAACGCCCAACCGGCAAAGTCAATGAGCGACGGGGTAACGGTGGCGGGGTTCTACGGGTATTATACAACAGCTACTCCAGCCGGATTAACTAAATCTCCATTGGCCCAGAGGTGCGAGAGATCGTCGCGACGTCGTCGTTCTCTCATCATCTTCGGATTACGGTTCACGCAGCTTCAACGTCCCCGTTGCTCGTTTATCATTCAGCGTGACGATCGCCCTCGGCTCTATATCAATTTGTATACGTGTGCATATATCCATCAATCTGTCTATGTCGAAGAGTGTTCATGCCCTGGTGACAACGAAGGGGATCAAACAAGGAGCTAGGCGAAGCAAACATGTTTGCCGTCGAAGCGACGCCTGTTGCTAGTGTAAGGAAACCGTAGCCATCGTGGCTATTAGAAAAACTGTACATCAGAGCTGGGCAAGGTACCGAAAAGTACTTAAAGTACTAAGTACCGCAAGTACTATAAGTACAAAGTAATTTGCGTACTCAAAGTACTTTTATGAAATACAAAGTACAAGGTACTTTTTCTTCTTAATCGGAAGAGGCGGAGTTCCGCGAGTACCAAATTTGGAGAAGAATTTTCAAATCAAACGGCCCTGTTCAGGACCAACATTTTTTTCAAAACGTCCAAACTCTTCGTTTCCAATCCTTGGTAACAGACTAATCGACTGGACTACGACGACTGGACCTTGGGGTAGTGAGTGAGGGTCGACTGGATGTATAATAACTAAATCTAATAGAAAATAGTAACCATGATGGCTAATAGAAAACAGTAACCATGATGGCTAATATAAAACAGCAACCATGATGACTGATAGAAAACGGTAACCATGATGGCTAATAGAAAACAGTAACCATGATAGCTAATAGAAAACAGTAACCATGATGGCTAATAGAAAACAGTAACCATGATGGCTAATAGAAAATAGTAGCCATCGTGACTATTAGAACATAGTAGCTGTCTTCGGGTTACATTTATGACAGCTTCAATGTGCTCTTGGTCGTTTGTTTCAGTGTAACGGCTGTCCTGGACTATACATCGGTTTATATCCGTGCACATATCTATCTATCTCGAAGGTTGTCCATGTTCTGGGCGAAAGCAGTAGGATCAACCGGAGAGTCTAGCAAGCGAAACGTGTTTGTCGCCAAGGCAATGCCTGTTGCTGCTACTGCAGATGCACTGTGCTATACAGAGACTGGACAGTGGATACAAGAGCATCTAGAGAGCCAGTCGGTTTTCGTACCGTTCGGAAATCGTGTCGTGGGAGCCGAGCCAGCGGAGTCTCCCGAAGAAGAAACAGTGAGGGTGAGAGAATTGGAGGACATTCGTCGAACTTTTGCCAGACAAACATACCGTAATACACTCGAAGCATGAACTCGGAAAGATAAAGGAGGTGACACAGCGAAAACTATTGTCACTGGACAATAGAGTTCGGGGAAACAGTGAGCATCCTGCGCATGGAGCGACGAAAGGAAAACAGAGAAAATATATGGGAAAATTTATCCGGAGGAGAAAAAAAAAAAATTATAATTTGTATGGCGTCGCCACAGCACAACGATGCGAGATCTTTCGGAAGCTTGAATATTATAATATTCAAGCTCGTAAGAACAAAAAACACAGAAAAAAGAAAGAGAAAATTTAACTGATCGATAGATGCAATTGCTGGCCTCTAAAATTTCGCGTGCGCATTACGAGGTAAACGACGGAAGTGGCCGGAATAGATTAAGAAAACATGGTAACCGATCGAAAAGTGGATAAATCAACATTGGACGGGCGAGAGAGGCGACGAGGCACGAATAATAGTTAATCGATCGTTTCGGGCAAGAAAGGCTCGGCAGCAAAATAGCACGGTTAATGTAGAAACTCGGAGTTCCAGGATCTCGTTGAATGGCAGTTAGACCGATTCGGCACAGGCGGTGATCCCGGTGGTTCGCCGGCCGTGAGCAGACGTGTATTTGGTTAACGTCGAGCGACGGGCCCGTCGGCTTCACGACTAAAACGTTGCTGGCTTAACGACGCGCAAAAAAGCCCGTCAAATATCGACGAGACGAAAATACGCCGTGCGCCGTTCCGGCGGCGGCGGCGGCGGCGACGACGAGAAAACAAAAAAACTGGGCGCAGCGTAGTCCCGAAGCTCCAATCGAAATTCGTCCGATTCTTTCCCTCCCGCTTCGCGTGTATTTCCATCGATACCCGCGAACTATCTTACACTCCTTTGCGGCAAAAGCCGGTAAGCCCTGTCCTTCGAGCTTTGCCGAGACTCGGTGGGGAAAGCCCGAGCGTGGGAGTACGCAGGAAGTAGCGTGAGACCGGCACGCTCGTTTGGCGACTCGGGGATGAAAGACAAACTGACGTAAAACTACGCGTTCCCTTTGACGATAGGAGCAGAGAAGCTGGAGAGACCGTCGGCGATATAACTGTCTAGAGCTTTTTATTTTTTCGCTATGCTGGTTCGCACTGGGTTTTGTTACTTGTCTCGACGGGGTTCAAGGCTCCAGACTCGTCTGGCCGACTATTTATATTCGCGTAGAGATATCGGCGGTAAAATGAGGTCATTTTTGTATGAATTTTTTTTTAGACATATATAAAAGTGAACCTACGACGCGAAGAAAGGTCTTCAATCGGGACCGACGAGTGAGACACGATTGATGTTTATTTTGATTATCGAATTTGCTGCCGATTGGTAATTGTACTTCTATTTAAAAAAATGGTGCAACTCGATACGGAAGGAATTCATGATGGAAGATCAATCGCCACTTAGTTACGTTCAATCTGTACCAGAGATTGTGTCTTTGTCGGGAGTCAGGAATTTTAATTGCAAAAAAAAAGAAATCCCCGCGCGATGTCTGTAAAAGACGTGTTATTAATTGAACGCCCTTACCTTCTTTAGGTCCTTGCTCGCGTCCGCTTCCTCGGCCTTTCTCTTCTCCGTGAGCTTTGGCGATGGTACAGCGATGGCGGGCTCGCGAAGGGGTTTCAGGTCCACCTGAAAGCACAAAAGAGATTCGTGCGTTCGTCAGTGAGCTTCGAAGTTCCACGACTACGCGGAGAGAGCAAGCGAGCAGAAAGTAAGACGATAAACTTTGATTCGACCCGGCGAAAACTCCTGAAGGAGCTGGCGCGATAAACGGTGGCACGTGTTGAGCGGACGCTCAGAGCGACTAAGCTCTGCGGATCCGAAGAACGCCGAAGCAATAGCGGCACATTTCAGAGGACGGTGAAAGGAGGGAGGAGAAATGGCGTAGAACAAAGTCGTTTATTATCCGGTTCGAAGGATCCAGGACAAGAAGGCGGCTCGGATGGTGATTCGTATAGGATAGGGGTTAATTTTTTACAGAAGCTTTTTGTACCGTCATTATTGACTTCTGCTGTTAAAAAAAACCATTATGGCTATTCGAAACGAGTAGCCGTCAGTAGCCATCGTGGCTACTAAGAAAACGGTGGCCCGCGTGTAATTTAGAACAGAATCAACCATCATGGCTATTAAAACAACATTAATCATCACGGCTATTAAAACAAAATTAACCATGATGGCAGTTCGAACGGGCTTAACCATCGTGACTCTTAGAACAGAATTAACCATAATGGCTATTAGAACAGAATTAACCATGATGGCTGTTAGAACAGAATTAGCCATCAAGACTATTATAACAGAATTAATAATCACGCCCGTGAACCAAAAATAGCCATCGTAGCAGTCACAAAAGTGTAACAACCGGCTGACTCCTCGCATCTCCACCTGCCGCGTATACGTGCGAAAGAATAGCAAAAATATTCCTCGTAGGCCGTGTAGAGAACGCGTGTTAAAAAGAGTTGAAAGACACCGAGAGAATACAGCAGTGGTTTGGTCGGTAGTTTTGCAGGCGTACGTCGTCGAGCGCTCAGCCACCTGTGTTCACCGCGCCTGTACGCGAGTGTTATGGGGAAGGGTCGCCACCGCGAGGGTCGCCCTGACAACGCCCTTGCCTGCATTGCGGTGCTTTATACCTACTCCCCTACAGCCTACAACGTCGTCCCTCGTCTCTCACCGTCCTCCACCAACTCATCCTCTCTCACCGATATTAGCGCTCTCAAAGCCACGAATATTTTGCCAAGGCACGGAGGCAAAGCCCATGAAAACCTGTCGGCAACCGAATATAACACGGTTCCTCTCATTCGATGGCACAAAATGGTCGAAGGGCAAAAAAAAAAAAAAACTAAACAAAAACCCCAGAGTGATCGTAGTCCACTTTTGGGTGAGTGATCATGGGAGCCACGCAGCCACAAATTCATCCAGTTATCGATATTTTTCCGTCTCGATCGTTTCTCCACCCTTATCTACACTGAGAGAAGGATCTAGTAAAAATTACCAATCATCTAAGAAAAATTACCATAGTGCATAGTAGCACGTCGTCAGCGCGCCACTTATGGTAGAAAGTCTGAGATTATCCAAGAATTTTTACCATAATATCTAAGAAAAATTCTTATAAATCCGGTACTTCCTACCATAGGTGGCGCCCTAACGCTCTACTACTATGTACTATGGTAATATCTCCCATGTGATATAGTAATTTTTACTAGATCCTTCTCTCAGTGTACCTACCATCAGCCTCCGCCTCCTACCAGCAGTATCCTGCTGGTAGGAGGCGAAGCATCCGCCCCACCACGAAACATCGCCCCACTTTCCTGAACCACTTCACGAAAGACTACTTTTGTTTTTCATTGTTTTCTTTTATAATAATGGCAACTTGCAGCAAAGACCACGAGAAAGGGGATCACGAAAAAAAAAAGTAACCCGACGCGGGGGGAAGAGAAGCTCGAGTGGAGCACGAGGTAGCCGTCCAGTTGAGGGAGGGCTTTGGTAGGGAAACCAGAAGTGATTTTAATGTTCGCCAGGGACTCTCCTCCCCCCGGCGGAGGGTCGTTATCGTTGTTGGTTGTACGGTACACCGAGCCGTATGCAGAACTCTACGAGTGCGGGAGGAAACAGTTGGGGGAAAAAAAGGAGGAAGTTAGTAGCCTCGTTCCGATTTTCCGGGTCCGGGCCAGCTTGGACGTTGAATCGGGCATTCGGAACCTGTACGGGTCGGAGAGGGAAGATTGTTTTCTGTATGCGCCAGTGCAAGAGGGGTGTCTCGTGTGAGAGTGGAGCAACGGTTAACGAAGGCAGAGCCTTCGCTGGAAGAGCCGCCCGCGTCCGCGGCCGGGCGATAGGCGTAACGATATTATCGTCAGTGTGCAGTATCTCCCTTTCCTCTCTGTCCCGTTCCTGTGCCCGAGAGCCTACCTCCAGAGGCAGTTAAAACTAGCGTAGCGAGTACACACGCGGCAACCCCTGACGTGTCCCCGTGCCCACCGGCCCGGGAACCACCGCGGACCAGAGAGAAAGTCTCGTTTTACTTTTACGAGTAATTTGCGCCCCGGTGGCTCCTGCCTACGCTCGGCTCTCTTCTTCGCCCGGTACCGGCGACCACGTAACGGTCGCCCGTTTAGTACCGGCTCGCCAAAGGGAGAAAATGCGTCTCGAAAGTATTTCGTTTCGCTCACTACCGATGTACTTTCGCCAACGGAATATAAATTACGGAGAGCCGGCCTCGGTGCCTCGGGACTCCGGAGGGGGCACGTTTGCGCCCTCCGGAAAGGGCGAAAGCAAATTACGAGAGCTCTTAACCACGGGCGGTTTCCTTGTGAAGCGGCGTGAGATCGATGATGGGTAAATGGAGGTCTTTTTCCTCTTTAATTCCTTCAGAGTCGCGAGCCTACCGTTCGATTAACGATTTCCTTTTAAATTCTATTTATTATTTCATTTTTTTGGTGGACAGTAGCCATTGTGGCTGTTAGAAAAGCAGTAGCCATTCTGCAGGTACTGTGGCTATTAGAAAAATAGTAGCCATAATGCAGCCACTGTGGCTGTAAGAAAAAAACAGTCGTTATAATGTAGTCATTGTGGCTATTAAAAAGCAGTAGCCAATGGCGACATTGAAACAGCAGTTACAATGCGATCCTACACTTCAGAATTGCGATCCTACACTTCAATTAGAATCTTACAAAACCATCCATTAATTATTTACTTCCAATTTTGGTCACAGTCGCTAAACTCACTTGGAGTTCGTCGATCGATCCCAGTTCCTTCGCACAACGACCTAGTCTCCCTCGGTTTTTTTTTTATTTTCTTTTTTTTATTCCCGCACATCTTTCTTTCTCTGCTATGCCAAGCTCCTTTTCCACCCTCGCGGCCCCTCGCTCGAGACCCCGGTGCACCGGATGCCGCAATCGCGGTAAATAGTACCCCGGGATTTCCATTCCCGCTTCAACCAGACCGTAAAGCACAGCGCGCTCTATAGATGCACACAGACCGCGGTAGAGCAAGGCTCGGGGAACTGTGCGGAGTCACGACGCTGAAACACACGGCCGGACACAGCCGGTCAACTTACGGTCACTGCGGCGGCTGACCGAAGCGTTCCTATTACTACTGGCCGTGCATGTAACACACACACACGCACACAAACGCCGGCTCGGGCAGTAGTAGAGGTCGCTGTGGTGTCAGACACACGTTCGAGTGCACGGCCGCTCGGGCGTGAAGGAGCTCTCGCGGACCAACTGGCAAGAATAAATAAAAAAAATCCTCGGTCGGATAAGTCTTTCTCACTTCCGTCGGATAAGTAATAACTGCGAGTCGATCCGCTTCGTCGTAACGTTATTTCCACCGTGTACGGCGGCCGAGTTTACGCGGGACGGAGAGGATGGAAAAAATAAAAGAGACGAAGGAAAACCCAACCGTGAGGACGAAGCGAGGAGGAAATGGGAGGAAATAGTCGGACACAACCGCGTGCCTGTGCAATGGTGCAACGTGCCGCTCCGTCGGTACACACTATAGACGGCGCAGCTCGAGACGTCTGGCCTGCAACGACCTTTTCCACTAGACCGATCGCCCGAGGCCCTTTCACCCTTTCCATGTTTGCCTCGCCACCCCAGGCTCTCACGCTCCCTCTCAAGACTTTTCGACGTTCCCGGTAATTCGGTATTTAGACGCGTCTTCCGGAACTCGTGCCGCAGGATTAATGCTACGGTGTAACTTTTAACAGGTTTTTTTTTTATTTACCGAACGCATCTTTGTAACCCCATGGTAGAAGTTTTAACAGATCAAGCCAGGGTACGATTTCTTCGTTGCATCGATAATTTGATGAGGATGAGAGGGACAAAACGGACCAGTCTATTGGTACCAAAGGACCAATAGGTCCTTTGGTGCAAAATCCTTTTCCCAATTTCTCTCCAACACCGTTATAATAACAGTAGCAGTAAAAGACGTTTGTTGACCTCCCATACAGTGCTAGATCATTTTTTCTTTGGAATCCTTTTTTTACACTTAATGCCATATGGTGGGCAAATAGACATTGACTTAAGTCCTTCAGCCACTGCTATATCATTTTTCACAGAATTAAATTAGGTTCACATGTGACTCGATGAATGACGACCTTCAAGAATACAGGGAATGCGATGTGTCTTACCACGCTCGGTAGCAAATCGCCGGAATCTAGCTCTCCTCTTCAGCTGACTTTTATCCGAGCTTCGACTGTACGGAAAGTCGTGATCAAGCTTATCGAAATTTCTGTACGGATTGAAGGTACGTTTTCTGTACGGATTCTGTACCGGCCTCGAAGTATCCCAGCAGAAAGCGTCCGTGTATTAGCGATAGGCGGTCGCTGCTCATCTTCTGATTGAAATATTCGGAAATCGATCTTGCCTTTGGTAAAATATCTTTCGTTCTGCACGTACATATATGATATTTGGCTTGGAGGCGGAAGGACGTATCGTCCGTGCTTCCGCACGGCCATTAGGCCCCTTCACCGAATTTAGGCACCAGCATTCCCCGCTGTGTTTACCCGCGCCCACTATCTCACCCCCATTCTATCCGATACACAGCTCGCAGCTCTAGCCGGTGATAGATACGCTGCCGGGACAGAAAAAGGAAACTGT